>VDFB02047230.1:214790067-214925665 GCA_007258455.2 Sequoia sempervirens
GTTTAAGGGTTTAGGGTTTAGGGTTAAGGGGAGAGAGATAGAGGGAGTGAGTGAGTGACCCATTTACATATTATCATTTTATTCTTCATCAGTTAAATATTTAGTTACTCATTTACTGTTAGCAGAAATGACCCATGAATTTAATAGAATGGACTACTCATATAATACCTTGCATTATGGAGCTCAATTCTCTAATATATTACTACTTATCAAATCCTTTGCAAATAATTGTAAACTTATGATTCCATTTAAGCATTTAATTGATTTTATTGAATCAAAGCAAAAATATACACACACAATTGAACAAATTCTCAAAAGAAGAATGACAACATCATTAACATTTCATTCAAAATTCACTCAAATCCACATAAGGAGAGAAAATATATTAGAATTATACGTTTATTCATGCTTATAAGTCATATCGCATACAATTTAAGATAATTTTCATATATTCATCCAAAACTTAAAATAGGCTATCTATTCTATTCCTTTTCTACCCATATATTCAACTCAAAACCTAGCTAGAGCTTTCATCAGTTCTCTCCCTACAAATGAGCCTTGAATTCCCTTTTATATGACAAGGGAGCAACAAGCTTCAGGCTCAAATTTAATTTCACCACAAATTTTCATTTGAAAAACATATCCATTGCATTTGACTTTCATTTCAAAACTTCCCACACGTTGAATCTGCAAAACATAGTGCATGAACTGGGGAAAGCTAAAGTTGTAACTACCATCAGAAAAGGGAACACAAACTGTCATCAAAATCCCCTTTGTCACTATCCACGTAAAAGAAAAAGGCAACCAAATTGCCACGAAGGCACACAATCGACATCAAAATGTGCCACACACGTAGAACCAACACCACCACCAACAACATCATCAACACAAAATTTTACATCCCACACATCAACTTCTTATTTACCTGCCACCCTACCCTTACCAACACTCAGACCCCAGTATACACGCCTACTTCTAGTTGTTGCTAGAGGAAGAGAGGAAATCTCAACCTCCTCTTCTTTCTTGTCCTTGCCCAATATAGTTCTAGTCCATCCGCTTGGGGTTTTAACAGCCAATGGCACCACATATATCACTTCCTCATCAGAGGGCGGACCGTGATTGACAATAAAATTAATTTTCCTACTTGGTCTGTATCACAAAGCATTCAACTATTTTGCGGAGCAGTTTCAAAGCCAAAGGTAGAATTGCAAGTTTCTGTAGCCAGAATTTGGGAGTTCTGTGAACAAAGCCGTGAGTTTATTTTTTGTGCCTCCCGGTCATTTTGCATTTCATTTGGGAAAGGATTAGCTGGATGTGCTGTGAGCTTGTTGATGAATGTGTTAGGGCTATAATTTAATTATAGTTGTGAGAAATTGCAGTGTTTTGTCTTATAATTTTCTATCTCTGGTTAGTCCTAGCTATCTGAATTATAACGTTGTAAAGAAGCCCTAGTTTATCCGAGATGGCACCACCCAAGCAACATTTTGGCCATACTGAATATTTGAAATGAAACCTATATGATGATTTCCTAGATCAATTTCCCTTGTAAACGAATGATAGGAGGAAGGAATTGGTCCTAATGCAAGGGAAAATCCTGGGGGAAGGGTTTGTGTATAATTGCTCCAACATTGTCGATGCTAGGGTTCCCCTCACTAGCTTGGAATTGTTTAGATTGTGGTATGGACAGAGGAATTTTCCTCACCCTTTTTCAAATGGATGGATGTATGATATGGGGAAGCTAGTGGTACCAAATGTATTCCTTGATGTAGACTTGCTTAGGGAAGTGGCTGCAAGATATGACCCTGTTACATGGATAATCGGGGACAATGATGGAAAGGTTCTATTGAGCATTAACAGAGAAGAGGTCCAACATATTTTTGACTTGAGTGAACTGAGTGAAGACTTGGTTCCTATCAACCTTGAGGAAATGAAGCTAGAGTATGCAAAGCTAAAATATCTTTTTAGAGCAAGGTTGCTTCCACCTCATCTGGCTAGGGTAGGAGGTTCAAAATTTCATATCAGCCCCAGTGATTAGGAACCTTTCAAATTAAATTGTTTTGCAAACCATTTCTCGGCCACTTTCTATTCTTTATGTCAAATTTTGGGTTTCAGTCTTGGTACGGTAATGCCCATTGCTTATATGTTCATGGGGGTGCAAATACAACACCCTAACTTCTCTGTGACCTATGACTTCGCTTGTTTCTTAGCTGAGAGGATGCATGATGGGCTGTCAAAGCTGCAAAACAATGATACTGACACTCAATTCTTTTGGTATTCTATGCTAATGCATATGTTTTTGTTTAATATTGCTGACTTTTTCTCTGAGAGGATGAAATTAAGGCAATCAATTGATGGAGAAAGATTGCCAGTATAGATATGGGCTGCAAATTTATCTTGTAATAAGGAAAGAACTAGTTATGTGCAATTTGATAATTGTTTTACTTCTAGATTAAGGGTTAGATTAATGGTGAATATACCTAGGATCCCTGAGGAATTACATGATTTCCTTAGGCCAAAGGAGAGGAAGCCAAAATTGAAGGTTTACCATAACTAGGGTGACATTATCCCATACCTAGTCAACAATGTCTTAAGAGTATATGGTTTTCAGGGAGCCCCTCATATACTATCATACAATGTGCCACCAAGAGTGGTATTTGTAGAAGTTATGTGGCAGATAGGTTGTATTCATGAGGACAACCTCACTGGAAGGGGTAAGGGAACATTTTCCCCAGATTATACAGTAGTGTCTGATTTTGTATTTTCAAACGGAGGTTGGACGCATTTTGATAATTTCTTTGATGATTACCATTTGAGGTGTGGACCACATCGGCAACATGATCTTGAGGGTTTCTTTACTCTTTTCAGACAAAGAATAAAAGCTAGAAAATTTGTGCATGAGTTCAATTTCCCTGAAGACTTGATTAGAAATGAATTTGATTTGAATAGACAGGAGTTGAACAAGGAGAAATGGATAGCTTATGGTAAGCTACTAGATTTTGTGCACAAAATAGATCCAAAATATGATCCACTGTTGGATTTTAGTCCCCACCATAAGAAAATTGATTTTCTAATGGGAAACTTCAAGGAAATTATGGGCACATTGAGGACAAAAAAGGTAAATTTAGAATTGAGTCTGGGTGTACAAGAGCAAGGTGCCAGACCAATTGAAATAAGGCTAGCATAACAACCTATGGAAATGTGGCCCATTTATAGGAGGAAAAATGATAGTAGTAGTGATGAAGAAGAAGTGGACAGAAAAAGAAGACAGATTATGAAAGTGCCTCCACAACCAAGTCCAAAATTCAAAGTGCTTGGGGAAATCAAAATTATTGATTTAGAATCATCACTGGAAGACAATCCCTCATCACCACCATCTGAGCCAAGCCCTAAGAGGCAAAGAATTGATCAACCACAGGAGGATCTGATGGATGAGATTATTGTTACTGATCAAGACATGCAAGTTGGTATGCCTTCCCCTCCCAGGCCAACTAAATTAGTTTTATTTGATTTAGATATGAAAGGTAAAAGTGTACAAGATGCAAGAATGGAGGCATGCAAAGAGTTTCTAGATGATAATACATTTGTAAAAACTCATGTATTCTTGCAATTGGTATGGAGGATGAAGTTTAAAGAGTATCAAGATAAATGTAGGCAGAGAAGAGAACTAAGGCCTGACAGGTCAGACTAGGAGAATGATGAGGAAGTAAAAGCTAAATTAATGGAAGAATTCAAGAACATCACTCCTGAAGAAGGAAGAAAATTGGTGAGTCAGGCTGGTGTATTAATTTTGCTTGAATGAGACATTGCAGATGCAGTAGCCTTTAATGCTATTATGAAGTCTCAGAATCCCTTTCAAGACTCTGAAGAAGAGGTCAAGGTAGCATTGCAAAACTCTGCTTTTAGTGAGGAAGATGAAACTCTGGCAATTTGGGCATTGGCCCCACAAAGGAGAAAACCAAATGTTTCTGATATTAATCCAAATTTCAAGGGAGGATTGATAATAATGAGAGCTTTAGAGACCTCAACCACTGAGGCCACTAATTTGACTGTGAATGTGGCCAAATTGGCCCAAAAGACTGCTGAAAGGGAGGAAGCTAAAAGGAAGAGCTTAATGGAAAAATATAACCTTTTGATTGAGGAGTACAACAAGATGCAGCAGAAAAATGTTGAATTGCAAACTGAAGTGGAGAGGTTTAGGTATAAGCAGATTGGGGAGACATCAAGTGCTCTAGGAACCAATACATTACCTTCCATAGTAGGGTCAGTGCCTCCTGCTTCTCCAATTGTTTCCACACTAGGATCTCCTAGTTAGAATCCTATCCTCACCCTTTCTTTAGAGGAAGTTGAAGAAGAAACATAGTGTTTTTCGATCCTACAAAGAAGCAGCTTTTGGAAAAAATTGATGAATTGCAGGCATCATTAAAGAAAAGTGAGGAGGGATCTCTCTTAAAGAAAAAGGAAATTGTTACTACTATTTTGAGGCATTTAAATGAAAAGGTTGATAGAAAATTACTATCTATACATTCTTTATATTCTTTACTGTTAGCAACAATAAAGAATATTGATAGGGATCAGGAAGTAGTGATACCAATCATTGAAAATTGGATCCCTAGGCCCAATGATCTGGATATCATGTATAAGGCCTTAAGGTTTGATATAAATAATAGGCCCCAATCATTAAAACCTACTCATGTGTTAGTAAAATAATTGCAAGGTTTTCAGACCTTACCAGATGACTTGAGTAGGAAGATTAGGGAGCTAGTGAAGAATTTCAATGATTGGGGTAACACATTGTTACCTAATATAATTGATGAGTAGGGGAAAATCAGGTCATTTCAACAATTGCAAGATCAAGCAAGTGAGGCCATCAATGATAAAATCAATTCAATTTGTGATGACTCAGACTATGATTTGTTGGTGAGTTGTATGGACAAAATCATTAGTACTAGCTCATTTTTGGAATCTTTTGAAAGGGATGCGAATTAGGTAGTGGTAAAATACACACCTTATAATACCAAGGTGGATGAGGTCATTAATTTTGACTGGCTGACTGATGATGAGTACTAGAATTGGGTAACTAAATATTTGACTGAGGAGGAGTAAAAGGAGTGAACTACTAACAAGTGGCAGATCAAATGCTATAGTTGCAATGGTTCCAGTTTTGTGTTGATGGCTTTCTCGGTGCGGTTTTCTTGTGGTTTTTTGCATCAACGTTCCTTAGCTGATATGATGAACAAGAATATTTTTCAATGTGGTGGTTGTTGTAACAAATTTTGGAATATCACTAGGTGCTCCAATTGACTAGTGATAGGTGTACTTTCTGGCTCGGTGCTTGTTTGCTCCTTCATTTTCTATAAGAAGTATTTCAAGGCTAAAAGTATGGGTTAGCAAGTTAGATAATTTTTGTCGAGTCTAGGTGAAGTTGCAGAGTGAATTGTAAAGTCTAATGGTTTTAGAGAAATGAAATTTAGGTTTTGAGTCATTCTATAACAGGTTTTGAGTTCATAGAGATTTAATGTTGTATAACAGTACTAGCATTTGAGTTGAAATAAAAATTCGAGCTCATGTCTCTCCATTGTACATGCATGTCTAAACTTTGAATGAAATAACTAAGGGTTATTTTATCCATCTCACTATTGTGGTGTGTATGATTCTATTTTAGCTTTAATTCAAGGAATTAATTAAAATGATTGAATGGGATTATAGGTGGATATGTGTTGTATAAGGATTTGATAAGTAGTCCTGGGTTAGAATGCATACTGATAAAATTGTAATGCAATATTGTCAGTGATCTTATATGTGATGTATTAAATCTATTATAAACCTCTAGATGCTTATGAATTTGACTCCTGTAATGGATATATGGCATTGATCTAAGTTGTAATTATTAGTGTAGTTCAGTATTTGTTTGTCTTTGCCTAGAGCTTGCTACAAATTGCAAATCATTGACTATCTTATACAATGGATTGTGTTTAGTTATTTCATGCTCTAGATAGTTGATATTGTCTATGAACAACCAATTCTAGTTGATATTATCTTATCGTGTTAAGCTATTAAGTGAGATTATCTGCTATTGTTAATGTTGTTTATAATAATGGTGCAGAGGTTGTAAACACATTAAGGGATCACCCTCCCAGGTCTTGCAGAGCCCGAAGTGTAGGAGGCTTTTAAAGTCCTCATCACTGGTCCAGTCCACCGAACTGCCTTCAATTGGAATTGGCAATTCCATAGGTAGATTAGAAGACAAACCTAGTTACATTGTAAAAAGAACCAACATACACGTCAACCACTGAACAACCACCTCTACAACTTACTTTTTAATCTCTTATGATCACATGAAACATAAAACACACTATTTTCAAGGTTGTTAACATCACTATTGAATTTTTTTAATTTTTTGACCTTTCAAACATTAAAAAGTACATCATTAAATTAATTATGTAATGCCATAAAAATTAAAAACATCATGAATTAATTATGTAACCACATAAGTCAAATATAATTCTATCAAGAAATTAATATCAAATAGATAATATAATCGCATAACTTATACATTTCAATGTCATTGATCTTCTTCTTCATCCAACTCTTTGTCTGTATCATCCGATCCAGATTCAACATTGTAAGGATTGGTCATATCATCATCATCATGATCGATATCAGTTTTGATAATGTCATCATCCACATGGATATCATCTTCATGAACATTAACTCCTACATCATCATGATCTAGTTCCTCCTCTTTGACATCTCGTCAAGGACATCATCAACTAACTGTTGATCCCGATCATCATCTACATCATCTTCTAGTTCTTCAGATCTTCTTCCACCACATTATACTTTACAGCCTTCCTCTTGGATCATGTCTAACAACAAATGACCAACCCAGTTTACCTGGAACCTCTGAGTAAAATACCTGCTCACATTGGCTTGGAAGAACATATGGCTCATTTCCAGCTCGCTCGATCAACCTTGTATTAACCATGGTAAATCCATTATCATGTTCAATAATAGTTCTCTCAGGATCATTTTCATTCAATCGTAGCCTGTACCATAGGATGACGAACAAAATTAATCTAAAAGACTTAAAGTCACACTCAAGTATATCATCCAAAATCCCATAGTATCGTTTTCTCGAGACTTCTGGATGCATGTCGCCTAGATGAAACATTAGTCACCGAAAAGACTCCAGCTATACCAATCACAAGTTTTCTTCATGTCATCCAAAATTTTGATTTGAAATTTATGACCATTGCACCACATAGCCTTGTGGTGTTTCACCTACAATATGTCAAACATGTAAAAATTATTGCAATATCGCCATTGATAAACATATTTATTCTTGGCCGAATGTATTCAAAGAAAACAATCTCAACGTATATATAGGCATACAATATGTATTGCATGGAATTGAAATTATCTTTGTCCTATTGGTCTAGAGACGCCATACATAGTGACGCCATTCCATAACTTTAGTAACTCGTCGATAAAAGGCTCGATATACATTCATATCTTTAAATTGGTACTGACCTAGTTGAATGGACATAAACATTACATAATTATTATAACCATTTTACTACAATATATATAAATTAATGTACATGACTATTGAATGAAAAAAATATAAGTCATTATGCAACAAATAAGACAAATGAGATGCTACTACGTTAAAGAAAATTGATGTAAACAAATACCTGGAACAATCATTGACAACATTATGTGCTCCCTCTTTATTGACATCCATGGAGGAATGTTATTGTTGATAACAAAAATAGGCCACACTGAGTAAATAGATCTCAACTTCCAAATGGATTGACACTGCTGCTCCCAATGAAAGCCTGAGATTACGAGGTTCTTCTTTAAAGTGTGGCCATTTTTCCTCCATGTCCCTAAATGTAGAACCATCTGCAGGCATTCGAAGAATGTCATCTCCACTTCTATTCTATGCATGGTAATCCATAAATAGCGCTAAGATTTCACACTTAAATAATCGTTGCATATGTGGAATAATGGGAATATAATGAAGAACCTTGTGAGGCACCTTTTTTGTTAGTTGATTTGTTTGATATCTACTGATATGACATTCTGGGCATTCTGTTGCAAATTCCTGTTGTTTATGATATATAATATGATCATTGGGACATGCATATATTGCTTGATACTCCATTCAGGTATCTTTCATAATGGCACATAAATCTCAGTATGAGCGAGGTAAAATATTTCATGGTGGTAACAAAAATTCACCAATCAATCTACAACAAAAAATAATTTGTTCATATTAAGAATATTAATGGTACATATTTCATCATTTATTTATTAGTGATGAACTAACAACAATTAAAATAGATGAAAAAATATGACATATATGACATACCTTAACATCCGTGAGATTGCTATGTTTGATAAACCATTTATAACCTTCAAGTTCAACAACAACAATACAGTAGAGAGAAGAGTTGTTTGGGAGCCTTCATAAAGGGGCTCGTATGCCTTCTCAAGTATAGGTAAATCATGAACATCA
Organism: Sequoia sempervirens; assembly: GCA_007258455.2. NCBI lineage: Eukaryota > Viridiplantae > Streptophyta > Pinopsida > Cupressales > Cupressaceae > Sequoia > Sequoia sempervirens. The sequence goes on from VDFB02047230.1 coordinate 214,798,589, forward strand.
TCAAATTCATCTTGATTATCATGATCAGCTTTGCCACTAAATGTGTCATGGATCAATGTATTCGTACCATCATATTCTTTCATAGGATCATTAACTTCATCTTCGATATTCACAGCTCCATCTTCGTCTGCTTGCAAAACCACATTCTCTAGGCTGTGATAATCCATATCATCTACCCTAGGGTGCCCCACCTTTATAATAATTATAGACACAAATAAACCATGATCATGATCAAGTGATTATATATATATATTATATATATATATATATAAAATGTTAAAACGATATAAACATTTATAAATTCAATCAATATAAACACATATAATGAACAAATTACCAATGAACGATAATCATGCTCCCCTTCAATGTGACCATGTTGCCTACAATGTTTCTTAGTTGTTGTGATTAAAAGTTATCTCGTCTTTAAGCCCTTGTAATTATTGCAAGGACAATAACATTTCCCATCACCGTTTATTTTCAATCTAGCCCATAATATATCAAGTGTCTCTTCATTTTGTTATGGACTAATATTATTTGACATGATTTTTCTTTACCAAGCTTGACTATTTAGATCTTCAAAAAATATCAAACTCACCCTCCAAAATTTTTTATTCATAGATAGGTAACATAATATAATAATTTTGATATTTTACACCAAATTTTTTTGGCATGCAACCACCTTTGCAAAAGAGAAGATAGTTTGAAGTTAATGACCCCAAAAAACACTTTAAAATGCTAATTCCAAAAATTATTAAATTGTGATTTTACTATGATTTCCAATTGTTAAGACTCCTAAAATTAGAATATTGAATTTGATCGCAAACTTCTTACAACGATGGAGGTAGCGAGCTAGTAAGAGCAAGTGACCCATTCCTAAGGAGCAACAAGTCAGAATCATCATTGCTAATGTCAATACGGATTTATCCTTTTAGTTAAAGATACAATGTGTCACTTCTTATGACGAGCTTATCCCTAGGGCCCTCAACATTGAGAGATCCCTAATAAAAAATAACATAAGCATTGGTAAGAGCATGATTAGGGTACAAACCCTAGGCCGCTGTAGAAATGTAAACAATAACTATAGTGGATTAGTGAGGTTGCAATACCAGAAAGATTGAGACATTGTAGGTAATAAAAAAATCTTGCAATCTAAATATTGTAGCCAATAACAAGCACACTATGTAGCTTAGTGACATTTGTAAATACAATCTATGGCAAGAAGAATGATAGTCACTTGGGATGTGACAGTCAAAATGAGGCTGAGTAGTGACAAGATAATAAAGCTCAAACCTTGCATAGTAAAGTAGAGATTTTAACAGTTATTTTCCTTACCCCCTTGCTGACCTTAACGGTTTTTCAAATGCTTTTGGTAGTGTTAAACAAGGAAAATGCAATCAGGGAATGACTGTCCAAATGAAGTAACAGTGGTAATCATAGGTTCAATGTTTCTTCTTAGCCATTAATGTATAATGGAGGTAGTGGATTGCATGTTTGAGCAGTGTTTTGAGACTCATCAAAGATGGGAGAATAGTGAATAATACCTTGTGGATTGTGAAGTAGTGTCAATAAGGTTGAAGTATCTTAAGAACTACAATACCATGAAACAATGAGTCCCATGTAGTAAGTAGGCAGTATATAGGGCATAGTTTGATTTTATAGAAGGATGCTCATGAAAGGAATCTTCAAGTGATAGTGAGTGAGCTATTTGAGATTGCAGCTGAGGGTGCAATACCTAGTCTTAAAGGAAGTTAGCAAAGCAGTAAATGTGTAAGAAAATTAAATCATACACATCAAACAATTCACAATGTTATCTTGCATAATTCCTTGAGTTTGAAGACAAAAATCTCATTGTATCTTCATGATGAAAGTGGTGGTACCTTAATAGTCAATCACTAGCAACCATGATTTTAAAACATGCTATTGTGCTTATGGAGGCAACATTTTAAGCAAGTCAGTGAGTGGTGGTTTGGAACAATGGAAGGTATGAAGTACTTTCTTTATATGCATACTATGTAGTCTAGCTTAAGACATTGTTCTTAGAAGAGATTGAAGGTGGATTATGGAACTCATGGGTTACCATGAAAATGATTAAAGCAAAGACTGAGATCTATTTAAAAGCCACGGTCATGAAGATATTAAAGATGTCACATGCAAAACCCTAGTAGCCGAAGTAATGAATACAGTACCAAAAAGGATAGTGTGCTGGGGCAGATTTAGGAGATCTCCACATTATCTAATTATAGGGAAATACATCATTTATTTATTTTTTTAATTAAAAGAAATCATTCTAAACCCTATATAGGATACATTGATACTTCAAAAGCCTCTGAAGGAATTTGAGATTATGCAAATATATGTCAAGTAACATTCATAAGGTTTAGAAAATCTTGATCACTCTCTAGAATAGCCCATTAAACATGGGTTGTGCTTGAATGCACTACATAATTGATATAACACAACCACTCTGCATATCAACCAGAGTTATAGGCTCTTTATTGCAACAAGAGGTAATCACTCTTTGATCATACTATAATTACATCCTAACCTATTAAACTTGAGACAACCTGAATGCACCCAATGATGAATGACACCTACATTATACAACCTTAATTAACTACATTATATGAGTGCCTCCATTTCTATCACAACATAGCCACATTAAACTTGGATCACACATGAATGCATCATGTATTTGTTATAGCACAACTATGCCACATGACCAATAGAGTTATGGATCACGTAATTATAGTCACAAGAATTTGTTCCTTGGTTGTGATCTTATGGTGATTCCACACAACAAAATCTAGATATGAAATTCTCAAAACCCTAAACCTCTAAAAATAAAATTTGATGAGATGTTGCTTTAAAATATGATTTTCAAACCTAGAACTACAAATCTGACTTCACAACTGAATTCTACAAAAAGACAATGACTACCCTCAACCTGGCGATATCTTCTTGATTTTTTTTCTAATTTTTTCCAAGAAAATTGTCCTTAGTTCTCCACAAACTATCTCAAGTAGAGAAAAACACTGTGGTAATAAATTAGGCGTGAACTCACTTTTCTTTATGTCGGCCACAATTTGATTTTTTCTATTTTTCATGTTTGTCAAAAATTCGACGAAAAATGATAGCCGACATTTCAACGAACTCCAGGTTCATTGAAATTTCAACGAACGAGGGGATAAAATTTCAAAAAATTAAAAATTAGACATCAAATTTTACAAGCACCCAACAATACATCAAATTATACATATTTCGTCGGACAGTTTCGTTAGATTTTGTAGTCAAATGAGTTAGTGACACATCTAAAATAAATAATAGGAAAATACCTCTCAAATAATAAACTGCTAAGTAGACCAAGAGTGGGGAATAAGAATGCTCCTCTAGGATAACCAAGTCATGATGACTCACTCCAAGAACAATCTCCTCTATTGGTCCATCATGAAATCACATCCATATCCAGGTGAAATCTCCTCAATCTAACTACTGAAACCTCCAATGAGTAACCATCTCAAGCATATGTCTCTAATCACAAGAGAATTCCAACCTCACCCTCATCTCCAAGTATCCACGAGCACCTATAGCCAATCAATACATTCCAAACTCCAAATGCAACATAGCACTAGATCATGAAGTAATCAAGCAAAGGATCATGTACTGAATACAAAGAGAACTACCAAGATCAATTTCAAAGCTCCAAACACAAAATCAGGAACCTATCATGACAACATGATCTAACCATCTCCTCCTAAGAGATCACATGCACCAATGCAAAACATCCTAGTCTCAAGAGAACCCATATCATGCCAAAAATATAAACTAGTATCAAGAGTAAACCATGACATAACATCAAAACACTCTAAACCAAGAAACCATATCTCCAATCACTTGAAGATAACCATCACCAATGATGCATCCACATTACTGCCAACAACTCCCATTGAACTGTGATACTGAGCTACACATGACATCATGACCACCATCTCCCCCAGGAAGATCATACATGTCTACACACACTCAGCTATAATGTCAGTAACATACAAGTGAAACCAAGATCTCCAATCCAAGAAGATATATAAAACCACCATAAAACCATCACAAACCAAACCAACATTGCCAAATCATCACTGTCAAAAGCTCCCACTGAAAGTGTATAACCAATTAATGTACCAAGCTTTCATGACATCATGATCAAACCACATGCTACAAGTCCCATGAACTGACTAATCAGGTACTCTAACCATCCATCCTCTCATCTCAAGGAAACATACCAATGCACAAATGACCACAAACAAGGCCAACTAATGAAATTTGCAATAACAATGAATCAAACTTGGTGGATATAGACAATCCACATCTGAGTCATTCCACTGCAACTAAATGGGTGTTCAATCCATACAACTGTATAACTCATAGATCCAATCACTGAAACATGCAAACTCATCATCACATTAGTAACTTGAAAGTTGAGATATTAAAGAAGATAATCTTATAGACATCAAGACTCAAGCACCAATTAATCAACCATAGATTTTATTTTCCAACCATGTCCACAAACAAGTAACCATAATCAAGGAACCAAATAAGCATCAAGAAGATAAGAATAATCTCCTAACACCATACCATATCACCACCAAACAACCACATAAATGATCACATCATGCTAATGCATCAAATGTACCTACATACCCATGACACCATAATCATAGCCATCATTGTACCTGCACTCAACTATCACCCATACAAGACTCCAAGTTTCCACTCGTGTCAAACCATGTCCTCAAAATTGAAGACAACATGTGTACTTATCACCATCAAAGTCTAACTTTGAAAAGCACCTGTAAAACTATACTAGGAAGTACCAAACTGATAATCAACTGTACCATCATAAATATCTTATAAAAACATGTACTCTCTCAAGGTTTTTCCTTTTGACTCGTCCGGATTCTCACATAATCACACCTCAAATCTCAAGTACCTACAAATGATCAAACAAGTACCAAAATCATATAACACCACAAACTAATAATATAATTGAACCACTGTGTAGTACACTGCAAATTCTCTCCAAGACCTCTTCGAAATAAAAAAATCCAATTTTGTATGCAAAAGTTATGACTAAAACCGTGTAACTAAGAACATATAACTTTCAGGCCCCAAACAATGATCAAAACAAAAAAATCAAGGAACCAAACCCATACTACTATGTAGTGCTTGAAACCAACTTTCCAACAAGTACAAGAAGTCAAAAATATGACTCCATGTATTAAAGTTATGCAAGTTTAAAAAAAAAATACGATTTAACTATATAGACAAGTTTCAAATGGACCCCACTCCAAAATAAAAATTAATTTAATTTTTGCAACTTTAAAGTGGTAGATTTAATTCTTTTAATATTTAAAAATTAATATGTAGAGGTGGGGGGGTAGTTAAGTCTTTAATGAAAGATTTAAGAACTTTAAAAATTAAGGACTTTTGAACTTTATCGGCCTTAAACCTTTTTAAAAAGTCTTTTGAAACTTAAAAAGGAAAAATATTCAAGATTGAATTGACATGATGACCCATGGGCTAGTACGGATACTAGGCAGATGCAGGGCAAGGGTATGGGGTCTGCAGACCCCGTACCACCCTAAATTTTTTTTCTTGATTTTGATTTTTTTTTTTTTTAAGATTTTTCTAACTTTTGATATATATATATATATAAAATATGTATATAAAATATGTAGGAAAAATTTCAATGAAATTATTATTATTATTTTTAAAAAAAATTTGCACATGGGAAAATTGGACGGCCGGGAGGTTGTACGGGTAATTTATTTTATTTTATTTTTCTACTTCTTTTAAATAGGTCAAATTTTATGTCATTTTTCATGTCTTGAGCCTCTTGGAACCAATGGTGAGGTCCATTTTATCTCAAAAGGTCATCCATGAAATTTTTCGTACAAAACCCTCATATAAAAACTCTCTTTGACCCATATTTTGAAAACTTTAGATTTGCAATAAATCCAACAAATTTTGACAACCCAAAAACTCAAGTCTACAAACAAACACCTACAACATGTGTTTCATATCTTGTAATTCCTCAAATCTTTCATGCATAGCCATGGCTTCAACTTTGCAAAATAATCTCAAACTAGAGTTATAACTATAAACATGTAAAATGGCTTAACGTATATCACACATCCTAAATGAGATTTTTCCATTATCAACATCATTATCATTAATATAATTCCATTTCACATCATTTGCATCATAAACCCTATTTTCGTCTATTAATTAAATAATCTTTAATTATTTAATTAATTTACTTTATCATCACTTAGTTTAACTTTATTCCTTTTGATTAATTAAATTAACACAAGATATTTAATTATGTCGCTAATATACCCTATTCCTCTAAATCAATTAATTTTTTATCATTTAATAATTTAATTAAACTACTTTCCCCTTTCTAAACTTGAATAATTGAATTAATTATTCGAAATCATTCAACATAATCAACAAACAAATACATCTTTATTTGTTAAAGTCAAACATGAATTACACGTTAATCTAATTAATTAATTGTTCTCACCCTTTTTGTGATAGAGTAAATCATTACCATTGATTTCTCACTCTAATCGATTGACTAACTCATTTATTCTTCAATCCCACTAACTACTCAACCTGATTCTTCAAATCCCACTAACCACTCAAATTGACTTTCCCAATCCCACCAATCATTCCCATCTAATTCCATTGGTTGTCCAAATAAAATCCTTAATTGGATCAATCACAAAAGGTTAACTGGCCAATCTATTTCCTCTCAATGGTTCTCAACATTTGATCATGATCTTTTATTACTGAATCTCGATCGTTCATCTAGAAACATGAAATCTATATAACAATCTTCTATCTTTTCACAAATCATTTAGACTCTTCATAGTGAAGCGTTGAGCAATTATCTCTTGAGCATATTAAGAGTTATTATCATCATATTCTAGTTCTCCATTAACACACTTTGAAGCTTTTTCAAAACAACAAATGGAGGCTTCGTATTGATTCAAATGCAATTCAACATCAATAGAGATTACACTTCAACATGGGTTTGTAACGTTTTAAGGTTTTGGGTTTAATTTATGTTATCTTTAGGATTGCATTGTTTGTTAAATTCATTATTTTAGAACTTCATTTCATGAGTATGGATTTGGAATCTAATCTTTTTTTTAATTGATTTAATTTAATTCATTGTTGTTTTCCTATGCATTATTTCCCCCTTACATTAATTGGCACACTCGGTGGGGCCTCGGTCTTTAACACTAATCATTTGACAAGTTTTTATGAGCAATTACAGGTTTTGGAATGCTAATGTTTTTTTGCAAGAAACACTTTTGATAATTGAAACATAGACGTTCTAGAATTTTCACATGGTTGTTTTCACGTTTTTACCATGGTTGTATTTTTTTGACTACTAATGTACTAAATAGGCACACTATTTATTTTTTTAACTACTATTGTTTGTTTCATGTTGCAGGTTTCTAACAAAGTTGATTTTGGCAGGGCTACTATTGTCTTAAATAGGCTTGCAGTTGTACTTTTCTTGACCGCTATTTTCTAACTTGACCATTGTTGTTCTAGAAAAAAATTCTGCTACTGTACCAAATAGATCCGCTATTGTCCTATTTTTTATTTTGTTTCAATTTGCAAGTAGTTTTTGGTTTTTTTTATTTACCTAACCCTAACATTTGATTGTTTGCTATGTTTGGGAGGTTCTAACATTGTTGGTGCAACCCTTACAGGAGTATGACACACTTTTTCATAAGAACAAGTAACAATTTGATTGCAGAGTTGGCGAACGATCCAAGACCATTTTAGTTTTAAAGCTTTCTTAGTTAAGACACATTTCTATTAGGGATTTTAAAACTGAACCTACAATTCTCACATTTCAATTAGTCACTACAATAAATCCCTATGATTTTCTCCACTTTTTGCTCCATTTTTTGCTTCCACCCACTATTTTAATGTAATTTTTGGCAATTTTTAAAAAAAATTAGTGCTATTTATTAGGATGGCATAATTTTTGGCATTTATTGTGCCGACCAATACAAGTCGGCGCTAATTATCACCCTAAGTAACACCGTCTTTAACGTTGATATTAGCTTCGAGTATAGTGCCTCTTTTAGCTCTGACTTTAGCTTTGAGTTTAGCTTCGGGTTTAGCACTAATTTAGACACCCCTATGTTGAAGAGACTTATTTATATGTCTCATCAAAACATAACTCTTGGATATAACGAAGTAATGTTGATGAGACATTGAGATATCGGTAAGACAAATAAGATTGTCTCATCGACACTCTTCAAGTAATGATCAAAAGCATACATTGCTATATCGCTAGGTGAGCAACATATGTGGTAGAGTGGTATACACCACAACCTCACAACAAGAAGCCTTGAGCAAGGCGGTAGTGTGGTAAATAGTAGAAGGGAAGGGTAGAACACCACTATATCGCAACAATAATCACAAGTCTCCTTGACATGGCAGAGTTACATCGATATATAAAGAAATACTGCCGAAGGAAAATATCGATGAGATAATGGCATATCGGCAAGAGGTATTAACTTGTATCATCGACACTGACAACCAACATCAGAGGAACATAAGATCTAATGTCAATGAGACATTGAGATATTGGTAAGACAAATAAGATTGTCTCATCAACACTCTTCAAGTAATGATCAAACGCAATACACTGCTATACCACTGGGAAGGTGAGCAACATATGCGGTAGAGCGGTATACACCGCAACTCCACAACAAGAAGCCTTGAGCAAGGCGGTAGTGTGGTAAATGTGGCATCATTACAATTTATAGTAATAAATGCAGAAAATCATATCAGTCACCAAAATTAAATGCTATTAAATTATAAAGGGTTGCCAAAACTAATATGACTGAATAGCGCACCATCCAAAGATAAGTGAGTTTTCCCAATATTGCACTCAATTGCAATGCACTAGCGTGAAAGGAGCTAAGGATACGAGAAGAAGTCCTGCAAGCCTGAAATAATCAGGTAAGTGCACAAAAACTCTCTGAAAGAGCTCTATTAATATAAAAAATCTTTCAAGGTTTTTTCATCTGAAGCCATAGTAGAGAAAATTGAAGCATGCCTCCTAAAAGAAAATAATTAGAAGTAAAAGAAAGTCAGCCTAAAATTAAAGATGAAGAACCTAAAGTAAAGAAGAGACCACTCCATCAGTCCATATTAGATATACTTCCAAGGTCTAATAATGACAATAATAAGAAATTTCTCGTGGACACCGTACAAAGTTGTAGGGATGCCCTCATTTCCAAATCTAGATGGGACCTATTTTGGTATTTTTACAGTAAGAGAAATAAGGAGATTCTAGTGTCAAACGCTTGGATGTTGGATATAGCAAGGTTGATTTTCCCAAATGTGTTTGTTGATGTAGAATTTATCAGACTGCTAGCCAAACACTATCACTCAGCTACCAAAACAGTAAGGTTTCCAAATGACATAGTATTGGTAGAAGTAACCAAAAAAGCCATCATTAAGTGGTTTGGCTTAAACAAGCATTCTCTAACCAAGATAAACTTGTAGAAGAGTGAGGAGGATTATGCTAGGTTAAAAAGGACTTATAGAAGTGATGAGGTACCCCTATATATGAAAAGAGGCATTGGTAACAGAACATGCCCCATCTCTACTACCACTACTGAACCATTTAATATGAAAGATTTTTAGTATTACTTTGTGAATACATATTTAGCTCTTTGCCAAGTGTTGGGGATAGATGCTCAAGATAAAATTCCAATAGGCCTAATGATGATGGCCATGAGAATTCAAAACCCTGAAACTAATATTGAATATGACTTTGCTTCATACCTTGAGAAGGCGTTAGATGATGAATTCTCCCAAGTTATAGATGATAGAGCACCGATTACATTTAGACACTATTACCTATTGTGTCATCTAATATTGTACCAGAATAGGGACCGATGGACTAAAAGAATGGAATTGGCTATAGTAGATGAGCAAGGGAATCCCACACCTGTCTAGAAATGGTGCTATATTTGGGACAAATGGTGCAAGAATTCAAGATTTGTTGTATTCTATGAAGACTTTGTACACAAAATCCTTCAAGTTCTTGGGTATGCAATACCAAGATTGTCAATGAAAATGTTGCAACTAGTGAGACCTTTGGCTTTAAGACCAGAGCAGGGTCATACACACAATTTCGGAGATTGGTTCTTCCTCCCGAAAGTTACAATAATAAGAGTTTATGGATGCCTTGTTGCTCCACACATATTGCCAAAATTTGTGCCCATCAGATTAGCATTTGTTGAATTTATGTGGCAAATGATGTGGATGGAGAAAGATGTAATGCACAAGCAGAAGAAAGGAACTTTCCTGCCAAACCAAACCAAGTGTGAAGATTGGATTGTAGGCTTAGAGACACTAGAGGAGTTGTACAGTATTATTTGAAGACAAGATATGCATTGAAATCTAGAAAAGAAAGAGCCTTTGACCCTGAAAATCATATGAACAACATAAGGCACAATATTCTTACCAAAGTGAGAGTGCCACACCAAGTGGATTTTGAAGAAGATGTCATAAGGAACTGCATTACTTATAATGATGTATTTATTAGAAGGAAAAATAGGAATATATGAAGAAGCTTGAAGAATGGATGAAGTGGAGGTCCAAGGATTTCATAGGATACTTTATTGAGGAAAAGGACCCCATCAAGAAGATAAAATTGATAATTGGTAGATATGAAGACTTGTACAAAAAGAAGGAAGCATATCTCGAAGAAAATCATAGTGGTGCAACTGTAGAGCATACCCCAGGTGAAACCTCTGAGCCTCCCATGGAGTAGTTACCTCCCAAAAGATAGAAGACATGAAGTATTGAATAGTTAGTACCTTATGAGGATACTGAAGAGGTGGGCGATACTGAGGAAGTGGCTACAATACTATAGACATTGAAAGGTGATATTGAAGTTAATCAACCCATCCTTGAGACCAGTTTCCATAAACATGAGGAAAGGATGGGTGATGTAGAAAAAAAAAGTATAGAGGTACATGAAGATGAAATGGAAATTGCAACTAGGAGATTCATAGAAGACAATGAATTCATTAAGACTCCTGAGTTTAAGGATTTTTTTGTTGAAGATGAAGATAACAAAATTTCAAGAGAGGATGTAATCAACTAAAGTAGGAATTGAAGAATTAAAGAAAAATGAAATGGTAGCACAGACTTTCTAGGAATTAAGAGTTGACAACATTGACATTAGCCCCCAGAAGGCTAGAGAAATGATCTTGAAGAGCAATATGCTCATTTTCCTTGGCTTGGAATTAAAGAAAATGTTTCTGCTTGATCAAGTACAGGCTCGGGAAGATCCAATGCTAGTTGCAGAATTTGACCCCAATGAAGGTGTGAGTGGAACTGGGTATAACCCAAAGATTGAAACCCTGACCATATGGATCAAACAGAAAAATACATAGAATCCAAAATTATTGGATGTAATTCAAGGGATGAAAGGGGTAGCGATGGTAAGGAAAATACAAGATACCACCCCTTTGGAGACAACCACAATGACCATGCATTCGGCCATGTTCACTCGAGCAACTGTTAAGGGATTAGAAGACATATTGAAGGAGTATGAAAAGGAACAAAGGTTCCTAAATGATGAAGTTAATAAATTATTCATGGAGAATGTAAAAATGAAAGAAAAATTAAGAGGAGCAGGACCCTCACAAAGCAAGGAGATGGTGTTATATAGGCCTCTTATTGCTCCAATGGATATTGTGAAAAACATTTATGTAGAATAGGTAAAAACTCTAGAGAAGGAAGTGGATGATGTAAAGAAGGCCAACAATCAAACCCAGGATGAAGTGAAAAGACGAATTTGTGAAGTTATGGAAAATATTCTTGAGCACAAGATAAAATCAATCATGGATAAACTAGAGAATGTGCATGATAGTTATAGAACACTTCAACAGGAAATGGATCAAATAAAGACACATATGCTTGTATTAGATCCTTTGTTCAAAAGGCGGCAGCCTATTCACCACACTTTGGCTAAGTTATACAAAGTTCTACAAAGAATTCCTGATGCACCCACAAAATTAAAGCCAACTGAACAAACTGTGAAGATGATTATTGATGAATTTCAGTATGTACAATCGTTTGATAAAAAGATTGTAGCATGAATGGATTTATTCCATATCTGAAAATAGTGGTATATACCTAAAATCATGAGAGATGGTGATCAGTTGGAGGACTTGGACAAGTGGAAGAAAGAAGTCAATTAGGTTGTTCATAAGTGCGTAACTCATATATAGTCGAAGGATGATGATACCAATCTTCCCAGGCTAAATCAAATCATGGATGGGTTGATTGTTCTTGATGCAGGATACCTAAATTTTGTCAATGATACAAAGGCATTACTAGATAGTCGATGGAAAACTCATCTTGCAAACATGAAAAAGATCCAGGAATATAAGTGGCCATTAGATTTTACAGTGTATCAGTGGGTTGAAAAGTATTTGGTTTTAGAAGAATAGGACATTGAGGCGAGATCATTTGAATGTTCATCATGGAGAGGAAGACTTTACGAGATCAATGATCACAGGTCTTCTACATTGAATAATGGAACCATATGTCAAAATGTCTTAAGTCTTGTTATTTCCTTAATTATGGTAATTAAATAGTTGTTAGTAAAAGTAGTTATGAAAGGTCTTTTCTTTTTGTAAAAGGCCTGTAGCTTGTTGCTTCCTATATAAATAGGAAACCAAGGCTTAGTTTTAAATTATCATCATCATATATCATTTCCATTTTGAAGACTTATGTTATTAATATATATCAATTGAAGCAATATAATGGAGAACATCTTATTATCAGAGATTCTCCATGACTGTGTTATCATTCTATATTTTTCTTATGTTTTCCATACTTATTTCTTCTTATATTTGAATGAATATCAGTTATTGAGCCTCAATACTGTGCTTATGTGAATGAATATGCTGATACAACAAAGCATTTATTGTGGATGTTGGTAGAGCTGCTAATTTTTTTGAAAATTTGAGCTTATTTTTCCTTGTTACATGCTCAACATAAAAATGGAAACTATTTAAAAATAATAAAGTTAACAAAGTTGCTTATTTAAATAATTGTGAGTTATGTGCATTAATATTTTATTAACTTTTGTCTTCACAAACATATGTTGATACAAAATGAATGGAAGAAGCATCCAAGTAATCCTATTTTTTTCTACCAACAATTCATACCAAAGATTGAAAAATTTAAGGATATTGCAATAGGTATTAATTAAGGATATGATGATGATGATATATTCTTTTACTTGTATATTCTATGAAACATTCCTTATTTTCTATGAAACAGTGTATATATTCTTGCACTTGTAAATTTTTTTTACTGTTATGTCTATTAAATAAAACATAGTTTGAATAAAAAATGCTTCACCCTTTTTTGTAAGTGTGTGAATTATTGTTTAAGAAAAAATCTTACAGTGTTTACATTTTCAGTTTACTAGTTTCAAATCTTCATTTGCTATGTATATAAAATTGTATGTGCTCTTTATCTCAAATGACATAAAACAATAATATCATCAGAATTAGGGTTTTCAATTTCAACACCATCATTGTCCACACTTTTCATATCCTATTCACTTTTAAGTACAATCATCAAAAATTTATTTTTATTTTTTGTCCTAGTTAATCTTGATTCCTTTCAGCACAACACAATAGATGGCATGTTAAATTTCAACATTTTCTATGCATTTTTTGTATATATTATTTTCTTAGTGCATCATTATGTAACAACAATTTCACTTCTGAGATATACAATAAAAATAAATGAAAGCACATGTTTGCTTTGTCAAGGGAAATGTATGGTGAATACTCTGTCTTTTAGATAAGTGTGCAAGCAAAATAAGACATAACTAATTGAATATGATTTTCTACTGTACAATTGTTTTTTTTATGTGCTTTTTACTTTTTGCATGTGGATTACCCTCAGAAAGAGACTACTTATCTTTTCTTAAATGAAGCCTTTACATTTCTTGTCTACGAAATGAATTTATTGCTTGACAATAGGTTCATGAACTTCATACAAATTAGGATTGGTGTAAAAGGCCATCCCTACAAATGTTGTTTGGTCTAGAATTATAATGGAAAATAAAAAAGCATGCTAGGAGAATAAAATAGGTTTTCAATTGTCCAAGTACAACATAATATTAAAAAAGCATTTCAAATTTTAGGCCATAAGAATCATCCTTTTTTAAACATGGATTGGAAATAATTCTGAAAATTTAGAAGTCTTGGTCATTAACATTATTGTCTGCTACAATGTCATCAAGTGTATCATTGTCAATGTTCATATGTTCTTTCAAGTATTTAATATTATCATCCTTCTCATCTTGACCTGCATCATCTTCATCATCATTGAAATTTGACTGTAGACCATCTATATTTTTACTAGATGTATTTGGATCATCATTTTCTATACCATCCATATTGTTGTCTTCCATATGATCATCTAACTTTGGATTGTTGTCTTCTTGTGCCTGAACATAACCATCTTCAACATCATCATGGATGTCAATTTCTTCAATGTTCTCTAATCCCTCTCTCTCATTTTGTTGGCCATCATTTTTTTTTCTCAGTATCCACTAATGCATCATCAAATTCATGCCTTAATCTTGGATCATAATGTATGACAAATATTCATTTCGGGTCCAAAATATCTTCATAGAAAAATACCTGCACATGAATGACATACATATATTAGAAATTATATAAATTGTATGAACATGTATACATCAATTGAATAATGGAACATTATTTTATAGACTACCTTTTTTATACAATAATTGCTATAAAACACAATTTTGACAACATAGTTTATAAAACATTAGTTGACACTCATTTATTATTCTTTGGTTTTCTGCCCTTAAGAACATCCTTAGGGAGACCTTGTTCTTCCCTCTTATTTCATGCAAGAGTGCATTTTAAGAAGGGGTAATCAATCAATAACTCATCCCCAATGGCAAGATCCATAATAACCTCAACCATTATCAATCTATCAACCTCTCTTTCCATATCTCCATCTTTATCATTTATAACCTCAACAAATTGACAATTCGGTCTTACATTAGGGTCCCTTCCCTTACTACTATTTATAAATCCCGCAATATTTTTGTGTGTGTATGCACGTCCATCTATATACATAAGATGACCTCTATTCATTTCTTTTCCACTTTCCAATTGGAGATGATGTGTATACATATTTGAATTTAGACCATATGTGTGCGAACCCCTCTCCTAGTACCTGCAAAACAACATGAGTAAACGAGTTAAACAAGGATTTGCAAGCCAAAACAAGGATTCTCCATGAAATACATTTACAAACTCAAATTAGGAAGAAAATATTGAAGAACACAATGCAAATGACAAAAACAAGATAAAATCCTAATTAGATATGCAAACTCATGATCCCATGGGGGAATTGGTGCCAATTTGATGTGAAAATTGGCCCTTTCCCAGTTCCTAAGATTGCAAGCTTCGAATGTTGAAGAGATTGATCCAATTTTGTTGATGAAGAATGAAGACTCCAAGCCAAAATCTGAAAAAACCTAGCTAAGAACTCAATGATGATGGATAAAAATGGCTAATGATTTGAGAATGGTAACTTTACTTGGATTGTGGATGATGAAATGAGGAGAGGAGCTCTTCATTTATAGGATTTCGAGATGGATGAATGCCCAAATTTGAGCAATGTGGGACTAACATTCATCCAATGATATGATGCCACTTGTCAAGCCATGAATGGATGATGGATGTGCAAGATTTGGGGTTTGTGCCAATAAATGCCAATATTTGAAATTCAAATTTGTTGAAATGACATGCAAGAGGGAAGGAAAATGCAATAAATGCCACATGGCTCAAGGAAAAGGACATGTAAGAGGTTTTAAATACCTTGTTGTGTACATGTTGACTTGGAATTTTTTGAATTCAAATTGAGAGAATATTCCAAAAGATTCCTTGTGAGGAAAATAGAGATTTAATAAATGAATTAAATCTATTTTCATGTGCAACTTGCATTATCTAGGGGATGTGACATGAGATGAGGTTAAATTAATCAAGGGTTAATTAATTTAATAGGATATTAGATGATGTGACTTATTTGACATAGATTAATGGATTTATTTAAATCAAATAAGAGAGGAATATGATAAGAGGCTAATTAAATAAGGATTTTGATTTATTTAATTAAAAGGGATGGTGTTAGATTAAATCAAATAAGGTTTTAATTTATTTAATTTAATGGATAGACTTTAGAGATTTAATCAAATAAATTGATTATTTAATTAAATAGGGATAATTGGATCGGATGGATTGATTTAATTAACAAGAGAGATGACTTAATTAGATAAAATGATTTATTTAATTAAGAGACAAATATTCATGAATTTAATCAGATAGGGGAATTTGATTAAATGGTTAGACCAAGGGATGGTTTAGGAAGAAACGATGTTAGTAAGTTAGGATCAAATGCACGATGTCAATCAGTATATTTTACGTGTCTACATATGTTGACATGCTAGGCTTATATTCTGTTAGCCTTCTCCATTCACCACCATAATATGATGGACCATAATATGGCATTAATATCCTAGTGGTTTGTTCTAAATTGTTTATATGTTTGGATCCCACATGTACATTTTGGACAATAAAGAGGCCTAGATTCACTCCATGAATATTGGAGGGTTGTATCATGTAGCTGTATCCCCAAAATTGAAACACCTTGTACACTCTAGGTAGTTGTTGATCACTAGGCCAAGCGCAATATAGTTGACGATCAAATGTCTCTTTGTAAATTGATCTCAAACTTAGGGGAAATTCATCATCTCCATCACATTCATTCTCATAGGGTATGTAGTCCACCTTCCCCTTGTCTTTAAGCAAATTATGTATCTTCACACCAGTTCTTGTTCTGTTACTTGTTTTCATCAATTCCTCATCTTCCGAGCTGGTATATTGGCACATATTTTTGTTAAATGCATCATCTGATAAATGATCATTTCCCTCCAAGTTGGAAGTCGGTGATCTAGGAAACTTTAAACCAAGAACTTTATCTTGCAAGTATGCATTAAGAAAAAATCAATCATTTAAATAATATAAAACAATGTTTAAATGAAGTATACATGTTATTTATATCAAATTGGAAAATTCCTCACCACAATTCCTATTGGAATTGAATCGATTATAGGAGGCATACTACTGATTGGAAGCTCATCATATATGTAATGTCTTTGTAGAATTTCTCATTTGAATTATTTTTTCCATGATATACAAAACATCCACAAACAACAATTTTCTCAAAGTATTCATCCCATGTACTATAGTCCTAACCTACCTCTTCTTCAGTGCAATCATTTTTTGTGTCTGTAGTATCCATTGTCATATCCTCTTCCACCCACTGTCGTCTACGTGATTTAACAGTTTTAGGTCCATGTCCACATACATATCTTGTTCTTTTGCTAGTTGAACGCTTAGGCTCTGCATTTGCTCCAATCTCCATCTAAAATTATCAACAACATGCATTAATTTATGTCAAGATTGGATAATACATTATAAATTTCAATAATAATATGAAAAAAGATGGACGTATCACAAAATTCCATCAGATAATTTTTTCCTAAGTGAAGTCAAAATTTGAGTACCTGATGTCCCACTTCATCCGTTGTGTCCTCATTTGATATGATAGGATCTGTTGCCATGGCCTCATCTTGCCCCTATAATACAAAATATAGTAAATAATGTTTAGTACACCAATTATATCATTTCAATGAATATGCTATCCAACACAAAACCTCACTTTAGTCATATATTTGACACATTGATATCATGTTTTGGATATCCTAATTTTCAAACTTTTCCCTTGATCGTAGAATCAGATTTAATCACCATTCTTGTGCATTTTCTACCAATAAGTTTGACCTCAGAGGCCTCATGGACAAAAAAATGACTTTATCTCCTCTACATTGTAGCATTTGTTAATTCATAAACACCTTCCTCCTTTGGTTGAGGTTGCTTTCTCTTCTTACCTCTATTGTATCTGCAGATTCTGTTGTCTCATCTATTTCCACCCACTTTCCTCTAAGCGATTTAGTATTTCTACACCATCCACATCCTCTTTCCATGGCCTCCTCTGTGAATAAAAATGCCACCATAGAAGCTCTCACGCACTACTGCCGAGAAGGGAAAAGAAACTTGCGGGATCGTGGTAAAAACTGCTCTACTGCATCAAACTGATGAAGGAGCCATGGGATAGTGGTGGTCACCACACTATTGTACGTCAATGGTAGAAGACTTACGGGACTGCGGGAGTCACTGCAACACCGCCAAGAACAAAAGGAAGATTTGCGTGCCACCATAGAAGCTTTCACCACACTACTGCTAAGAAGGATGAAGCACCTTGCGTAAAAATTGCTCTATCGCATTGAGCTGATGAAGAGGCCACAAGACAACAGTGGTCACAAAAACAAGGCATGATTTGGAATTATTTCCAAAACTGGGTCTTGTGATATACACAACAATGAAAATAGTCACTATACAACAATAATAGGCACTAAATTAGGCACACTTGATGCCGCCTTATACGTCCCAAGAAGATTACATTAACAGCCAAAAGTCGATGCTAAAGTTGGCATTAACTAATGCTGACTAAAGCGTGACTAATGAATCAAAATCAAAAATTTAAAAATTTCCTACGTGAAGGAAGAAATCAGACGACAATAAAGGGAAAAATGCCACGCGAAGGAAGAGAGCAGGGCACTACCAGTAACTGATGAATGGATGAATGAATGAATGAGAGATTTTAGGGACATGCATGAGACCAAGTGGCCTAAGGGACCAAGAACCAAAAAGCTAAGGAATTTCCAAACTCTTTTCCATGTTACAATTTTGACTAAAAACCTAGTTGTCTTGCTAATCTTCTCCTCCTCAAATAACTTGTGTAGATTGTGAACCTTTAAGTTGAATTTTTATGAGAAATTTGATTTAGTTTGCAACACCATAGGTAAGGTTACATTTTTTTTCTTGCTTGAATTCGTGATTGTTTACTGCTCTTTGTATTGCATTTGAATTCGTGATTATTTACTAGTTTATGGCCTAACCAGTGTAGGCAACCTCTAAATTGTCCCATCATTATAAATTGTAAAAATATTTAGAAACAAACAAAAAATTTTACCCTACCCATTTGAGCTTTGGCTCAAAATATTATAGCACAAAGTGAGGATGCCTCTATATTTTTTCCCTAACATGGGTATCAAGGAAATAGTGAACTGTTTGGCAAATTTGGGAATTGGGTCGGTCACTATTGAGCAACTGCTGAAAATAAATGCAGAAATAACTTGGTTTTTCCCAACTGGACCATAGTCACCAATGCCATGAAAAATTCATGAAAGATTGCATTATGAAAGAGTTTTCATGATAAGGTTATCAACACTAAGCAAACTGAGTGAACATATTTTCCCTAGGTTATCAACACTAAGCAAATTGGGTAGTGAACATATTTGCCCACAAAACAAAACTTTCATACCACAAACTAGATGAAAACTTTCATACCTGACAGTGTGAACTTCATTTTCCTCCATAAACTAGACGAAAATAATTTGCCCTAGGTCACCTCAAAATGTCAAGCAATGGAGGGAAGTGAGCATTGATAGCGAACTTTTTCCACAATGAGGTAATTCATTGTCAATTTATAGATTTGTAAATGTTTCCATTGTTTCTTTGAATTTTACTTTTTAGTTTTTTATTTCTAAATTTAAAATAAGAAATATAATTTTAAAAAATATATATAGAGACATGAGATTCACAAAGATAAAGAGGAATTGGCTTCCATATTGGGGTAGATGCAGTGAACAAATTGGTTAATGTGGATTGGACAACACTTGTCACATACATAGAAAAACAATCTATTAACACCCCTCAAACATTGCAAAAAAAACAATTGTGTCAAGGGAATCAATTGATTCCCCAACCAGTCCTAGATCTAGCAGAAGATCTAGGAAGAAATCAGTGACAGTAAAATCTAAGAATGTGGAACAGGGATCAAATACTTCCACTCCTGGGACACAAAGTTCCACCACACCATGTTATCAATCTTGCATTGGTAGCTACAATACGAAGATATAATAGGAGGTGGTTTTAGGGGAAGTCTGAATGATGGATGCTGGGAAAACATTTGTGAATAGGTTGAAGGAATCATGCCTTCAACGGTTCAAAGACCATCTACATTTTCCATTCTGAAAGATACCCATGCACCTGAAAAGAGTAGTTATCCATGACATGGAGATTGATTTTGGCACAGGTTGGTCTGTAAAGAAGATACAACTACGAATGTCTCAAAAATGCAAGAGATTTCAGTGCAAGTTCTAGACAAAGAAGATTAAAAAAATCCCTCCCGAGCTAAGGCAGAAAAAAAGGCCAATGGATGTAAGTGTGAAAGTATGGAGAGAGCTTGTAAAAGAATATGAGAAGTCCGATGCACAGAGGAATTCTGGTGAGGAGAGTACACAAGTATTTGAATTTTCTCATAAGATTATATCAAATTTATTAAATGATATTTAAATTTTATTTGTGCATAGTTAAATTGAATTAGTATATATTTCAGGACAAGGCCTCTAAGGCTAGGCTTGAGAAACTTCATGCCATGCATCGCAGTGGTCATAAAGGTTTACAAGCCTTGATCTGTACATTTGTAAGTATATTTAATATGTTAAATGATATTTTTTTATTTCGTTGGAAAAGTAAATGATTGCATATTAATTAGTTTAACTAGTCCATGTGCCATGTTTTGACAGGAGGAGAAATATGGCTGCCATCCAAAGCAATTTGAAAAGAATATGTTACAAAACAAAAAGTGGAATGATTTTGTAATCTGGATGGAGAATAAGGTATCAATAGTTGAGTTTCAATTACTTAGTTGGATATTGTTGTGTTAATATGTCAATTTGCATCTCTTGTGTTGAGTTGTTTATTGATGCATAGGATGAGTAAATAGAGCTCAAATCTTATGATTACAAGATGACCGTTTATGTGCATGAATAAATAGTAGAAGGAGGTAGATGAACTCAATTCATTTGACTTTATGCCTCTTGGTAGGAATTCCTCTTGAATCTCCAAAATCAGGTGCCTGAGACTTCCCTATAGTTTTTACCTTTTGTTGCCACCTTTCCTCTTCACTATGAGACTCATCTCCTTTTTCCTTATATGCATTTATGGCTTCGACTTCTAATTCATCCCATGTTTTACCTTCCTCCTCTTCAGAATCTTCTTCTTCTTCATCCTCTGACTCCACAAGAGATTCATCTTCTGAACCTTCCTCATCTAATTTTGATTCCTTCTCTACATTAGAGGGTTCATAACCTTGATCCCACTCTTCTAAATGATCAAAATTAGAATCACTAGCTTCCATATTCAAAAATTCCCAACCACCATCTTCAAAAAAATTATCTGGATCATCAATAATACTCTTCAAAATTGGCCACCAGTTCAAGTTCATTCCACTTTCATAATACTTTATATCCATGGAGTTCAACCATCCTTTGATGCCATCAAGTCAAGATTGAGGAATGGCGTCAATGCGTAGTACATCCTGCTTGAAGTATTTGAAAACAATAGCCATATCAAATTCCTTTTTCCCAAGTCCTACTCTCTCAAGGTTAACAATCTCAATCTCACTAATAGCGATTACTAAGAAAGGTAATTCCACCAACAATACCAACTAGTTTACCATAGGAACAATAAAAGTAGAGGCTTTGAAAGGAACTCCATGAAAACCAATCTCTCTAAATGGTATATCAAACTCTAGTTCAAAATATTTTAGATGAGGCTACTCCCATATAAGCTCTCTTACTCGCTTTGACAACTCCTTGAAACTCTGTATTGATTTTATTTTTCCTGTCCCTCGTTGTTCTTCCTCAATTTCATTAGGATCATACATTGACCTTCTTTCCCCTCCTAAAGTTTGGATCACATCCATTACCTCCACATAAAATTGGTCTTCTTGGTTCCCACGCCATGATATGGTTATGTAAATGAAAATAAGCAAAGTAATCATCTCCTTCTTTGTTGGATGGAAGAATGCATGGTTAATGTTTTGATACATGATATCAGCTCTCTCTTCTACTCTCATGGTTGAATACCGAAATCTAGTATGGTGGGCCTCCAGAGTTCCAGTCATCTTTCTTCCTCTTCCACCAAATGTTGGCCCGATCCACATGTCTGCTAGCCTAATTGGCTTTGTTTTTGAAAGCTAAAGTTTCTCCTGAGTCACCAATGTATCTCTCTTTTCCTTTTTCAAACTCTTTCATTGCTACAAATCTTCTTTGGGATTTAATCATTTGTACCACATGGTTGATGTGCTTTGAATCCTTGCATCTAAAGGAAATTTTCTTAACATAAATACTGCTAGGGAATTTCAATGTTGCCATTGTAGTTGGAATTAAAGTTGGTACCTACAACATTGAATATTATCCTTATATAATAATTCCCTCCATCTTGTTGGCTTGTAACACTCTTGATGGTGGCTACATGAAATATGATTCTGATTCCTCCTCTACATCAGAGGATTCATAACCTTAATCTCACTCTTCTGAATTATCAGAATCAGAATCACTAGCTTCCATATTCAAAAATTCCCAACCACCATCTTCAAAAAATTTATTTGGATCATCAGTAATACTCTTCAAAATTGGCCACTGGTTCAAGTTCATTCTATTTTCATAATACTTTATATCGATGGAGTTCAACCATCCCTTGATGCCATCAAGCAAAGATTGACGAATGGAATCAATGTGGAGTACATCTCGCTTGAAGTATTTAAAAACAATAGCCATATCAAATGCCTTTTGCCCAGTCCTACTCTCTCAAGGTTAACAATCTCAATCTCACTAATAGTGATTACTAAGAAAGGTAATTCCACCAACTCTACCAAATAGTTTACCATAGGAACAATAAAAGAAGAGGCTTTGAAAGGAACTCCATGAAAACCAAGCTCTCTAAATGGTATATCAAACTCTAGTTCAAAATATTTTAGATGAGGCTTCTCCCATATAAGCTCTCTTACTCGCTTTGACAAATCCTTGAAACTCTGTATTGATTTTATTTTTCCTATCCCTCTCTTGCTATTCTTCCTCAATTTCATTAGGATCATACATTGACCTTCTTGCTCCTCCTAAATTTTGGACCACATCCATTACCTCCACATAAAACTGGACATCCTTGGTCTTCTTGGTTCCCACGCCATGATATGGTTATGCAAATGAAAATGAAGCAAAGTAACCATCTCCTTCTCCTTTGGCTAGAAGAATGCATGGTTAATGTTTTGATACATGATATCAACTCTCTCTTCTGCTCTCATGGTTGAATACTGAAATATAGTATGGTGGGTCTCTAGATTTCCAGTCATCTTTCTTCCTCTTCCACCAAATGTTGGCCTAATCCACACATCTGCCAGCCTAATTGGCTTTGTTTTTGAAAGCTAAAGTTTCTCCCGAGTCACCAATGTAGCTCTCTCTACCTTTTCAGACTCTTTCATTGCTATAGATCGTCTCTAGGATTTAATCATCTATACCACATGGTTGATGTGCTTTGAATCCTTGCATCTAAAGGAAATTTCCTTAACATAAATATTGCTAGGGAATTTCAATGTTGCCATTGTAGTTGGCATTAAAGCCGGTACCTGCAACATTGAATATTATCCTTATATAAGAATTCCCTCCATGTTGTTGGCTTGTAACACTCTTGATGGTGGCTACATGAAATCTGATTCTAATTCCTCCTCTACATCAGAGGGTTCATAACCTTGATCTCACTCTTCTGAATTATCAGAATCAAAATCACTAGCTTCTATATTCAAAAATTCCCAACCACCATCTTCAAAAAAATTATCTAGATCATCAGTAATACTCTTCAAAATTGGCCACCAGTTCAAGTTCATTATGCTTTCATAATACTTTATATCCATGGATTTTAGCCATCCCTTGATGCCATCAACCAAAGATTGAGGAATGACATCAATGTGGGGTATATCCTGCTTGAAGTCTTTTTAAATAATAGCCATATCAAATGCCTTTTTCCCAAGTCATACTCTCTCAAGGTTAACAATCTCAATCTCAAGTATTATCTAGGGAATTGGAAATTTTATTATGGTATGTGCACTTTGATATGATTTAATATGATTATAAATTATCTCATATGTTGTAATATTAGATATATAATAGGAAAATAAATTATTGCATGAAATAAATAATTACTTTTCATTCTAAATGTTTTTCTTTTGTAGAACAGGAGTCTTCCAAAAGATCAAGATGATCCTCAACATGATATAGATCCATAAAATATTGGTTCTATCTGTACAGATCACATGGTAGAGGATGATGATGATGCAGATGCGGAAGACACCAAGGTTGATGACAACGATGACGACGACTACGACGACGATGATCACGATGGTGATGATGATGATGAGATAGTTGGTGATAGTAACCAGTGACATTCATGATCATATAGACTGCATCATGGATCATTGTTGATATATCATTATAATGACTCTTTTCATGGTTACTATCATATGTATCATTTACATAGCCTACAATACTATATTATTGAGTTGTATCATATTGACATGTATCATTTTCATTTTTTCACTATATCATTTGGACATGTATCATCTTGACTTGTATCAATTTAAGTTACATAATTTATCAATTTTATTTATATCATTTGTACACGTATCATTTTCACTAATGTATTGTTGGACGTATCATTTTGACATGTTTTTGATGTACTGGCATATTTGAATTTCACTTGTTTTAGTTATATATGATGATGATCTTATCAGTATTGACTTGTCAATTTATATATATTAAAAGCATTTGATGATTTTTTGATGGATATTTATTACGTATGATGATTTTAATTTATTACTCAGGATGGATGTTGTTAAATTCAATTCAATTATAGATATTTGACTCACTTGTTTTAATTATAGATAATGATCATGTTACAATAATAGTTCAGGTGGTGATGAAAGGTAAAATTAATGCTTGGCACCTCCAAACGCAATTGAAAGTTTTGCGGTGAGCCACATTAAAAGAGGTGGTAATGTGGAAGCGAATATTGTCTTATCTAAATGGGCTTTAAATTTTGGTGAAATAGGGGAATTTAGGTTGAAGGATTTTAGAGGTGTTAAGTTAGCGAACAACGCCTTAAATGAACAAGGTGGTGAAGCGAGTGAAGTAGGTTTGACATGACAAGAAAAGGTAGGGGTGGCAGGTGGTGGTGAAGTGTGGGAAATCCAAGATGGTGTTAAATGCAAGCCCTCAATTAAGATGTGTTAATTGCATTTGGAAAGGGTCGAGAAAAACTCTACAACAAACTTTGGTGGTGGCGGTGCTTAGGAGAAATGGAAGCCAATTTCACCTTCTAGTCACGAAGATCTTTGGACTTATTTTATGGAGAGGTTTCCAGAAAATGACTACATGGCCTTTTCCTTGTTCATGACGAGCAGCTAGTGCACTGTGCAATAATGATTTGTGGCAGAGATTTTGACTATTTGACACATAGATACCGAACCAACATGGATGTTTACTCCTTAATTGCGGTGTGGGGCTTGGATTTAGGTGAACCAGAGGAAATGGTGAGGATGGTGATGAAGAAAATTATGCATGAAGATTTTCTGGTAGGCATGGATTCCATTCTTGAATGGGCAGTTCCGGGTGTAGGTTTAGATTATTTTGAAAGACTGGTAGATGATGAGCTCTATGATGAAATTGAGGAGCTCTATGGGAGACTGGGGCTCAAACCCTTTATTCATTGGCCCGAAGAAAAATACAAAGCTCGTTGTTGTGAGGAAGTGCGTTTGGGATGGAAAGAACTCAAACTCTTCATCGAACACTGGTATGGAAAGCATCAAAAGAAGAAGTCAGGGAAGCGGTGGAAGAAAAAGCCTCTGAAGGAGATAGCCAAGGATCCATTGGGTCTGGGTGGAGCTCGTTAAGATTGGTCGTGTTTGTCTGTGTCTGATTTTGTTGTATTAAAGTGTGTACCTCTAAACACTGTTAATGGTGGTTATTTTTTGTAAGGATTTTAGTGGTAAACAGTTACGAGGTTTATTTAATGTTTTACTCTACACGTTAAGGTGCCTCTAGTTTTTGTCGTTTACTATGGATTTTTGGTGGGTAATGACACTGAACAATAGATGTACTTTTTTTTATCTTTATAAGCAATACAAAAATTTCATCGGTAATTGTCTTGTTATTTAATCATGAGTTAAATAATTAAATTACTTAGTCTATAATCATATGAGTTATTTAAGAGGCATGATATATTTAACTAATTAAATTAAAATTATTTAAGAGGCACGATATATTTAACTAATTAAAATGAAATAAAACATATTAAATTAATAAAAGGAAGCAAAGCAAGAAGCATTTTTAGAAGCCAAAAAGGAAGCAAAAAAAGAAGCATTTTTAGAAGAAAAACAAGAAGCATTTTTAGAAGCAAAAAAAGAAGCAAAACAAGAAACATTTTTGGAAGCAAAACAAGAAGCATTTTTAGAAGCAAAAAAGGAAGCAAAACAAAAAGCATTTTTAGAAGCAAAAAAGGAAGTAAAACAAGAAGCATTTTTAGAAGCAAAACAAAAAGCATTTTTAGAAGCAAAAAATGAAGCAAAACAAAGAAGAATTTTTAAAAGAAAAAAAGGAAGCAAAACAAGAAGCATTTTTAGAAGAAAAAAAGGAAGCAAAATAAAAAGCATTTTTAGATGTAAAAAGGAAGCAACAATGGAAGCAAAATTAGAAGCAATCTTGGAAGCAAAACCGAGAGCAAATGTGGAAGCAAATTTAGAAGCAAACTTGGAAGCAAACTTGGAAGCAAAATTGGAAGAAAAATTGGAGCCTAATTGGGCAATAATTTAGGCACTATTTCTGATGCTATTTTAGGCATAAACAACGGTGCTATTTTTGGCGCTATTTCTCAGCGCTATTTTAGGTGCTATTTGGGGGCGCTGTGATTTTCCGGCGCTGATTTTGGCTTTAAGTTCGGCACCAAATTTGGCATGAGTGTCGGTGCCGAGATGATCATGCTTGTTTGCACCGAGTTTGACGCCGACCAGCTCACATAATTCATGGGCTGAAATACATTGACATCCGGTGCTATTTTAGGCACTATTTTCCTATTTTTTTGTAGTGAGTGCTCAACAAATTGGACCTAAAACTCTCAAATTTCAACTAGTTCTTAAAATTGAACAAGGAAAATTTCATATTTCACTTTGGTGCTTAAAATTGAACAAACCAAATCTCACATTTCATTTGGTGCTTAAAACTGAAAAAGAAAAACTCACATTTTATTTTAGTGCTCCTAAAATCAAATGTCTTTTTCATTTTGATGTTGTTAAAAGATGAACATAGTTTCATTTAATGACTCTTTAAGATGAAGAACATGATTAGAAACATTTCATTTGGTGTTATAAAATTAAATAAATCATTTTTTATTTTCACATTGATATATCTTGCTTGAAGTCTAAAACACTTTGAAATTGGTATACTTAAAAAACCAAATTGGCATCTTTACATATTTTACTTTTCGGACTTAAAAAGAAACTGCTATGAATTTTATACCATGTTCACCATGCTTGGAAAACCAAGTGTGTATCCTCTTCCCTCATGTCTTTTGACGATCTTGGGTGATGAAAAACACTTTGGGTTTTGCAATCATTTATTTTCAACATCACCTTTAGATTGGGCTTGCCTAAGAGACAGATCCCAAAAGGAGAACTCGAAGGAAAATCAAAGTGGAATTTCCCTCAAGCTGCTATATAAATTATTTTAGTGAAAGCCAAGATGTAACTGGTATTAGCTTCAACCATGTGGTGTCATTCAGAACAGGGAGGTACTTGTTATCCTCAAATTCAACACGCTCAATTCAAGGGATAACCTCTACAAAACTTGTCTATTTTGTAGCCCACATACTCTAAGCACATAAAACAAGGAAAATTGTATTGGTCCTCATGCGTGGTCCCCCATCCTCAAAAATTAATTTTGAGCATTAACCTTTGTTAGTTCATTGAAATTTGCATTTTAAACCAAGTTGTGAAAATTCAGTTTTGAGAGTTGGAAAATTTTCTGCACATGTAGGAGCACCGATTTTTAGTGCTTTTACATATTACATGTAGGAGCTCTATTTTTCACCACTCTTACATATTTCATTCCTTAGTCATTTTTTGGCACATGTAGGAGCGGGGATGTTTAGTGCTTCTACATCTCAAACCACAAGTCACATGTAGGAGCTTTTTTTTTTCACCGCTCTTACATATTTCATGCCTTAGTCATTTTTTGGCACATGTAGGAGTAGGGTTTTTTAGCGCCTTTACATCTCAAACCACAAGTCACATGCAGAAGCTCTTTTTTTCACTTGCTCTTACATATTTCATGCCTTAGTCATTTTCTGGCACATGTAGGAGCGGGGTTTTTAGTGCTTCTACATCTCAAACCACAAGTCACATGTAGGAGCTCTATTTTTCACGACTCTTACATATTTCATGCCTTAGTCATTTTATGGCACATGTAGGAGAGAGGTTTTTAAGCGCTTCTACATCTCAAACCACAAGTCACATGTAGGAGCTCTATTTTCACTTCTCTTACATATTTCATGCCTTAGTCATTTTCTAGCACATGTAGGAGTGGGGTTTTTTCGCGCTTCTACATCTCAAAACACAAGTCACATGAAAAATCTTTGTTTTTCACCACTCTTACATATTTCATGCAAAAGCTCTATTTTTCACCACTCCTACATATGTCACATACAAAAGCTCTATTTTTCACCACTCTTACATATTACATGTAGAAGCTCTATTTTTCACCGCTTTTACATATGACATGTAAAAGCTCCATTTTTTACCGCCTTTACATGAAACTAGCCAACTCCTTTAATATGCTAAAGCACTGATTTTTAGTGCCAAGAAGAATTTGAAGATGAAGCTTTCTGAATAGCTTCAATGAACAAAATGATGGATTTCTAGCTTATTTTAGATTTGAAAGGCATCTAAAAGTCTTCAATCTAGTCAGAGGAGTTAATCTCAAGAATCCTCGTCATCTCCAAAGTACACTCTAATGCTAGATAGTGATGAAGTGCACGTCATCATGAAGTTTTCATGGAGAAAGATGTTGAAGAAGGCCAAATTTTTCCTTAGATTAGATTTCCTAGTTTTAGCATTTTTCATGCTTTATGTAAATAATTTTTGACATTTTACATGTGATTTTGCAAAATGTAATTACATGTAAAACAAATATGTTCTACATTTATGGAAAATATTTTTGAATAATTCAACTAGTTAGGTGAGATTTTACTACATTCGTTCATATGATTTTCCTAGATTTACTCTCCTATCTCATCTACAAATAAGAGAGGATTCTATTGTAATTTTTATCTTTTATCTTTTGCAACGAAGTGCTGCCCATTTTGAGAAGAAAATACATGAAACTTTGTGTTCATCTTTGTGAATCTATTTTGATCAATAAATAAGTGAGTTGCATACCAAACTTTGTCTTGGAATTGATTATCTTTTGGATTTGATTGGAATTGGCAGTGATTAGTGATTGAGATCTATAGGGCTTTGAGTAAATCCATGTAAATTTTGTGTTACACTCTTTTATTCGAATTTATGATATTGATTGAATATTGATGGTGAATTCTCTACAAGACTTTGTGCTTTTATTTAGTCATGGTGTTCGTGGATCTATCATGGAGTGTATAGAATACTTTGTGCTTTTAATACAATGTTGGTTGCGTATCTCAAAGGATTTATTGGTGAAATCTACAAAATGACTTTGTGCCTTTGTGAGTTTTCTTGTTTTATCATTTATCGTTATCATGCTAGTATTCTTAGTCTTTGCTTTGACAAGATAGGAATATTGGAATTTCTGCTTTGTTTTTAGTTTGAAGTTGTATTGAATTAGGAACTTAAAACAGTAAAGCATTGTAAAACATATTCTCTAAAAAAAGAGAGAATTATGAATGTGACACACCCCCATCTCTTAATCATAGTGTACATCATTGTGGATACTTAATTAGTTTTACTTAGTTTCAATAAGCAGTAAGAGGGGTGCCTCCCCTTTCTAAGAGGAGAGATTGTATCTCACACAACTATGGCTGAAATCATGTTTTGCAATCTGTTAAAGGGATTACATAATTTTCACCCAAAATTTTTTTGGTGACTCTACTATGGAAACGATATGCATTCAAAACCCTCACGCTTTTGTTTGAAGTATACCCATGTTCTTTTTCATTGTAATTTATTTTCTTGTAAGTTTTTTAGCTTTCACCAAGGACATGTAAATGGCTGCTTAGGGTCCTTGGGGAAATGCTTTTGGTCCATTGAGTCTAGCTCTACCCCTACATGCTCTTCTTGATGGATCACAAAAGAAATTTCCCAAGTTCTTTGATGATGGAAAACAACATCCTAACGAGAATGTTGCTTCTTTCTACATTGCTTGTAGAGTTCATGGTGTTGAACACGGAGATGTATCTATAAGGCTATTTGTGAAGACTCTCTAAGGTGTCACTGCAGATTGGTTTTATCATCTAGAGTCACATACCATCACAAAATAGGAAACTCTCATAGCCAAGTTTGAAGAAAGGTTGAAATCTCCTGAAGACACTCATGCTTTGTTGGCTCAACTCACCTAGTTGAAGAAGGAATCTCACATGCCTATGCGTGAGTTCATTGCTCACTTCAACAAGTTGACACAAAGAATTCCAACTCCTGCTCAACCTACAACTGAGAATTTGAAAATTTTCTTTGTAAATTCTCAAGTGCTCGAGGTTGGTTTCCTATTGAGAAGAGCAATCCCAGCTACTCTTGCAGTTGTCCAGACCTTGGTGACATAAATTAAAGATGATCTCCTTCTTGCTGGGAAAATAAAAATTGAATCAAATGAATATGAAGAAATCCCTTCTTTGGAGTTATTTTATTCCATCACAAGGAAAAATCCTATGGTGTAAAGGTTGGAAAATGAGCTACTTGTCCTCACAAAGTAGCTAGCTCTAGGCGTGTTTTCTATGACTTGTAAGGACGTACCAAGGGGGTCACTTTCAAATGTTGCTCATAATTTTATTGTTGGGAATCAACATGTAAGTTATCTTCACCTCTGAAGAGGCTTGCTCTTGAGGCACCATTAGTAAAAGTAGTAGTGAAGCATCCTGAATCCAATCCGAGCGATCTCACTATTCTCTTCCAGGAAAAGGAAGCAGACATAGCTGGCGACTCCTAGTTCTAGTTTATGCAGTCTCAGAAAGCCATTGATGAAAAGCAGAAGGATGAAAGTCATTTTTTTAAAGTTCAAGAGAATGGAGAAAATCTTGTATTGAGATCTGAAAAGATGAGCATGCATGAAGGTCCTAGTCAAGTTGAAAAGAATGCATTTGTGTTTTGAGCATGAACTTGAACCCATGTTGCATAAAAGAACTTCCCAAAGGAATGATGAGGACCTTCTTATAAAATAATTCAAATTTCCCAAGTTTGAAGATGGTGAACATCATATTGACGTATGCAGTGTAGTCATATCTTCATCTGAATCACATGAAGGAGATCATTCTGATAAACATGAGGTTTTCATGGTTGATGAATCAGTTGTTCAAGTAGCAACTGGTAAGAAGCATTCAATATTTGACCAATCGAGGGG
This sequence comes from Sequoia sempervirens, assembly GCA_007258455.2. NCBI lineage: Eukaryota > Viridiplantae > Streptophyta > Pinopsida > Cupressales > Cupressaceae > Sequoia > Sequoia sempervirens. Next base: position 214,830,363 of record VDFB02047230.1, read on the forward strand.
ATGTCCCGAAAGACATCTTGCTTGGTTGGAGGCCAATGGGAAGACAAAGCTTCCACTTGTACCTGAGTGTGAAGATAAACTTGAGGATGTAGCTAAAGATGTATTTGTAGATGTGCAGGAGTAGTCTGAATTCAATGATTCATTTTGGAGCAGCAGTATATTTGATATATTTTTAGAGGTAGCTGAACCTATTCATCTCTTTCAAGAACCAATGCCTCAACTTCATTTACATGTAGCTGCTAATGATCATGGAAGGCATTGCAAGTTGTTGAAGAAAGGCAACTATTTTGTTGGACCTGTGAAAAATTTCATTTGAGAAGGTATCATTGATGGCCAGTTTTAATTAGGTAAGATTTTTACCTTTTCAATAAGTGCATTTGCATAAGTTTGCATCTTGTTTTCGTAGATTTGCTTTGTGTCAGTCATGCTCGACTCTATTGCCCAATGGATGGATAAAGGAACTTAAAGTCTGAATTTCTTCTCCCTTCATTTGTTTCAAAGAATGATCGAAGGAAGCTCCCCAGCTGGAGCCAGTTGTTATCCTCGAATTCAGTGCACTCAATTCGAGGGATAGCCCCTATGAAACTTGTCTGTTTTGTATCCCACATGTACTCTAAGCACGTAAAATGAGGAAAATTGCATTGCTCCTCCTGTGTGGTCCCCCATCCTTAAAAATTCATTCTAAGAATTAACCTTTGTTAGTTCGTCAAAATTCACATTTTAAACCAAGTTGTGAAAATTCAATTTTGGGAGTTAGAAAATTTTCTACACATTTAGAAGCGTTGATTTTTAGCACTTGTATATATTACATGTAGGAACTCTGTTTTTCACCGCTCTTACATATTTCATTCCTTAATCAGTTTTTGGAACATGTAGGAGTGGGGATTTTTAGCACTTCTACATCTCAAACCACAAGTCACATGTAAGAGCTCTGTTTTTCACTGCTCTTACATATTTCATGCCTTAGTCATTTTCTGGCACATGTAGGAGTGGGGTTTTTTAGCGCCTCTACATCTCAAACCACATGTCACATGTAGGAGCTCTATTTTTCACCGCTCTTACATATTTCATTCCTTAGTCATTTTCTGGCACATGTAGGAGCGGGGTTTTTAGTGCTTCTACATCTCAAACCACAAGTCACATGTAGGAGCTCTATTTTTCACGACTCTTACATATTTCATACCTTAGTCATTTTTTGGCACATGTAGGAGTGAGTTTTTTTAGCGCTTCTACATCTCAAACCACAAGGCACATGTAGGAGCTCTTTTTTTCACTGCTCTTACATATTTCATGCCTTAGTCATTTTCTAGCACATGTAGGAGCGGGTTTTTTAGGGCTTCTACATATCAAAACACAAGTCACATGCAAAAGCTCTAATTTTCACCACTCTTACATATTTCATGCAAAATCTCTGGTTTTCACCACTCCTACATATGTCACATGCAAAAGCTCTGTTTTTCACCGCTCTTACATATTACATGCAGAAGCTCTGTTTTTCACCGCTTTTAAATATGACATGTAAGAGCTCCATTTTTCATCACTTTTACATGAAACTACCCAAGTCCTTTAATATGTTGAAGTGCTGATTTTTAGCACTAAGAAGAATTTGAAGACGAAGCTTTCTAAATAGCTTCAATGAACAAAATGATGGATTTCCAGCTTATTTTAGATTTGAAAGGCATCTGAAAGTCTTCAATCTAGTCAGAGGAGTTAATCTCAAGAATCCTCGTCATCTCCAAAGTACACTCCAATGCTGGATAGTGATGAAGTGCATGTCATCATGAAGTTTTCATGGAGAAAGATGTTGAAGAAGGCCAAATTTTTCCTTAGATTAAATTTCCTAGTTTTAGCATTTTTCATGCTTTATGTAAATAAGTTTTGACATTTTACATGTCATTTTGAAAAATGTAATTACATGTAATTAAATGTAAAACAAATATGTTCTCCTACATTTATGGACAATATTTTTGAATAATTCAACTAGTTAGGTGATATTTTCCTAGATTCGCTCATTTGATTTTCCTAGATTTACTCTCTTATCTCATGTATAAATAAGAGAGGATTCTATTGTAATTTTTATCTTTTATCTTTTGCAACGAAGTGCTACCTATTTTGAGAAGAAGATACATGAAACTTTGTGTTCATCTTTGTGAATCTATTTTGATCAATAAAGAAGTGAGTTGCATACCAAACTTTGTGTTGGAATCGATTATCTTTTGGATTTGATTAGAATTGGTAGTGATTAGTGATTGAGATCTAAAGGGCTTTGAGTAAATATGTGTAAAGTTTGTGTTACACTCTTTTATTTGAATTTATGATATTGATTGAATACTATTGGTGAATTCTCTACAAGACTTTGTGCTTTTAGTTATTCATGTTGTTCGTGGATCTATCATGGAGTTTCTAGTAGACTTTGTGCTTCTAATACAACACTGGTTATGTATCTCAAAGGATTGATTAGTGAAAGCTACGAAACAACTTTGTGCCTTTGTTAGTTTTCTTATTTTATCATTCATCATTATCATGTTGGTATTCTTAGTATTTTCTTTGAAAAGATAAAAATATTAGAATTACTGCTTTGTTTTTAGTTTGAAGTTGTATCGAATTATGAACTTAAAACTGTGAAGCATTGTAAAACATATTCTTTGAAAAAAGAGAGAATTATGAATGTGACACACCCCTATCTCTTAATCGTAGTGTACATAATTGTGGATACTTAATTAGTTTTACTTAGTTTTAATAAGAAGTAAGAAGGGTGCATCCCCCTTTTGAGAGGAGAGATTGCATCTGACACAACCGTCCCTGAAATCAAATTTTGTAATTTGTTAAAGGGATTACATAATTTTGTATTGCCCTTATAGATCAAGCATAACTCAAATGAATACCAATTAAACCCTAACCTAGCTAGGGTTAGTAGTCAAAGATATTTGATCAAGGAAAAAATTGTTGTATGCCAAGAACCTGGAGAGAGCAAAGCTTACATGTCATCCTGCTTGCCATAAATATTTTCCTGAAATTCATCCAAATCCCCAACGAAATCAAGGATATGGGTATAAAGCTCGTCAGAAGGAATAAAGTAGCAGTAGTGAATGAGTATGGCCACCACAAATCCACTTGCAGGAGTCAGCATTAAATATTATCCTCGAACCCTAAAAAGCATGCTTGTTAGTTGGGAGGTAGTTGCAAATTAATGGTATCATTGAACAAAAATGCGCCAATTCGTGGATCATTAGGGTGTCAATCCCAAAAAAGAACCTTTGAAAGAATTTGAATTAAATGGTTTTGAACCTCGAAAATGTTTCTTTGTTAGGATGTTGAAGGGACAAGTAACAAGGTCCTGCCAATATCCATCATTCCCTCCAATGAAGAGATATTTCCTTCCATTGAAATGTTGGAGGGACCACATTTTAGCTTACTCTAATATTCATCTTTCTCTTTGACAAGGAGACTTTGGAGATCGAGCCTCAGGCCGTCAGAGGTTGGGCATCAGGCCTGTAGCTTACCATGTACCAAAGGAAGAAGGAAACCATGACCACCAAAAAGAACCTTCTTTGAACAAGCATCGAGAATCGAGGAAATGAGTTACCTCTTACCAAAGAAAGGTAAGAGATAATGAGAAGGTTGAAGGCCAACATGTGAAAACCCAACACTTAGCCAAATTTGGAATCAATGCATCAGTGAGAAGAAGAGATGGAAAGGAGATGAAGGAGGTGGAAGGATGGAAGAAGAAAAGGGGAAGAATTGACCCCCAAACTCTGATAGGCCAAGACTTAGACAAGTCTTGAAAACCTTAATTGAGATTCGATGGTCAGAGGGAAGGCTAGAGGATTACCTTTAGAAATTGGTAAAGGTAAAGGGTAAGGGTAAAGGTCAACACCCGAAACACTTAGAGGAAGGAAGAAGGAAAAGGAGCAGGAGCAATGAAGAAATCATGCAAGTAATCAGGTAAGTGAAAGCCCAAAAACCCAAAAAATTGGGACTTAGCTAATTTAGGATCCCTCAAAGAAAACTCATGCAAGATGGCCCATGTAGGATCTCTCAGATCGGATATCAATGATGGGTCATCTAAGGGGGGCATGAAATGTCAAAATTTTGGAAATTTTTGTGGGATGATTGTCTACTAATCATGGATTCTAGAGGCCTTATTAGTCCATTGGGCATAGAGTCATGAAGGGGATTTACAAAACTGGGTCTCCCAAGGATAACAAAACATGTGCAGGCTTGCACTTGGAGAAAAGCATGGAAACTAGGAACATGTACATTCCCTTAAGGAGAATGAAAGGTGTGCAAAGCACTTCATGGAAAGAAAAATATTTACAATATGTACATGAGATCAGATGAAAAAAGAGGAACATCATAGAAATTTTCCTCTATCAAAAATAGATCATCTAAAAGAGCCTATGCCTTTCAAGCTAAAATTGTGATCTTCATTCATCTACAACCATTGAAGTAAACGACCTAAATGAAAAGGGATGCATAATGAATTAGCTTGGTGAAGAATCACCTCATTGTAGACCTTCTCATTAGAAGGTAGCCATATGATGCAAGTGTCAAACTCCTCTGATAGTGGCACCTCAGGAGAACAAATAGTAGCATGAGGAAGCCTCTCTAAAAATAGGTCAACATAAAAAGGAGAACCTTTTAGAAATGAAAAATAAATCTCCTTACACAAGGGTGAGCCACTACTATAGTCATTGGCCTTCTCAAAAATATGTTTCTCACAAAATTCCCCCTCAAGTTCCTCTTCATTTCTTTGCATGAAAAGGTTGCTCTTGATCTCATAAAATTTTTCCCTATCCATTTGATGGCTACTTATAACAAACTCAAGCTTATAGCCTAAAATATCCACCATATCTCTTTAATTTTCTATTTGGTTGGGAATAGGGGTGTTCTCTTCAAAGTTTTAGAATATGCTCCAACCAAAATCACCCTCTTTAATAGGTGAATCAAAATGAAAAGAATTTCCCAACACATCCAAAAAGCAACCATGAACCTCCTTCACATGAGTAGTGGGTTCTTGAAAGTGTCTTGGTAATGTTATTTGGATTACCCTCTTGTTTAGGCTGCACTAGGCTGATTGGAGGAGTAGCATGCTCTTTTTCAGATACATCCTTTGGTTGATTATGCTCTTTTAAATCTTCTTATAGTAGATCCCTTTGAGGTGGTATGGACAATGCATCTAACACTGTGAAATTTAGGTTATCCTTCATCATTTGATCAATTATATTGAAAGGGGACTGACTAACCTTAGGCAAAACCTTTGGAAAAACCAAATCCAATTTTTTTGATTGGGTGACTTGAGGTCGCTTAATTTTCCTATTTCTCTTACTAGTAGGTTGATCTAATTGTAGAACTGTTGTTCTACCTGTTGTTTCAACAACTATAACCTTGTGAGATGGTTGGGATGATGATGCTTGGACCATTGTGTATGAAGCACAATTATCCATTACTCTCCCTTTAAATTTGGTGTCTTGAGCTATTTGATTCATAGCACAAAAGTCCTTTGGATTCTAGTTGATGAATGTATAGTCTCCTTGAAAGTGATCATGCTTTCCAGTAGTTGCTTGATTTTCATCAGATGTTTCCTTGAGGTGGAAGTCTTATTTTGAACCACCAAATTTTGCACAAACTCACCATTTCAACAAGCATTCTAGTTGAGGTTGATTGGATGGATAACAAAAATCATGTTCTTGAGCTAGATTGTTTTGCATTGGGACCAAAGCCTTTGAAGTGTTGGTAGTAGTTGTGTGCATGCTATTCATGGGCTTATTATGATTCCATTGATTGTTTTCTTAATAAGGCTACCTATTTTGTTGGTAATCTTGACCTCGAGGCTAATAAGTTTTGTTATTTTGAGCTTGTTTCATCTTTTCTATTTCTAACTCATTATTCAACCTTTGGATCATGTTTTTCACTTCTTGCACCTCCTCTAGATATGTGGTTGGAATAGTTGGTTGAGAAATTGTAGCCACTAGACTATGAGCCACTGGGATAGAAGCCACCATTGGTTGTGAAGGAAGCTCTAGAAATAAAGGCATTGGTGGCCTAAGAGCTATCTTCCCAGCTTGTATCAAGAAATTTTCTGCCCTTATGGCTATGCCATATGAATCTGGCAAGGCGAATCCTCCCATAGAATGAATCATAATAGCTATGTCAGTGTAAAGGTCCCTAAAGAAATATAGAAAATCATGCTCAGGAGAAGGCTTCACCAAGACAGGGATTCTATTCCAAGTTCTTTGGAATCTATAATTGAAATTGATCATGAATTCATGAGGTGCTCTTTGAATAGTTGACAGTTGTTCTACCAAGGACAAATGATCACTTTTATCTTCAAATTGCTTGCATAACTTCTCACCCAACTCATCCCAATTCTAAATGGAGCTAGGTGGTAGACCTCTATACCACTGTAATGCTTTACCTTTCATTGAAGTAGCTTGCAACCTAATAGCCATGTTTTCTTCTGTTACATCATGCACTATGCATATATTTTCCACATCTAAGATGTGATCGTCTGGGGTTGTGGATGTATCACTAGTGAAATGGGGAATACTTTTGAGGGCATTCACTGGTATATCATCTTTTTGGGCTAGAATCAAGGGGTTGCTACCATTGAAAGATACAAAAGGCTAATTTTTGGGTAAAGCCATATGGAATAAATTCCTATTTGTATAGACAATGGTTGTTCTAGCTTGAAATAATCTTCCCAGAGGTGGCATAAATTGAGCTCTAGGAGATGGACTTGTACTCATATTTCTTCTTATAGGTGACAAAGATTGTTGATTTATTCTTCTAGAAGTAGAAAAAAAGAGTTGGATGAATTGGAAATTACCTCTAGAAGATGCCCTTGTTTGGATTCTTAGCATGAATGTGTGGGTCTGATCTTGAACCAAGAGTTTTGGGTAACAACATAGACACCAATTTGTATGCAAAGTTATTCCTTGATTGCAGAGTCACTAGGTACTTGTTTGAGAGCCTCCCCAAGGATGGAATGTTGAGAGCAACAACATTCTCTCAACAAAATGAAATGAAATTTCTTCTTGTCCCACCAGGTGTGCCAGAAACTATTGTCACATAAAATTGTGACCTACTGAACAAGAGTTTGGTGTTCTAATGACAAAATGAAAACAACCTCAAGGTGTGGGACCTCGTGTGAAGGAGGTTGAATCTTTGGAGAAGGTCAACTTTCATTTATAAACTAAGTGCAAATGTGTTGGTCTAACCCAACACATGAAACCTATTACTACCCTAATCTAACAACTCATAGAGGAAAATGGATAGAAGGAGAACATTAAAATGAAAGAGAGGTGATGCACCAAGATAGAAATTTGTTTCTTCTTTGCTTAAGATTGCACAAAATATCAAAAAATTAGCTAAAAAAAGCATTGAGACATGAAGGTAAGAGATTTTTACTCAAACATGCAAGAAATACCTATGATAATAGTAAGATTTTATTGATATAAGGCATAAAATCCAAACTTTACAATGAAAACATTCAAGATATAGTGTCTACAAAAGAAAACTATGAGAGGAGCCCAAAAGAAGAACCCTTAGAAAATATACAAGTCTTGTCTTTATAGATCACACATGACTCAGATGAATACAACTCAAACCCTAACCTAGCTAGGGTTAGCAGTCGAAGAGATCTTATCAAGGAAATATCTATTGTGAAATCTATGCTAAGAAGAGCTTGGAGATAACAAAGCTTGCATGCCATCCTCCTTGCCATAAATATTTTCTTGAAAGTTGTCTAAATCCCCCACAAAATCAAGGATATGGGTATAAAGCTCATTAGAAGGAATAAAGAAGCAACAATGAATGAGTATGGCCACCACAAATCCACTTGCAAGAGTTAGAGAATGCATTTAATGTTGTCCTCAAACACTAAAAATCACACTTGATAGCTGGGAGGTAGTTGCGCATTATGATGTCATTGAACAAAAACACACCAATCCATGGATCGTTAGGGCATCAAGCTCAAAAAAACACCTTTGAAAACATTTGAATTAAATGGTTATGAACCTAAAAAATGTGTCTTTGTTAGGATGTCAAAGGGACAAGAATAAAGGTCTTGCTGATATCCATCATTCCCTCTGATGAAGAGATCTTGCCTTCCATTGGAATGTCAAAGGGACCACATTTTAGCTCACTCTGATATTCATCTTTCTCTTTGATGAGGAGCCTTCAGATATTAGACCTTGGGACATCAGAGGTTGGGCATCGGGACGACAACTTATCGTGTACCAAAGGAAGAAGGAAATTGTGACCAGTGAAAAGAACCTTCTTTGAACGAGCTTTGGGGATCATGGAGATGAGTTACCTCTTACTAAAGAAAGCCAAGAGGTAATGGAGAAGGCTGAAGGTTGACATGTGAAAACCTGACACTTAGCCAAATTTGGAATCAAGGTATCGATGGGAAGAAGAGATGGAAGGAGAAGGGAAAAAAAGAAAGTGTGCAAGTGATAACATTGAATCTTTAAAGATTGGTCATCAAGTTGTTGGGTGACAACTAATGAAGGGAAGGAAGATGTTAAAGGGGAAGGCCAAAGGCCAACACTCAAAAGCTTAGTGAAAATAGAGAAAGGAGATGGAGGAAGAAGGATGGAAGAAGAGAAGGGGAAGAACTAACCCCTAAAGTCTGATAGGCCAAGAATTAGAGAAGTTTTGAAAACCTTAATCAAGCTTCGGTGGTTGGAGGTAAGGCCTAAGGCTTACCTTTAGAAATAGGTAAAAGGTAAAGGGTAAGGGTGAAGTTTGACACCTGAAACAATTAGAGAACAAAAGAAGGAAAAGCTGAAGGGTGGAAGCAATGGAGAAAGCATGCAAGCAAGTAGGTAAGTGAAAGCCCAAAAACCTAAAAAAATTGGGAACCAATTTAGGAACCCTCAAGGGAAACTCATGTAAGATTGTCCATGTAGGATCTCTTAGATTGGATATCAGTGATGGGTCATCTAAGGAGGGCATGAAATGTCAATAGGTACCTTTGCGTATAAGTGCCCCTAGTAGGAGTGATTAAAGTCTTAAGTGGCTTACTATGTGCTTGCTCGTTATCAGTCCCTTGAGTAGTAAATAAGAGCTTTAAAGTAGTTTTACTTACCTTTTACTTGAGATATTCTACTTGGAGACACAATTCAGTGCAAGAGATGTGCACCGTAATTTGAAGAACTTTACTCACCATATGAACTCCCTTGAATTGAGATAGAAATCCCTAGCTTAGTATAAGTTACTTTTAGCTTGCTACTTGTATCTTTTTTAGGAGAGGGTGATTGGGTCATCCTTCCATTCTTGGAGGCCCCTATTTGTCCATTCTCAAAAGATTTAAGTGTATACACTTGAGAGGGTGTCTCTACCTTACTTCGAAGGAGTTTCCAAGTTGTGGGTCTGAAAGTGTCACCATTTTCCAAATTAACCTTAGGGATAATATTCCTTGATATTGTTTGATGTTGTTACTAGTTTAAATATGGGCTAATTTTGGCCCCTTATCATCAAAAAATTATGGTTAGTTTTATACATTTTGATTGATGTTCTTTATCACTTGCCAAATCTTAGATAAATTTCTCCAAACAATCAGATCAACCAAATATCTCAAAATTGTAAACTTGTCCAATAAACTGCTATTAAAAAAAACTAAAAAATCTAGAAATAGAGTTGCTATTGTTGTTCCAACTGCTTTTGTCCTGAACTTGTCCACTACTATACTAAAATTGGACCACTACTATCCTAAGTTTTTACTGCTATTGTCCCAAACAATGTCACTTCTATCAAAAGGGTCACTATTGTGCTCACTGGTTCACGAGTCAAAAAATTAAAATAGAGACTGCTTTTGATAAACATGCCATAGTTGTCCTAAAAATCAAGTGCTACTATTCTAAATAGGACCACTTCTGTCAAAATTACCACTATTGTCTTATCTATTGCCAGTCACAAATTGAAACAAAGACTGCTATTGTTCAAATTTTGATCACTATCATCCTATATTCCAACCAGTACTATTCTAAAAATTGTCACTATTGTCCTAACAGAGACCATTACTGTCCTATTTTCTAGTGTAAATTAGAAATTGATCCTAAAATTGGTTATCCATCCTTGGAAAACAAAAACAAATTAGTCCTGCAAAAATTCATATTAACCATCTTTCCATATGCATTAGCAAATTGAAACATCAACCTAGTTTTAGGATACAAATAAAACACAACTTGAATTATTCCCTTTCTCTCAATTTCTAAGATATTAACATTTTCTTGCAACCTCAAGGCTAGTTCAAGTAGATCATCAACATATCCTCTAGAAAAATAGAGTAAAATATCAATCCAACTCTTGTACACTTTGTGTCCCAAAATTATCATCATCTCAAAAACATCCACCAAACTTCACTCATACTTTAGGGTCTTGAGCATCTCAATCCATAGAAAACCATCAACACCTTTGACCAAAAGGGTTTCATACATCATTTCCATACGTATTTTTAAACAATTTTTTTTTCCAAAAAACAAAACATCATTCTATTTCATAATTAGTAGTCACTGAATTCACCAAAAGTCTTGAACCTGTTTATGACAACCACAAGATCTCAACATAGGAAACAAATGGAAGAAAACAAGAGTAGTTCTAGTGCACCCATGACAAACACAACTAATGAAGAAACTAAACCATGTGGTTACAATCCAAATGACCTTACAAATCCTCTTTACGACAACACGAAATCAACCACCAAGTAATGAGGAAGTACTCCTTAGGCACCAAAACATGATTAATAGTCAAAATCAACTTCCAAATCCCAAGGACATGATCATAGAAGAATATAATAGTGATGAGGAACTTACCAATGAAAAAATATTAGAATACTCCCAAGATCCTAAGATGCAAAATCTTATATGCTGACCCTGAACCTTTTCATTACTTTGCCAAATTGGAGGAAAATTACAAAAGATTCTTCAAATCCCCAACAACAATATATCTTTCCAATCCTTTTCATATGTTGACCCATCATCACTACCTTCATCCTCCACTACACCATCATCAACTGAGCAACCAAAATCCTATCTCAAGATCCAATTACTTGACAAGGGTTGTGGGGAATATCACTTCAACCAATCCTTTTTCATTAGAATGCTTCCCCCAATACCAAAAACTTATGGAGGACCAAAAGAGATCAAACATGTTCAAGTTGTTACAATGATAGTCAAACCCACCATTTTCACTAAGTGGGGAGACATGCAAGATGAGGAAGTGTGTAAAGAAGACCTATCGTAGATCTAAAAAAAAGAAGGATGGGAGAAACCACTACCTCCCCTTCATATTGATCAAAACAGTAAAGGATATTTGATAGCCAAAAGCATGGGGTTCACTAGACAAGGTGGCCTTGGTTTACATGGATAAGGTAGAAGAGAACCAGTTATCATGGAAAAGAACCTGAAAAATCTTGGACTAGGTTATGGTTCATCTAAAATGATTACCCCAAGTACTGAAAGTGCCTCTTATGAGGAAGGGGCTACTTCAACCACTGTTGAGACATCACATAATTGCAAATACCTAGATTGACTACTTGTATATCCAAAACATGTTTGAAAACCTCAACATAAATACCATCACTACTAAATCTACATCTGACGAAGACCATATCGAAACATATTCTAATGAATATTAATGGGATTCTTGTGACTCTAGTGATTATAACCTAGAAACCCTATTGAGCCTTGATAACACCAATGTCTCTACCCTAGCTACAACCTCCATAAGCTTTGGCAATAACAATGACAAAATATCCTTGCATTATCCATAGTTCATGGACTAGGACTAACAACATCATACACCTATTTTGGACACATTCCAAAATGATGAGGTTATTGTAGAGTTCATGGGACTTCAAACTAATATACCACAAGGAGATCATAAAGCGGGTTTTGTAATGGAGCTTGATCAAGGAGAATATTTTGGAGGGGATATTGTGTCCTCTAGTCACAAAAATAAAATCATAAATTTAAAAATAAAAAAGAGGTCCCCTAAAGAAAACCACAATGTGGCTTTATCAGATCAAGAAAAGAGAAAAAAGACACATCTGAGGGTAAAAACCTCTCTAAGGCGCCCAAATATGGAGGATTCAATCTCCCCATTACTGCATATCAAGAAAAAATAGCACTCTTATTTGAAGACTCTAAACCTATCAATGTTGGCACAATGGAGACACCAAAAATAACATACCATGTAGCTCCATTGGATCTAGAAGAAAAGGTCAACTTTGTAGCATTCATTAATGAGCACAAAATCAACTTTGCATGGACATATGTAGACATGCCAAGCTAGATCTCGCATTAGTAGTACATCACCTAGTAGTGTTCCCTGGAGCTAAGCCAATGAAACAAAAGCTACACCAGATGCATTCACAGATAGCACTCTTGGTCAAAGTAGAACTACAAAAACTTATAGACATAGGCTTCATCAGACCTATTGACTATCCTGAATGGGTATCTAATCTTGTACCAGTATCAAAGCTCATTGGGGGCATAAGGATCTACACAGACTTTTAGGATCTAAACAAGGCTTTCCTAAAGGATGACTTCCCTCTACCTAGCACTGACATAATTGTAGATCTAACTGCGGGGCATGAAATGCTATTATTGATGGATGGTTTCTTCAAATATATAATCAAATAAATATATCCCTTGAAGACCAACATAAAGCAACTTTCTCTTGTGCATGGGGAACCTTTTGCTAGAACGCCATGCCATTTAGATTGAAGAATGTATGGGTAACCTACCAATGAGAAATGGCCACCATTTTCCATGATATGTTGTATATCACTATGGATGATTATGTGGATGAAATATTAGCTAAATATATCAAAAGAAAAGATCATTTGGCTAACCTAGCAAAGGTATTTGATAGGATAGAAGAATACAACCTACACCTCAACCCAAAATTGTGTATTCGGCGTGACTTTTGGAAAACTATTGGGTTACATAGTATCAAGAAGAGGCATCAAGGTAGATCCCATCAAAGTAAAATAAATACTAGGAATGCCTCCTCCAAAAATAATGAAATAGCTCTGAAGTCTACAAGGTAAGCTATAGTCCATCAAGAGATTCATCGCACAGCTAGTAAACAAGTGCCATCCATTCACCCATTTGTTACACAAATACATAACATTCAAATAGGATGGTAGATGTGATCAAGCTTTCCAACAATTCAAGGATTATTTTATCATTCCTGTAGTGCTAATTCCTCCAATTCAGGATAAGGCAATGATATTTTTTGTATACACAATTCCGACAATGTTAGGAGCTCTATTAGCACTATTGGATGACAATAAAAAAGGAAAGAGTGGTATATTATATCAACCAGACACTAGTGGGCTATGAATTAAACTATTCACCCATAGAAAGAGCATGTCTATCTGTTGTCTTTGTGGCACAAAATATGAGACATTACATATTAAACAAACAAGTAAAGCTTATATCATAGGTGGATCCCTTAAAGTATCTATTGGAAAAAGTAGCTCTAATAAGGAGGATTGCTGAGTGGGTAATGATACTTAGTGAGTTTGACATAGAGTACATTGACAAAAAATCCATAAAGGGATAAATAATTGTAGATAAATTAGCATATGCATCGATGGAAGATCATCAGCCTATAATAACAAAATTTCTAGATGAAATCATACTTCTAACTAATCAGTCAAGATGATGGACCTTGTACTTTGACAAGTCCCACACTCAACATGTATCAGAGGCTGGTATCCTATTTCTCACACCACAGGGAGATAGTATACCTAAAGCTTACATGATCGCTTTTCATGCACTAACAACATTTCTAAATATGAGGCACTCATCATAGGATTGAAGATGGTCGTAAAATGGAGGATAAAGGAACTACAAGTCTATGGAGACTCCTAGCTAGTCATTAGGCATGTAAATGATGAATATCAGACAAAGGATGGCAAGCTTATGCCATACAAAAGAATGGTGGACAGTTTCAAATAGTACTTTGTTGTCATCACCTTTGAATAGGTTCCTAGATTCAACAACAAAGTAGTTGATGCTATGGCAACAATAGGTTCACTCCTCAACATTCCTTGAAATATTCCTAAATATGAATTCCTTGTGGATCAATTACTTATACCTGCATTTGATATCTCGAAATAAAAAATAGTTTGTGATGTTGTTGGTCCTTACTCACCTTGGTAGCAAGATACGTTTTCCTATATCCAACATGACATCATACCCCTTGAATTATTGACAAACCAAAAGAAAACCTTTGTCCACATAACATCCCGATTCACCATCTTAGGAGATACCCTATATAGACAAATCCTAGATGGTACATTACTCCAATGTCTCAACATGGATGAAGCACAAACTACTTTACAAGAAGTGCACAAAGGTATTTGTGGGTCTCACTCTAGTGGACCTAATCTAGTACAAAAGTTGCTAAGAATAGGGTATTATTGGCCCTCAATGGAACAAGAATCCATCCATTACTCAAGGAAATGTTGCCAATGTCAACAACACAATGATCTTGTTTACACACCAACATAGAAGCTACAACCTATAACAACACCATGGCCTTTCTCGTAGTGGGGACTAGACTTGATAGGTAAGATATCTCCCACTTCATCCAATGGGCATAAATTTATCATTACTGCAACAAAATACTTTACAAAGTGGATAGAAGCCATTCCATTAACCTACATATTAGGAAAGAAAATATCCAAGTTCATCTTGAATTATTTAATTTATCGATATGGAATTCCCCAAACTATCATAATAGATATAACAAAACCCCATTCAAGAACCAAGATGTCCGTGAGATTTTTTCAAAGTTCTCTATCCAACACCAATTCTCAACCCCATACTATCCCTAAGGAAATGGTCAAGCTGAAGCATCCAATAAAACCATTATGAAAATATTGAAAAAGATTGTTAATGGCACCAACTGTAATTGTCATTTGTAGCTAAATCCAACCTTATGGGATTACTAAATCAAAATTCACACACCTACATGTACCACACTTATTTCCTTGGTCTATGTATTTGAAGTGATCCTACCTATTAAAGTCAAGGTCCCCTCACTACGAGTATCTCAAAAAGGAATGGTCAACAATGAGGAATATTTGGTGTCTAGATTAAATGAGTTGGAACTCCTAGATGAAAAGAATTTGAGCATGTTAAACCACCTTCAGGTTTATCAAAATTGGCTCAAGTGAAGCTACAATAATGAATGTAATCTTGTCTCGAATTGGGAGCAAATTCTTGAAATTGGTAGAGGATTGGATCCTTGTACATCCCATCAAAATCCCAAAAACATTTTAAGATTTGAGTCAATACCAGTCAAACTATGTGGTCTCTGCATGTATAACATATGAAAGGATAATATTTGATCAATCCTTGAGGCCTTAGGTTAGTCCCATTAGGTGTCCATCATGGTATTTTAATTTAATAAAAAATTCAAAAAAATTCAAAATTAGACAAGTCAAAAACATACTCTTATCAAACAAGCAAACTACGAGCCTCTATGTGTATAACATAGGAAAGATCATCACTAATGAGCCCCTAAGGCCCTAGGTTAGTCCCCCAAAACAAAAAGAAAACATTCAAATATCGTATCAAAATCCAAAACATTCATAAAAAGTTAAAAATAACCCAAAAACAATGTCACTCAATACAATCAAACTACAATGTCTCTGTGTTCATCACATTGGCAAGGAAAATCTCTGATCAGCCCTCGAGGCACTAGGTCAGTCCCTTTAGGTCCCCCTATTTGTTCCTAAATATCCCAAAAACAACATCAAAATAACTCAAAAAATCACAAAAGGTCCTATCTCCATTGTCACCTATTTGCAACAAAATTTCCATTCATAATAACTAATCATCACCTTCAACCTTTGATAAAACAATCAACAAACAAAATAAACATCAAAATAAAAACTTCTAAAGTAAAAAATTGAACCATATGGATCATTATTAGATTATAACAATGCCTAAAGTATTAACTACTTACCTATAGATAATTCATCATCAACATCCTAAATGTATGTCTTAACAGATATAACATTCCTACAATAGGCATCACTAATGGATAACATCCTCAAACATCAAATAGCTATGGAAAGTGATACTACATTGTTTATCTTTTTATGATCTTATCTTTTTTGATTTATCTAAATATCACATTCCCAGGATCTCTTGATGATATCCATAAGGATTTAGAGAGGAAGGAATGGAGATATTGATCATTGATTTTTGTTTGTTCTATTTATTAGATGTTTTTGTGATACTACCATGATGATTGCTTGATTTGTTCTATGTGCAGAAATTGTTTTGAGGAAATTCATGTAGCAGTTGCATTTTAGGTACTCCATACCTCTCTATGTAACTGGTTTGAAATATTTTTTTTAAAAATCAACTATACACTCTAACAAGGTTTTTGTATGTTTGGTATGAGAAAGAATATTCTTTGTTTGTAGAGTCAAAGTCCATGCAACGAATACAAAGCCACCTCGGTCATTAATACCATGGTGAATCGTATTTGTTTGTTACATTAATAAGGATTGATAAAGATACGAAGCCTCTATGAAAGAAAAAGAAAACTCATCAAAGACTAACAACATCAAATTTTCTATCCATCTCTAAATCATACTAACACTTCTTCTAAACAACTCCATCCTGCATCACAATATTATTAGTACCACATGCATCCTACATCCACAAAATCATTAGTACATATCATGATCATACATCATTATCCATCACATACATCATATATCATCACCCATTACATAGATACATAAAATCATACATCCATCCATATCATATACTACATCAAAAAAGTACAAAAACATGAGCATGTATGAATCATCATCCATAATCATCTATAAGCATCCATAATCATCTCATAACACATAAGTATGATGTATCAAAGCATGATATATATCATATATCATCAAAAATGAGAATATCCTATACATCATCAACTAACATGTGATATCCAAATATACAAAAAATACATATATATGAGGCCTCAGCTAGGCCGATGAATGTATATACAAAAACTCATGTCTACATAAGTCCCTAATACAACATATATCAATATAAAGATCATGAAAAACCAACCCTGCTGGCCATCTGGGGGTGGGGATCTCGGCTGCTGCTGGATGTAATGAGGAGAGAGTTGTGGGATAACTGGAGATTCATGTGGGTGTCTCACTAACTAACCACAAAACTCTGCACCTATCTGTGTACTCGACTCTCTGAAATGAGGCCATCTCTAGGATCTAGGAACAAAAGCCTCATATAATGTCTGATAATATGTGCTCCGCTACATAAGATGATCCTGCTCAACCTAATGCTGAGCCATGGGAATCACAAAATCCAATGCAATCTCTACAACCAATATTTTCTACCTCTCTGTTGCTAGCTCCTAGCAAAGGGTATCCTACTCTACTTTGATTGTATCCCGAGTCTCTATAGTCACGATCAAAACCTATGCATTAGTGTCTTGTCGATGCACAATCTCAGCATCCCACTTTGCTCTAAGTGCATCCCTATTTTTTGTCGTCTGAGCTAGTTGAGCTGCCATATCCCCCTGTGGGGGAGGACCTTGAGGAGACTGTGGTCCTTACTATGGTTGATGTTTCCCATCATGCTACCCATCATGTTGACCATCCCACACATCCTATAACTACTCATGGACAATATGGAGCCTCTGCCTATCACCACGCCTACTCACAATACCTACTGCCCTACAAACCTGATCAATCACTACCCCAGTTCCAATGGGAAATGTGAATCTCAAAGGATGTCAAAGAGAAATCCACTGATCATAATCCCTAGTGGTAGTTGAATCTATTGTGCCAAAAACCCATCCCCATCCAAATGGAGCTAAATCCTTGAACTCAAAAATGACACCATTTGAATCTACCCTCGGTCCCCAAGCCTGGACCTCTCGAGCTATGCATCTAGCATGGTAATCATCAGTGGGGCAAGTTTGATGCTCATTGAACTATCTAAGAACCTTGTTAGGAAGGTATCACTTAAGGTCTACATGACCTATCAACCATCGAGTTTGTTGGAAATATGGAAAACTCCATGTCATCACCTCAAGCCTCGCAATCTAGATAGGGCCTCCAGATAAACTCTGTAGCATCATCAGAAACACCTCTCCAATAACCCAATCTGCTAAGTTGGTTATAATTCATATTAATAAAATATCTGTATGAATAGGAACCGTGAGGATCCCATCAGTGAACACCATCAGGATGAGTAATGGAAACATGCTCACAAGCCCACATGTGCAAGAGAATCATCCCTATAGAAATGTTGTTGCCACCCCAATACAGAGCCTCATGCATATATAACTATAGGTGAGTGAGAACATAGGGGCCCCAAGCATATCTAGTCCCCTCCATCATTTTCTCTATGCAGATCCCCCAACCAACTGGAAATACTCACTCTTTGATCAGGCATCAATGGCCTGATAATCAAACCTGCTAGGACCATATCCATTAGATCAGTGTCATAGACATAAGGAGTCAAGTCAATATTTGAATCCGCTACCTACAAGTGCTTTATGCCAAGGAGTCCATCACAACTATATCGAGTTGAACATCATACATGACTTGCTCTTCATATATGGGGAGGGTAACTGTTGCCTCATTGATATGTAGATGAAATGAGGAGGTCTCAGAATGCCACCTCTCAACCAATGCAGTCATCAAGGCCCTATGGGCCTGAATCTCAGGCATCCATGTAAGTTATCGTAGGACAACAATGTCAAGAAATTCTATCTTCGCCTTGTGAAATCCAGTAATGAAATCAAGTAGCAGTCGTGACTACCGATCTCTAGAATATAGCGGTTTGAGAATCACCTGCAAACACTCAACCAACTGTAAATGTCATAAATTGGATAGAAAATCATATCATGAACTCAAAACTATAAAAAGACTAGCTAAATCATTAAATTTTAACAATAATAGAGACTTTTCAACAATAATAGTAGCCCTATTTTACAATAGCGGCCCTATTTATAATGATAGTGATCCGTTTGAATGAAAGTGAACCTATTATACTAAGTTAGCAATAACTTTATACATTAGCAGTTAAATAACTAAAAGGTTTACAATAGCGTATAATCTTTTCTATAACGTTAAACAAAAGTGGTAATTATTTACTATAGTAATACCTTTAAATGATAGTGTATGGTTGTTACATAAGCGGTCCTAGTTTTAAAGGACTACACGAGGTTTTAACTATAGTGTTCAGGTATAACGATATCAATGACTGTATAATATAGCAATAAACTAAAGACTATGATTGCCGTATTATCACGTCAATAGCGATAGAAAAATGAAATTACCACTATTGCTAAAATAAAATCTAAACATTAATTACAAAGACAGGAAATGACGAAAGTGAAAATGGAAAGAAGACGTATCATGATGCCTACTCTAGCTAGCCTCCTGAATAAATGGATTTCCTTTGCTCTATGTGGAGCACCCAAAATCCTCGCCATCGTAAATCAATAATCATCAAAACATGATCTCTAGAGGCAAGAATTCACTAAGGGCTAAGAGTGCAAATGAGGAAAAATGAACACTAAATTCATATTTTTACCCCCCAAACCTTAATTTTTTACCTTGGAACCCCTTCTAGGTTAGAATTATGAGCACCTTGGAACATATGAAACCATAAATGAAGGCCCTATGGCTTATTTTTTCATCCTCTACGCATATGAACTATAAAGGAAACTTGTCGCGAGCCCGACCCGAAAAATAATTTTTTCAGCCAACCTCTCGAGGGGGCAACCCAACATTGTATTATATTTCCATTAGCCATTGAGGCATAGTGGGGCATATAAATTTTTTCAAATATTGATCTTAATATCAAATTCTTTGAAACAAAGCAACCGGTACTTTGTCTCAAAGAGGGGCAAATTGTAGAGATGTACAAATGACCTAACGCATATCAGATATCTTGAATTACATTTTTTAATTATCGACATCATTATCATTAATATAATTGCATTTCACATCATTTGCATCATAAACCCTATTTTCCTCTATTAATTAAATAATCTTTAATTATTTAATTAATTCACTATATCATCACTTAATTTAACTTTATTCCTCTTGATTAATTAAATTAACACAAGATATTTAATTGTCGCTTACGCTATTCCTCTAAATCAATTAAATTGTTATCATTTAATAATTTAATTAAACCACTTTCCCCTTTCTAAACTCAAATAATTAAATTAATTATTCGAAATCATTCAACATAGTCAACAAACAAGTACATCTTTGTTTGTTAAAGCCAAACATGAATTGCACATTCATCTTCAAATATTAATTAATTATTCAATTAACTAATTTTCCTCACCCCTTTTATGATAAAGAAAATAATTACCACTGATTTCTCACTCTAATCAGTCGACTAACTCATTTATTGTTCAATCTCGCTAACCAATCAAATTGGCTTTCCCAATCCCACCAGACATTCCCATCTAATTCCACTGATTTTCCAATTAAAATCCTTAATTGGATCAATCACAGAGGTTAATTGGCCAATCTATTTCCTCTCAATAGTTCTCAACCGTTGATCACAATCTTTTACAACTGCATCTCAATCATTCTAAAATAGTCTTCTATCTTCTCACAAATCATCTAGAATCTTCATAGCGAAGCACTAAGAAATTGTCTCTTGAGCATATCAAGAGTTAATTATCATCATATTCTAGTTCACCATTAACACACTTTGAAGCTTTTGCAAAACAACAAATGGAGGCTTCATATTGATTCAAATGTAATTCAACATTAATACGGATTACACTTCAACATGGGATGGTAACATTTTAAGGTTTTGGATTCAATTTATGTTATTTTTTAGGATTGCATTGTTTGTTGATTTCGTTATTTTAAAACTTCATTTCATGAGTATGGGTTTGGAATTTAATCTTGTTTTTAATTGATTTAGTTTAATTCGTTGTTGTTTTCCTATGCATTATTTCCCCCTTACAATAACAAAAATCCATCAACCAAGAAAGCTTTGATACCACTTGTTAGAAAATATTACATTCAACCCACAAAATTATTCCATTTCCCACATAACCCCATGAGAGATAAACATGAATACAAGTAACCATAATGCATAGATCAAATAGACAAGCCATAAGATAACACAAGATATACCAGAATGTTGTAATTTTTTGGATTGAAACTATGTGAGCATTTTCTCTATGCTCAGTATCCTGATGATGGATCATGGAGTATGATCTGAAACGATGAAAAAATGCTCACATAGTTTCAATCTAGAAAAATACAATATTCTAATATCATGGACTTTGGAAATATCATGCTTTTAACAAGATATACCCTCAAGAGGGAAAAACCTAGCCTCCAAAAGCATCCATACTCCATCATATTATTCAACAATAAAGCAATACAAGAGTTACAATGAATACCTTTGAAGCATCAAGCCTCTCAATGCATCTTCATGTGTCCAAGCATGAATCCACACATCCCATGCCATGCTTCACATATGCACTCCTTAGAAAGACTCAATAATGATAGTCCACTCACCCAACCAACCTTAACCACTAAACATGTGATTTCTTTAATAGACTCAAGCTCACACAAATACAACCAAGTGGTAAGATAAAACCATGTGCCACAAAACCATCTGAACACAAAACCACTAATCCCTTATTTAATATTGGGTACTAAGTTTTCACTTTATTTAGTATTTCCCCAATATTAAATTATTATCACATGTCTCCCACACATTAAATAATAATACAATGTTACAATACAACATAAAGTGGTCCCAAAATAATTACCTAGTGTGATTAACCACACCACCTAGGTGCATCACAACTAAATAACTATTTAATTACAACATTATAATAAATCATTTTATGCAATGGTGTATAACACCATATCCCAATAGTTACAATAATGGAATGATGTTTCAATCTTTCAATGGCTACTATTATACATGAAATGGAATTGGGAATAAGAGTTTTGAATGCAGGTCTAGAATGGAAAGAAGTAAGCTTGTTCAAAAAGGTGTCATCTATGCCACAATTGCAACAAATAGGACACATTGCTAAGCATTGTAGAAATAAGAATGTGAAACCCTATGTTTCATAGAAGAAGATTGATTTGATAAAGAAAGTGGATTTGATCAAGATGAAGAAGGAAATGAATAAGATATGGAAGAAAAAGGATGAGAATCAAGTGAAGATTGAGTTAGTGCTAGCTTCTGGTGCAGATGTTTCCTCCAAAAACTAAGATGAAGAGACTTGGCTTAGGGAGAGTTTTAACATAAAATCCTTAAGCCCCCACCAAGGATCTAGTGTTGATGCCTTCAACACACTGGTACATATGTTGGATGACATGCTTAGTCTGTTGATGAGATCTTTGAAAAAAATATCTTGTTACAAAGATATGTGGAGTAATTAAAGGTGATTATGTCAACATAGAGAGGGTCTATAAAATTTTTGACCTAACTTTATCTGTAGCATTCAATACAAATTAGGTCACGAGAAAAGGTTTATATTTCATTTTTCATAATCAAAAGTCTCTTGTGATTAAGTATTTGAAGAATATAGAAGAGAAATGATGATTTGAAGCATATGGTGCATTGTGTGAAACCCTAAACTATGAAGAATTCCAAATGTATTTATAGTTTCTTTCTATACCCTAATTTCATAAGTGATTCAAGATGTTTACTACACAAGTAGTTGATGTATTGGAATAACCAAGACCTAAGTTCAAAAAAATCCATTTAAATCCATGGAAACAGATCTAGAAGGAACATTTTTGAGGGTTCCATATGGTGTGATGCACACAGAGGATGTGCATATTTACATTCACACAAAAATGGAATAATGTGATAATTTGAAGATTGTAGAATATTGGAAGTTTGAATAGAAGTGATGATTTGACATGAGATTATTTTGAATTAAACCCTAAATTTGGAAGTTTGACAAGAATGAAGTTGGATGTACATGGAACAACTTTCCAAATTTCTTCCATGAGGATGAATGGGTAAAATATGTGCTCAATAGAATTCATGACAAGTTTATGTGGCAGGACTTGCCACACATGATAAAAAAGCAAGTCGTCAAGGCAGTTATTGGTCTATACTCTGAAGGACCCATTCCAACAAAGAAGGTCATGAAGAATGAGATGGTAATGAAGCTCATCAATGTGAAGTTTGACAAATGAACTCCCTAATGGTGAAAGACATTGATGATCTGGTGGTTAAGCATGCATGAATGGTGATTGGCTATACGATCTATTATACAAATAGAGAGAACTTTGTGTCAGCTATTTCCATTCATACTATGAGCACCAAATGGTGAAGGAAGGTCTAGATATTGATCTATGTGAACTCCTAAGACAACAGTTGATAGAGAATCCTCAAAATACCAAAGAATATCGACACCCCTTCCAGTATGGTACCTTAATTGTATGCTTATTGTTCTAATTTATTAGAGAAGTTCTTGGTACAAAGAACTTTGTGTGATTGGACAACATTCCTATTGCAATTCAGATTAGAGACCACTTGAGAATGTCATGGAATCTAGAAACCAAAAATTCTATGTTGTGGGGTTTCTTTAAGTCATTTCAAGGTAAAATGTAAGAAAGAGAGAGAATCTTGAAAAGTATTGTCGAGAAGTATAAAATGGCATCACTTTAATGGTGAGCAGAGATAACTGCATTATGGAAGTAGTTGAACCTAGAACTGTTTGGATCTCAAAACTGGGATATGAGGTTACAATAGAAGAGCTTATCGGTCTGGTAGAGATTATGTTGAGAAAACCAAGAGATCCATTTTTAGATAGGTTTGGAACTTATGCAGAGAAATCCAATGAAGTGGATCTACAATAGAAAGGAAACATAAAGAAAATGTTGAAAAGATGAAAGAACAGTTGGAGGAGATTGTTTGTTCACGAAAGAGCCCTGCGAAGAAATCCAAAACCATACTTACTCCTCTAGAGGCTTCTCCCAGCACAAGAAGGTTAGCTAGGACCTCTACCCCCTCTCCTACTCTTTTGAAATCCTTTGGAACAAAGCCTGTAGAGAGTTCAAAGAAGAAGACTACATCCAGTGTCTCTAAACAACAAAAGGCTCTTAAGAGGAGAAGAAAAGAAAAGGAAACAAGGGAGAAATACATCAGTTGCGAGCATGAAGAAGAAGAAGAGGAAGGACCTCAATGGGTTCGGAAAAAGAAGTCTCAAGCCTCTGCGTAAGAGACTAGTGCCAAAAGGGAAAAGTTTGACATTGTTGATATTGAGAGTGAAGAAGAAGTGGAAAGAGAAAATAAAGCTTTTAAGATTTAGAGAAGAGAAAGGAAGTCATAAGAAGGAGAGAAATCTCCTAAAGACAAGGGGAAGATGAAAGAAAGGATGCCTCTGGTAAGAGAACATAGCCCTTTGAAGTTTGATGCTTTATTTAATAGCATTTTAGAATTTGGTCCCTTGGAAGAGACAACCAAAATGTATCTGGAATCTAATGACAAGGATAAGGAAACCATTGAAGAAGCCATAGTTAAGTATATGCTAAAATTTTACATTGGCTTGGATAAGATTAAGGATCAATTTCTTGATGTCTTGAAGAATGTTTTAAATGTAAGAAGACAAGAAGCCATTGAAGAAGATGTGAAGATAAAGGAATTTTCCTTGGAGAAGACTGGTTCTTCTCTTACAATTGATGACAAGTAAAAATTGTCTAAGCTATACAACACAAAAATTAGAATAAAGATAAGAGTTAACACACTGATGAGTAGAGATAATGAGGACATTGAAAGGCTCTAAAATGAGACACTATAGAAGGTTGTACACCTAGGAAAAGAGTTGGGAATGTCTCTAGACAATGAAGAGCAATTTCAACATGATACAACTATTTTGAAAGTCAATGAACCTGCTAATGAGAAATATGAGCATGTGACTAAGCCTGAGGGAGGAAAATAAAACATGATGACAAATAACATCCCTCTAGATGAAGAGATGACTGATAAGCTAGGGAAAGAAGATAGGTTAACTTATAACACCCCTCCAGATATGGAGAGTACTATTGATGAAGAGTGGAAAGAAGAGAAATGGGATATCCCAAAGAAGAATGAAACTCAAAATGAGAAGAAATTTCCCCCTTCAGATGAGAAGACTAATGATGAGAAGAGAGAAGAAGATAAATAAGATGTCCCTAATAAGGATAAATTACAAGAGGAATAGAGTGTGACTCATCTAGATACTGAGAAGCTTGCTGAAGAAGAAAATAATACAGAGGAATGCTCTGATAGAAAATAGAAGGTGAAGAGAAATAACAAGGAAGAAGAAAGTGCTCAAATAGTTGGTGAATCCTTTGGAGCTTTTGGAGATTTATTGAAAATTCTATTGGATATGTAATTTCAGTTCTAATCGGTGGTATCTACATAGTTATTACAAATTCCCATGTAGTAAGGACAAGCAGATATGGAAAAATGTCTTCCTTGCATAAATTATAGTTTGGTGATCCCTTTCATGCCGTTGTAAGGAAGGAGATACTAAAAAAACATAAAAAGAGTGTTGAAATGATTGATGAAGCAATAAAAGTGTTACAGGACAGCTTCCCTAGAGAAAATGTTGACAATTCCCTATATCTGGTGTGCAACTTGATCAAGGATATTACTCGATTCCTTTAAGGAATATGAACTACCGGATTGGAAGAAAAGTTGGAAAAAAGAAATGATAAAGAAGGTCAATGATAAGAGATTGACCGAAATATTTGATAAATGTAGTGTTGCACAAGGTAAGTTGCAAGACAACTTAAAATATATTCAAAATTGTGCACATGGAAGAAGCTAAAATTCTATTTCAATTCTCTTTAAAATGGCCTAATTCTATTAATATCATTGACGAGTCCAAATAATGGCTCAATTTTGATAGGGTTTATCATATATTTGTTGTTGTTACCATAGAATTTAGCACCTGGTTATTGACACTCTCTATGTTATTTCCCTAAAATTATGAACCTTGGGCATGAACATATCCTTGTGACTTTTGATAATATTAACCTGCTATGTGATATATTTATGTTAATCTTACATGTGATTTAATGAATGTTATTCTAAGGTGATTATGGATTCAAAATTGTTTTGTGCATGCTAATGTTATTATGCAGGTTTACATCAAGATGTAGATATAAATGAAGATTGCAGGTGGAGGGAGTTCATGATAGCTAGCCAATTGCTAAAGAAGTCAAAAAGATGGTTAATAAAGAAGTCAATGGAGGGAAAACTTCCAATGGAGGGAAACTCCAAGCTCGTGTGGAAGTTGTAACTTATCTTTAAATGATCATGTCTGTTAGTTGGAAAATCTAGGAGGTGTTGCTGTGCTGGATCCTCATTGAGGCAAGTCTACTTTGACTAAATTTGGCACATGCATAACTTCCTCCCTCTTTTTCATGCTTTCAATAAATGGTGTCCTCCTAGTTTGTTGGAGTCAACTGCCCAGTTAGTTAGGAATTAGTTAGAAGCTTTTCTCCTATAAATAACATTCATCGCATGTCCTTCTTCACAAGGTTGGATGTTCTAAGATTGTACTTGCATTTTTAGTTTCAAGTAATACAGTCTTATTGTTGATATGATGTAATCATGTTTTCAATAAATAAAATGATACTTTGATTTGTTGCATCTGAATTAGCTTAGGGAAGACTCATTCAAGGGGGCCCACTTGGTGAGAATTCCATCCATTTAGTTTTATAGTTACTTTTCTATTCAGTAATTAGTTTCGGTCTCAATAGCTTTTTGTTCTTGCAACCATTGGAACACTGTTCTGTGACTGTTCCTGCAGCCAAGCCAGACAGAGTAACTTCCTACCTGTTTGCTAAGATTTCTGTTTCTGTAATCCATTTACAAATTAGTTGTTGATGTCTAGTTTAGTTGATAACTCATGCTCAGTGCTTATGCTAGTTCCATTCCAACATTTTATTTTCAGTACTGTTTCCTTTCTAGTTGTAGGATAAGGATGACTACAGTTGAGTCCTAGTGCATATACAGTGTTGATCCATTTCAAGTTCACATCCTTGGTTTGACAATGAAATGAACCTTCATGATGAGCAAGATAACTACTTAGTGCAGATATATAATCTCTAAGTTACAACTTTAGGGGGTTAGTTATTGAACCATTACAGGAGGCCAACAATCATTAAGGACCAAATGGACTCAACAAAGTCACAAATTTCTTAGACCTCTAGTGTTTATGATCTGATAAGTGATGCAAATGGTACAACAAGGATATCTATTGAAAATATGCACAGATAGTTCTTCCAGTTGCAAGAACAGAAATAAAATCATTTATAGTATAGTCATCTCAAAGACTTGGTAACTTGTGCAAGGCTTACTTCTTTGATTGGAGTTTTAGTTGATGTTGAAAAGATGTTGCAAAAGAATCCAATGCCTAGTTCTCTAGATGAAAGAGAAGACCTTATGCAGTTTGAGAGTTAGTGCAGTTTTCTTGCCTTCACCAAGAAGGATTGGGAGATAGGAAATAAAGATTGAGAGGCACACCTTTCGAAATTGAAGGTGTCTAATCAAGGTAGTTTACCCTCCTCAAGTTAATTTGTTCATTTTTTCTTTGTATAAATAGATTTCCTGATTGCAATGCACATATGCAGAAGTATTTGATGATGTTGCGATATACGTATTTATTATTTTGGTAATGGATAACATTGTTACCTGGGGAGTTACATTGATGTAAATATATTTGTAAGGGGGAGTAGAAGTAAAGAAATATCTTTTTGGTACCCTTTTCCCTTGATGTCAAAGGGGAGAAGTTTTGGTTAAGTGTGTTGCCATTAATGATAAAGGGGAAGATTGTTGGAAGTTTTTTTGTCATTGAGGAGATTGTTGGTAACATGAGCATGATGATGTGAAGAGATTTTTGAGTGGGGAGATTGATGAAAATTGATGAAAATGATAGTATATGGTGTTTTCATTGATGGAAACCAATGACAAAGATGCAAAAGTATTGGTCTGAAGAAGACCAAATGGTTTGGATAATTTCCTAAGTCCTAGAGTGTAGTTTTAGTGTTTAGCGAACTAGTTTTGAGGTAGATGCATTGCTCCACTATGAATAATCTGATTATGCAATTTTGAGGTAATAGTGATGCGGGTTGGAAGAGTCTAAATCTAGAGTTTCATGACTTGATGTCTTCCATAGTCAAAGATAATATTGACAATGCATTAGCTTTGGAAATGACAGAGTTGTAGTGATAGAATGTATGTTGGAATGCTCTGCATTCCACCATGAATGAATATTATGTTATGCGGATTTGTGGAAGTGTTTATAGTATCAGTAGTATGTACATTCCAAATGGAAAGTGTTGTGGTGGTCCACATGTATCAAGTTGTGAGTGAATAGTTTGTTCATTCATTGTTACTTCACTAGTTTTGCTAGATCTTGTGTCGACCGAAGTATTTTGAGGTCATGTGAAGTTGAATAGTGTATGGAGCTAAATCATATGAATGATTATGGTTCATGTTGACCTATTTTGGTGGTGTATATGCTTTGGTTCCTTCCGCAAGGTGTTGGTATTTTGGGTCGATGGGTCATGTGGTCCACAATACATCTAATTAGGTCAACCTGATTATTTTTTTGGATGTTTGTGGTATATATACAAGGTTGATTCATTGTGCATAAGTGGTGGATAGAGTGTGTAGTGAGTGTGTACAAGATTTGGTGCAGATAATTGAAAATTATAGTTGAGTGAAGTATGAAGTGTGTTAAGTTAGTTTTTTGAGCTTTGGTGGAACTGTATCTTCAGCATTGGTCAAATGCATTGTTAGCAATTCATATTTTGCAGAGCCACCCTTTCTTCTATCTCTTTCTATTTTGGGTAGTGAACCCTTTGGCAATGACTTTCTTTTTTTTGGGATAGTGAGTCCTTGGATAGCGAGTCCACCATTTTGTATCAAACATTGTAATTGGTTATAATATATTGTGAGCTAATTCTCACTATGATTTTTCCATTTTTGTGTTTTCCACGTAAATATGGTGTTCTTGTGTTCTTTAATGTGATGCATGCTTTCTATGTTCCTTTGCATTACTACAAGTTTAATATGATGCATTGAATGAATGTTTAAAATTGAAGTGAATATTGATTCACCGCGACCTGTCCCTCCCTCCTCCCCACCCCCTCAGTATTCCGAATGTTCAACAAGTATTTTCCAAATAAAAATTAACAAGGAATTGCATCTATGTAAAAGACTATTTTGACTGAAAATAAGAGATAACATTATATGAAAAGTTTGATACTTAATTATGTGATGGGTCAATTCTCCTACATTTATTAAAAAATATAAATATATTTATAAAATTATTTGATTCACTAATTTTTCATAATTTAATATTTAAAAAAATAGATCACATTTAATATAAAAAATCAAACTTTTATACAATTTTATCTATCTTTTTACAAAAATTTTTTTCCATAAATATAATTTCTTTCTTTTAATCTTTGGTTAAAGAAATAAATCCTTTTTAAACCCAACGAATTGAAAGAATTGATTTGACACATATTTCACAAATATATATATATTTAATTGGTCTTAGGATCCATTGACTTGTGATACGATGAATGCTTTGAAAATTTATTAACATTATCGTTTCACGCGTTCACAGAAAGCTTCTCAGTAAACTTCCCTTGCGTGAAGTTTACTCCATGTAGCGTCATTTCATTGGCCACACATCACAGAAAACAACTAATGCACCTTCTTTGCAGCACACAATCCTACTGATTCAATGTACATACGTCGTTAATGATGAAAAAATTGCATTCTATTTTGACTTTCAATTAATTAATAAATACCGTCGCATTCTGCTGGCTCACCTACCCATTTATGCGGTAGTGCAAGGACTATATGCAGGCTTTACAAGTAAACATTGACGACCTTTTGCACGGCCTTTTGCATGTAATATGCTTTATGTCTACTTTCAACATGATCACCATTTCCTAGCTATTTTTATTCCTCTCCTCTGCAACATATCAGCCCTGCAATGGCTGTGGCTAAAATTAAGTTTACTATCATTACTGCGTTTCTAATTATCATCTTCACCAATCCACCTGTATGCGTATGCCGATGTTCTCGGCAGGAGTCTGAAGCTCTTCTTTCCTTAAACTTCACCTTGTCACAGACCATTGATCCACAATGGACAATTGAAACAGACTGCTGCGAGTGGTTTGGCATAACGTGCGATCAGAACAACATCCATGTAGCGAGTATATCATTAGATCCATTCTACACTAAAATGAGAGGAGTCATTTCTGATAGTCTGTGCAAACTTCCGTTTCTTACACAGATAAGCATTGGAACGATAGGAGTTATATCTGATAGCCTGTGGAACATTGGCACAACAGGTACTCTTCCTTCCTGTTTGGGAGATCTCCATTTTCTTGAGTATCTAGAAATAAAGGACAGTGGATTGAGTGGGGTAATACCCCTTAGCATTTGTATGCTTAGAAATCTCTATGGTATTATTCTTGATGGGAATCACCTGAGTGGAAGCGTGCCATTTTGTCTGAACAATATTTCTTCTTTGAGATATCTCGACCTTTCAAACAATCGATTGAGTGGCCAAATCCCATTTACATAGGGTGACTTCCCTTCGCTAGAGGTCTTGGATGTTTCCTTCAACCAATTGAGTGGGACTCTTCCCTTGTCATTCGCAGGGTTCTCCTCCCTTAGAGAACTCTACGCCAATGGAAATATATTCAATGAGAGTATCCCTTCTTGGACCTTACCATCCTCTATTCAATATCTGTCCCTTTCACTAAACCATGAGCTCACAATTTCAGAGACTTTTTTCCATAACCTTACCCAATTAATTGCTTTATCTCTATCCAGTTGCACACTAAATATTAGTACATCCTGGATTCCGAACTTCCAGCTCTATCAGTTAGAACTTGTCTCATGTCAGATGGACGGTCAAATTCCACCATGGATTTCAACTCAGTTCTCCTTGGATTCCTTGACATTAGCTAACAACGGTCTTGCTGGAGAAATTCCCTCTTGGCTGTGGGCTATCGCCGCCTCCTTATCAGAACTAAATATCTCACAGAATCATCTGTATGGGTCCATTTTTCCAAATGGTCTGAATTCTGCGATGTTAGTCTTGGATGTATCTAGCAATAAATTAAGTGGATACATACCTTCGGTGTGGCCAATATATGATAACGTACCACCTTGGGGGTTGGCTATTTCTTTGATTCTCAATGACAATTTATTTACCGGCAACATTCCTCTAAGCTTGTGCAATTTGCCTAGATGGGTAAAGTTGAATCTTAAAAACAACAAATTGGATGGAATGATTCTTTGGTGTTTAATGGAAGATGGATCACCGTTTCTAGACTTAAATTTAGGAGGTAATAGTCTGGAGGGAAGGATGCCCCAAGGGCTAATCATCTCGTCTAGCATCACGTCCTTGGTGATTAGAAATAATCAGCTCAGAGGACCCTTCCTTCCCTCATTTACCAATGATACAGCTTTACAAGTACTTGATATTGGGCACAACAAATTTACAGGACATCTTCCAAAGTCAATTGGGAATATTTCATCTCTTCAAGTGCTGGTGATGAAGGATAATCACTTCATCGGTAAAATTCTTTCAGAAATTTGCGATCTGAAGCAGCTCCAGATTCTAGACCTTTCTTCCAACAACTTGTCAGGCTCTGTTCCACACAACGTTGTATTTTTACAAGCAATGGCTGTAGCAAGAGAGGATGGCTATGTGGTTCAGAGTGAAGTGATATATGGGCGTGGTGGTATCGTGGACTCTTCTCTTGGTGGACTCAATATGAATCCCAAAGGTACAGAATTCTACTACCCTTATATTCTTTCCACACTCATTGGTATAGATCTCTCCAATAATCAATTGAATGGAGATATTCCCCTTGATTTTGGAAAGTTGAAGGGCTTGAGGTTTCTAAATCTATCCATGAACAATCTGAGTGGAGTTATTCCACATAGTTTGGGGGATATGAGTCAACTTGAATCGTTGGACCTTTCTTCAAACAAGCTTTCAGGAAATATTCCTTCAGAGCTTCAATCTCTGAGCTATTTGGCATATTTAAATTTGTCCAACAACAATCTTTCTGGAAATATACCACAAGGAGGACAGATGATCACATTTGAAAATACATCATATTCTGGAAATCCAAATTTGCAGGGATGCCCACTTCCAAAGAAATGCTCTTGGCCGAAATTTGCACCTCCTCCTCCTGTAAGTGATGCTGAAAATAAAGACGAAGAGGAAAGCGAGCATATTCCCTGGTATGAAATTGGACTAGGATGGTCATATGGAGCAGGTTTTCTGAGCATAATAGTGTTATTGCTTTCAGTAAGAGAGAGGTGGAGGAAAAAATACTTCAAGGGGGTTGATAATATTTTGAAGTATCTGTTTCCCTCCCTGCGTAATAGGAGATTATGAATGCTTATTTCTCCACAAGAATTGATTTTTAAGCTTATTTTTCAAGTTGACTATATTTAATATAGTTTCTAAATCTGAAGAAAGGAAAAAAAACTTTTTGTCTCATGCTCGTATAGATATGCACCTTCCATTTAAATTGTTGTTGCATTTGAGTTGCTATTATAACACTGTTTCTTTCTCAAGAAACTAATAATAAACGGACAATGGTGGCATGATTTAAACAAGGGCTGCACTGCAGTTACAGTCCGTGCCAAATGCCAAAAGCATGCCAGACGGTAATGGAAATAGAGTTGATTTATGTGACAGATTGAATTGTTTTTGTACCATGTATGCAGAATTGGCAGTTTTACTCCTTATCAGTTGGATCTTCTTAAATACTTAGGGACTGATTAATAAGCATGAATTAGACGGCAAAATATACAACTTGCTGGAAAATGACTGAAAATTACAGCCTCACAACTGAGCATGAAATCTGGAAATCAATCCTTGCAGCATAGAAACAACCCTGACAATTTTGCATCAAATATCTTAGTACGCTCCACCAAAGTGTTGGGTTGCTTTTGTTAATGAAATATACAAGAAGAATGCTGTAATACAATGAACTATAACATCAGCAACAAAATATTACAATCTGCAACATACCCACTTGGCAAAAAACATGAGATAAGGCATGGAATACAACAAAAGATAGAATAATCTTTCTAAAGATTGCTAGTCCAGTTAGAATTACCATTTAGAAAGGATATTCAAAGAGAGGAAAAGGAATGGTAAACCGCATTTCTTTGCCGTTTCATCTAAAGTGTTGTAAATCTTCTGAGACATATGAAAGAAAACGGATAAAAATCTTAAACATAATTATCTGAAACTATATTTGTTATAGCACAGGGAGCAGTCATCCAGCCATATTTGCCCACCTATGTCATTAGAGCAAAGTTCTTGAATACCGTTATTTGATTCCAGCACACAGGCCCAGAGAAATTTGCAGGAAATCACCATAGAAGAATTATATATATTAATTTGTTTTCTTGGTCTTTATGTATTCAAACGTGAATATAAAATTAACAGTTTTGCAATGCAAGCTTGAGAATGTAAAAGAACCTGACATATGTACCCGTCTATAATTGGGAGCACCTTCGATTTGAGGCCGCAACCTCCTGTTCTAACGTCCAGAGAAATGATCACTCTTCAGCACATTTTTTCATAGAGAGGCTTCTCAAATGATAGAAAGTCACAGTTACAGAAATAGAAAACTAGAAATACGTGAACTATCAGAATAAAGAGCTTAAAAATATGCATTGAACTTGAATCCTGTTTCCAAACAATTTTTTTTATGCATATGTGTATCTTTTGGAAGATATTCATTCCGTGTTTCAAAGTACAGATTCATGCAATGATTAAACGGTGTAAACAATTTTGAATTCAATAGGATTCATATTGAGATATAAAAAAAAATATGTTTGCTGTAGCAATTCCAGTGCAACCAAGCCAATTGCTCTAGTTCACACCACAGACAACAGTTGGTTCAAGAATTTATTTAAATTTTTTTAAGCCCGCAGTGCAAAATACCTCATAGTTGTTTGGTAGATGTCCAAATCTATGCTACATACAAGTTAATGCAAATGCGGCAGATGTGTTAAAAAACCCCTTATTTTGTTTGGAAGATATAGTGAGGAGGATCTGAGTGTTAACTGTAGTTATCATTATGATGGATTTGCTAACTGTATTGAATTGGTTTTGAAAATCAACGGTTTGAAAATTGTAAAGAAGGAATGCAAGAGTATGATTTATTATAAATTGACTCTTTTATCTTTTAAATAGATTTGTTTGTTTGGTGTTATTTATAATTTTAATATTAAAGTTATAATTTTGTTTTAACAATTTTAATAAGTTTATTTTTATTTTAAATATTTTATTGACTTTTTATTCTTGTTTGTTTGTGTTGTAATTTTTAATATAAAAGTTATAATCTTATTTTAACATTTTTAACAAGAGTCACGTAGTGACTAATACTTGTCTTTATAGTTTTATAATTATAGTTTTGTAGGGTTGAAAAAAAGATAAATTTTGTTAATTATAATTTTTTATTTTTTTTATTTTTTAATTAGTTATTTACCATACTAATCAGTTATAATTATTTTAACATATTATAAAAAGTTAAAACATAAACATTCAATTATAATTATTTTTAATAATTTAAGTTATAAAGCATATCAATAAATGCCAATTTTATTATACTTTTATTTAGTGAAATACATAATTTATTATTTTAATTATAAAATAGTATAATAATTTATTATTTATTTATCAAAATGCCTATAAAGTAAAACAAATAAAGAAATGACAATGTAAATTAAAAATTAATAAAAATAGTTTTAATGTAAAATAAATATTTTATTATTATAAATATAAGTTATATTAATTTTATAATTGTGTATTAAAGATTTATAAAATAATATTATTTAGAAATATTATAAAATATTTAATAAATATTTAAAAAAAATAATTTTAACACCTAAATAATTTTATTATAAAAATTATAATTTTTTTATATTTTAAAATTTCTATTAATAATATTAATAAAAAAATTCTAAAGATATAAAAATCAAAACACAATTTGATAATTAAACATATTGAAATTTTTACATAATCATTACATAAAATATAATGTTTGAATAATATATTTATTATTATAATGTAAATTTTAAAATAATGTATTTAATGAAATTTTTTTTGCATGCCTATATTCTAGTTTGATGGCATTAAAGTTATTTTAATATAATAATAAATAATTAAAAAATGTAAAACTTATAAAATACAATTTAAATTTTAAAAACATTATAAAATATTTAATAAATGTTTTCTAAAAATATTTTTTACACTAATTTTTTTTATATTTTAAAATTTTCTATTAATAATATTACTAAAAATATAAATATTGTCTAAAGATATAAAAAATCAAAACACAATTTAATAATTAAACATATTGAAAATTTTACATAATCATTACATAAAATATAATGTTTTAATAATTATTTATTATTATAATATAAATTTTAAAATAATGTATTTAATTAAAAAACAATTGCATGTCTATATTTTAGTTTGATGACATTAAATTTATTTTAATATAATAATAAATAATTAAAAAATACTAAACTTATAAGATACAATTTAAATATATTTTGTAAATGTTAGTATATTAATACAAATTTAAACATCCTCTTGATGTCAATTAAGATTGATGAAAGTGGTATATGCAAACTCATTCAAACAAATGTCTATTTCTTGTTTTCGATCAATGTATCAATGATTAGTGTCTTAAGATAATACCATTATATACACAACCCCAAATGTGCAATTTTTTTTTTTTGTGCTCATGCCAATAAATACAAATCATAACACAAACTTATTGACCTTAATTTTTTATTTTAGAGAGCTTATATCATACCTACACCAAAAGTGTGTTGAATATATTTGAAACAAATCATTTATAAAATCACCAAATACTCAACACCAAAATAAATACTAAATCATATATTAAAAATATCCTTAAAATAAAATAAAATATAACTTGATGAAACACATTTACAACTAAAAAAATCAATATAACTTTCCTCCTTTATATTGGAGCTGGCTAACTCCTAGAAAAAAAGCACCTATGTACATACAAAAACTCATGAAAACATACATAACGACATACATGGTACCATACATAACATGAAGAGATGACACTATGCGGGGCCCGCTAGACGGATGATAGAAGTGACAAAACCAACAAAGAAGGAAATGACATACGAAGCGAGGAGGTGTCTCATCCCCGATAATACGCTAGCATTTTTTTCCTTGTGCGAGAAGGTAACTATTAGCGTGAGAAGGGTGGTGCTACAGTTTAAATTGTAATGGGTACTGTTCACTTGGAAAACCCACAGTGCTTTGGGTTTTCTCATTTTCCAGGTTGAAATCGAAAGGTTGGAGAGCAAGGGCGCACTGCAGGAAAGGGAGAGGACCAAGCGACTTGAGGTGAGGTGTTTCTAACCGGCTGTATGCAATGTTGAAGGTTTTTATGTATTGTGTCATGTGTTGTAGTTAAAACCATGGTAATGTAATGAAATGCGGATTTATAGCTACGTTGTTGTTAAAAGCTTTTGTTATTAAAACTGTAGGAATGTAATGAAACATGGATTTAGAAACACCCATTGTTTCCAACAACCTTTGACACTGTGTATTCTGCTATTTCATTCTACAAGTTGAAAGTGAAAGGTTGGAGAGTGGAGTTGCAAGTGAAAGGTTGCAGAGCAAGGGGAGACTGAAAAAAGTGAGTTGAGGGGTTTCTAATCAATTGGATTGTTAGTTGTAAATGGGTTTAAAATGTTATGAGGGTTTTTGTTTGTAAATTGTTTTCAAACTTTAAGTGGGTTTAGGGTTTTGTAAAACCCAGTGTTTTGCATCTTAGAATTTTAGAAAACAAAATGAATATCTTTACAAGCTTTTGTTATTTAGACCTTAGGAATGTAATGAAAGGCACTATTTTATGAACACTCACAAGGGTTTGGGTATGTTGTGATGTGGGTTGCATTTTTATAAACACCCTGTGTTTTCCATTTCATTCATATTGGAGTGATAATTGCAACTGTAAATTGTATTTGTTTGTCATGGCATTCCAGGAGGCCACATCTTTTTGAGGCATTTTTTCAAATAGTTCACTTCCTTGTCTATGAAAACATATTAGTAAGCAATAATAGAGACAAGGTAGTGAACAGTTTAAAAATTGTCTCAAAGAAATGTGGTTTCATGGTGATTGGAATGCGGTGACAAGCCATATACAAGGCAATGAACTGTTTGTAAGTATGGTTGCTTATGTATGGCTTGCCATTATGTTTTAGTAGACATATACTCACCTCACATTGTGTTTTCCAACTTGCAATCACATTATACATGTATATGGTTGTTGGAAAACATCATGCATTTACTATGAAAGCATAATAGTAGATTTGGATTGTCATGGCATTCCAACACCATGGTGATTGGGATGACATGACAAGCCATAGACAAGGCAATGAACTGTTTGTATGTATGATTGCTTATCTATTGCATGCCATTGTGTTTTGGGAGACATATACTCACCTCACACTATTTTTTCCAACTTCCAATCACTATGCATGTAAATGGTTGTTGGAAAACATTGTGTGTTTTCTATCAAAGCATATTAGTAGATTTGGATTGTCATGGCATTCAAACACCATGGTGAATGGAATGAGATGGATTGTGAACTATTTCTGTGTATGATTGCTTATATAGGGCATGCCATTGTGTTTTGGCAAACATATACTCACCTCACACTGTATTTTCCAACTTGCAATCACACTATCCATTATCTTATATGTATTTTACCATTTACTTTAGAGTGTTGTAGATATTTTATGGTCTATGGTTTCATTAAAGATAACGACGAGAACGATTGCACATTGTGTTGTGTAAGCTTCCATGCATCATACCATAATCATTGTTAGAAGTGTATTCTCTGTTGTGTAGTTGAATGTTTTTGTTCTATTGCATTTTTATTCTTTTTTGGGGGTTGGAAACTGCAAGGTAACCCATAGTGATTAGGTAAGATTGAGAGACCATTTTCATTGTTTGTTTTATTGCTTGCATTAGAACGACAAGATTAGTATTAGTATTAGTTTTTTTGTGATAACTCTAGAACTTTATGGGTTGAGGATTGGGAAGAATCCCATATCCTCCTAGGTAAGATTCAAATATCGTCTTTAGTATTCTGACTCATTTCTTGCATTAGAATGAAATGATTAGTCTTTTGAAATAAATTTTCCATTTTATGGGGTTAGTTTACATTTTTTTCTTGATATTGTTATTTCCTCTCTATGCCATGTATGCAAAATGATTGCAAGAACTAGTCTTGGGTGCATTTATAAACTAATTTAAATAATTTCCCTCCCTCTTTTTTCAAAACAATGTACCATTTGTTGCATATTTCATGTTTCAACTTCCAAAAGAAATTTTTATATCAGGAATACAAATAATATACTTGCTTTGTTGTATCGATATGGAGTTTGATTTTAAAGGCATGCTAAGCTCAAACTAGGTTAATCTATGGGTATTTCTAATCTTCAACTTAATACACATATCGAATATGTCCATGCACGAGGGTATACACTAGAATAAATATTGACTATTTTATACTACTACATGCTACTGATTCCCAATTATGACCCTATTTTACATGCCAGGAAAAGTAGCTTTCCACTGCCTAACAGAAGAAATCCTTGAAATATAAGTTCCATTTGTCTTTTTCATATATGATAACCTTGTTTTATCTTTTGGAATAGAAATGAGTTTCTTGTGATATGGACGGTACAACAATGATGTAGAGTATAACTGTGGTTATTATTGAGGACATAACTTCTTACGAAATTGTCTGATGGAAGGTCAACTTGATATCAGGTTTGGGTTGTTGTAGTATTGACTTACTGGATTTATGTTGTAGAATTTTCATTATACATATTACTATATTTTTTAATTTTGTATGTTTGATTCTAAAGTCGAACATAATTTTCGTTGGCGAAAGTTGTCTATTTGAACAAGTGCATAACATAGTTTTTTATTTTTTATTGAATTAAAGTTGTTGAGAAAAATACAAAGAACCATGGCTATTCTTAAGTAATAGCCATAACTAGTATAGCTAGATAGCAACCATCTAATTAAGATACATATTAGCCCTTCAAAGAAGGGAAAAATGAAAATAGAAAGAATAATAAATCTATCACATACCAAATGGGACTGAAGCAAGAGAAAACTATAAACTGAAATAGACCCAATTGAATAATAACCAATTGAAGCGTTCAACTGCATAGGTTCTCGTATCAACTTTGATATCCAGTTGATCAGCCACATGGTTCATAGTATGATGTATGTCCTTGAAGCATTGATAATAGGATTTGTTCAAACATCCCTCAATACAACAAAGAATTATCCAAGCAGGTTCAATCTAAGCCGACTTGCAGTTTTGAACAAGAATCATGGAGGCTTAGTGTATGACATCTCCAACCCCAGGCATAACAAAAAGTTAATCTATTTTTTTGTGACTAGTATCATAAGGGTATTATTTCAGGTCCTACGAGGTCAAATTTGCTACTTTTTACACTATAACTTTTTGAATTTACGATGGATCTGCATTACATTAGGACAATGATAGATGTCATAAACAAATCTTAGTCAACTTGATTGGCTGATTGCATTCTCTTCAACATAAGGTGGACAATACTATATAAAGGTCAATTTACATAGATAAGGCAATGAACTTTTTTTGTGTATGATTGGTTATCTATGGGTTGCCACTATATTTTGGCAGACATAAACTTGCCTCACACTGTGTTTTCCAACTTCCAATCATATTGTGCATGTATATGCTTGTTGGAAAACATCAGGCGTTTACTATCAAAGCATGATAGTAAATATGGATTGTTATGGTATTGCAACACCATGGTGATTGGAAGGCCATGACAAGCCATAGACAAGGCAATGAACTATTTATGTGTATGATTGCTTATCTATGGGTTCCCACTGTGTTTTTGCAAACATATACTCACCTCACATTGTGATTTCCAACTTGGAATCCTATTGTGCATGTATATGCTTGTTCGAAAACATTGGGTGTCTAGTATGAAAGCATAATAGTAAATATGTATTGTCATGGCATTGCAACACCATGGTGATTGGAATTCCATGACAAGCAATAGAGTGGGAAATGAACTATTCCTATTGTTTGTTTATGGCTTGTCATGGCATTCCAAGATGATGGTGGTGGAATGCAATGACAATCCATATTTTCAATTATGCTTGGATACATTTTTTCAACAATCCATATTTACTATTTAGCCATGGTGTTCGAAGCCATGAGAATCCATATTTACTATTATGCTTTGATATATTTTTTGCAAGCATGTGTAGCTTGTTCAAAATAACTTGTTTTAGGATTTTAGCCATAGAAGCAAGGCAGTGAACTGTTTGCTAGATTTCTTTCTTAGACATGAATGAAAATTGTGGTAGCATAGTGAACTATTTCATAAAATTCCTCAAAGAAATCTAGCCTCATGGTGATGGAGTGTCATGACAATTGATATTGTAGCTGCTGCAATATGGATTGTCATTGTAACACCCACTCATTAAAATATTAGTAAAATTAATAAATTAGACAAAAATAATGAAATAAATATGATAACAAGAGGAAATTCATTTAAAACTAACTTAACAAACTTCATTAATATGAAAGTAGCAATTTAGTCAGTGTCTTAGATAAATTTTTTCCTTTAATGAATTTGAACAATATATGCTCTTTATATTGCAATGATTAACATATTCATGAATCGAATGCAACCATTAGATTGAGATAAGTAATATTAAAGCAATTCAAAAACCTTCACAACCATAAAACATGAATGAGACTATAACACCCTAGTTTTCTTGAGTGGAAAACCCTCATTGGCTATATATCAACATTTTCAATCACTGTTTTAATGATACACAAAGTATCACTTATGTTTCTTTTATAAAATATTTTGATCTTGCATCACTCAAGATTTAGATGCAAAATTCTAAGTACAAAATAATTGATTAATTTCACAAAGAATTGAATGTGCTATCCAAATAACTTTCAAATATGAATCAATGAAATGCCATTTGTAAACTGAGAATAATACTTCTTTTCTACTCACCATCTTTTTGAAAGAATATGTGGAAGGATATATATATATAATGTTATGGATTACTAAATTGGAGTATCTTTTCAAAGTGAAATGTAAATTTCTTCTCTAAATGTCCCTTAATAGGTAACAGTTACAAAACTGAAATGTTTTTAACAAATTTTAATCAATTCTTCCTTGAAAAAGTGCCTGTTGTCCTGACATAACAATATATCATAAAGATATTTGAAAGTATAACTTGTGTTCCCAAATGATAAAGAAAACTAAACCATGATAGGAACAAATAATTGACACAATGCAAACCAACAATTGTAATCATATGAACAGAGCTTGACAATAACTAACCACAATGCCAACATGGATTAAGTTACATATCTGAGATAATAAAAACTTAACTCAAACAAAATGAAAAGAACTCAAGTTTGACTTGATACCCAACATTCTATGTAGGGTTCGAAGGCAATAATAGATTTTATACATTTAACCCTAATGAAAACACAGTGGGTTGTAGGTTGTATATCACACAATGTTTTCCAACTTGCAATTATACATAGACAATATGGTTGCAATGAAACTCTTGTTTTTTTTAGACATTAAGAATTTCATGAAAATCACCTAAAAAAATTATTACAACTATTTGGTGGACTAAAATTTTGGTTTCAAAATCATGATATGATGGTAAATCAAAATGCACTGAATATTTGTAGGTTGGAAAACACAGTGTGGGATGTTAGTACATGCTTTTATGAATCTCCCACTTGAAATAGGACATGTACATACATGAGTAATGATTATCCTTTTAAAAAAAATCCAAGCACATACCATTCACCTCCTCACCATTCACTTTGGCCAATAGGAAGAGCACTTTGCTAAAAAATGTCCCCTTTGTAGCATCTGAATTGTTGCAAACTCATGCGCTAGGAAATACAAATGGAAGAGGAGGAAATGGTATGGGCTTGGACTTGTTTAAAGGTATAATCGTTACTCTCATTACTCATGTATGTACATGTCCTATTTCAAGTGGGAGATTCATAAAAGCATGTACTGACATCCCACACTGTGTTTTCCAACCTGCAAAGATTTAGTGCATTTTGATTTGTTTTCCAATTGTTTTTAGAGAAGATTCCTTTTTTTCATAACACACTTTCCAGTACGTCCTCATATGTGCTTTTTACTACCATGTCAGACAATTCTCATAACAAATATTTTTCGGATTCTGTTTGATTTCTTGCATGTTAAGGTATAGAGTTTTGAATGTATTGAATACTTTCAAATGATAAAGGGACAAACATGTGGTAATGAAGTTTTTCATGTTTATGGATGAGTTTCAAAAGTATATCACAATCCAAAAAGGAATATATTTCAAGAGTTAGTGGGTTGTAGTTTTTATCACACCAATATGTAGTTTTACAAACAGTATTCATCTAACTAAGAGCTTTTCTTTTCATAAATGTTTTGTGATATTATTTATGTTCTAAAGTAGTTGATGAATCAATAGTTGGAAGTAAATATCAGTTTTTTTTGTAGATGCTTGCAATGCTATTTGTTATTGACTTTTTTCCCCTAATATTTTGACAACCCAACCAAAAATGTTGAACTCAAGAATTTACATTGGGCAGCTTCCCCATGACAATGAGGAAGACAATGTCAGTCCCTTTACTATGGAGAGGCTACATCATGCCTTCAAATTCAATTGCTGTAAGGTGGAGGAAGCCATTCGCAAGATTGACAGATTTCCCAAGCCCACCGAACCTGTACTCCCATATTTCGAGGTTGATGTAGCATGCGGTTTCCTATCAAACTCCATGGACCTACTGAAAAACCACATTCTAGTTCATATTTTGTGTGCAAAATATGTTTGGAGACATGTGGTCAATCATGTTCAGCTTGAGGAAGCATTGGAAAGATATGATGTTGATCAGGGTGTCTACCGCATTGGTGACATCTTCCCACATTGATTGCCTCAATCATCCTCAGATATGAGGTGTTTGCAACAAACATTTAGCAGTGCCATACAACATCAGGCTGATCATTTTTTCAACCAAGAAATGTGATTGCATGGTCATGTTGTTGAGCCACACAAAGAAGAGGACATACAAGAGATGTATCTTTCCCTACGCACAGTCCTTGACCACCCCGCACTAGTTCCATCAAATGATGAAAGGGTTATTCAGTGGCTTGGTGTAGGATTCTCCTTTCATTCCAATGAGGGGACAAAAGTAAAGAAAAAAAATGTAAAGAGTGAATTTGATTAGGTTGTCGAAAGACTTGTTAAATGAAAAATGGAAACTAAAACTTCAAATTTTATTTTCTATTACTCATTTGAAACACTACAATTGAATGAATGATATTTTGTATTATTGTTTATTAGTGTCTATTACTGTATTTTTTATCACTCTTTATTACTATTTATTATTGTGTAATACTTGACTACAGATTGTAAAACACGAGGTGTTGTAAAAACAACTCACTCATAGTTATAAAACACAGGGTGTTGTAAAGTATTTTGTATTACTCTTGGTGTTTATTGGAAGTATTTTGTATTACTCTAATTAATTTTTTATTGTTTATTATTGTAGGACAT
This sequence comes from Sequoia sempervirens, assembly GCA_007258455.2. NCBI lineage: Eukaryota > Viridiplantae > Streptophyta > Pinopsida > Cupressales > Cupressaceae > Sequoia > Sequoia sempervirens. Next base: position 214,874,124 of record VDFB02047230.1, read on the forward strand.
TTCAAGGTGAAGAACATCAGACATATGGAATACAATATCATAGGTACAATTAACAAGGTATGAATGAGCAAGAAATTTTCAGTAGATAAAGGTCATGAACATTGAACCAATAGTAGGATAGTCACCACAACATTTAAGTAAACCTATGATCAACACTCTCTTTTCCATTTTTATTCCCAATTTCATCCATGAAGAATTTCCTCAACCTGTAGATCTGATGCAGAGTGGCAGGGGAAGCAATACCTTTTTCCAATAGCTTCTCTAAATGCACACATCAACTTCACTATTCCTTCCAACAAGAAACTTGATCACCCAACTCAACTCACACAACCAGAAATATTTGAAGGACTTGGGGATGCTGTGTACACTCTAAAAATGTCAAAACAAGACCAAATAACCTGACTTTACACTCAAAAACTCCCATTCTCTCATCACTCTTACACAAGCCCATGCAACCTTGCAACATTGCCAAATAGGACAGTCAAAATAAAAACTTATTAAAGGCATTAACCAGACAATGAAATCAGGTTTTAGACTTCTAACAAGATCCCCCACAAGTTCCCAAAAGCACAGGATCAAACACCCAAAACAAATGTATCAAAAGATTGATTTACAAGCCATAAACAAGGCTTAACTAGGCATGTACAAGGAAGCTTTCAACTTGTCAAGGCACACCCCAACACCCCTAATGCCTTTAAAAGACTCCAACAGGTTCCCCAAGACCCCTTTCACATATTTCATTCATTCTATTTCTTTAAAATACTCAGAAATCAAAAGAAAAGCTTACAAATGATCATTTTCTGGACTGTTTCAAGGTAAAACCAGACCTAGGGCATCACATAACTTTTGCAAAACTCCATTTTTCAATATGAAAAAAATTGCAGAATGTAAAGGAGTCCTAAATCTACCAATCCACCAGTTTTTATATTTTTCCCACGGTGGAAATGGGAATTACATCCATTTTGGTGACCAAACCCTTGTTTTGCAAGATTTCAGACCCACTTTCACTAAAATTGATGTAACTTATTCAATTCTTAATGAAAACAAGCAAAATCACCACCAAAAGAAATTAGATTATTCCCTCTTTCAAACAATTTCAATTTGGAGTCCGTACAATGATGTAACAGACCATACCAAGCACGGGATCAGGAAAAAATGCTGTAAAAAATAGAAAAAACAAAGTTTTCTTCTTATTAAATGCTTCAAAACTTCAAAACTGCCAACAACAGCCCAACCTCGACCCAAGTGAGGCTTCTTAAAAAAATTTCCCATCATTTACAACTGCCCTCAACTGATTTTTGAAGGAGGGAACCATTAGTTAATGAAATTACATCATTAATGCTGATTTTACGCCAAATTTCCTTATGACAACTTTGCATTTTGAAGCAACTTTGCAATCCTAAAGACCTAAGACCTTAACAACCATTCAAATAACATTGAAACAGCCTTATTACATTTTCAAGACCCAAAACCTTGCACAATTACATAAAAAATCACATTTTTGCCTTTAAAGGCTACAAAAGCAACTTTTAGTGCAAGATTGCATTGTTGCATATTTTGACTCAAAACTCAAAAACTCACCCTAGATCTTGCTCAATGGTCTTGATTGACCTTATTAATGACTAAAAGACTCAAAAAGACTAATTCTAACCTCCTAACAATAAATTTTCATTAAATGAGCGAAAATGGAGGATGAGGTGTAGGTGCTCTTGCACCAAGATCCTATTGTTATCCCTAAGAATCTTACATTTATTTTTGATGGGCAACAAGTTGATTATCCCTTTAAAAAAAATACAAGCCCATAGAATTCACCTCCTCACCATTCACTTTGGCCAATAGGAAGAGCACTTGGCTGAAAAACGTCCCCTTTGCAGCATCTAAATTGTTGCAAAATCATGCACTAGGAAATACAAATGGCATAGGTGGTTCAATTTCATCATCATATGCAACAAGAGATAGTGGAAGCCTTGCATTTCCAATGCTTAACAATTTGGCTGGTGATTGCTGAGTTGTGGAGGAAATGGTATGGGATTGGATTTTGTTAAAGGGATAATTGTTACTCTTGTATGTAGATATCCTATTTCAAGTGGGAGCTTTCCTGTTTGTTTTGTATCCACTACCGCATTACAAAAATTCCCTCCTCCACCAACCTATGACTTGAGACATTGATCAGTTGTGCAACAAGACCTTTCACTTTTGACCTATCAGTTGTGCGACAACACCTTCTATTGCTATCTTTGTTTTATGAAATTCTTGTCTTTTAGATTGAAGCTCTCTCTGAACAACATTAAGCTCCTCTTCTTTTCACCATGACAACTTCTTCTTGTGTTTTAATTCCTTTTCTAAGTGGTTTATTTTAGTGTTTGCTTGTTCTACTCCACTTTGAACATTTCCAGCTATTGTTTTTGTAGTGTGTTTATGATTAGAGTATGAAGATGTTTCTTTTTGCAAGCTTGTTAGGGAACTTGTTTTCCTTTTCAGATAAGACTTTCATTCCTCCACCCAACTATTTTCAAACCCTTTACAAGTAACAACCCAATTGGTTACTAACCCCTCAGGTGAATTTGGATAGTCTTATATATCCCTAACCTACAACTCCCTGCAGATTGAGAAAACCCAGAACACAGAGTGTTTTCCAAGAACAATACTCATTACAATCTAAAACGTATGTATTAATCACATCAACACCCTTCCCTCCTGTAGTGAATGGATAGCTTCTTGCATAAGGAAAAAAAACATCGACACAATTTGATGTGAGAGGACACCTCCTCACTTTCCTCACCATGATGTTTCCTCCCGTCTTCCAGTTTCATCACTTTTATCGTCCATCTTGGTGGGCCCTACACTATGCCATCTCCTTATGTATGTTTTTATGCATTTTTTATATGTACATAGGTGAGTTTTGTTAGGAGATTAGCTATGTCCATACAAGGTTTTACAACATTGTGTGGGTTGAAGGTTTCATAAATCATGCACTCACATCCCACTGTGTTTTCCAACCTACAATCATATAGACATTTAATGGGTATGTGCAGGATCATCATAGAAAAAATAGGCCCTTAAGTGGCAAAAAAATCAAAAAAATCAGTGTTAGGAAACTTGATGTAAAAATTTGAATAAGTTATCTATATTATTTCAAAAATATGTAAGAATAGAATTTGTAGAAAATTGAATGTAGTTTCTAAACTACTAGGTTTGTTTAAAAATAAATAAAATCTATTTGGTGAAAATTTGAAATTTCAATGCAATAGTACTTAAATTTCAGGGAAAAAATAAGAAGTAGGTGTCTGTCTGACCACCCTAACCATAATAAAATTATAATATTTTTTTATAAGATTTTATATGTAAGTAGAGGACTCATGTTTGGATGTGATGCATGTTTTTTTATTATTTTTTTCCAAATAAATAATTAATTATGATTTTTTTATTACAAATTTTAAAAAATATAAAAACTTGTATGTCTAACCACCTTAACTTGGTTAAAACTTCATGAAATTTAATTTTTCTTTTTTTAATCCTATAGTATGTGAAGCATAGAATGTGACACATGTTTTGGATTCAAAAAATGTGATACCGTTTGAAATTTATAGATGTTTTTCAATCAACCTATCGATCAGGACTTTAGTCGCAATTCTAATAGAAAATAAATAATAATTACTTATTAAATTCAAATTAAAGCATAATTTATACTGGTGAAAATCTGAGAATCTCCTCTAAAAACCCTTTTCATTTCATTAATTTTGGATAAAAATAAAGTCGTCAGCCACATACCCTACAAATATCCATAATATTGCCACTTTTTGGCCCCTCATGATCCTGCACATACCCTAATCGCTGTTGGAAAACACAGGGTGTTTAAAAATGGTGCCTTTCATTGCATTCCTATGGTCTAAATAAAAAAATCTTTTCAAGATGAATATTCATACTGTTGTGTAAAATTCTAGGTTGCAAAAACACTAGTTTTTTGAAATTTGCAACCCACACAATGTTTTAAAACCCTTTATAAGTGACAACCAAATCGATTAGAAACCCCTCACCTCAATTCCATTGGTTTTTCATCTCCCCCACCTACTCTCCAACCTTTCACTTTGAACCTACAGAATGAGAAAACCCACAACACAGTGTGTTTTCTAATAACAATACTTCTTACATATTAATAGTGACGTTTCCTTTTGTTGTTGGTTCTGTCAATTCTATCATCCATCTGGTCGGCTCCACACTACACTGTCTCTTCATGTTATGTATGTTACCATTTATATCATCATGTATGTTTTCATCCATTTTTTGTGTGTACATAGGTGCTTTTTGTCTAGGAGTCAGAGAAACCTGACTCCTAGATAAAAAGCACCTATGTATGTAACATGATATCATACCTCCCATACCCAATGCCACACGTGGATAAAAAGCACTGAGGAAAAGACTTGATGAATGACTAGCTGCGTGATGGCAGGTGGTGCTACTGGAAAAGGGCATGCGGCTAGGCGGGAAAGTCAAAAAGCTAGAGAAAAATGCACCTAACATCGCCATTTTCCACATTTGCATTTTCCAATTTCATGGGTGGGAAGGGATGAGGCACATGCGAGGGAAATGGAGTTGTAGGCTATTGAACCAGAGTAAAATCTTTTCATTTTTTTATGTACATAGGTGCGTTTTCTCTACATTTTTGTTGCATTTGGAGAGCTAAAAGTCGCCGTTTGTGACATTTCATTTCACACTTTGGTGGGGAGCACAATGGCTCGGCCGAATGAGAGAAACACTTTTGACAGGCACAATAGTTAGCCAACAGGTATGCATATTTTCCATTGTATATGCCATTTTTTCATTTTGTAGGAACTGTGAAGCACAACTGTTAAATGGGTTTCTATGAAGCATTGAAGAGTGGTTAAATGGATTTTCTAAAAAGCATTGAATGACTATTGGTTAAAGAAAAAGGGTTTTCATTGATGGAAAAATAAAATGTTTTGTTTGCGTGTAAGATTTTCATATGAAATGCATAGCTATTTCTGTTTGTAGAATAAAAAAATTGAATTGGAAATTCTTTGCATTCGCCACAGTAAGCATCTCATCTTTAAAAATATCATAACTCCTTAATGTAGAATAAATGAATAAATTTAGAAGTTTAACTGACCCATACACTTGCAATTCAAGCTATGACAGCTAGAATCACTTGTATTTAGTGAAGAAGCTTCACATCTCCTAAAGCATCCTTCTCAATCCACATGCCCTTGTTTTCCTTAATTTTGTTTCCTCGAATATATCAACCACTTGGAAGGAAGATAAGTGTTAGCGATAGATTAAATTGGAAAATTAAAGACATTTGGTGCTACAAAGAATTTTTTATTCCAAATTTCACCAATATACAATTTATATGTTGTGGTGAGTGCAAAATGCCAGCTTGCACAGACAACAAACATATTAAACTATACATTGGGAATTTAATTTCTAATTTAACCTATCGCTAACACTAGTAGTATATATCAACAATTATATTTGCCATTCTACCATTCTGCAGGAACTCTAAAGCATTGAATTTTGCCATTCTACCATTCTGCAGGAACTCTAAAGCATTGAATGTTCATTCAGATATATAAAAAACTCATCTCTCCTAACATATGAAAGAGGCCATAACTTACAATAATCAATAAACACATAGAAGACAAAACAAGAAGGATACCACATGCCACTATCAGAATTCTATTTATATCTTGTGTCTCTCAATGAACATCTAAATGACATATCGAGGTATCATAACCATTGTTCAATGATATTCTAAACTAAACCATTACTTGTAAAAATGATAGAAAAAATACAAATCATTGCAAGAACAAAGGATAACAAGTCAACGAAAGCCTTGTTGATCACCTTGATTGACCAAAAAATAGCAGCTAATTGGCCAACAAAACACACTTATGTACATACAAAAACAAATAAAATCGTACACAAAAACACACATAAAAACATACATAACATGAAAAGAAGGCAGAATAGGATGGCAATGCAAAAAAGAGAATCAGTTGGATGGAGACATGACAATCCTATGTGAAAAGGTAGAAAATTTTTGTAAACAACTTATTAAAAACAAAACATCTGCATTCTCTAATCAGAAAGACACTCTCAAAGTTGAGAATAGTACTTGGGTTGTAGGTTTCATAACAAATACTATTTTCCAACATGCAAGTATATATAGATAGAATTCTTCTAATGAAAACCTTAAAGTTTGTAGAAAGTAACAATGTACTAAAGTTCATTCACCTTCACAATTTATAGCAACTCTTATAGAAAAAAATTGAAATTCAATTTCATCATATCATTTAAAAATAAATGCACAATATAAGTTGCAAGTTGGAAAACACAATGTGGTTTGCCATTTATTTCATTCTGTACATTCAAAGTTACATGGTTGAGAGCACGTGTAGGAATGTCTTGAAAAGATTTTGTTAATTAGCTAGTAGGAATGTAATGAAAGGAAACATTTTATAAACACCCACTGTTTTCCAACAACCATTAAAAAACTCTAAATGATTGCACATTGGAAAACACCGTGGGAGGTGAGTGCATGATTTATGAAACCTCCAACCCACACAATGTTGTAAAACCCTCTAGATGGACACAACTAATCTCCCAAAAAAATGCACCTATGTACATACAAAAATGCACAAGAACATACATAACATGAAGAGTAGACATAGTGTGGGACCCACCAAATAGATGATAGAAGTGAAGGAACCGACAGATGAAAGGAAACGTCATAGTGGGGAAAGAGAGGAGGTGTCCTGTCACATTGAATTACATCAATTTTTTTTACCTTATGCGAGAAGCTATCCATTCAGTGCAGGACGACAGGGAGTTGATGTGATTAAGACATGCGTTTTAGATTGTAACAAGTACTTTTCTTGGAAAATACTTTGTGTTCTAGGTTTTCTCATTCTTCAGGTTGAAAGCGAATTGTTGGAGAGCAAGGGGGTGTTGCAGGTGGGGGAGACAACCGAGCGAGTTGAGGTGAGGGGTTTCTAACCAACTGTATGTACATAGGTGCATCAACTCGGTTTTCCCAGCTTACCAATTGGGTTGTTACATCTAGAGGGTTTTACAACACTGTGTGGGTTGCACATTTCTTAAAACTCAATTTTTTTCCAATCCCATTGCATTCTTACTATCTAATTCACAAAAGGATCTCAAGACAATCACAAAACATACCAAATTGAGGTGACGGGTGAGTAACCAATTGGGTTGTTACTTGTAAATGGTTTTAAAACATTATGTGGGTTGCTAATTTCGAAAAACTAGTGTTTTGCAACCTAGAATTTTACAGAATAGTATGAATGCAATTTAGACAGTATAAACAATTGGAGTATGAGTTGTCATTTTCATATATTTTTTTCTGGCATGGGAATTTGAGGTAGAATGACGTGTGCATTTTTAGTTTGGAGAAAGAAAGGGGAAAACACTCTATGTTTCATGTTTGCAAATTGAAAGCTGATGGTTGGAGTGCACATGTAGGAGTTAGAGGAAGAAACCAATGTTTTGAAACCTAGAATTTAAAAAAATGGTATGAATGTAATTTAGACAGTACAAATGTAATGAAAGGCACCTTATAACAAGACTTACGTAGAATAAAAATCACATTTCTATTTCTTAATATTATCCAAATATACATGCATAGTATGATTGTAGGTTGGAAAACACAGTGGGAGGTGAGGTGACAACATGATTTACAAAACCTCTAACACAAAATATTGTAAAACACTCTACACACTGAAGCCAAATACCTTACTAGCTATCTAGAAAATGGTGCCTATCACCATACTCCTATGGTCTAAATAACACAAATATTTTCAATACATACATACTTTTTTGGAAAATTCTAGGATGTAAAACACTATGTTTTACAAAACCTGTAACCCACCTAATGTTTCAAAATTATTTAGAAACTAGTATTTGAGGGATGTTTAGGCACATTTTTTCTATTGCTTCACATGAACACCTGCAACTCCATTTCCATTTTCCTTAGCCGCGCGTCCCTCCCCAACCTGCAACTCCATTTTCCTTTGCCTGCAACTCCATTTTCATCACCCATGCCTCCTTCTTCCCCACCCACCAAACTAGAAAATGCAAATGTGGAAAATGGCAATGTTAGGTGCATTTTTTCTAGCTTTTTGACTTTCCCGCCCAGGTCGCTTGTCCTTTTCTGGCGACGCCACCTAATGGCATGTGGCTACCCATCTATCAAAAATTTTCCTTGATGCTTTTTGTCCACTGCATCAAATGGGGTATGGGGTATAATATCATGTTACATACATAGGTGCTTTATGTCTAGGAGTTAGCTTCTCCCATGTTAGAAAACACACTGTCTCCTATCAGTTGTTCCCTCTAATAGTGGTATATTATATGAATCAGCCTTTTATTCTAGTATATTATTCTATAAGGGGAGAAGCTAACTCCTAGACAAAAAGCTTACAGAATAATATACCAGTATTAAAGGCTGATTCATGTAATATACCACTATTAGATGGAACAATTGATAGGAGACAGTGTTTTTTCCAACACTGCAAATAATGCGAGCATTTTATTTAAACACAACAATGGAATGTGTGATTTTGAAGACATTCCTACCATTTTGTAATGTTCAATGTTGCAAAAATGTACATGTCAAGAAGCAAGCACTGAGACAACCCTTTATATTTAAACATTGTACGTCAAATAACTGAAACCCAACATTGTGTTTTCCAAATTGCAATTACTTTCTACACTTTTTCTTTTCAATCATGCAAAATTTAAACACAACAATGGAAGGTGTGATTTTGAAGACATCCTTACTATTTTGTAACATTCCATGTTGCAAAACCGTAGGTGTCAAGAAGCAAGATAGTGTGTTTTCCAACACTACAAATAATGCAGGCATTTTATTTAAACACAACAATGGAAAGTGTGATTTTGAAGACATTCATACTATTTTGTAACATTCAATGTTGCAAAATCAAATGTGTTAAGAAGCAACCAATGAGACAACACTTTACATTTAAACAAGGAGTTTCAAATAACCGAAACCCAACATTGTGTTTTCCAAATTGCAATTATTTTGTACACATTTTATTTTCAATCATGCAAAATTTAAACACAACAATGGAAGGTGTGATTTTGAATACATTCATACTATTTTGTAACATTCCATGTTGCAAAACCATATGTGTTAAGAAGCAAGAAACCCACTGCCAGACAACCCTTTACTTTTAAATTGAGAAGAGACAGTGTGTTTTCCAAGACTATAAATAATGCGAGCATTTTATTTGTTCCAATTAGATGAAGAAAGTTAAACAAACCATTTTGTTTGTGTGTATGGTTTTGGGAAAATAAAAGATTTTTTTTGCATGTACGGTTTTGGGCTTGGGTTTCCATTCCAAATTCTCATTTTCAAAACCCACCGGCTCATAATGTTGTTTCAAATCTACAACCCACATAATTTTTTTTCAATACCCATCTTCACAACACAAAAAACCCTTTATTTATTCATAGTCAAAATTCAAAACTCTCAAGTAAAAAAAATTCTCAAACAACCATGCTGAAAACCCTACACACAAACAAAACATTTCATTTTCATTTCACATAAAACCCATTTAAAAGAAAACCCATCAAACCCTACACGCAAACAAAACATTTCATTTTCATTTCACAGAAAACCCATTTAACAACAAACCCATTAAACCCTACACTCATGCTTCACAATACCTACAAAATGAAAAATGGCAGATAAAATTGTAGATACATACCTGGTTCGGCCGCTTGCAACTCCATTCATTTTCCTATGCCACAGATCCTTCCCCAGCCTACATCTCCATTTCCATTTCCTCGGTCGCATGTCACTCCCTAGCCTGCAACTCCATTTCCATTTTCCTCATTCACACATCCCTCCCCAGCCTACAACTCCATTTTCCTCAACCTCCGTTTTCGTCGCCCGCGTCTCCTTCCTCCCCACCTAGCAAACTGGAAAATGCAAATGTGGAAAATGATTTTGCTTTGGGAATTTTTCTCTAGCTTTTTGACTTTCCCTCCCACTCACGTGTCCTTTTCCAACAATGACACCTAATGGCATGGGGCTGGCTGTCCGTCAAGACTTTTTGTGAGTGTTTTTTGTCCACAACAAAAGCATGGGGTATGTGGCCATATAACATATATAATATATGTTATATACATAGGTGCATTTTTTCTAGGAGATATCTTTCTCCCTTTATATCAACATATATTTTAAAAGACGAAAGACACAACCGTCAAATACAACAAAACAATGTATTCTATTTCTTAATTTTTTTTTAATTTTTAAAAGTTCTAAGTTGAATAAAATAGCAAATGTTGCAAGAACACCATTAAAACTCTTTGGAAGAATTATAGCTTATGATAAACAACATAGAACATGGAACTGATTGAAACTAAAATCATATAGAAAATGAAAAAGAATGAATGGCTAGTAATATTATTAATAATAATCCATAAATCAGCACCATAAGTCAGTGGGGCATTTTGAATAAGTCACTTTAAAAATCATTTAAAAAGTTGGTGGTGATATAATGAGAGAAATAATCAGTGCCATAATTGGCAATGTAGCTGTAGATAAAAGTGATGACATAGTTGGTGATTTGGCTACAGATATCGCTGTTGGAGAAGATGTTGCAAAATAAAAGACAAAAAGAATCATCACCAAATAAATATATTCCAAGCAAGATGAGAGGGTCAATCCCGCCACTGACGTCCATATCTCAGAGAATAAATGGCCATATATTAAACGAAAACTTATCACTGAAAATAATTTCCTATCAAATAGAGGACAACCAGAACAACAGTAGGAGGATTAGTAGTCATACTTGCAGTGACTAAATATTAATATAATAAAAATTACTTTAATTAAAGCCAAAATCATATTTGAAACGAAGAGAGCATACTAGGTGTGTTAGCCGCAGAAATGCCAATACTAGTTGCATTTAACATAGTAAAACCCTTGTTAAAACCCAAAAAAATAGAACTTACAATAAGCAAAACTGTCAATTTAAAATAGAATAGAAGCTAAGGAAAATTTAATGGTGATTCCCTACTCTCCAGCCAAGAACCGAGTGGGAAGCTATATTCGTGCAGGAGTAAAGGAATTGTAATTACTATGAATAAGATCAATACTGCGAATAGGAAGCTATATTCCTACAACAAGAAGGACTCCATATCCGGGAATATCTAAAATGAAACTATATTATTTATTATGTGTTAAAAAATAAACTTTATTCCTAGCATAAGAATAGTTCATCTTTATTTTTCCTTAAAATCTATCAATAAAGCACACAACTTTTAACCAATCAAATGTTTTCAAAATATTTTTTTATAATTTATAAAGTTAAATAATCTGCAAGTTCACTTTACAAAACTGAATTTTATTTTATTTTTCAAAAAATCATTGTTTTTGATTGGTTGAAAGCCAATTTAATAATAACTAATTAAATAACAAAAAACAAAACTCATTGCTATTGCGTGATGACAAGTACTAATAAGTTTTTTTTTATTTTAAATATTTTATTTGAAAATAGTTTTAGTTTTTAAAATTTAATTTAATTTAGCTAATAATATTTTTATTTGTTAATATTTAGTTTATGCTTAATATATTAATTATATTTTTAAGCTACATATTTTACTAAGATTTCAATTCTAATAAATTAAAAAAATAGTTTTATTTTTTATTTAATCATTTATTAGCTTAATAAGTTTATTATTTGCTATTATTTTTAAAAATTATTATGTTTATTAATATTAATAAGTTTATTATCTATTATTATTGTTTAAAATTATTATACTTATTAATATTTAGATTTTGATATTTTTGAATTTCCATTTAGTTTTTAATTTAGATTTAAGCTTGAAATTTATTTTTATTATTTATGTCTTTTTACAATAATAATTAAAAGTTATTAGAATTAATTTAATTTATAATTATCTATCTTATTAAAACTTTAATTATTGTAGAATAATTCTATTTTATATTTTAATTATTTGTCTTTTTTATGAAATTACAAAGAATAATTAACAATTATTAGAATTAATTTAATTTATAATTATTTATTTCATTAAAACTTTAATTATTATAGAATAATTCTATTTTAGATTTTTGTTATAATTTATATAATAAAAATAATTTAAACTTAAAATATAAATTAAAATTATAGAATGTGAGAGAGAAAGTAATTTTTGATTAGTCGTTTCATGCCAACAATCCAAGGATAACATGTCCTTAGCGAGTTATGCTCATGGTATCATGTCATTTGATTAAAGATATGATAATTCACCTTTAAAACCTCTTTAGTGTATCCAAATTGCACACTTAGGAGGAAAAGAGATAGAGAGATAAAGACAAAATAAAGAGAGAAATAGAGAGATAGCCAAAGAGATACAAGAAATAAAATGAGAGATAGAGATACAAAAATGGAGGTATAGATATAAAGGAATAAATATGGAGAGAGAGAGAGAGTCATATAAAGAGAGAGATAGAGAGATAGATAGATAAAGAGAAATAGGAGGCAAAGATATATATATATAGGTAGAGAGATAAAGAGATAAAGAGGGAAAGAGGGAGAAAGAGGTGGAGATAAATAGGGATAGAAAAAATTAATAAGGGGAGAAATATAGGGAGAGTGAAATAGAAAAAAGAGAAATGAGAGAAAGATAGAGGAAGAGAGAAGGGAAGACAAATATAGAGAGAAATATGGGAGAGGGAAGAGAGACTAAGAGATAATAAAAAATATAAATTTAGAGAGGGAGATAAAGATATAAATAGATATCTCTCTTTCTCTTCCCATATATCTCTATATATCTCTATATATCTCCCCATATGTACCTCTTCCTACCTCTCTATATATATTTCCCTCTTTCTACCTCTCTCTATATAACTTTCTATCTCTACCTTTCTATCCCTCCATCTCTCCCTATCTCATTCTCTCCCTCTATCTTTGTCCCCCCCTCTTTCTATCTCTATTTCTCTCTCTCCCTCTCTCTCTCTTTCCATTTCCATTTCCATCTCCATCTCTATCTTCCTCTTTGTCTCTCTCCCTATCTTTGTCTCCTTACACCTCTTTTTCTATTTCCCCTTTATCTTTCCCACTATATATATCTCTCTATCTCTCCCTCTTTCTATCTATATCTCTCCCTCTCTCCCTCACTCTCTCTTTCTAAATTTCTAAATGTCTCTATCCTCTCTCTATTTCTCTCCCTCCCTCTCTATCTATTTATATTTATCTCTCCCTCTCTATATCTATCTCAATATCTCTCTTAATTAGAGATACACTCCTTGTTTCTCCTTCGCTATCTCTATCTCTATATATCTTTCACTCACACACACACATTTTTTTCTCTCCCTATCTCTATCTCTCTATCTCCCCCTTTCTCTATCTCTCTCCCTCTCTATTAATTATCTCTATCACCTCATTTATCTCTCACTCTTGCCCCCTTTATTTTTATCTTCCCATTTCTCCCTCTCTTTCTATTTATATTTCATTATCTCTATCTCCCTTTTATTTAATCTATCTCTCCATCCATCTCCCCCTCTTTCATTGTCTCCCTCTTTCTATCTCTATCTCTCCCTCTCCCTCTTCCTCTCTCCTTCCATCTCTCCATTTATATATTTATCTCTCTCTATCTTTGTCTCTGTCTCTGTCTCTCACCCTCTCTATCTTTTTCAAGTTATATTTATATCTCTATCTCTCCTTTATTCCTTATCTCTCCCTCTCTCCCTCTCTCTATCACTTCCTCCTTCTACATATCTCTACTTCTCTATCCTATCTCTATTTCTCTCCCTCCATCTTTCTCCCTCTTTGTCTCTCTCCATCTCTCTCTCTTTCTCATACACTCACACACACTCCTTGTTTCTCCCTCCCTATCTCTAGATCTATGTCTATCTCTATTCTTCCATATTTAAATCCTTACATATCTCCCTCTATCTCTATCTCATTATTGTAAAGAAAGCAAAGGTGCAGAAACACTTTCCTAATGACAATTCTAAGAAGAGAATGTACATTTAAGGTTCAAAATATCAATTACAGTTCATTAAAGATGCACATTACCAGGAAACAGATAAGAACAAATTTCAGACAACATAGAATAGAGAAATAAACTCAAAACACAATTGACACTAGATTTACATGGGAAAACCCTTATGGGAGAAAAACCCACCACACCAAAGAAAATAACTTGTATTACAATAATCAAATTACATACAAGTTACAGACTCTCCTTTGAGATGTCAATATTACAGTAGAAAAATTTCCCTGATCAACCTTGTACAAAACAACTTCTGATTACAATACGTTATGTCTCACTATTACAATGCATATACAACATTCAATGAAGAACACTAACAGGCTATTCGATCATCCAACCATCTAACCGATCACAGTTACAATACATTGCAATGTATAGCAACAACCATGATAAAAATTCTCTTTGTACATTCAGTTCAGTTCAACTTGCTCTAGTGAGAAACTGTCAAACTTCCCAGTCATTCGAATGGCCATCTCCTAGTTAGCACCATCCTCCACTGATCAGCGTACACCTCAGCATTCAAACAAGTCAGGGATCATTCACCCATGGTCCTTCTATAGCACTACCACTTGACAGGTTGAAGACTCCTGCGGTATGGTGGTAACAACACTACCACTCGATAGCTAGAAGACTCTCGTGGGATGGTGGTAACCACACTACCACACCTTAGTTAAATAGCTTCCATGGTATGGCAGTATACATTGCACTACCGCACCTCAGTTAGAGGGATTCCACGGTATGGCAGTATCACCGTGCTACCGCTCAACTACTAAAATGTTCCTGCGGTATGGCGGTATACACCACACTACCATGTCTCAACTAGAAGGCTCCCACGGTATGGTGGTAACCATGCCACCGTACCTCTCTCTCCATCATCTCACGTTTCAGTGGTACAATCAAGAAAGTAACAGTTATGCAATTCTGGGCTGCTTGGTGACAAAAGTAGGGTTATACTAGTGAGTTTGAGACACATTTTCTCAACAATCTCCCACTTGATGAAGAACTCATTGAACCCTTTTCAATATATGAAGTCACTGAGTATTCTAGAACCTAAGGCCCATCGAATTTGCACACCATATGAACTTATCCATGCTCACAAGCTTTTTCAATGCATCAACAACATTCTTTAGAGTATCAACCTTTTCCAAACAGACCTTTCCATCCTCCACCATATCATGTACAAAGTGGTACTGCACATCAATATTTTTCATCTTGGCATGGAAAGTTGGATTTTTCGCTAGACAAATGGCACTCTGACTATCACAACAAATAATAATCCACCCTGCATCAAAACCGACATTAGAACACATTATCCTAAGCCAAATGGCTTCCTTACAGGTGTAAGTTGTTGCCATATACTCAGTCTTTGTAGTAGATAAAGTGACTACAACCTACTGTTTACTCATCCAACTAATTGCACCACCATTCATCATGAAAATATATCCACTGGTGGACTTTCTACTATCAATGTCCCCTATCCAAGCAGAATCCACATATCCACGAATGCTGAGAGTCTTTTGCAATTCACCAAATTTCCATGGTAACACAAAGCATATCCCAAAGTTCCCTTCAAATATCTAAACACTCTTTTCACAACATACTAATGCATCCTTGGGTATGTGCAGGATCATGATGGAAAAATCCCTGAAGTGGCAAAAAAATTAGAAAAATCAGAGTTAGGAAACTTGACTTAAAATTTTGAATAAGTTATCTATATTATTTCAAAAATGTGTAAGAATAATATCTATAGCAAATTGAATGTAGTTTCTAAACTACTAGGTATGTTTACAAAAACATAAAAATCTATTTGGTGAAAATTTGAAATTTCAATGCAATGGTACTTAAATTTCAGTGAAAAAATAAGAAGTAGGTGTCTATCTGACCACCCTAACCATAATAAAATGATAATTTTTTTATAAGATTTTAGATATAAGTAGAGGACTCATGCCCTAATGTGATGCATATTTTTTTGTAATTTGTTTCCAAGTAAATAATTAATTATGAATTTTTTATTACAACTTTTTAAAAAATATAAAAACTTGTATGTCTGACCACCTTAACTTGGTCAAAACTTCATAAAATTCAATTTTTCTTTTTTTAATCCTATAGTATGTGATGCATGTTTGGACTCAAAAAATGTGATACCATTTGAAAGCTATAAATGTTTTTCAATCAACCTATCAATCAGGACTTTAATCGTAATTTGAATAGAAAATGAATAATAGGTACTTATTAAATTCAAATTAAAGCATAATTTATATCAGTGGAAAGCTGAGAATCTCCTTTAAAAACCCTTTTCATTTCATCAATTTTGGGTAAAAAAATAGTCGTCAACCACATACCCATCATATTGCCACTTTTTGGCCCATCATGATCCTGCACATACCCCCTTCTTGAATTGGCCATAAAAACCAACTAAGTACTCCCATTGCTTGGGAAATGTCTAGCCTAGTGCAAACCATTGCATACATTAAATTGCCAACCGCACTTGCATAAGGCACTCTAGTCATATCCTCCATCTTATTAGGAGATTTTGGACAATCTTCAACAGATAGCTTCATTCCCTGCATCACTAGAACAACTAGCTGCTTGCAATTAGTCATACTAAATCTCTCAAGAACAATGTTAATATACTTACTCTGGTTGAGCCAAAGTTTCCTACTCTTTCTTTCCCTGGTTATTTCCATCCCCATAATATACCTAGCTTCACCAAGATCTTTCATTTTGAACTTTGCGGACAATTGAGATTCTAGATTAGAAATCATAAACATACTATTCCCCATGACATATCATCAACATAAAGGGAAATAATAAGTACGCAATAATTTTTAGTCTTGAATTACACACAATGATATGATTTCAATCTTACAAAACCCAATGAAAAAAAAATGTGTCAAATTTCTAGTACCACATTCTAGGCGACTTCTTTAAACCAGACATAAATTTCTTTAACTTGCAAACCAGATTTTCTTTACCTTTTTCCACAAAGTGCTTAGGCTGGGACATATAAATTTTTTCTTCAAGATCACCATGAAGAAATGTTGTCTTCATATTCATCTGCTCAATCTCCAAGTCATATGCTGCTGAAGTGACAAAAGAAATCTGATAGTTGTCAGCTTTGCTACAAGAGAAAATATTTCTCCATAATCAATTCCCTCTACCTGGGAATAACCCTTTGCAACCAACCTTGCTTTATACTTTTCAATACTGCCATCCAAACCAATTTTCTTTTTAAATATCCATGTGCAGCCCATAGGCTTTCTACCTTCAGGCAATGGAACTAGATCCCAAGTATCATTTTTCGTTAATGAATATGCCATTTCTTCATTCATGGCTTCCAACCAGGAATCTGAATCAGACATTTCAACTACCTATTTTATAGTCCTAGGCTCATTAGTATTAGTAATCAAACATAGGCACAACTAGAATCCAACATAGAGAATCCATACCTATCAGGTTGCTTCTTCTCTCATGTAGACCTCCTCATAGGTTGAGGTTGAGGTTGTGGTTCTTCTTTAGAACTCTCAGAGCTGCTCGAACTCTCCTCAATTTTAAGTACACTATCAATGTGTTGTTCCTCTTTTTCTGGAGTTAGAGGTATTTCAACAACATCATTTTCCTCTTTATTTTCTTTCATCCATGACTATAGTTCCATTGAAGAAGGTTTCAGCTCCCAAAAAATTACACTTCTGCTATATACAACCTTTTCAGTCACAGGATTTCAAAGCTTGTATCCTTTCACACCAATTTTGTAGCCAATGAAGATACACTTAACAAATTTTTTCTCCAATTTAGATCTCTTCACATATGGCACATAAACATATGGTTCACAACCAAAGACACAAATATGTCTCAGAGGGGGCTTCTTACCAGACCAAGCTTCGATAGGAATTTTATCAACTAGTGCCAAAGAAGGAGATCGATTTACCAAGTAACATGTTTTAGCCATAGCCTTAGCCTATAAATTATGCTCCAAACCGTATTGCTCAACATACTTCTTTCCTTCTCCATCAATGTCCTATTCAACCTTTCAAAAACTCCATTTTTGCTATGGAGTGTAAGGTGTTGTTTTATGCCTCTTAATTCCATGGTCTTTACAATATCTTTTAAATTTTGTAGAACACAATTCACCACTGTTATTTGTCCTTAAGCATTTAATTTTCTTACCAATCTTATTTTCAACCGAGTTCTTGAACTCTTTAAACCAACTGAACACTTCTGATTTAATTTTTAGAAAATATACAAATTCCCTTCTCGAATAATCATCAATAAAAGATATATAATATTTTGAATTTGACAACAAAGGAACATTTACTAGACCAAAAACATCAAAGTGAATATAATCCAAAACACCAAAATATTTATGAGGACTAGAATAAAAAGAAACACGACATGATGTTTTCTATATATACTGTAATGTTTACAAAATTCAAATTCCAGATTACAATCATCAAGCCCCTCAACCAGGTTTTTTATTTTTCAAGGCTTTTAAGCCTTTCTCAGTAATGCGACTGAGCCTTTGATGCCAGAGCATAGTCTTCTCTATAGGAAGTTTAGCTTCCAAATAATTAGCCCCTTAGGAGCCTCAGTCTCCTTTACACAAACAACCTTTTGTGACTTTGAAGAGACATTGTTACATTGAACACCAAGTGCATCTAACTTATATAGAGTACCAATTCGGGCACCCCTAGCCAGCACCATCGAGCCTCTAGTCATTTTACAACCATTGCTTGAGAATGAGACTTGCACTCCAACATCATTTAGCTTACTTACAGAAAGTAAATTCCGAGCCAGACCTGGTATATGCATTATGCCATCAATTCCCTTAATTCTTCCATCAAGAAACTGAATTCTAACTCTTCCATGGCCAACAATTTCTAGAGATGAATCATTTGTTAAATACACCTTTCCACCATCATATTTTTCATACTTTGTGAACTAGTCTCTATGAGATGTCATGTGGAAAGATACTCCAAAATCAATCAGCCAAACATCATTTGATGCCTAAGTTGCTAAGGCTGCAATGAAGGCATCTACTTCACTTTGAGAAGAATCATTATCAAAAGAGTTATTCTTCTTCTTTGTCTCCTCTTTGCAATCCTTTCGGACATGACCAAGCTGCCCACAATTCCAACACTTCACCTTGGAATTTTTACCAGGAGACTTTGATCTCCCTTTTGATTTTGATTTAGACTTTTTGTCCTTCTTCTTGCCTTTTTCTTTTGATCTTCCTTGAACATCAAGAGCCTCCTTTGCCATCTCAAAATATTTCCTTCTCATCTCTTCTAATAACAAAGAAGCAACCACATCTTACATTTTGAAAGTGGTTTTCATGCTCCCAATCACCATCACTAAATGATCCCAAGAATTCAAAACAAGAACATATCAAAAGCATACAACAATATTCTTCACCAATCTTCACACCCACAAATGTTAACTGATCAGTTAGCATGTTAAACATATTCAGATGATCAGCCACAGATGCCCCTTCCTCCATCTTCAAGGAGTACAACTTCTTCCTTAAGAAAAAATTATTCACCAAGGAATTTCCCTAATAAATGTCTCTGTGATTCTTCCATAAAGAATATGAAAACTTCTCTTCATGAACATTCAGGAGAACAAATTCTACTAAACAGAGTCTTATCAACCCTTTTTCTTTTCTGTCTATGAGGTCCCAACCTTCTTGCTTCATGCCAGAAGGTTTCGTTCCAAACACAACAAGCCAAAGATCTCAATCCACCAACAAGTCTTCCATTTTGAGTTTCCACAACTCAAAATTACTGCCATTGAATTTCTTAATTTCAATCTTTCTTGATGTGCTTGCCATCTTAATCTGCAATCTAGATTACCAAGTTTCTACAAAACTCCCACTAAATAGGATTGACACAAAAAACCCAACCTACCCACAAGGATAACATAACTGGCCAGGCTCTAATACTACTTGTAAGGAAAGAAAAGGTGTAAAAACACTTTCCTAATGACAATTCTAAGAAGAGAATGTAGATTTAAGGTTCAAAATATCAATTACAATTCATTAAAGATGCACATTACCAGGAAATAGATAAGAACAAATTTCAGACAACATAGAATAGAGAAATAAACTAAAAACACAATTGACACCAGATTTATGTGGGAAAACCCTTATGGGAGAAAAACAAACCACAACAAAGAAAATCACTTGTATTACAGTAATCAAATTACATACAAGTTACAAAATCTCCTTTTAGATGTCAATATTACAGTAGTGACATTTCCCTAATCAACCTCATACATAACAACTTTTGATTACACTATGTTATGTCTCACTATTACAGTGCATATACAACATTCAATGAAGAACACTAACAGGCTATTCGATCATCCAACCATCTAACCGATCATAGTTACAATACGTTGCAATGTATAGCAACAACCATGATAAAAAAAACTCTTTGTACATTCAGTTTAGTTCAATTTCCTCTAGTGAGCAACTGTCAAACTTCCTAGTCATTCAAATGACCATCTCCTAGTCGACACCATCCTCCACTGATCAGTATACACCTCCATAGTCAAACAAGTCAGCACTCATTCACCCATGGTCCTACTGCACTAGATTGCTTGATAGGTTGAAGACTCTCGCGGTATGGTGGTAACCCCACTACCGCTTGATAGCTAGAAGACTCTTGTGGGATAGTGGTAATCGCACTACCACACCTTAGTTAGAGGGCTTCTGTGGTATGGCGGTAACACTGCACTACCACTCGACTGCTAAAAGGTTCTTGTGGTATGACAATATACACTACACTACTACATCTCAATCAAAAGGCTCCTGCGGTATGGAGGTAACTGTGCCACCTCACCTCTCTCTCCATCATCTCGTGGTACAACGATACAATTAGGAAAGTAACATTTATGCAATTCTAGGCTACTCGGTGACAGAAGTAGGGTTATACCAATGAGTTTGAGACACATTTTCTCAACAATTATCTATCCATCTCTCTCTACCCCTATATCTTTCCCTCTCTACCCCTCTCTATATATCACTTCCTATCTCCATCTTTATATTTCTATCTCTCTCATTCTCTCCCTTTCTATATATTTATCTCTTCCATCTCTATCTATCCCTTTGTGCTCTCTCTTTATCTCTTTGTCTCCTCCTCTTCATATTCCTCTCCTCCATTTCCATCTCCATCTCTATCTCTAACTTCCTCTCTATCTCTATCTCCTTACCTCTCTCTTTGCCCCCTGCATGTTTCCCTATTTCTATCCCTATATCTCCCCCTCTCTTCCTCTCTCCCTATTGCAAACATAGCACAAGCCTATTGGTAATGGAGCCTTATTATCTTTCTGATTTAGAGTTTTTTTAAAGTTGTGTTCATATCCCTATAAGCATATGCATAGTTGATTTGAAGCTATCACTTCTCCATTGAGACTGTTGTTACACAAACATCATTGTTTAAATGACCTTCCAATTGACCTCATGTATACTAGACAAATTTATATAAAAAATAGACCCAAAAATTCCTTAATTGACCTTCCACACTTCTTTGGTGTACCCATTGTACACTAAGGTGCAATTGCTAGTTACCATTATGATGGATTTTTCTTTTTTCATTTATGTATTTAGCTACAGAATTTTGTAGGAAATAACCATAGAAGGATGATATAGATTATGAAGAGGTAGAGGAGATTAATACAAAACCAAACAAAACAAAACAAAGATAGAAAGAAGAGAGAAGACAAATAGAAATGATTTGAAAATATTTATATTTTAAATATTTCAAAAATACATAGATTTCATTTCATTCATATATTATAAAATAGATAAGACCAATACACTGAGGTACTACTCTTTCTTGTGCTCAAAAAATAAAGTAGAATAAACTCCCTTATTATTGGTTGTTTCTTCTAACTATTGCTACAACAATATTCACTACTTTTCCATTTTCATACATTCATCTATCTACAAAATGACTACCTAAAAGCTACATATAATCCCAACAAGGAGGGAAAATAAAAAGCATTTAACTACATTTGATTGTTCTATGAGTGAGCAATCCAACGAAGGAGATATGCAATTATATTCTCAATCAGAATTTGTCCTCAAATTGAGAGTTAAATTTTTTTGTTTAAATGGATGTAGCTGGAGGAAAGAAATTTCACACATGTGAGTAGATTTAGAAGATATGTTGGGGGTAGGCAAAAATAAAAAGTCTATAGTGGAGGAATTAACAAGGGGAGTTGGGATTAATTTCCAACTCTCCTCCTTAATCAAAATTGTTGCCATCCATGATGCCCAAGTTGTCTCTTTGATGAACAAAACTTTCCTTTCCTAATGGTTTGGTGAAGATATCTACATACTGTTCTTCAAACCTATAATTTTCCAGAATAACTTCTCCACCATTTATTAGTTCCTTTATGAAATGATGCCTTGTGTCAATGTGTTTTCTTCTTTTATAGAAATCTATCTTCTTGGATAGTGTAATTGTTGAGTTTTTATCACAAAATATTTTAGTTGCTTCTTGTTCATGCCTTAAGTCTTTTAGCACTCTTCTCATCCAAATGGCTTGACATTTTGCCCCTATTGCTGCTACATATTCAGCTTCAAATGTGGAAAGAGAAACAATGGGTTATTTCTTGGAAGCCCATGAAATGACTCCCAAACCCAAATGGAATACATAGTTTGATGTGCTCTTTCCATCATCTACACTTTCTATCCAATCACTATCTATGTATCCTACTAATTTAAAGTCATTTTCCACACTATATAAAATTTCATAACCCTTAGGTTCCATTCACATACCTTAGGATTCTTTTAGTTGTCAGCCAATGTGTCTCCTTTGGGGTCTCTATTAACCTTGAAATCAAACTCACTACATACATTACATTAGGTTTTTTTGTATTCAAATACATTAAAATTCAAACCATGTTTTGTATTGGGTTCGGTTAATATTGTTGCTACAATCATCCTTACTTAATTTCAAACCCATGGTTGTTGGTGTTGGAGAAGACTTGTTGTTTTGCATACTTTGATTGAGAAATAAAAATACAATATTTTCTTTGTTGCACCTCTATGACTAAAAAAACCTTAATCATCCTAAATCTATCATCTCAAACTCATTTTCATAGTCTCTTTAGAATCAACACATTTGTGGTGAAACATAGAAAAAAGGAAACCCTTAAGATTTGACCCCAGGGTGTAGGTGTTTTTTCAAATGTGTTTCATTAGAATTTGAAATAGCTAGGGTTTGACGGATTTGGACAAGGTATATGATTGACTTACAACTTAAAAGGTGAGTCAACTTGCCCTTGACCAAATCTAAAATTTCCTTTAGGATGAAATGCAATTATTCAAGTAACCTAATGATGCAAATGATTGTTTTGATGCAAAACAACAAATCTGGAATGTCATAGAGGAAATTAGACTATAGAAATGGACTAAGCAGGACATTGTGCACCTGTGATATAAATTTGGGGCTAAAAATGCTGGACTAAATTGCTTAGGATGCCTATGTCTATGTAGGGGGATTTCAAATTTGATTTCATAGTTATATATTTTATTATTATATATTAATATGTATAATATTATAATATTAATATTATATTAATATAATATAACATATAATATAATATATATTATATTATTAATATATAATATATTATATACTATAATATTATGTAATATATATATATTAGTTTATAAATTATATATTACAAATTATATATTATAATATATAGTTTATATATAATATATGTAGTTTATAAATTAAAAATTATAGTTTATATGTGCATTGTGCACCATCCCTTAGTTTATATAAGGGACAAATCCGACAAGATTAAAAAAAAATCTATAAAAATAAACATATATCCATTTGGAATAGATATTCGTTCCAAATAGATATCCATTTCTTGTGTTATAAAAAATGGCCAAAACTCATTTTCGTGCAGTTTGTTGGTTGAGATGCACGATAGAGTGAGGCAGAGGTAACTGATATTCATTCACTCTGATACCCAAGTGCAAAATTCACATGCATAAACCTCTTTTAATAATATGTACTTTGATTTTTAATGTTTTTTCTTCAATTTTTTTAACTTTGCATTATTTTATAAGAATTTTAGTTTAAAATAGGTTTTACAATATGCATTTTACTTTGTATTAAAAAAAAATGTTAATTTTTAACATCAAACATGTTTTCCAATGGATGAGAATCATAATCTTGTTCTAGATGAAAACCCTACCTAGCCAAATCCTCCACCAAATCCTCCCTTACAAAACTCGCCTTTTATCCATGCCTTAATTCATGGTAATTTAACTAAATTGAGAAACATCTACTAGTTATACGATAGGAACCCTCACTTGTTTGAAATGAAAACTACTCTAGAATCAATAATTTTCAATGTTGAAACTCTTATTAACCATCACATTACCTTTTTTGAGTAGCGAGAGGCCATGAGACAAACGATATGCCAATGGCTTATCTTATAATCAAGTGAGGGATCTTGACATTACCAAAGACCAATTAGCACAACTATTTATCAATCCTAAAACTAGACAATTTGTTGATGTGTGCAAGCCTTTAAAATATTAGATTAAATGGTGCACACATTGAGGTATCCTAGATAATTTTTGGGATCGTTGGTGGATGGTTTTTGATAAACCACCCAACAACAAGCTTGATGTCTCAAAATATTTTCTTTGAAAACAATATTTTGAATTTGTCTTGGGTAAGCATGTCAACTACTTTGATATTCGATAATTCCAAGGTGTGGGTAGAGGAATGCCTCAAGAGAGACCCAAGGCACATTGAGTAACCCTAGTTATTATTTCTTTGCCCATTGTCCCCCCACCTCCAATACCTTACCCAAAGATTGTTGGAGATGTAGCATATTAGAGTATCTTGGTCGTAAATGCTTGAATTGGCCATTTCATCAGATAGAGCTCATAGTTCATGCAATTGCATGATAGTGATACACTTGTTGCATAAGGTGTTATTGGCATACCCTCTTATCCACATATTTGTGTGCCCCATCACTACATTATGTGCAATCAGGTATGTTTGGGCCCTCTTGGACAACCTAATGAGGCTTTAATGGACACATCCAAATATGAGGTCCATCATGTGTTACATGTAGGAGATGAGAGAGCACGATTTGAAGCATATCTAGGAGATTAATTGGGTGCAAGAGATGACACAGATGTAATGATAAGACTTAAAGTAATTTCATAGTGCATTTTATCTTAAATTAATATTTTTTAAGAAATATTAGTACTAATGTATATTTATGTACCAGATTTAATAGTTGTTGATGGAGGATCAAATTTCCCAAGTCTAAGAGGGTACAATTCCAGCCATTTCATTTGTCCTAGAGAGTGTTTATATAGTATACTTTTTTGCACATACATGTTTACAATTTTTTATTATATATGTATATCATTTAAATTATGATTTAGATGTTAAATTTTCAAATCTATTATGATTAAATACATGTACATAGATTGATATTCTTATGTATTCTTTTAATTTTATGCAGCAACTTGATACTTTTACATCCATGATGACTGCTTCTGACACATTGGAAGAAGCATCATAACAAGTATATATATATATATATTTATATTATTGACATTATGATTATATGTACATGTGCACATATATAGTCTTACATTCATGTTATTTTTATATAGGAAACAAATTTATCTAGTTCATCCATCATGAGCCCTTCTAGAACAAGAGAACAAGTATTATAGGAGGTATGTTTTTTTTATATTAGATAAATATGTTTGGATAGGAGTAGATATATGTTTAGTTTATGATAATTTTCTAATAATTATATATTAATTTGTATCAATTTTATTTTGCCTACTATAGTTTTTTGCTCGATTTAGCAATGTGATGAATCCAGGACCATTTCGATATGTTAGGACTCTTGATCATCCTACAAGACAATCATATGCAAAATATCTTGCAGAAAAAAGAGAAAGACTTGAGGTAATCAAGAATTCTATTTTAGATATATTATAGTTCAATATAGTGATTTTGATGCTAATTTGAAAATTCTAAATTATAGTATATAAGTTTCTATTTAGTAGTTTAACTTGTAAACCATTGACATAATTAATCTAATTTATGGTTTGAATTGTTATTGTGTAGGCAACTTTAGAGCCACCAAATACTTTGAGGAGGCTCGATTTTGATGATCTAGCACACGATTAGGATTTTTTAGAGATTGATACATAGCTATCGACATGTATATTGTATATAGATCTTGAGATGGCATATTCCATATTTTAAAAACTTGTTTTGAGTTGGCATATATATGCCAAATTTGTATATGTGGGTAAAAGTACAAAGATGTGTCACACTTTTATAAAGGAAACAACCAACATTGATCCAAATTTTAAACTTGAATCATTAAAAAGTGACATATATGTTTTTAATTTTGAAAAGATGTAAACTAATAAAATGTGTATTTTTTATCTTCATATTTTTTGAAAAATTTATAAAATTATTTTAAAATATTTTTTTAATAAATTGACACTATAATTTAATTATTGATAGAATGTTGAAAAATGAAGTTACATGAGATGCCAATCTTTACATAGTAATTTTTTTTTCCTTCAATTTTTTGTGTATTTATAACTTGAAACTTTAGCACATGGATTCCAATTTTGATAAATATATATTTTTAAATAAATATTAAAGTGTGTGTACTAAAACAAAATTATTTCCATTCGATGTTAACTTTCATATTAAATATTTATCTAAAATAGAAAACAAATGTACCATCCTAATAAAGAGTCTTTTATTTAGTGATCATACTTTTCTTAATTTTTTTAATTATGTTTTAGTATTTTTCCTTGGCATGGTAATCAACTAATATTTTGTGCTAATAACCTACTTTTAGTAGAAACAAAATATAAAATATAAAAAATAATTAAACTATATATATATTTGGAAACTACACTTATGGATCTACAAAAGGGTATTTTTATATTTTTAAAATAATTTTATTTTTTGTTAAATTAGCCTCAAAGTGGTGCTACATATGCATTTAGCCAACAATTTTAGTTGAGAAAGTTGTGGAAATATATAACTTAGCTAGAATGAATATTACTAGATCATATGTTTGATCAAAATTATTTTTTAGTTAGAAATACTTAAATTCATTTGTGCTAATAAGTTGGTCAAAAGTGTGACACAACTTTGTACTTTTACCCATGCACATACATAATTATTCTACAATTTGATATTTAAAAAATGGCATTCAATCTAATTTGTTCCTTGTGTGCATGTGTTTCTACTTTGAAACTTAAAAATGAAATGTATAATTAGTTTAGAATGGTTTTAAGTTATGATGAATAACATGTTATAGATTAATGAAATTGCACTTTAATAGAACCTATGAATTACAATTGGTAATCCATCTATGTTAGTGTTAAATTTGGTTGTCTTGGGAAACTTCACAAAATTTTATGACCATTTTTCTAATGTTATCAATCATAACATGGATTCTTATGTTCCAAGGTGTAGATGTGAAAGGATAAATTAAAATAATTTTCAATGTTGTACCATTATCAAAATGATTACAAATTCATCCTTTTATAAAAAAGTGTAACAATAAATTGTGAAAATTTGTGCAAAGTTGACTTGGTAGCAAAGTGTGAGATGGGCTAGTTAGCTAAACATTTTATTTGTCTTTTACAATTAAAAGGATCAATATTATGGTCATAAGAATGTCCCTGCAACTATAAACATGAGTTGGCATGCCAAGATGAATATTTATTTCTCTTAGTTGAATTCACTTGATGTCATTATAATCTAAAAATTTACACTTTGTAATAGGATGAGTCTCTCATATTCCTAGTTTTGTATGTTTACGACTTATTGATCACAATGAGTTCTTCATCCTCAATTGTGATAGTGAAAATTGTTATACATGATAATTTTTTGATGACTAACTTTATTTTGTTGATATTTTTTTTGTGGGATTAAGCTCTATCACTTTACATCCAAGATTTACCTTGTATAGTCCAAAAATACAATTGATTTTCTCTCACAATTGCATATGGCCAATTGCAAACCTACTCCAACTCCCTTTCTATCCAAAGTCAAAATTTAGGTGAGATGTTAGATTCACCATTAGTTGATGCTACTATATATTCATATATTATTGACAACGTCAATTATTTGATTCACTTTAGGCCTAGCATTTCATGTCATTCACATGATCTCTAGTTATGTAGGAACCTCATGAACTAAAATAGAAGGAAAACTACTAGTTCCTCCACTATACTCAAGGAACTCATAGTTTTGGGATTCTCTATACAACAAGGGTTGATATTTTTTTTTGTATACAATAGGGGTGTCCCTGTGACCTAGCCCAGTGGCCCAATAGCCTATATCTTGGGTACCTAGGATGGGTTGGGGTGAGACTAGTCCCTTGCAGGGAGATCCCTTGCTTGTAAGAAGTCCCACCTCTCAAACCCAAGAGCCAAGTCGAACTCGAGACCAATGGGTGCACTAATTTTGATGGTCCAATAGATTTACTTGATTGTAAGTCTACTTCTAGTTATAGTTTCTCACTAGCTTATAGTTAGGTATATGTTGGAAAAATAAGATGTAAAGTGTCATCCTCTTTCTTCCAATTATGTAGGCCATCTATTATATTTTATAACAATGAGAGTGCTAAATTAATCTATTAGAACCTATTCCATCATAAGTGAACCACACACATTAAGGTTCACATATATTACATTTAAGAGTTCATTCATTGAAAAGTCCAAAATCTTCACCATTGCTTGACTATTAAGTAGGCGACAACATGAGCCAATGCAAGAATGTGTGAGTGAATTTTAGGTGAAAATATATACATGTGACATTTGTGAACATACATAAGTAGGTGCATATTTATAATATTTTTTATTTTATACATATTTTCACCATAATCATCAATATTGCATATGCGAGCAACACACTTGATGGTGATTACACATATATGAGACATTTTTTACCATACAAATGACTTTCATAATAATCATATTTTGTATACATTATACCATCAATATAACCAATAATGCTTGCATATCATATTTTTCATGTCCTCATGTACAAATATATGTCTTATATCATCTTTTAACCATCATAATAATCAATACAACTAATAATTCCACTATAATTTTATTAATTTCTTCATGTAAAAATAAATCAATGTATCATGCTATCAAACTATCCTACATAC
Organism: Sequoia sempervirens; assembly: GCA_007258455.2. NCBI lineage: Eukaryota > Viridiplantae > Streptophyta > Pinopsida > Cupressales > Cupressaceae > Sequoia > Sequoia sempervirens. The sequence continues at coordinate 214,903,407 of VDFB02047230.1, forward strand.
ACAAATAATATGTGCCCCTGATATCCTCACTTCATAATGTACATCTCAAATCATTGCTACTATTAAAGACACTTGCATTGCAATATTACAAAAATTGTTAAAAATAGAATAAACATTGAGTAAAAGTAATTGAACAATGAAAGCAACATGAACTCCAATGCTAGATGCATTTCCATCGAACATCACATCCTACTCAAATCTTGTGTTGAGAAATGCCTACATATAAATATTAGAAAATTATGGATTATAAACAACATGAACAACAAAGTCAATTGATCATTCTTTGAAATCAAATACAAGATCATAAATCAAGAGTTAAAAGTATATGAAGAAGATACCTCCTTATAAATTACATTGAATGTGTCCTCAATGTTGAAGCAAAATCTTATAACTTTTGTTTTGAATCACTTCTTGATGCAATAGTAATGTCCACCAAAGAGACCTATATTTGTTAAGAATTGTTAAGAAACATAAACTCGAACCTATTTTTAACTTAACAATGGTTAAAACTAAACATGAATATTGGAAAATGCAAAAATTGTAAAATTTTTAGTAATTTTGACAAATGGGAAGTTTGGACATGTCAAGGTAGGTAGATAAATACAAGGGAATGTCTCTTTTCATTTCCCAAGTCACCCAATCATTTTGGAGTGGTCTTTTTCGAGGTAGTCTCTTAAGAGCCCTAAAAGCCAAAAATGTCAAAATTTGATGAAGTCATTATGGGAGCTTGTGGCACAAAGGAATGTTTTTTCTAGACCTATAGTTCTATATAAAATCCATTCAAACCAACTTCTCTTGGTTTGGGTCAAGTCAACACTGTTTGTGTGTTCTTGTGTCATGCATTCTTACAAAAATTGTCAATGGAAAGCAGTGCAAAAATGGAAAGAAGCATTTGTTTGTTTTGTGCATCATGGAGTGAAACCATGGAGTGAAACCAACTATACCAACACATGAAGGTGATTAGGTAAAGGCTATGGAATTCATCCTTTTTCTTCTCAAGTCTCCCTCATGATTCTGGAGTGTACTAATTTGGGGTAGTCTTAAAAGTGTCATAAGAACAAAAAAGGTAAAATTGTTAATTTTTTAGTATTTTTGATAAATGGGAAGCATGGACATGTCGAAGTAGGTAGGTAAATACTAGGGAAGGTATATTTCTATTTCCCAAGTCACCCAATCATTCTGGGGTAGTATCCAAAGAGCCTTGAGAGCAAAAAATGAAAAATTATAAAAAAATTAGTAATTTTGACAAATGGGTAGCATGGAAACATTGAGGTAGGTAGGTAAATACTAGGGCACCTGTCTCTTTTCATTTTCCAAGTCACCCAATTATTCAAGGTTTCTCTTTCCAAGGTATTCTTTGAAGAGCACTAAAAGCCAAAAATTGTGAAGGAACCAAGGTAAAGATGAAACTTCCAGTATATACAGATAGTTTGAATGGTGATGAAGAACTCCTTGATTGGATAGGGGAGTTGGACAAGTACTTTGACTTTGAAGATGTACCTGAAGAGCAACAAGTAAAGTTGGCTAGGACCAAGCTGAAAGGTCATGCATCCCTATGGTGGGACTATGTTCAGGAAGAAATGAAAAGGAAAGGAAAATTCAAGATTACTTCTTGGGATAGGATGATTTCCAAGTTGAAGGGAAAATTCTTGCCTTGTGACTACATGACTTAGTTGTATAGGAAGTTGTAGAAATTGAAACAAAAAGATATGGGAGTGAAAGAGTACACTAAGGAGTTTTATAAGTTGAGTATTAGATCAAGACACATGGAGGACGATGTTGACAAGGTTGCAAGATACGTGAATGAGTTGAAGTATAGCTTACAAGTTGAGTTGATCCTTACAAGCCCTAGGACACTTGAAGAGTGTTATCAACTAGCCTTAAAGGTCGAGGAGAAGCTAAATAGGAAGCAAGAAAAGCATAATAGAGGTAGAGGAAGGAATTAAAAAGGTAGAGGTCCATATGTTGGTAGAGGATAGTCACAAATAAATCAAGGTGAGTCAAGCACCTCACAAGAACAAGCACCAAGCTCAAGAGGAGGTTTTAGAGGAAGAAGGCCTAACTTTAGGTGAAGATTTGGAAAAAGAAGAGGATTCAATGGTTTCATAGGAAAATTCTACAAGTGCAACAAGTTTGTAGGTCATCAAGCTTGGGAGTGTCTAGAAGAGCAATCCACTACCACCCTTAGGAATGAAATGATAACTCAAGTTGCTCAAAGGGGAGATGAAGAAAGTGCTAACTCCTCACTACAACAAAAAGAACTAGAGAAAGGAGAATCCTTACTAATGGGGAGGGGATTGATCAAGGTTCCAATAGAGAAGGAGCCACCTCAAAGGAAGTCATTATTCAAGAATGTTTGCAAGTGCCAAGGTAAGTCTTATCAAGTTGTTATAGATTCAGGCAGTACTTATAATCTAGTTGTTGTTGAGATGGTAGAGAAACTAAATTTGAAGGGGTTGCACCATCCTACACCTTATAAAGTCTCATGGTTAGATAAAGGGTGCCCCAACAAGTACTAGTTAATGAACAATGTTGGGTAGAATTTCAAATAGGAAGGTATAAAGACAAGGTGTTGTGTGATATCATCCCAATGGATGTATTCCATGTGTTGTTTGGTAGGCCTTGGAAATATGAAAGAAAAAAAATGCATGATGGTAGGAAGAGTGTATATGTTTTGGAGTTCAAGGATGGAGTTACATAGACCTTAGCACCTTTGAAGGAGGAAGGTAAAGTGATAGGGAGGTTGGATGAAACAATCACTGTTTCATGCTCTGGGTCTTGCTTGGAAGACTTCTATGGTGTTGCACTCCACCACTTGAAACCTATAGGACCTATTCCTTCTTAGGGTCCCCTGGTTTCTCCTTTCCAACCCATCTATCAACTTAGATCCTCCTACCAAGTCAAGTCTTGGTGCAATCTTGCAACTCTAACCTTAGCCCTTAATCCACCCTAAAGGCTACAACACTCCTAAATCTTGAATTTAGCTTTGCAAGGGTGTGAAGGTGTTTCTAATGACTTCAATCCATCTTATTTTGGTTCTTGAGGGTCCACCTGACTCCATTTCTTAGTTGCTTCCACCAAACCCTCATTTAGGCCTAAAAAGGCTACTAGCCCTAGGAGCCCCAATCAGGCCTCCTTCTCCGAGAAAATGGGTTAGTTCTCAAAACTTTCCAAAGAACACCCAAATATTTTCTTGGGATTCCTGGTTCATATGCCCACCTCTCAAGGATTTTTGGGGTCTTGGGTCTCAACTATTCGTATAACGCCCTAACTTGAAAAAGAGCCAAAACTAGGTCTTTTAAGCCCTTTCCTGGCTGCTCTCAAACTGTTAAGTATTCCTCACATCAGATGGATTGATGGAGCTTCCTCCTCTATGATATATCTTGGAAAGAAACTTATCTAACTTCCCCAAGTAGTAATTTTTCAAGTCATTGACACCCCTGCAAATCAAGTGCTCTGCACTAAGGTCTTTCCTAGCAGGACTCTTCCTGACTCACCTAGGGAAAGACTTCCATAGTAGCTCTTGTATTTTCAAAGGCCCTAAACTCTACCATAGGTACATACATGGAGTCTAGTCACTGTTCGCAAAGGACTATAAAATTTGTACGGTGCGAAAGTGAACTAACACTCCATTTTCACAAAACTGCCTGTTTCAAACTAGCAACAGTGTGAAATCAAAACTATTTACAAACAATGCTTGAAATTGTATAAAGAAACTAACTAATGCCACACAATACTTGAAGAACAACTACACTACATCCTACACAAATTATAGTGCCATGATTAATCCATTGAAACCTCACTTCAATGCAAAAATTAAAAAATGCACTCTCAAACACAATTGCTTTCCTTGAATTCACAAAACTTCAAAACATAACAAATGCTTCCAACTCCACTCCAATTATGAGGAATCCCATAAATAGGGTCTTGAATTCAGTTATCCTCTCCCTTGGGCTCTTCTTGGCTGCTTGTAGCTCCAATTGAGCAACATTTTAAAATATTTGCAAGAATTCCTCAAAATCCAAGACCTCATTTTGAGCTAGAACCTAATAACACCTATTCTATGGTCAACATGACCTTCATCAGATGATCAACACCCAATAAAAAATTCCATTAAGGCTTACATCCAAATAAACTAAATTTGATTGCTTAATTGTCCTAGACAAGACTGTCCTAGACAGACCTTCTAAACAACCTATGGTAACCTATGGGTGCTCCTGCACCATTCTGCCCCTTAGCCCAAACACTAAGGTTTGTGGGGAGAGATCAGAGATAAATCAATACCCAACTTCTTGAATTGGGCTTCATCCACCCATGTAGCCTCAAATTCTGGTTTGTCTTTCCATTTGATGAGATGCTCCATGTATTCCTTATGTCGGGTAGACTTCTTCACCCTTGATTCTAAGATCCTCTCTGCTTGCAGCTTGTCTATAGGAGGTAAGGCTATGTTACTCACATCCTTCAAGACATCCACACTTTTCTAATGCAAGTCAGTGACTGGTCCTTTATACCTAATCAAATCAGCCACATTAAACACTAGTGAAATGCCTAAGTCTACAGGTAGCTCCGCCTTGTAGGCATTCTTTCCATATTTTGCTAACACATGACATGGTCCCACTCTCTTCATCTGCAACTTGGTTGATGTTCCTTTCTGTAACCTAGATTTGTTGAGATGGACCATGACATAGTCCCCTACTGCAAATTGTAGATCTTTCCTAGACATATCCACCTTAGCTTTCAACTTGTGAGTAGCCTCTGTAATTGTCTTCTTCACTTGTTCCTGAATCTCCTTCATGGTCTGAGATAAATCTTCAACATTGCCACTCCTATGCTCCATAGCTCCTAAATCTCTAAGTTCACACACACCTCTTGGGTGATTCCATACACTATTTCAAAAGGACTTCTGCCTGTGGTCTGATTCACACTGTCATTGTAGGCATATTCAGCTTGTGATATGACCAAGTCCCATGTTTGTCCATACTCCTTGGTTAGGCATATGAGAAGGTTACCTAACACTCTATTTATCACCTCAGTTTTTCCATCTGTCTAAGGATGGTAGGCTGATCCAAAAGACAAGTTAGTACCTAATCTGCTCCATAGAGTCTTCCAAAAATGACTCATGAACTTCACATCCCTATCTTTGACAATGCTCAATGGCAATCCATGGATCCTCACAATATCTTTGAAGAAAAGATGAGCAATATAGCTAGCATCATGGGTGGTCTTGCAAGGAAAAAAGTGACTCATTTTACTGAACCTATCTACCACCACATAGACACTATCAAACCCTATCTTGGTTTTAGGGAGTCCTACCACAAAGTCCATGCTAATGCATTCCCATGGTCTGTTGGGAATAGGTAGGGGTTGATACAAACCTGCATTACTAGCTCCCCCCTTGACTTTCATACAAACTACACATTGCTCCACATACCTTCGGACATCCCTTGGCAACTTGGGCCAATAATAGAACCTTTGCACTAGTTCCATTGTCTTGTTGATACCAAAATGACCACCAAGACTACCATTGTGTTTCTCTTGGATAAGATTCTCTCTCATTGAACCTTTTGGAACACATAACTAATTTCCCTTGAAAAAAAGTCCACTCTGCAATGTATACTCTGAGAATTGACTATGAAAGTGATTCTCAAAATTAGAACATACCTTATATGCCTTTGAGAAGTCTTCATCCTCTCCATAGAGATCCTTGAAACTCTCTATCCCAATGCTCTTTATTTTTATCTCTTGCACTGCCAGCAACCTTCTACTTAATGCATCTACCACCTTGTTCAACTGTCCCTTCTTGTGCTTGATGGTAAATGTGAAGGCTTGGAGGTATTCCATCCATTTCAAATGTCTATTGCTCAACTTCTCTTATGTGTTGATGTAGCTAAGTGCCTAGTTATCAGTAAACACTACAAACTCTTTAGGTAGGAGATAATGCCTCCACTTTTTAAGTGACTGTACTAGAGCATACAGTTCTAGGTCATAGGTAGAATACTTTTTCTTAACTTCATTGAGATTTTCACTAAAGAAAGCTATAGGCCTGCCTTCTTGGCTTAGTACTCCTCCTACTGCAATTCCACTAGCATCACATTCCATAATGAATAAATTATCAAAACTAGGTAATAAAAGGATGGGTTGAGTTGCCACTTCTTGTTTCAGTTTCTCAAAACCCTTATGTGATTCAAGAGTCCATTCGAACTTAGTTTTTAGGCCACCATTGATTGTGTCAAGTATTGGTGCACATATGCCACTAAAGTTCCTTATAAACTTCCTATAAAACTGAGCTAACCCATGAAAAATCCTTACCTCTGTTCCAGTGGTTGGTGTAGGCCAATTTAGGATAGCTTCCACCTTGCTTGGGTCCATCTTCAATGATCCTTGGGATACTACAAACCCTAAATACACAAGCTCTTGTTTGAAGAACTACACTTTTCTAGGTTGAGTGCTAACCTCCTCCTCGCAATCTTTTAAGAACCAACTCCATGATGCCTTTCTTTCCAATGTTCTGTTAAAGATGAGTATATCTAGATATACTCACCACACAAAATAGTACCAGAGTCCTAGTATCATTCCAGAGCTCCCCATGAATGCTAGGTTTTGAGAGGCCAATGCATAACTCTCCACTCATATAACCCATTAGTTGTCTTTAAAGTTTTGTTCTCTCCACTCATCCCCATCTTTGGATTCCTGAGAAGATGGTATCCACTCTTGAGATCCAACTTTGTGAAAAATTGAGCTCCTCCAAGACAATCCATCAAATCCTCAATCCTAGGAATAGGGAACCTATATCTGATTGTAATTCTATTTATAGTCCTAGAATCAGTGCATAACCTCCACTTACCACCTTTCAGTATTGCTAAGACCACAATGGCACGACACATGGACCGAGTGCTCTCCCACTGGGGTCCTTGGTCTGCACAACCTGCACCCTGTCTAGCTAATGGTTCTGATCTGGTGTGCCTGTAAGCCACTTGGTTTTGGTAATGAAGCCCTTGGTATGAAGCTTCTCAACTACGGACGATGGTTCTCTCTGGGAGAGGTATGGTTGTTAGTGTTCCATCACTCCCACTAAGTGTCCTTGGAATTTCTCAAGCTAAATCCTCAGACTGCCTCGCAGATTATTTTCTTAGTCTTATCTTCCCTCCTGCTGCAATTCATGACCACATATATCCCTCCTCTCATAGAGTTTGATAAAACTTCACTTGCAATGTAAGACACTGGCTCCTTGGATTCTATCCTTCTTCCTCATCCTGGCAGCAAGACTTAGGCTTTGAATGCCTCTTCATCCTTTCCTTGAATGAGAGAAGTTGTTCTCTCCTCCTTTCCATCATGAGATGCTCCTCCTGCCACTGCAATGGTCTCTTCATGAAGGAGTGGCATGTAGACCATGTGCAACATATCACAAATGAATCCTAACCTTGGGTGCACTCTAAATGAGAACTCCCACCATGCTAGGTTCTTCATTACAAGAAATATCCTTTTCCCTTTGTTCAACCATGTCACCTTATAAGGGCTAGTGTGGGGTACTTTCTCCAACTTCAACTTTCTCACTGCCTCCTCAGAGATAATGTTATCAGTAGACCCTGAATCCACTATAACCTTGCACACCTTCCCAACTATTTTGCATCTTACCCTGAATAAGGCTCTCCTTTGCTTTGGCTCCTCTTTGACTGGTTGTGTGATTAGAACCCTACTAAACATCAAGTTCTCCCCCATTTCTAACTCAATGTGACTAACCTCTGGTGACTTGACACTCATAGTATCTTCTTGAGCATATGCTACTCTCTTTTCTGTATTTGAAGAAGATGCTTTCTCTGGGCACCTATAAGCTGGATGACCTACTTGACCACAATTGTAACACTTCATACTAGCAAAGTATGAGTTACTTCTACCTACTCCTCTTCCTCTATTTGAACCTCCTTGAGGTCCTCTACCTCTTCCATAGCCTCCTCTAGAAGTTGTTTCACTGCCATGCTCTGTGAGTTTAGACTCTCCCTGACTTCTTTGTTTAGTCCCTCTACCTTGGTATCCACCTCTATGTCCTCTTTGATCTCTGCCTTTACCTCTGCTCTTAGAAGCCTGGTCTTGTTTCCTCTTACTCCTCTCTTCAATCTTTATAGCCAATTGATACCATTGGTGCACTGTTTTGGGACTTAGAAGAGTCATCTCCTCTTGAATGTTCCACTTCAAACCGTTAAGTTATCTAGCCACCTTAAGACTTTCATCCTCAAAAACATTAGACCTCATGCAAAGTTTTTGAAACTCCTCCGTATAGGAATTTACATCTTGGTCTCTTTGTCTCAAGCTTTGTCTTTTCTTGTGCAACTGAATTTCATAATCGTCTAGCATGTATGCTTCTCTCACTTTGGCAACCATTCCCTTCCAAGTAGAAATAGGCTTCTTTCCTTCCTTTTCTCTCTCTATCTGAATGAACTTCCACCATGTCAAGGAAGAACCTCTCAATCTTGATTTGGCCACCTTTACCTTCTGTGCTTCAGTGACTCCATCACATTCAAAATGGTTTTCTATTCCCTCTATCCAATCCATGACTAGATTAGCTTCCATTTTCCCACTAAACAGTGGTATGCCTTCAAGTGCTTTTCCACTCAAAGCCTTCAATGCCTTCAAGAAAGGCTCTTCTTGCAAAATAGGGTCAGGTTCAGGGATCTTGTCTTTCTCTGTAACCTCTTCACTCTTGGGTACCCTGCCTTCCAACCTATCACTGACCTCATCGGTCTTGGTTTGTACATTATTCATTGCTTGCTCAAGTCGAGATATTCTTTCCCTCAATAGCCTATTGTCTTCCTCCCGTTCTTCGACCTTCTTGGCCAATTCTACATTTGTCACCATGTCAGTAGAACCACTAGACTCAATCTATGACATATATTATTCTATCCCAAATTTTTTGTTGCTCTGATACCAATCTGATAGGGAGGTTGGATGAAACAATCACTGTTTCATGCTCTAGGTCTTGCTTAGAAGACTTCTATGGTGTTGCACTCCACCACTTGAAACCTATAGGACCTCTTCCTTCTTAGGGTCCCCTAGTTTCTCCTTTCCAACCCAACTATCAACTTAGATCCTCCTACCAAGTCAAGTCTTGGTGCAATCTTGCAACTCTAACCTTAGCCCTTAATCCACCCTAAAGGCTACAACACTCCTAAATATTGAATTTAGCTTTGCAAGGGTGTGAAGGTGTTTCTAATGACTTCAATCCATCCTATTTTGGTTCTTGAGGGTCCATCTGACTCCATTTCTTAGTCACTTCCACCAAACCCTCATTTAGGCCTAAAAAGGCTACTAGCCCTAGCAACCCCAATTAGGCCTCCTTTGAGAAAATAGGTTAGTTCTCAAAACTTTCCAAAGAACACCCAAATCTTTTCTTGGGATTCCTAGTTCATATTCCCACCTCTCAAGGATTTTTGGGGTCTTGGGTCTCAGCTTTCCGTACAACGCCCTAACTTGAAAATGAGCCAAAACTAGGTCTTTTAAGCCCTTTCTTGGTTGCTCTCAAACTGTTAAGTATTCCTCACATCATATGGAATGATGGAGCTTCCTCCTCTATGCTATATCTTGGCAAGACACTTATCTTACTTCCCCAAGCAGTAATTTGTCAAGGAATTGACACCCCTACAAATCAAGTGCTCTGCACTAAGGTCTTCCCTAGCCGGACTCTTCTTGACTCGCCTAGGGAAAGACTTCCATAGTAGCTCCTATATTTTCAAAGGCCCTAAACTCTACCATATGTACATACATAGAGTCTAGTCACTATTCCCAAAGGGCCGTACAATTTGTATGGTGGGAAAGTGAACTAACACTTGATTTTCACAAAACTGCCTGTTTCAAACTAGCAATAGTGTGAAATCAAAAATATTTACAAACAATGCTTTAAATTGTATAAAGAAACTAACTAATGCCACACAATAATTGAAGAAAAACTACACTACATCCTACACAAATTACAGTGCCATGATTAATCCATTGAAACCTCACTTCAATGCAAAAATTAGAAAATGCACTCTCAAACACAATTGCTTTCCTTGAATTCACAAAACTTCAAAACATAACAAATGCTTCCAACCCCACTCCAATGCCAAGGAATCCCATAAATAGGGTCTTGAATTCAGTTATCCTCTCCCTTGGGCTCTTCTTGGCTGCTTGTAGCTCCAATTGAGCAACATTTTAAAATATTTGCAAGAATTCCTCAAAATCCAAGACCTCATTTTGAGCTAGAACCTAATAACACCTATTCTATGGTCAATATGACCATCAAATGATCAACACCCAATCAAAAATAGCATTAATGCTTACATCCAAATAAACTAAATTTGATTGCTTAGTTGTCCTAGACAAGACTGTCCTAGACAGACCCTCTAAACAACCTATGGTAACCTATGGGTGCTCTTGCACCATCAATACCAAAAGATGAGATCAAGTGTGATTTTAGTGGGTGAAAAAGAGTTTCTAAGGAAAATGGAAGAGGAAGATATAGTTTTTTCAATGATAATTAGACCTAGGACTATCATAACAACAACAAGAATTGATGAGTTTCCTTGGGAAATACAAGACATGTTGAAGGGGTATGCAGATTTAATTATTGATGAACTTCCAAATTCCTTACCTCCAATGAGAGATATTAGTCACCATATGGAATTTATACTAGGGGATAGTCTACCAAACAAATAATCCTATAAGATGATACCCAAACAAAATGAGGAAATAAAAAAATAGGTACAAGAGTTGATTGACAAAGGGTTAATTAGTGAGAGCCTTAGTCCTTGTGTAGTTTCAACTATTTTGGCACCTAAGAAAGGATGTGAGTGGAGGATGTATATTGAGTCTAGGGAAATAAACAAGATAACAATTAGATATAGGTTTCCACTACCATGAATAGAGGACTTAATGGATTGTTTGTGTGGGGAAAGTTACTTCACAAAGATATACCTCAAAAGTGGATACCACCAAATAAGGATCAAACAAGGAGATGAGTGGAAAATAATGTTCAAAACAAATAAGGGTCTATATGAGTGGCTTATTATACCATTTGTCCTTTCTAATGCACCTAACACCTTCATGAGGCTCATGAATGAGGTCCTCGAACCATACATGTTGGTAAATTTGTTGTAGTTTACCTTGATAAAATTTTGGTTTTTCAGTTCTAACAAAGAAGAACATTTGCATCCTTTGAATTTGGTTTTGAGAAGGCTACAAGACAAAAAATTGTTGATAAACCTTAAAAAATGTGAGTTCATGAAGACAAAAATATTGTACCTTGGTTTTGTGGTCTCAAAATGGATATTAAATATGGATCCAAGAAAAGTGAAGGAAATATTGGAGTGGCCTACACCTAAATCACTTACAGAGGTAAGAAGTTTCCATAGCCTTGCAAGTTTTTATGGAAATTTTATCAAAAAATTTAGTCATATATGTGCACCTATCATAGACACTATTAAAGGGGATAAGAAAGGGAAATTTGTATGGATTGAGCAAGCTGATAAGAGTTTCAAATATGTGAAAAAGAGAGTGACTGAGTAGCCTATTTTGGTTTTACCTAACTCTAACAAGGTCTTCCAAACAAAATGTGAAGCTAGTGGGCATGCAATAGGGGCAGTTTTAAGCCAAGGCAATAAACTAGTAGCATATTTTAGTGAAAAAATGGATGATGCAAAGAAGAAGTACTCATCATATGACTTTGAGATGTATTCCATGGTTCAATCACGTAAAAAATGGAGACATTACCTTCTACCTAAATATTTTGTGGTATATATAGACAACCATGCACTTCAATTCATAAATAGTCAAGAACAACTCAGTCAAAGGAACATTAAGTGGGTTGAGTACTTACAAAATTTCACTTTCACAATAAAACACAAGAAGGGAAATAGTAAAAAGGTGGATGACACTTTAAGGAGAAGGGTAGTAATGGTGCAAGAAATTCAGTTAAAAAGTGTTGGGATTGAAGCACTCAAGGAGATGTATGAGGATGATGAGGATTTCAAAGAAGTTTATGAATTTTTCTAGCAACATATTAGCACTAACAAAGAAAAGTGGCTAGATTATCTTATTAAAGATGGTTTATTGTTTAATGGAGCACAAATTTATGTACCAAAATGTTCTATGAGGTAAAATCTCATCAAGGAGAAGCATTGTGGGAGTATGCCAGGTGATTTTGGCCTTAACAAGACACTAGAACAACTAAGAAGGGATTACTTTTGGCCAAGGATGTAACCAGATGTAAGAAGGTTTATGGAGAGGTGTACCATATGTCAAAAAGAAAAAGGGAGCAACACTAATGTAGGATTGTACCAGCCTTTACCCATTCCCAATAGGTCTTGATAATCTATCAGTATGGAATTTGTTATGGGGTTGCCAAAGACTCAAAGGGTCTTTGATTTAGTTTATGTAGTTGCTGATGGGTTTTCCAAGATGGCCCACTTTATCCCTAGCAAAAGTAAAATTGATGCTTCATATGCTGTAGGTTTGTTCTTCAAGGAAGATGTTAGTGTTCATGGATTACCATTGAGCATAGTCTTTGATAGAGATAGTAAGTTTATAGGACACTTTTGGAGAACATTATGGAGGAAGCTTGGTACAAATATCAGTTTTAGCTCAACCTACCACCCTCAAACTAATTTTCAAACCGAGGTGGTCAATAGGATTTTAGGTAACCTACTAAGATGGCTTTTAAAGGATCATCCTAAACAGTGGGATCTTGTGTTACCCCACGAAGAGTTTTCTTTTAATGACTCAATGAATAGGAGCATTGATAAGAGTCCATTTCAAGTGGTCTATGGCATACAACCAAGAGGAGTGTTTGAACTAAGAGATCTTGGTGGTATGGAGAAGAAAAGTGTAGAGGGTGAACAATTTGCAATTGCCATGTAAGAGATTCATCAACAAGTGGAAGAGCAGCTCCAAGCAAGTGTGGACAAGTACAAGCAAAAGGTAGATTTGAAAATAAGGGAGGTTAGTTTCATGGTTTCCCAAAGGTGAGTATACCAAGTTGAAGAAGAAGAAAATAGGTCCTTGTAGGATTGTTAATAATTTTTCCAACAATGCCTATGAGGTAGAATTTCCAAGTGGAGTAGGCATATCACCAATTTTCATGAATGTTAAGGAATTGTATCCATGCCACACATCTAGCACAGATTCTACATCCTGGGATGTTAACTCTCATCCCTGTCCCAATACAAATACAAAAGTGCTTCTGCTGCTCTTGGAGCCTAAGTTTTAAACAAGATTAGCAGAACCCAGCACCCAAATGAGCAGACAAACGTCTGATCTCCAAAAACCTGAGTGCTTTTTCCTCGAGTAAGGATGCAGGAGCATCACTTTGGTTTGTTTTTATGCTCATTTTGATGTTAGGAGTCTTATTTGTGTTAGGGTAGGTCTTAGGGGATCCATTAGGATCATTTTCACAGTCTGTTGTAGTAAATAGGTCTAGAAATTAAATTTTGTTTTTCCTTCTCAAATGCAAACAAAATTTCTAGGCGTTTCCTCCTCTTTTGACTTGTAAAAGGTTTGGGTTTGTTCCTCAGCTGTATTTTTGGGTTGGATGAGTCTAATAAGGTCTTATAATACCATGAAAGACCATGTAGGGTCTTTTTACATGTTTTTATTCAATTCCTAGGTATGAAGACTTAAAAAGGCATATTTTTGTACTTTTGTTACATTAGACATTAGGTTTTTGAAGGAAAAGGGGCATATCTTCAAATTGTAACTATTTTTTTTATCATAATTTAGATGGAATAAATGAAAGGTATGATCCAAGAAGTTATAGAAGGATTTTTTCATGGAGTACCTTGTTTTCATTACAATTTTTGATAATTTTCTACAAAAATAATGAGAAATCAATATTGTACGACTTGGTATGGATCAATGACTGATCTATGAGTGGATGGGAAGTTATAGTTTTGTTTTCAGAATATAATTCTTTTGGTGTCATGCAATTTAATTGAGTTTTGAGTGAGAAACAAGTAAAATAGTGTTAGCAGCCCTGTAGTAGAGCTAGGGTTTCCAACAAGCTTAAAAAATTCATAACTTTTTTTTGCACCATAAAAAAATTGATGAAATTTAGTTAAAACCTTCTTTAGGCTATTGATCAGATGTCCACCAAAGGAAATTGCACCAATCAATTGTATGTGTGAGTTATGCAAGTTTGAGTGTATTCATTGTCATAAAGACTATCAAAACCCTAGGTTTCTTAAGGGTTTAATGAAAAATCAAATTGTTTGAACCATAACAAAGTAGGGTTGGAACACCTTCAGTAGAGTCAAATAGGACCTGAAACACATTTGTAGTTGCAATTGCTTATCCTCTACATCAAATCATTTACACATAGTTCACCCCAATTGGTTAGTCACCCATTACGTCAGTTTGGCTCATTTTACACATCCCTCACCTAAAACTCCTCCTCACATGCTCTCCACTCTCTATCTTTGAACATGTAGAATGAAATAACTAACAACCCACATTATGTTTTCCAATCTATGATTATTTTGTGATTTTTTTTGTTTCAATCAAATGAAGAAATTGAAATACAATTTTTACTTTGACTAAGAGTTATAAATTTTGAAAGCGAACTTCATTAAATTATTACTATATACAAAAAAAATAAAAATTACATTCATACTATTTTGTAATATTGGTGGTTGGAAAAAACTAGGTGTTATGAAACCTACAACCCACATACTATTGTAAAACCATTTACATGTAACAACCCAATTGGTTAATCACCCTTCGATTTTGTTTGATTTGTTTATGTGTCCCCCACCTACAACCCCTCCTCATGCTCTGCACCCTTGAGCTTTGAACATGTAGAATAAAATAACTGTCAACCCACATTGTGTTTTCCAAACTATAATTATTGCATATTTTTTGGTCCAATCATATGATGAAATTGAAATCAATTTTTACTTTGACTAAGAGTTGTTATAAATTTTGAAGGTGAGCTTCATTGCATTCTTATTTTTTATATAAAAAAAAGTTTTCATTATATTCATACTATTTTATAACATTGGAGGTTGGAAAATATTGGGTGTTATGAAACCTACAATCCACATACTATTTGTAAAACCCTCTACATGCAACAACCCAATTGGTTAGTCATCCCTTTGATCAATTTGGTTAGTTTAATGTATCCCCCACCTGCAACTCCTCCATGTGATCTCTTGTTCTCTTTAGCTTCAAACATGCAAAATGAAATAACTAACAACCCACATTGTGTTTTTAACTTGCAATTATTTTATGCACTTTTTTGTACCAATCATATAAAGAAATTGAAATACAATTTTTAATATAACTATGAGTTGTTATAAATTTTGAAGGTTAACTTCATTACATTCTTATTCTTTATAAACTAAAGGTTTTCATTGTATTCATATTGTTTTGTAACATTGGAGGTTGGAAAACACTAGGTGTTATGAAATCTACAACCCACATACTATTTTAAAACCCTCCACATGTAACAACCCAATTGGTTAGTCACCCCTTGGGTAAATTTTGTTAGTTTTATGTATCACACACCTACAACTCCTTCCTGTGTACTCCACCATTTAGCTTTGAACATGTAGAATGAAACAACTGACAACCCACATTGTGTTTTCCAACCTATAATTTTATTCTTTTTTGTTCCAATCATATGAAGAAATTTAAATGCAATTTTTACTTTGACTAAGAGTTGTTATAAATTTTGAAGGTGAACTTCATTAAATTATTATTATCTAAAAAAAAAAAGGTTTTCATTACATTCATACTATTTTGTAACATTGGAGGTTGAAAAAAATTGAATGTTATGAAACCTACAACCTACATACTATTGTAAAATCCTCTATATGTAATATCCCAATTGTTTAGTCATTCCTTGGGTTAATTTAGTTACTTTTATGTATCCCCCACTTGCAAATCCTCTTCAAGCTCTCCATCCTTGAGATTTGAACAAGCACAATGAAATAACTCACAACCCATTGTGTTTTTCCAACCTATGATTATTTTGTGCATTTATTTTTTCATCATATGAGGAAATTGAAACAATTTTTACTCGAAGAAATAATTTTAAATCTTGAATGTTTCTTTCATAATATTCCTGCCATGTAAATAACAAAAAGGTTTTCAAGACACTCATACTGTTTTATAAAATCGGAGGTTGGAAAACACTAGGTGTTATGAAACCTGCAACCCACATATTTTTATAAAATCCTAAACATGAAACATCCCAATTAATTAGTCACCTCTTGTTGATGGATGTTTCTACACTTCTCAACATGGAAAACACACAAGTGTGAAGTCTCTCTTGAAATGAAAAAATAGCTCAGTTGTTTGTTGTGATTTGCTGGTAATCACAGGGGACCTTTATGGTTCACAAAACATGGAGTCTTCTTGGGTTTGTGATGAAGTTTCAAATTTTTGGAAGTGAATGAATAATGGAAAAAATGTCAAGACAACAATTTGATACTCACTTTTGTTATTAGATGTAGCTTTACAATGATGCTAGAATTGTATATTTGACTTAGATTTTAAAAGAAATAGCAAAATAGAAAGGGTTTAGAAGTTTTCTTAAGTCTAAAACTAAGATGAATAGTAACAATGGAGGATGCTATAGTGGAAACACTTCCAAAATAAGTTTTACTTAACCAGGGACAACCTATAATATCATAAAACTAGTGCAATCTTCTAAGGCTTACTTATTATTTTCAAACTGCAACATGAAAAATTAAAGCATACACATACACAATTGAAGTTAAGTGTTGTAAATGAATTAGCTCAAACTAAATTTACATAGCAATTTTTTGTCAACAAATGGCCAAAAGTATGAGCTAAAAGTGTATCAAACACAATAGAATGCATCCACCATTAGAGCTCAAAATGAACTACTAACATAAAATAAACTTAAAATAAAGTAAGAAATGCTTAAAAAAACTTTTGGAGATAGATTCATGCACACATAAAGAGCAAGACACAAGAAACCATTAACTAAATTATTTTCATATATATTGCAACATCATGTCTTTACACAACAACTCATCTCTCCCTTTGAAAATGAGAAGATGCCCCTATTTATAGTTTTCCAAAAGAAGAATGAATGGTCAATATTCATTTACAATGAATGGCCCAAATTCATTCTAGTTTAGGGTTTCACCTAACCCCCAAAAGTTTACAATATAAAATAGACTTATTTTTCTTTTCCCTATTTTTTCCTATAGTCTATTTTGTCCTCTAGTTGCTTCCAACTATTTAACTACTTTAGTAAATGTTCTTCACCAATAATGGTATTTCTAGCTTCTTTCTGTGATGTAGCATATTCTATAAACTTCCCAATGATAGTTAGCAACTTCTTTTCTTCAGAGAGGTCACACTTAGAGATCTGGAAGTAAACTCTATTGAATCCTTCTGTTATTTGATTTCAATGCTCTATGCATTTTGGTGCATCTCTAATTATTTGATTGGACTCTATGAAGGATCTTGGAGTAAAATCCATGAAGTCTGGTGATAGGGTTTTGTTGGATCCTTTCCCTACCCTCTTGTGGAATTCACACTTGATGGCCTCTCGATCTATCTATAGGGTAGGCATCCCATAGCCTATCATCAACTTCAGATAATCATCACATTTGACCTGGTGATCTAAGATCTATTTGTGATTGGCCTCCAACTCTAGTAGGGCCCTTTCCAAAATCTCTTTTCTGTATTCAAAATTCATTAGCCATGTCTCAAGCAACCAATGATCTTTTGAGAGTTCCAATTCTTTTTCCTAGGTTCCCCGAGAGAGCTTGAGAATGCTCTCTAGCTTCGGATATGTAATTATGTAGAGCTCAGGAAATTCCTTGTAGATTCCAATTACCTCTTCAACTTCCTTTTACAAAACCCAAAATTCATTGTACATCTTTGTTGTGAATTTGATGCCTTTACCACCAGTGTCATTTACCCTCTTGAGCCAATTAGATGTAGATTTGGTTCAATTCTTCATCTTCTCCATTGTGCTAACTTCTTCTTTGGATAGGATGGTGGGTGCAAGAGATTCTACTGGAACTTCCTCCCCTAACACCATCCATTGTTGTATGTAGGCAGTTAGTTCTGCCACTTGTGCCTTGAACTCTTCCTTTGTAGATTGATCCTTGTTCATTTACTATAGGATTGTGGAAACTAACCCTTGAAATTCATCAATCTTTTGGGCACAATATGTTGGGCCCAAATTGATGGTAGATATTTGATAATCCTAGCCTTGAATGGTGTTCACATCTTTTCCCACATTGAGAGTGGCCACTTGTAGTATCCTAGACCTAGAAGCATCAATAACAATGTGCGATCTAATTTTTGGTCTTCACCAACGCTCTAGCTAGTATTACTTCCAATCGAGCCTTAAAGTCTACTAGTACTAGGGCCTTTCTTTTAATTTTCTGCTCCAACCATGAGGGAATCTCTGCTTGATGGTCTAGAGATTTTTTACTGTCCCATTTCTCCTATTCCTTCGATGACTCATTCTCTTCATGCTTGAGAAAATATTCATCATTTCCCTCTTCTTCATCTGACTCCTTTTCCTGTAATATGGCCTTTCCTTTATCAGGCTCAATAGGCTCTACATTTTCCTTGGTGATATTTTCTTCTTCTAGTGCTACCTCTTTATTTTCCTCAGCTTCTTTCTCAAGCTCAATACTCTTTTCTTTTGCATTCTCTCCTTCTTTGTCTTTTTCTTGCTCTCCTTTTGGAGGAACTTCTTCACATTTCAGGCCTTCATCTTAGCCAGTTTGTAGGGACTCATCATTTTTACTTGTATCAACACTTGTATCAATTTTCCCTTCTTTGGAGCGATGCTCCTCTAGGTTTGCTTCTTTGTCTGCATGCTCTTTTATTTGTTCTCCTTCAAGTTCTTGGTCAAAGGTTTCAACTTCATAGTAATCATCAAAATTTCCCGCATCTCCACCTTTGGGCATTTGTTGCACTTCTCCCGTAGAGGCCACCTCATCTAAATCAACCCTTAATCCTCCCTTAGGATGCTCAAAGTAGTCATCTTGATCAGAGTCCTCTGGCTTTTCAACAACATCTACTAGTACTTCCTTAGGATGCTTCATGCTTATCTTCTCCATCTCTTCAAAAATTTGTATCATAGCCTCCATTTTAGGTGGCTTAGTGGGAGGTGGAGGAAGAGGCAAGGCAGTAGCAAGCTGGGCTATTAGTGTTTGGACTTGAGGATTAAGGATTGCCCCAGAAAGATCAAATGGAACATTTTGCAAAGAAGTGGAAAAGGCATGCAACAAGGTGAGGTGCACCATAGAAATTGTTTGTACAAAAGGCAATAGAGTAGAGAGCATTGGTAGTGGAGGTGAGAGTGAGGAGGATGAAAATGGAGAAATGGTGGAAGAAGAAGAATCTAGCACCACCATGGGAGCAGTTGGGGAAGTAGAGGTGAGGTGGAAAGAGATTTCCATAGTAGGTAGAGATGAGACATGAAAAGATTGAGGGTTGGAAGGAGATGGGGTAACTACAACGGCTAATGGGAGAGTGGAGGAGGTAGGTGGTGGTGAGTGAGGTCACTCAACTTCTTCCTCATCATTGTGTGGGGAACCTTCCTCTCAAGTGGGAATCTCGAGAACAAAGGTTCCCACCCTTTTCAGTTTCTTTGGTGGTTGTCCTTTTGCTGATTTCCTAGTGTATACTTTGTGCTTGGGCTTCCATTCGGATGTGTCTTTTCTCTTTCTCAATCTAGTAATAGGTGGAGACTTAGGAGCCTCACTTGATGATCTTGTGGTGGCACCACTATCTGCTTCACTCTTGAGCTTGTCTTTGAGCTCCCCATATGTTAATTCCACACCTTGCTCATGCAAATAAGCTATTTTATCATTTATCCATTGCTTGGTTCTTTGCTCCATAGGACAAGTGATAGTATCTAGGTTGATGGCCTCCTCCTCAACCCAGTCAATCACTGGAAATGGGACATTGATTAGAGCATTATATTTTTCATCTAGAACATTTCCATCTTTGAAAATTTGGTTTGGGACGAGGTACAAATTGATGGATTTTACAAATCAAATGGTTTTCCTCATATAGTACCGCCTCCGAACTTCTCTGTCATCATCATGATTTTCCTAGAAATATTCTATATGCAGTTGGCGGGAATACTGTCATCCAACCTATTTCTTCAATTTTCTAAGGGGATCCAAGCCTCCTATTTTTGTGTGCAATTCAAAATTATATTCTACAAGCTCCTTCTTAGAGTATTTTGTGCATGGGGCAGTAGGGCAAGAATGCATCCCTTGTCTCAAGGTGAGGGGATATGGGATCCCAATGTGGTGCTTGTTTCTCAATAAAGTGTGGGAAGTATGTAGCTGCTAAGTAAGCTCCAACAATATTATTCTATTATTTGGGTAATGAGGCAATCAGTAGGGTCTTCCTATGAACCCCTCTGCTCTAATTTATGTAAAATTTGGGAATTGGATGAACAAATATCCAAATCCCTTTATGACTACTTTGGAATTGTGTGAAAATCTTCTGTAATAGTCTTTCACCAAGGTGTGAATGATATGCCCAATTAAGGCATCATTGACCCTCCTGTAGTCTTTTCTTGAAGTTCTTGTATTGAAGCTAAGGGTAGCAATAATATACCTTAAGTTTCCCATTCTTCATACCCAACACTCCAACACAATCCAATCTTTTATATGGGAACTTTGTAGCTAGTAGGTAGACCAAATAAGATTTCATGTAAAACTTTGAGGTTTTCTTCACTGCCATGAATTGGTTGTGCATATTCTCACTTATCATTTTCATCGAGTGGAACTTGGCATTTCCTTGAAGAATCTCCTCTACAAAATAGAACATCCACTCCTCAAAGAGTGAGGAAGTGGGGAGGCCCATTACTCTACTTAGAAGTGTGACTTAGTCACTAGATTCTTCTACAAAATCACTCTTGTACAGTGTCTGAGGCACTTTGTTGGCACTGCCCCTCTTATCTTTCAGGCATGTTTGATTGATTGTCCTTTTGCAGCCAATGGGATCTTCTTGCCATACTTTCAAGGAATTTTTTTTTTCAACCTCCTCCATTTTTTCAAAGGTTGGGATGCCAAATGTTCTCCCAATAGATTAGGTAGACAGGTCTACCAACACGCTTCCATCTCTTGCGACTATCTTCCTAGTTTGGGTGTGATAGCACTCTTGGAAAGAAAAGACTAGTTCAAGGGCCACCAAAGCAGGAAGAAAGCCTACTACCATTGCAAGGTCACTTTTCTTGATTCTTAAGGACTCCTCCATTGTAGGATTGACCATAACCCTTTGTTTGAACTCATTGATGTTGACATGCCCATGGTCTGTATCAGTGATTTTTTTCCAATTGGAGGTAATTTTTGAAGTATATTCAACCTTGTGAAATTGGTACTTCATTTGTTCTATTTATTATTTTCCTCTGGGAGTTCTTGTTGGCTTCTTTCCTTTGTCAATATTCTCTACTAGCTTCTTTGATGGTTCCTCAACAGGTTCCATAAATTTTGCACACAAAAGGTGTAGTAAGTGTCTTGATAGATTGGGGAGGAAAACCCCAGTTAAATCATGCAATCATATCTTTGAATATATCCATATATCCTCAAAAGATCATTATATTCAACATACTTCATCATTTTAGTCTCATCGGTGAATTTTATTGAAATATGGGTTTGAGGGTGTGGGTTTTTGTCCTATGGAAGCCATTAGAGTGAATTCCATAAAGAATGACGCAGGGAAGAGGGAATTTTGTAGATGACCACCTAACTATGAGTTTCCACATGTTTAAATTATTGAGTCAATTTTGCATAAAGCTATTAAGCTTGTGTGAAATTGGTGATGGAGGCACTTGAAGTTGTTCCCCTTAGTTATATTAACCCTTAAAGTTCTTGCAGGTGTGAAGGATGTAGAAGCTGTAAGGCAGGTCACTATCAAAATTTTGCTATTGAGGGATGGCCAAAGGGAGGTGGCATTCTGCTTGCGGAGTTTTGCATGGCGAACCCACAAGGTTTCCTTACTTGGCCAATATTAGCCTCGAACATGTTGGCACATGCATGGAATAATTTTAGTTTTTTGGCTTAAAGGCTTGATCATTTTGCAGAATATAGAACTCAGGGGTGCGGAAGCTGTGGGATGGGGGTCCGTTAGAACTTGGTCACTAGGCAACAACTTCGAGTAAGCGTCATTTCATAGGGGCAACCCGCAAGGGTGGATCTGACCAAACAATTGGACTTGAGATTTTCACCATTTTTGTTTGAAGGGTATGTTTGTGGTGATAAGAAGTGTGGGACCCA
>VDFB02047230.1:214925765-215372762 GCA_007258455.2 Sequoia sempervirens
AGTGGCATCAAAGTCAGATTTGTCTGGTTACTTCCAAAAGTATGATATGATTAGTAAGATACCTTGGAAGTCTGTAAGGAGCCCTTTGGCAGCCATCAACCCAGATATATGAGAAGGTTGGAAATTGAATAAACCAAGCCCCATATTTCTTGATGAGCTCCTTGGCCTAGTCTAAAATCCTTACATGTTCTGCTCCCTGAAGCAATCTAGTGATGTGCATGGTGAATGCATCATTCACCCTCCTATAGTTCGAGCTCCCCAAATGCAACTGAGGGAAAACTTCATAAATAATATCCTGTCCAAAGATTCCCTTTGTACTCAATCCTCTGTATGGGTGAAATATGGCAAGTGCATAGACCAAATATGAAGTCATTGTGAAGGTCTTGGTCTGCAACACATTGGATAGCTGCTCATGGATCATTCTACTAATCACACCAGCCCAATGATAGTCAATTAGTTCCTGTTCCATCCTTACAATAGCGTGGCACATCCAATTCTCAAACACACCTGCATTCCTCAATCCAACCACCCCGTTGAGCAACGTGATGGCATCGTAGTATTCCTTCTTGAATTTTTCCCTGAACAGCTATTTAGGCAACTTGGAATAATGAGACTTTGGCTTCTCCAGCTAGGAATTGATGAGCTGTTGAGATTTAATAGTCTGTTCTTCATAGAACCCCTTAGCTGCCTCCATGTTAAATGCCACCACATGAGACCTATCCGGCATATCAAAAGTCTATGTAATGGAAACAGGGTTGAGATTTTCCACCACTCTCCCTTGTGGACCAATAATCCTCTATGTATCTTGGTCAAAGTGTCTTGCACACTTGAGGACAAGCTCATAGCACTAGACTGTGGAAGGAAAACCTGCTACATGTGACAAACTCAATTCCTTCATTCTTCTAGCCACCAAAGGAAGATCCTTGGATGCCATTCTTTCTTTAAACTCTTCGTAATCCCATAGTACGACATTTTTATCAGTCACCTCGGACTAGAATGATGTGACTTTACTCTCAGGGATCTTACTCTTGATGTCCATCTTTATCCTTTCTGCCTCAGATATTGAGGATCCCTCCACTGCCTTGCTAGATTCAACCTACACTCAACAATGAAATCATAGTAAAAACCATAGGAAGGCAATGTTAATCCATCAAAACACCGTTAGAATGAACCTCATATAATCAGGGTGTTATTAAATCTCATATAAATGATCACAACAAATTTCGGGTTTCAGGACCATCTGCGGAATCTGAGCCAGAGAGGAATTTCAGGAAATTCCAGACCAGACAGATTCTGGCAAAATAATCATGAAACACCCACTAACAATTAAGTACGATCATTATCAATCAATAAACCACATAGGAAATCATAAGATAGCATGGATTAATCATAAAATTTATCATAAATCATTAATAAATCCAACTATTCCATACTTTATCATATTTCATTAGATTTCGGGAAAATCCACTGGAGACGGATTTCTGCGAAGGGGAAGACACTTCGCAAACTTCAGAAAATCTAGGTGACACAGGACTTCGGGAAAATCCGCTAGGGATGAAAATCTACGGAATACATGAAACTCTGAAAGCGTTACTGGATTCCAAAAAAATGGAGATCGGGAAAATCCGCCAGGGACAGATAATCTGAGGTGACTGTGAAACCCGAACATCGACGTTAAATCATGATTTCACCCAAAACACCAGATTAATCATGAATTTCAAAGATTTAAGCTTAAGGCAAGTTTAATATGAGCCTTCTATGGATTTATTTAGTATTCTAGGCCAGTTTTAGGGCAGAACAAGATGAAGTGGTGATGCCCACAAGTCCAAACCCACCGGATGCGCCGTGCGCGCATACAAGCTCAAAATTTAAACATTTCGACTGCTAATTCTTGACTAGGGGATTACTCACAACTCTCAAGCAAGATACATCAAAATGCAAATAAACAAAGGACCTCAAAACTCACTTGGGAGATGATAAATAAAGCAAATGTTGGGCAGCCCTAATCATGAAATGATCCAATACTCAAGAATTTGAACACCAATAAATTTTATAACACCAAAGCCTTATCCACAATCACCAATTAGAAGCAAGACAATCAAAAACATACCATTATAAAGTGGAAATCGATCTCAGAGACAACAAATGCAAATTTAATGGCGTCCACAAAGAACAGCGGCAGGAATACATAAGAAATTGCCACTCAAATCCACAACTCACAAACTTAACGCTTCAAATCCAAATCCATCACTTCTTAGAATACACTCCTCAGCTCAATCGATGGCAAACAAGAAGCATAATAGTGCAAAAGACCTAAAAGAGTGGTTAAATACATCATTTACCAAAGGTACAAACGACATTAATGCTGATCAACAAGATAGGCTGGCGAATCCGGAAACCCGATGATAGGATGGAATCCGAAAAAATCCAGACCACGCAGAATTCCACGAAGATCGAAAATCTCTGAACCATAGTGTCCAGCTGGAGTCCTAGTAGGATCCGGGAAAATCCATCTGGGGTGGAAAGTCCTGAACTTCAGTGAAAACTCGAATTTAGCTCAAAATTAAAGATCATAAATGAATAACTTAGGGGAATGATTTAGGAAATCAACATAAACATTTAAGCACATGCCAAAATAAGAAAAAACCTCAAAATGAAAGGGCCAAGACACCAAACCAAAGCGAAAGAGGGTCAGCTGCTGTTGGGGTGTGTGTGCCCGAAAGCGCACAATGGAGTGTAAGGTTCAAGCCAGTCCTTTGAAAGTGTCTTGGTAATGTTATTTGGATTACCCTCTTGTTTAGGCTGCACTAGGCTGATTGGAGGAGTAGCATGCTCTTTTTCAGATACATCCTTTGGTTGATTATGCTCTTTTAAATCTTCTTATAGTAGATCCCTTTGAGGTGGTATGGACAATGCATCTAACACTGTGAAATTTAGGTTATCCTTCATCATTTGATCAATTATATTGAAAGGGGACTGACTAACCTTAGGCAAAACCTTTGGAAAAACCAAATCCAATTTTTTTGATTGGGTGACTTGAGGTCGCTTAATTTTCCTATTTCTCTTACTAGTAGGTTGATCTAATTGTAGAACTGTTGTTCTACCTGTTGTTTCAACAACTATAACCTTGTGAGATGGTTGGGATGATGATGCTTGGACCATTGTGTATGAAGCACAATTATCCATTACTCTCCCTTTAAATTTGGTGTCTTGAGCTATTTGATTCATAGCACAAAAGTCCTTTGGATTCTAGTTGATGAATGTATAGTCTCCTTGAAA
This sequence comes from Sequoia sempervirens, assembly GCA_007258455.2. Lineage (NCBI taxonomy): Eukaryota > Viridiplantae > Streptophyta > Pinopsida > Cupressales > Cupressaceae > Sequoia > Sequoia sempervirens. The sequence continues at coordinate 214,929,045 of VDFB02047230.1, forward strand.
GTGATCATGCTTTCCAGTAGTTGCTTGATTTTCATCAGATGTTTCCTTGAGGTGGAAGTCTTATTTTGAACCACCAAATTTTGCACAAACTCACCATTTCAACAAGCATTCTAGTTGAGGTTGATTGGATGGATAACAAAAATCATGTTCTTGAGCTAGATTGTTTTGCATTGGGACCAAAGCCTTTGAAGTGTTGGTAGTAGTTGTGTGCATGCTATTCATGGGCTTATTATGATTCCATTGATTGTTTTCTTAATAAGGCTACCTATTTTGTTGGTAATCTTGACCTCGAGGCTAATAAGTTTTGTTATTTTGAGCTTGTTTCATCTTTTCTATTTCTAACTCATTATTCAACCTTTGGATCATGTTTTTCACTTCTTGCACCTCCTCTAGATATGTGGTTGGAATAGTTGGTTGAGAAATTGTAGCCACTAGACTATGAGCCACTGGGATAGAAGCCACCATTGGTTGTGAAGGAAGCTCTAGAAATAAAGGCATTGGTGGCCTAAGAGCTATCTTCCCAGCTTGTATCAAGAAATTTTCTGCCCTTATGGCTATGCCATATGAATCTGGCAAGGCGAATCCTCCCATAGAATGAATCATAATAGCTATGTCAGTGTAAAGGTCCCTAAAGAAATATAGAAAATCATGCTCAGGAGAAGGCTTCACCAAGACAGGGATTCTATTCCAAGTTCTTTGGAATCTATAATTGAAATTGATCATGAATTCATGAGGTGCTCTTTGAATAGTTGACAGTTGTTCTACCAAGGACAAATGATCACTTTTATCTTCAAATTGCTTGCATAACTTCTCACCCAACTCATCCCAATTCTAAATGGAGCTAGGTGGTAGACCTCTATACCACTGTAATGCTTTACCTTTCATTGAAGTAGCTTGCAACCTAATAGCCATGTTTTCTTCTGTTACATCATGCACTATGCATATATTTTCCACATCTAAGATGTGATCGTCTGGGGTTGTGGATGTATCACTAGTGAAATGGGGAATACTTTTGAGGGCATTCACTGGTATATCATCTTTTTGGGCTAGAATCAAGGGGTTGCTACCATTGAAAGATACAAAAGGCTAATTTTTGGGTAAAGCCATATGGAATAAATTCCTATTTGTATAGACAATGGTTGTTCTAGCTTGAAATAATCTTCCCAGAGGTGGCATAAATTGAGCTCTAGGAGATGGACTTGTACTCATATTTCTTCTTATAGGTGACAAAGATTGTTGATTTATTCTTCTAGAAGTAGAAAAAAAGAGTTGGATGAATTGGAAATTACCTCTAGAAGATGCCCTTGTTTGGATTCTTAGCATGAATGTGTGGGTCTGATCTTGAACCAAGAGTTTTGGGTAACAACATAGACACCAATTTGTATGCAAAGTTATTCCTTGATTGCAGAGTCACTAGGTACTTGTTTGAGAGCCTCCCCAAGGATGGAATGTTGAGAGCAACAACATTCTCTCAACAAAATGAAATGAAATTTCTTCTTGTCCCACCAGGTGTGCCAGAAACTATTGTCACATAAAATTGTGACCTACTGAACAAGAGTTTGGTGTTCTAATGACAAAATGAAAACAACCTCAAGGTGTGGGACCTCGTGTGAAGGAGGTTGAATCTTTGGAGAAGGTCAACTTTCATTTATAAACTAAGTGCAAATGTGTTGGTCTAACCCAACACATGAAACCTATTACTACCCTAATCTAACAACTCATAGAGGAAAATGGATAGAAGGAGAACATTAAAATGAAAGAGAGGTGATGCACCAAGATAGAAATTTGTTTCTTCTTTGCTTAAGATTGCACAAAATATCAAAAAATTAGCTAAAAAAAGCATTGAGACATGAAGGTAAGAGATTTTTACTCAAACATGCAAGAAATACCTATGATAATAGTAAGATTTTATTGATATAAGGCATAAAATCCAAACTTTACAATGAAAACATTCAAGATATAGTGTCTACAAAAGAAAACTATGAGAGGAGCCCAAAAGAAGAACCCTTAGAAAATATACAAGTCTTGTCTTTATAGATCACACATGACTCAGATGAATACAACTCAAACCCTAACCTAGCTAGGGTTAGCAGTCGAAGAGATCTTATCAAGGAAATATCTATTGTGAAATCTATGCTAAGAAGAGCTTGGAGATAACAAAGCTTGCATGCCATCCTCCTTGCCATAAATATTTTCTTGAAAGTTGTCTAAATCCCCCACAAAATCAAGGATATGGGTATAAAGCTCATTAGAAGGAATAAAGAAGCAACAATGAATGAGTATGGCCACCACAAATCCACTTGCAAGAGTTAGAGAATGCATTTAATGTTGTCCTCAAACACTAAAAATCACACTTGATAGCTGGGAGGTAGTTGCGCATTATGATGTCATTGAACAAAAACACACCAATCCATGGATCGTTAGGGCATCAAGCTCAAAAAAACACCTTTGAAAACATTTGAATTAAATGGTTATGAACCTAAAAAATGTGTCTTTGTTAGGATGTCAAAGGGACAAGAATAAAGGTCTTGCTGATATCCATCATTCCCTCTGATGAAGAGATCTTGCCTTCCATTGGAATGTCAAAGGGACCACATTTTAGCTCACTCTGATATTCATCTTTCTCTTTGATGAGGAGCCTTCAGATATTAGACCTTGGGACATCAGAGGTTGGGCATCGGGACGACAACTTATCGTGTACCAAAGGAAGAAGGAAATTGTGACCAGTGAAAAGAACCTTCTTTGAACGAGCTTTGGGGATCATGGAGATGAGTTACCTCTTACTAAAGAAAGCCAAGAGGTAATGGAGAAGGCTGAAGGTTGACATGTGAAAACCTGACACTTAGCCAAATTTGGAATCAAGGTATCGATGGGAAGAAGAGATGGAAGGAGAAGGGAAAAAAAGAAAGTGTGCAAGTGATAACATTGAATCTTTAAAGATTGGTCATCAAGTTGTTGGGTGACAACTAATGAAGGGAAGGAAGATGTTAAAGGGGAAGGCCAAAGGCCAACACTCAAAAGCTTAGTGAAAATAGAGAAAGGAGATGGAGGAAGAAGGATGGAAGAAGAGAAGGGGAAGAACTAACCCCTAAAGTCTGATAGGCCAAGAATTAGAGAAGTTTTGAAAACCTTAATCAAGCTTCGGTGGTTGGAGGTAAGGCCTAAGGCTTACCTTTAGAAATAGGTAAAAGGTAAAGGGTAAGGGTGAAGTTTGACACCTGAAACAATTAGAGAACAAAAGAAGGAAAAGCTGAAGGGTGGAAGCAATGGAGAAAGCATGCAAGCAAGTAGGTAAGTGAAAGCCCAAAAACCTAAAAAAATTGGGAACCAATTTAGGAACCCTCAAGGGAAACTCATGTAAGATTGTCCATGTAGGATCTCTTAGATTGGATATCAGTGATGGGTCATCTAAGGAGGGCATGAAATGTCAATAGGTACCTTTGCGTATAAGTGCCCCTAGTAGGAGTGATTAAAGTCTTAAGTGGCTTACTATGTGCTTGCTCGTTATCAGTCCCTTGAGTAGTAAATAAGAGCTTTAAAGTAGTTTTACTTACCTTTTACTTGAGATATTCTACTTGGAGACACAATTCAGTGCAAGAGATGTGCACCGTAATTTGAAGAACTTTACTCACCATATGAACTCCCTTGAATTGAGATAGAAATCCCTAGCTTAGTATAAGTTACTTTTAGCTTGCTACTTGTATCTTTTTTAGGAGAGGGTGATTGGGTCATCCTTCCATTCTTGGAGGCCCCTATTTGTCCATTCTCAAAAGATTTAAGTGTATACACTTGAGAGGGTGTCTCTACCTTACTTCGAAGGAGTTTCCAAGTTGTGGGTCTGAAAGTGTCACCATTTTCCAAATTAACCTTAGGGATAATATTCCTTGATATTGTTTGATGTTGTTACTAGTTTAAATATGGGCTAATTTTGGCCCCTTATCATCAAAAAATTATGGTTAGTTTTATACATTTTGATTGATGTTCTTTATCACTTGCCAAATCTTAGATAAATTTCTCCAAACAATCAGATCAACCAAATATCTCAAAATTGTAAACTTGTCCAATAAACTGCTATTAAAAAAAACTAAAAAATCTAGAAATAGAGTTGCTATTGTTGTTCCAACTGCTTTTGTCCTGAACTTGTCCACTACTATACTAAAATTGGACCACTACTATCCTAAGTTTTTACTGCTATTGTCCCAAACAATGTCACTTCTATCAAAAGGGTCACTATTGTGCTCACTGGTTCACGAGTCAAAAAATTAAAATAGAGACTGCTTTTGATAAACATGCCATAGTTGTCCTAAAAATCAAGTGCTACTATTCTAAATAGGACCACTTCTGTCAAAATTACCACTATTGTCTTATCTATTGCCAGTCACAAATTGAAACAAAGACTGCTATTGTTCAAATTTTGATCACTATCATCCTATATTCCAACCAGTACTATTCTAAAAATTGTCACTATTGTCCTAACAGAGACCATTACTGTCCTATTTTCTAGTGTAAATTAGAAATTGATCCTAAAATTGGTTATCCATCCTTGGAAAACAAAAACAAATTAGTCCTGCAAAAATTCATATTAACCATCTTTCCATATGCATTAGCAAATTGAAACATCAACCTAGTTTTAGGATACAAATAAAACACAACTTGAATTATTCCCTTTCTCTCAATTTCTAAGATATTAACATTTTCTTGCAACCTCAAGGCTAGTTCAAGTAGATCATCAACATATCCTCTAGAAAAATAGAGTAAAATATCAATCCAACTCTTGTACACTTTGTGTCCCAAAATTATCATCATCTCAAAAACATCCACCAAACTTCACTCATACTTTAGGGTCTTGAGCATCTCAATCCATAGAAAACCATCAACACCTTTGACCAAAAGGGTTTCATACATCATTTCCATACGTATTTTTAAACAATTTTTTTTTCCAAAAAACAAAACATCATTCTATTTCATAATTAGTAGTCACTGAATTCACCAAAAGTCTTGAACCTGTTTATGACAACCACAAGATCTCAACATAGGAAACAAATGGAAGAAAACAAGAGTAGTTCTAGTGCACCCATGACAAACACAACTAATGAAGAAACTAAACCATGTGGTTACAATCCAAATGACCTTACAAATCCTCTTTACGACAACACGAAATCAACCACCAAGTAATGAGGAAGTACTCCTTAGGCACCAAAACATGATTAATAGTCAAAATCAACTTCCAAATCCCAAGGACATGATCATAGAAGAATATAATAGTGATGAGGAACTTACCAATGAAAAAATATTAGAATACTCCCAAGATCCTAAGATGCAAAATCTTATATGCTGACCCTGAACCTTTTCATTACTTTGCCAAATTGGAGGAAAATTACAAAAGATTCTTCAAATCCCCAACAACAATATATCTTTCCAATCCTTTTCATATGTTGACCCATCATCACTACCTTCATCCTCCACTACACCATCATCAACTGAGCAACCAAAATCCTATCTCAAGATCCAATTACTTGACAAGGGTTGTGGGGAATATCACTTCAACCAATCCTTTTTCATTAGAATGCTTCCCCCAATACCAAAAACTTATGGAGGACCAAAAGAGATCAAACATGTTCAAGTTGTTACAATGATAGTCAAACCCACCATTTTCACTAAGTGGGGAGACATGCAAGATGAGGAAGTGTGTAAAGAAGACCTATCGTAGATCTAAAAAAAAGAAGGATGGGAGAAACCACTACCTCCCCTTCATATTGATCAAAACAGTAAAGGATATTTGATAGCCAAAAGCATGGGGTTCACTAGACAAGGTGGCCTTGGTTTACATGGATAAGGTAGAAGAGAACCAGTTATCATGGAAAAGAACCTGAAAAATCTTGGACTAGGTTATGGTTCATCTAAAATGATTACCCCAAGTACTGAAAGTGCCTCTTATGAGGAAGGGGCTACTTCAACCACTGTTGAGACATCACATAATTGCAAATACCTAGATTGACTACTTGTATATCCAAAACATGTTTGAAAACCTCAACATAAATACCATCACTACTAAATCTACATCTGACGAAGACCATATCGAAACATATTCTAATGAATATTAATGGGATTCTTGTGACTCTAGTGATTATAACCTAGAAACCCTATTGAGCCTTGATAACACCAATGTCTCTACCCTAGCTACAACCTCCATAAGCTTTGGCAATAACAATGACAAAATATCCTTGCATTATCCATAGTTCATGGACTAGGACTAACAACATCATACACCTATTTTGGACACATTCCAAAATGATGAGGTTATTGTAGAGTTCATGGGACTTCAAACTAATATACCACAAGGAGATCATAAAGCGGGTTTTGTAATGGAGCTTGATCAAGGAGAATATTTTGGAGGGGATATTGTGTCCTCTAGTCACAAAAATAAAATCATAAATTTAAAAATAAAAAAGAGGTCCCCTAAAGAAAACCACAATGTGGCTTTATCAGATCAAGAAAAGAGAAAAAAGACACATCTGAGGGTAAAAACCTCTCTAAGGCGCCCAAATATGGAGGATTCAATCTCCCCATTACTGCATATCAAGAAAAAATAGCACTCTTATTTGAAGACTCTAAACCTATCAATGTTGGCACAATGGAGACACCAAAAATAACATACCATGTAGCTCCATTGGATCTAGAAGAAAAGGTCAACTTTGTAGCATTCATTAATGAGCACAAAATCAACTTTGCATGGACATATGTAGACATGCCAAGCTAGATCTCGCATTAGTAGTACATCACCTAGTAGTGTTCCCTGGAGCTAAGCCAATGAAACAAAAGCTACACCAGATGCATTCACAGATAGCACTCTTGGTCAAAGTAGAACTACAAAAACTTATAGACATAGGCTTCATCAGACCTATTGACTATCCTGAATGGGTATCTAATCTTGTACCAGTATCAAAGCTCATTGGGGGCATAAGGATCTACACAGACTTTTAGGATCTAAACAAGGCTTTCCTAAAGGATGACTTCCCTCTACCTAGCACTGACATAATTGTAGATCTAACTGCGGGGCATGAAATGCTATTATTGATGGATGGTTTCTTCAAATATATAATCAAATAAATATATCCCTTGAAGACCAACATAAAGCAACTTTCTCTTGTGCATGGGGAACCTTTTGCTAGAACGCCATGCCATTTAGATTGAAGAATGTATGGGTAACCTACCAATGAGAAATGGCCACCATTTTCCATGATATGTTGTATATCACTATGGATGATTATGTGGATGAAATATTAGCTAAATATATCAAAAGAAAAGATCATTTGGCTAACCTAGCAAAGGTATTTGATAGGATAGAAGAATACAACCTACACCTCAACCCAAAATTGTGTATTCGGCGTGACTTTTGGAAAACTATTGGGTTACATAGTATCAAGAAGAGGCATCAAGGTAGATCCCATCAAAGTAAAATAAATACTAGGAATGCCTCCTCCAAAAATAATGAAATAGCTCTGAAGTCTACAAGGTAAGCTATAGTCCATCAAGAGATTCATCGCACAGCTAGTAAACAAGTGCCATCCATTCACCCATTTGTTACACAAATACATAACATTCAAATAGGATGGTAGATGTGATCAAGCTTTCCAACAATTCAAGGATTATTTTATCATTCCTGTAGTGCTAATTCCTCCAATTCAGGATAAGGCAATGATATTTTTTGTATACACAATTCCGACAATGTTAGGAGCTCTATTAGCACTATTGGATGACAATAAAAAAGGAAAGAGTGGTATATTATATCAACCAGACACTAGTGGGCTATGAATTAAACTATTCACCCATAGAAAGAGCATGTCTATCTGTTGTCTTTGTGGCACAAAATATGAGACATTACATATTAAACAAACAAGTAAAGCTTATATCATAGGTGGATCCCTTAAAGTATCTATTGGAAAAAGTAGCTCTAATAAGGAGGATTGCTGAGTGGGTAATGATACTTAGTGAGTTTGACATAGAGTACATTGACAAAAAATCCATAAAGGGATAAATAATTGTAGATAAATTAGCATATGCATCGATGGAAGATCATCAGCCTATAATAACAAAATTTCTAGATGAAATCATACTTCTAACTAATCAGTCAAGATGATGGACCTTGTACTTTGACAAGTCCCACACTCAACATGTATCAGAGGCTGGTATCCTATTTCTCACACCACAGGGAGATAGTATACCTAAAGCTTACATGATCGCTTTTCATGCACTAACAACATTTCTAAATATGAGGCACTCATCATAGGATTGAAGATGGTCGTAAAATGGAGGATAAAGGAACTACAAGTCTATGGAGACTCCTAGCTAGTCATTAGGCATGTAAATGATGAATATCAGACAAAGGATGGCAAGCTTATGCCATACAAAAGAATGGTGGACAGTTTCAAATAGTACTTTGTTGTCATCACCTTTGAATAGGTTCCTAGATTCAACAACAAAGTAGTTGATGCTATGGCAACAATAGGTTCACTCCTCAACATTCCTTGAAATATTCCTAAATATGAATTCCTTGTGGATCAATTACTTATACCTGCATTTGATATCTCGAAATAAAAAATAGTTTGTGATGTTGTTGGTCCTTACTCACCTTGGTAGCAAGATACGTTTTCCTATATCCAACATGACATCATACCCCTTGAATTATTGACAAACCAAAAGAAAACCTTTGTCCACATAACATCCCGATTCACCATCTTAGGAGATACCCTATATAGACAAATCCTAGATGGTACATTACTCCAATGTCTCAACATGGATGAAGCACAAACTACTTTACAAGAAGTGCACAAAGGTATTTGTGGGTCTCACTCTAGTGGACCTAATCTAGTACAAAAGTTGCTAAGAATAGGGTATTATTGGCCCTCAATGGAACAAGAATCCATCCATTACTCAAGGAAATGTTGCCAATGTCAACAACACAATGATCTTGTTTACACACCAACATAGAAGCTACAACCTATAACAACACCATGGCCTTTCTCGTAGTGGGGACTAGACTTGATAGGTAAGATATCTCCCACTTCATCCAATGGGCATAAATTTATCATTACTGCAACAAAATACTTTACAAAGTGGATAGAAGCCATTCCATTAACCTACATATTAGGAAAGAAAATATCCAAGTTCATCTTGAATTATTTAATTTATCGATATGGAATTCCCCAAACTATCATAATAGATATAACAAAACCCCATTCAAGAACCAAGATGTCCGTGAGATTTTTTCAAAGTTCTCTATCCAACACCAATTCTCAACCCCATACTATCCCTAAGGAAATGGTCAAGCTGAAGCATCCAATAAAACCATTATGAAAATATTGAAAAAGATTGTTAATGGCACCAACTGTAATTGTCATTTGTAGCTAAATCCAACCTTATGGGATTACTAAATCAAAATTCACACACCTACATGTACCACACTTATTTCCTTGGTCTATGTATTTGAAGTGATCCTACCTATTAAAGTCAAGGTCCCCTCACTACGAGTATCTCAAAAAGGAATGGTCAACAATGAGGAATATTTGGTGTCTAGATTAAATGAGTTGGAACTCCTAGATGAAAAGAATTTGAGCATGTTAAACCACCTTCAGGTTTATCAAAATTGGCTCAAGTGAAGCTACAATAATGAATGTAATCTTGTCTCGAATTGGGAGCAAATTCTTGAAATTGGTAGAGGATTGGATCCTTGTACATCCCATCAAAATCCCAAAAACATTTTAAGATTTGAGTCAATACCAGTCAAACTATGTGGTCTCTGCATGTATAACATATGAAAGGATAATATTTGATCAATCCTTGAGGCCTTAGGTTAGTCCCATTAGGTGTCCATCATGGTATTTTAATTTAATAAAAAATTCAAAAAAATTCAAAATTAGACAAGTCAAAAACATACTCTTATCAAACAAGCAAACTACGAGCCTCTATGTGTATAACATAGGAAAGATCATCACTAATGAGCCCCTAAGGCCCTAGGTTAGTCCCCCAAAACAAAAAGAAAACATTCAAATATCGTATCAAAATCCAAAACATTCATAAAAAGTTAAAAATAACCCAAAAACAATGTCACTCAATACAATCAAACTACAATGTCTCTGTGTTCATCACATTGGCAAGGAAAATCTCTGATCAGCCCTCGAGGCACTAGGTCAGTCCCTTTAGGTCCCCCTATTTGTTCCTAAATATCCCAAAAACAACATCAAAATAACTCAAAAAATCACAAAAGGTCCTATCTCCATTGTCACCTATTTGCAACAAAATTTCCATTCATAATAACTAATCATCACCTTCAACCTTTGATAAAACAATCAACAAACAAAATAAACATCAAAATAAAAACTTCTAAAGTAAAAAATTGAACCATATGGATCATTATTAGATTATAACAATGCCTAAAGTATTAACTACTTACCTATAGATAATTCATCATCAACATCCTAAATGTATGTCTTAACAGATATAACATTCCTACAATAGGCATCACTAATGGATAACATCCTCAAACATCAAATAGCTATGGAAAGTGATACTACATTGTTTATCTTTTTATGATCTTATCTTTTTTGATTTATCTAAATATCACATTCCCAGGATCTCTTGATGATATCCATAAGGATTTAGAGAGGAAGGAATGGAGATATTGATCATTGATTTTTGTTTGTTCTATTTATTAGATGTTTTTGTGATACTACCATGATGATTGCTTGATTTGTTCTATGTGCAGAAATTGTTTTGAGGAAATTCATGTAGCAGTTGCATTTTAGGTACTCCATACCTCTCTATGTAACTGGTTTGAAATATTTTTTTTAAAAATCAACTATACACTCTAACAAGGTTTTTGTATGTTTGGTATGAGAAAGAATATTCTTTGTTTGTAGAGTCAAAGTCCATGCAACGAATACAAAGCCACCTCGGTCATTAATACCATGGTGAATCGTATTTGTTTGTTACATTAATAAGGATTGATAAAGATACGAAGCCTCTATGAAAGAAAAAGAAAACTCATCAAAGACTAACAACATCAAATTTTCTATCCATCTCTAAATCATACTAACACTTCTTCTAAACAACTCCATCCTGCATCACAATATTATTAGTACCACATGCATCCTACATCCACAAAATCATTAGTACATATCATGATCATACATCATTATCCATCACATACATCATATATCATCACCCATTACATAGATACATAAAATCATACATCCATCCATATCATATACTACATCAAAAAAGTACAAAAACATGAGCATGTATGAATCATCATCCATAATCATCTATAAGCATCCATAATCATCTCATAACACATAAGTATGATGTATCAAAGCATGATATATATCATATATCATCAAAAATGAGAATATCCTATACATCATCAACTAACATGTGATATCCAAATATACAAAAAATACATATATATGAGGCCTCAGCTAGGCCGATGAATGTATATACAAAAACTCATGTCTACATAAGTCCCTAATACAACATATATCAATATAAAGATCATGAAAAACCAACCCTGCTGGCCATCTGGGGGTGGGGATCTCGGCTGCTGCTGGATGTAATGAGGAGAGAGTTGTGGGATAACTGGAGATTCATGTGGGTGTCTCACTAACTAACCACAAAACTCTGCACCTATCTGTGTACTCGACTCTCTGAAATGAGGCCATCTCTAGGATCTAGGAACAAAAGCCTCATATAATGTCTGATAATATGTGCTCCGCTACATAAGATGATCCTGCTCAACCTAATGCTGAGCCATGGGAATCACAAAATCCAATGCAATCTCTACAACCAATATTTTCTACCTCTCTGTTGCTAGCTCCTAGCAAAGGGTATCCTACTCTACTTTGATTGTATCCCGAGTCTCTATAGTCACGATCAAAACCTATGCATTAGTGTCTTGTCGATGCACAATCTCAGCATCCCACTTTGCTCTAAGTGCATCCCTATTTTTTGTCGTCTGAGCTAGTTGAGCTGCCATATCCCCCTGTGGGGGAGGACCTTGAGGAGACTGTGGTCCTTACTATGGTTGATGTTTCCCATCATGCTACCCATCATGTTGACCATCCCACACATCCTATAACTACTCATGGACAATATGGAGCCTCTGCCTATCACCACGCCTACTCACAATACCTACTGCCCTACAAACCTGATCAATCACTACCCCAGTTCCAATGGGAAATGTGAATCTCAAAGGATGTCAAAGAGAAATCCACTGATCATAATCCCTAGTGGTAGTTGAATCTATTGTGCCAAAAACCCATCCCCATCCAAATGGAGCTAAATCCTTGAACTCAAAAATGACACCATTTGAATCTACCCTCGGTCCCCAAGCCTGGACCTCTCGAGCTATGCATCTAGCATGGTAATCATCAGTGGGGCAAGTTTGATGCTCATTGAACTATCTAAGAACCTTGTTAGGAAGGTATCACTTAAGGTCTACATGACCTATCAACCATCGAGTTTGTTGGAAATATGGAAAACTCCATGTCATCACCTCAAGCCTCGCAATCTAGATAGGGCCTCCAGATAAACTCTGTAGCATCATCAGAAACACCTCTCCAATAACCCAATCTGCTAAGTTGGTTATAATTCATATTAATAAAATATCTGTATGAATAGGAACCGTGAGGATCCCATCAGTGAACACCATCAGGATGAGTAATGGAAACATGCTCACAAGCCCACATGTGCAAGAGAATCATCCCTATAGAAATGTTGTTGCCACCCCAATACAGAGCCTCATGCATATATAACTATAGGTGAGTGAGAACATAGGGGCCCCAAGCATATCTAGTCCCCTCCATCATTTTCTCTATGCAGATCCCCCAACCAACTGGAAATACTCACTCTTTGATCAGGCATCAATGGCCTGATAATCAAACCTGCTAGGACCATATCCATTAGATCAGTGTCATAGACATAAGGAGTCAAGTCAATATTTGAATCCGCTACCTACAAGTGCTTTATGCCAAGGAGTCCATCACAACTATATCGAGTTGAACATCATACATGACTTGCTCTTCATATATGGGGAGGGTAACTGTTGCCTCATTGATATGTAGATGAAATGAGGAGGTCTCAGAATGCCACCTCTCAACCAATGCAGTCATCAAGGCCCTATGGGCCTGAATCTCAGGCATCCATGTAAGTTATCGTAGGACAACAATGTCAAGAAATTCTATCTTCGCCTTGTGAAATCCAGTAATGAAATCAAGTAGCAGTCGTGACTACCGATCTCTAGAATATAGCGGTTTGAGAATCACCTGCAAACACTCAACCAACTGTAAATGTCATAAATTGGATAGAAAATCATATCATGAACTCAAAACTATAAAAAGACTAGCTAAATCATTAAATTTTAACAATAATAGAGACTTTTCAACAATAATAGTAGCCCTATTTTACAATAGCGGCCCTATTTATAATGATAGTGATCCGTTTGAATGAAAGTGAACCTATTATACTAAGTTAGCAATAACTTTATACATTAGCAGTTAAATAACTAAAAGGTTTACAATAGCGTATAATCTTTTCTATAACGTTAAACAAAAGTGGTAATTATTTACTATAGTAATACCTTTAAATGATAGTGTATGGTTGTTACATAAGCGGTCCTAGTTTTAAAGGACTACACGAGGTTTTAACTATAGTGTTCAGGTATAACGATATCAATGACTGTATAATATAGCAATAAACTAAAGACTATGATTGCCGTATTATCACGTCAATAGCGATAGAAAAATGAAATTACCACTATTGCTAAAATAAAATCTAAACATTAATTACAAAGACAGGAAATGACGAAAGTGAAAATGGAAAGAAGACGTATCATGATGCCTACTCTAGCTAGCCTCCTGAATAAATGGATTTCCTTTGCTCTATGTGGAGCACCCAAAATCCTCGCCATCGTAAATCAATAATCATCAAAACATGATCTCTAGAGGCAAGAATTCACTAAGGGCTAAGAGTGCAAATGAGGAAAAATGAACACTAAATTCATATTTTTACCCCCCAAACCTTAATTTTTTACCTTGGAACCCCTTCTAGGTTAGAATTATGAGCACCTTGGAACATATGAAACCATAAATGAAGGCCCTATGGCTTATTTTTTCATCCTCTACGCATATGAACTATAAAGGAAACTTGTCGCGAGCCCGACCCGAAAAATAATTTTTTCAGCCAACCTCTCGAGGGGGCAACCCAACATTGTATTATATTTCCATTAGCCATTGAGGCATAGTGGGGCATATAAATTTTTTCAAATATTGATCTTAATATCAAATTCTTTGAAACAAAGCAACCGGTACTTTGTCTCAAAGAGGGGCAAATTGTAGAGATGTACAAATGACCTAACGCATATCAGATATCTTGAATTACATTTTTTAATTATCGACATCATTATCATTAATATAATTGCATTTCACATCATTTGCATCATAAACCCTATTTTCCTCTATTAATTAAATAATCTTTAATTATTTAATTAATTCACTATATCATCACTTAATTTAACTTTATTCCTCTTGATTAATTAAATTAACACAAGATATTTAATTGTCGCTTACGCTATTCCTCTAAATCAATTAAATTGTTATCATTTAATAATTTAATTAAACCACTTTCCCCTTTCTAAACTCAAATAATTAAATTAATTATTCGAAATCATTCAACATAGTCAACAAACAAGTACATCTTTGTTTGTTAAAGCCAAACATGAATTGCACATTCATCTTCAAATATTAATTAATTATTCAATTAACTAATTTTCCTCACCCCTTTTATGATAAAGAAAATAATTACCACTGATTTCTCACTCTAATCAGTCGACTAACTCATTTATTGTTCAATCTCGCTAACCAATCAAATTGGCTTTCCCAATCCCACCAGACATTCCCATCTAATTCCACTGATTTTCCAATTAAAATCCTTAATTGGATCAATCACAGAGGTTAATTGGCCAATCTATTTCCTCTCAATAGTTCTCAACCGTTGATCACAATCTTTTACAACTGCATCTCAATCATTCTAAAATAGTCTTCTATCTTCTCACAAATCATCTAGAATCTTCATAGCGAAGCACTAAGAAATTGTCTCTTGAGCATATCAAGAGTTAATTATCATCATATTCTAGTTCACCATTAACACACTTTGAAGCTTTTGCAAAACAACAAATGGAGGCTTCATATTGATTCAAATGTAATTCAACATTAATACGGATTACACTTCAACATGGGATGGTAACATTTTAAGGTTTTGGATTCAATTTATGTTATTTTTTAGGATTGCATTGTTTGTTGATTTCGTTATTTTAAAACTTCATTTCATGAGTATGGGTTTGGAATTTAATCTTGTTTTTAATTGATTTAGTTTAATTCGTTGTTGTTTTCCTATGCATTATTTCCCCCTTACAATAACAAAAATCCATCAACCAAGAAAGCTTTGATACCACTTGTTAGAAAATATTACATTCAACCCACAAAATTATTCCATTTCCCACATAACCCCATGAGAGATAAACATGAATACAAGTAACCATAATGCATAGATCAAATAGACAAGCCATAAGATAACACAAGATATACCAGAATGTTGTAATTTTTTGGATTGAACTGGGTCTTTGCCACAATAGTGGTTTACAATGTTTGGGAGATCACCGATTCTTGTTGAAATCAAATATTTTAGAAAATATAATGATTTAAGCCTTGAAATGTTCCATTTAAAGTATTCCAATTGAAGAGGTTTTGATCAAACCACCTTAGATCAAACCCCCTTGGATAGAACCCCACTAGTTTTAAACCATACCTATAACAGTCTCCTTTACACCTATCAAAATGCTGATAAAAAACCACTTTTAATTTACCTTTTGGGGGATCAAATGAATTCATTAAAATTTATTTTTTGTAAGTATGTAGTCCCTATTATAAGCTTCCAAAAAAGTATAATTTTAATAATAATTTGATTATTATATTTATTTTTTATTGCTTGTGAATGTAGGTTTTCACGAAAATCAGACTCTGTTTTGCACAAGTGGAAAATAACCAGATTATCAATTTTTTTAAAAAAAAAAATATTAGTGCACTAGATATTTAAGTCCTTGATCCAACAAAAAAAGTAAAATTAAATTTTGATTCATACAAAAAAAGTTACGCGTTATACGGTCGTGCTATGTTTGAATTGTCATTGGTTTGACTTCAAAAATTGATTAAAGAAACAATAATAAATAAAAAACTATCTAACCAAGTGGAAGCACTAGATATATGAGTTACAAATCTAAATTCGAAAGAATTAGAATTTTATCCTTCATGGAAAAAAAGTTATGTGGTATATGGTGAGCGTCACTTTTTAAAATTGTTGTTTTATGAAAAAAATAGTTTTTGAGGGAGATGGAAAAAGAAGTGCAATCTAATTCCAAAATTTTGAAAAAAATATATTTAGAATCTACAGACAAAATATTCATTTCCTCAAAATCCCGGAGACTTAAACATAATGCCCGAAAGTGAAGATTTAGTTAAAAAATTTATTTTAGTGTCCAATTTGGCCAAAAATCATAAACCACTATTATGGGATCACCCAACTATGTGAGAATTTTCTCTATGCTCAGTATCTTGATGATGGATCATGGAGTATGATCTGAAACGATGAAAAATGCTCACATAGTTTCAATCTAGAAAAATACAATATTCTAATATCATGGACTTTGGAAATATCATGCTTTTAACAAGATATACCCTCAAGAGGGAAAAACCTAGCCTCCAAAAGCATCCATACTCCATCATATTATTCAACAATAAAGCAATACAAGAGTTACAATGAATACCTTTGAAGCATCAAGCCTCTCAATGCATCTTCATGTGTCCAAGCATGAATCCACACATCCCATGCCATGCTTCACATATGCACTCCTTAGAAAGACTCAATAATGATAGTCCACTCACCCAACCAACCTTAACCACTAAACATGTGATTTCTTTAATAGACTCAAGCTCACACAAATACAACCAAGTGGTAAGATAAAACCATGTGCCACAAAACCATCTGAACACAAAACCACTAATCCCTTATTTAATATTGGGTACTAAGTTTTCACTTTATTTAGTATTTCCCCAATATTAAATTATTATCACATGTCTCCCACACATTAAATAATAATACAATGTTACAATACAACATAAAGTGGTCCCAAAATAATTACCTAGTGTGATTAACCACACCACCTAGGTGCATCACAACTAAATAACTATTTAATTACAACATTATAATAAATCATTTTATGCAATGGTGTATAACACCATATCCCAATAGTTACAATAATGGAATGATGTTTCAATCTTTCAATGGCTACTATTATACATGAAATGGAATTGGGAATAAGAGTTTTGAATGCAGGTCTAGAATGGAAAGAAGTAAGCTTGTTCAAAAAGGTGTCATCTATGCCACAATTGCAACAAATAGGACACATTGCTAAGCATTGTAGAAATAAGAATGTGAAACCCTATGTTTCATAGAAGAAGATTGATTTGATAAAGAAAGTGGATTTGATCAAGATGAAGAAGGAAATGAATAAGATATGGAAGAAAAAGGATGAGAATCAAGTGAAGATTGAGTTAGTGCTAGCTTCTGGTGCAGATGTTTCCTCCAAAAACTAAGATGAAGAGACTTGGCTTAGGGAGAGTTTTAACATAAAATCCTTAAGCCCCCACCAAGGATCTAGTGTTGATGCCTTCAACACACTGGTACATATGTTGGATGACATGCTTAGTCTGTTGATGAGATCTTTGAAAAAAATATCTTGTTACAAAGATATGTGGAGTAATTAAAGGTGATTATGTCAACATAGAGAGGGTCTATAAAATTTTTGACCTAACTTTATCTGTAGCATTCAATACAAATTAGGTCACGAGAAAAGGTTTATATTTCATTTTTCATAATCAAAAGTCTCTTGTGATTAAGTATTTGAAGAATATAGAAGAGAAATGATGATTTGAAGCATATGGTGCATTGTGTGAAACCCTAAACTATGAAGAATTCCAAATGTATTTATAGTTTCTTTCTATACCCTAATTTCATAAGTGATTCAAGATGTTTACTACACAAGTAGTTGATGTATTGGAACAACCAAGACCTCAGTTCAAAACAAATCCATTTAAATCCATGGAAACAAATCTAGAAGGCACATTTTTGAGGGTTCCATATGGTGTGATGCACACAGAGGATGTGTGGATTTACGTTCACACAAAAATGGAATAATGTGATAATTTGAAGATTGTAGAATATTGGGTAAATGATTTGATAGGAGATTATTTTGAATTGAAACCTAAATTTGGAAGTTTGACGAGAATGAAGCTAGATGTATGGAACAAATTTCCAAATTTCTTCCATGAGGATGAATTGGTAAAGTATGTGCTCAATAGAATTCATGACAAGTTTATGTGGTAGGACATGCCACACATGATAAACAAGCAAGCTGTCAAGGTAGTTATTAGTTTGTGTGGACCCATTCCAACAAAGAAGGTCATGAAGAATGAGATGGTAATGAAGCTCATTGATGTGAAGTTTGACAAATGTTCCCTAATGGTGAAAGACATTGATGATCTGGTGGTTAAGCATGCATCAATGGTGATTGGCTATACAATCTATTATACAAATAGAGAGAACTTTGTGTCAGCTATTGCCATTCATACTATGAGCACCAAATGGTGAAGGAAGGTCTAGATATTGATCTATGTGAATTCCTAAGACAACAGTTGATAGAGAATCCTCAAAAGACCAAAGAATATCAACACCCCTTCTAGTATGGTACCTTAATTGTATGCTTATTGTTCTAATTTCTTAGAGAAGTTCTTGGTACAAAGAACTTTGTGTGATTGGACAACATTCCTATTGTAATTCAGATTAGAGATCACTTGAGAATGTCAGGGAACCTAGAAACCAAAAATTATATGTTGTGGGGTATCTTTAAGTCATTTCAAGGTAAAATGTAAGAAAGAGAGAGAATCTTGAAAAGTATAGTTGAGATTCAATACAAAATGACATCACTTTTATGGTTAGCAGAGATAACTACATTATGGAAGCAATTAAACCTAGAATTGTTTGGATCTCAGAGCTAGGATATGAGGTTACAACAAAAGAGCTTACCGGTCTAGTAGAGAT
Organism: Sequoia sempervirens; assembly: GCA_007258455.2. Lineage (NCBI taxonomy): Eukaryota > Viridiplantae > Streptophyta > Pinopsida > Cupressales > Cupressaceae > Sequoia > Sequoia sempervirens. Next base: position 214,948,251 of record VDFB02047230.1, read on the forward strand.
TATGTTGAGAAAACCAAGAGATCCATTTTTAGATAGGTTTGGAAATTATGTAGAGAAATCCAGTGAAATGGACCTACAATAGATTTAGAAAAGATAAAGAAAAATGTTGAAAAGATGAAGGAACAGTTGTAGGAGATTGTTGGTTCACCAAAGAGTCCCGCGAAGAAATCCAAAAAATACTTACTCCCCTAGAGGCTTCTCCCAGCACAAGAAGGTCAACTAGGACCTCTACCCGCTCTCCTACTATTTTGAAGTCCTTTGGAACAAAGCCTGCAAAGAGTTCAAAGAAGAAGGCTACATCCGGTGTCTCTAAACAACAAAAGGCTCTTAAGAGGAGAAGAAAAGAAAAGGAAACAAGGGAGAAATACATCAGTTGCGAGCATGAAGAAGAAGAAAAGGAAGGACCTTAATGGGTTTAGAAAAATAAGTCTCAAGCATTCACAAAAGTGACTAGTGCCAAAAGGGAAAAAATTGACATTGTTGATATTGAGAGTGAAGAAGTGGAAATAAAAAAAAAATATTTCAAGATTTAGAGAAGAGAAAAGAATTCAAGAGAAGGAGAGAAATCTCCTAAAGATAAGGGGAAGCTGAAAGAAAGGATGCCTCTGGTAAGGGAACATAGCCCTTTGAAGTTTGATTCTTTATTTAAGAGCATTTTAGAATTTGGTCCCTTGGAAGAGAAAACCAAAATGTATTTGGAATCTAATGATGAGGATAAGGAAATCATTGAAGAAGCCATAGTTAAGTATATGCTAAAATTTGACATTGGCTTGGATAAGATTAAGGATCAATCTCTTGATGTCTTGAAGAATGTTTAAATGCAAGAAGACAAGAAGCCATTGAAGAAGATGCGAAGATAAAAGCATTTTCCTTGGAGAAGACTGGTTCTTCTCTTACAATTGATAGAAGGTAAAAGTTGTCTAAACTGTACAACACAAAAATTAGAATAAAGATAAGAGTTAAGACTCGGATGAGTAGAGATTATGAGAACATTGAAAGGATCTAAAATGAGACACTATAGAAGGTTGTAGACCTAGGAAAAGAGTTGGGAATGTCTCTAGACAATGAAGAGCAATTGCAACATGATACAATTGTTTTGGAAGTCAATGAACTTGTTAATGAGAAATATGAGCATGTGAATAAGCCTGAGCGAGGACAAGAAAATATGATGAAAAATAACATCCCTCTAGATGAAGAGATGACTGATAAGCTAGGGTAGGAAGATAGGTTAACTGATAACAACCCTCTGGATATGGAGAATACTGTTGATGAAGAGCAGAAAGAAGAGAAATAGGATATCCCAAAGAAGAATGAAACTCAAAATGAGAACTTTCCCCCTTCAGATGAGAAGATTAATGATGAGAAGAGAGAAGAAGATTAAAAAGATGTCCCTAAGAAGGATAAAGTACAAGAGGAATAAGGTGTGACTCATCTAGATAATGAGAAGCCTACTGAAGAAGAAAAGAATACAGCGGAATGCTCTTACAACAAATAGAAGGAGAAGAGCAATAAGAAGGAAGAAGAAAGTGCTCAAACATTGGGTGAATCATTCAGAGCTTTTGGAGATTTATTGAAAATTCTACTGGATATGTAATTATAGTTCTAATCGGTGGTATCTACATAGTTATTACAAATTCCCATGCAGTAAGGACAAGTAGATATGGAAAAAATGTGTTCCTTGCATAAATTATAGTTTGGTGATTCCTTTCATGCCTCTGTAAGGAGATACTAAAGAAACATCAAAAGAGTGTTGAAATGATTGATGAAGCAATAAAAGTGTTGCAAGATAGCTTCCCTAGAGAAAATGTTGAAAATTCCCTATATCTGGTGTGCAATTTGATTAAGGCTATTACTCAATTCCTTTAAGGAATATTCTACTGGCTTGGAAGAAAAGTTGGAAAAAGAAATGACAAAGAAGGGAAATGATAAGCGATTGACCAAATATTTGATAAATGTAATTGTGTTGCACATGGTAAGTTGCAAAGCAACTTAAAAGATATTCAAAATTGTGCACATGGAAGAAGCTAAAGTTCTATTTCAATTATCTTTAAAATGGCCTAATTCCATTAATATCATTGATGAGTCCAAATAATGGCTCAATTTTGATAGGGTTTATCATATATTTTTTGTTGTTACCATAGACTTTAGCACCTGGTTATTGACACTCTCTATGTTATTTCCCTAAAATTATGAACCTTGGGCATGACCTTATCCTTGTGACTTTTGATAATATTAACCTGCTATGTGATATATTTATGTTAATCTTACATGTGATTTAATGAATGTTATTCTAAGGTGATTATGGATACATAATTATTTAATGCATGCTAATGTTATTATGCAGGTTTACATCAAGATGTAGATATGAATGAAGATTGTGAGGTGGAAGGAGTTCATGCCAACTGACCAGTTGCTAAAGAAGTCAAAAAGATGGTTAATAAAGAAATCAATGGAGGGAAAATTTCCAATGGAGGGAAACTCCTAGCTCATGTGGAAGTTGTAACTTACCTTTAAATGACATGTCTGTTAGTTGAGAAAATCTATGAGGTGTTGCTATGTTGGATCCTCATTGAGGCAAGTCTGCTTTGACTAAATCTGGCGCATGCATAACTTCCTCCCTCCTTTTCATGCTTTGAATAAATGGCATCCTCCTAGTTTGTTGGAGTCAACCACCTAGTTAGTTAGGAATTAGTTAGAAGATTTTCTCTTATAAATAATGATCGTATGTCCTTCACAAGGTTGGATGTTCTGAGATTATACTTGCATTTTCAATTTCAAGTAATACAATCTTATTGTTGATATGATGTAATCATGTTTTTAATAAATAAAATGACACTTTGATTTGCTACATTTGAGTTAGCTTAGGGAAGACTCATTCAAGGGGGCCCACTTGGTGAGAATTCCATCCATTTAGTTTAATAGTTACTTTTCTGTTAAGTAATTAGTTTCGGTCTCAACAATTGTTTGTTCTTGCAACCATTGGAACATTGTTTTATGACTGTTCCTATAACCAAGGCAAACAGAGTAACTTCCTACCTGTTTGCTGAGATTTCTATTTCTGTCATCCATTTCCAGTTTAGTTGTTGATGTTTAGTTTAGTTGATAACTCATGCTCAATGCTTATGCTTGTTCCCTTCCAACATTTTATTTTCAGTACTATTTCCTTTCTAGTTGTAGGATAAGGATGACTATAGTTGAGTCCTAGTGTACATACAGTTCTGACCCATTTCATGTTCACATCCTTGGGTTGACAATGAAATGAACCTTCATGATGAGCAAGATAACTACTTAGCACAAATATCTAATCTCTAAGTTACAACTTTAGGGGATTAGTTATTAAACCATTAGAGGAGGCCAACAATCATTAAGGACCAAATGGACTCAACAAAGTCACAAATTTCTTAGACCTCTTGTGTTTATGATCTGATAAGTGATGCAAATAGTACAACAAGGATAGCTATTGAAAATATGCGTAGATAGTTCTTCTAGTTCTGCAAGAAAAAAAAGAAAATCATTGTATAGTATAGCCAACTCAGAGACTTGGTAAGTGCAAGGCTTACTTCTCTGATTGGATTTTTAGTTGATGTTGAAAATATGTTGCAAAAGAATCTGGTGCCCAGTTCTCTAGATGAAAGAGAAGACCTTCTTATGTAGTTTGAGAGTCAGTGTAGTTTTCTTGCCTTCACCAAGAAGGATTGGGAGATAGGAAATAAAGATTGAGAGGCACACCTTGAAAAATTGAAGGTGTCTAATCAAGGTAGTTTACCCTCCTCAAGTTAATTTGTACATTTTTTCTTTGTATAAATAGTTTTCCTGATTGCAATGTACATATGTAGAAGTATTTGATGATGTTGCGATATAAGTATTTATTATTTTGGTAATGGATAACATTGATACCTCGGGAGTTACATTGATGTAAATATATCTATAAGGGGGAGTAGAAGTAAAGAAATATCTTTTTTGTACCCTTTTCCCTTGATGCCAAAGGGGAGAAGTTTTGGTCAAGTGTGTTGCCATTAATGACAAAGGGGAAGATTGTTGGAAGTTTGTTTGTCACCAAGGAGATTTTTGGTAACATGAGCATGATGATACATGTGAAGAGATTGTTGAGTGGGGAGATTGATGAATATTGATGAACATGACAGTATATGGTGTTTTCATTGATGACAACCCATGAAGGAGATGCAAAAGTGTTGGTTTGAAGAAGACCAAATAGTTTGGATAATTGCCTAATTCCTAGAGTGCAGTTTTAGCATTTAGTGAACTAGTTTTGAGGTCTGCATTGCTCCACTATGAATAATCTAATTATGCAATTTTGAGGTAATAGTGATGTAGGTTGGAAAAGTCTAAATCTAGATTTTCATGACTTGATGTCTTCCATAGCCAAAGATAATATTGACAATGCATAAGCTCTGGAAATGACCGAGTTGCAGTGATAGAATGTATGTTGGAATGCTCCGCATTCCACCATGAATCAATATTATGTTATGTGAATTTGTGGAAGTGTTTATAGTATTAGTAGTATGTGCATTCCAAATGGAAAGTGTTGTGGTGGTCCACACGTATCAAGTTTTGAGTGAATAGTTTGTTCATTAATTGTTACTTCACTAGTTTTGCTAGATCTAGTGCCGACCTAAGTATTTTTGGGTCGTGTGAAGTTGAATAGTGTATGGAGCAGAATCATGGGAATGATTATGGGTCATGCTGACCTATTTTGGTGGTGTATACGCTTTGGTTCCTTTTGTAAGGTGTGTGTGTTGGTATTTTGGGTCGAAAGGTCATGCGGTCCACAATACATCTAATTAGGTTGACCTAATTAATGTTTTGGATGTTTGTGGTATATATACAAGGTTGAATCATTATGCATAAGTGGTGGATAGAGCGTGTACAAAATTTGGTGCAGAGAATTGCAAATTATAGTTGAGGTGAAGTATGAAGTGTGTTAAGTCAATTTTTTGAGCTTTGGTGGAACTGTATCTTCAGCATTGGTCAAATGCATTGTTAGCAATTCATATTTTGCAGAGCCACCCTTTCTTCTATCTCTTTCTTTTCTGGGAAGTGAACCCTTTAGCAGTGAATTTCTTTTTTTGGGATAGTGAGTCCTTGGATAGTGAGTCCACCATTTTGTATCAAACATTGTAATCGGTTATAATATATTGTGAACTAATTCTCACCATGATTTTTCCATTTTTGTGTTTTCCACGTAAATATGGTGTTCTTGTGTTCTTTAATGCGATGCATGTTTTCTATGTTCCTTTGCATTACTACAAGTTTAATATGATGCATTGAATGAATGTTTAAAATTGAAGTGAATATTGATTCACCATGCCCTCTGCTCCCTCCTCCCCACCCCCTCAGTATTTCGAATGTTCAACAAGTATTTCCCAAATAAAAATTAACAAGGAATTGCATCTATGCAAAAGACTATTTTGACTGAAAATGAGGGATAACATTATATGAAAAGTTTGATACTTAATTATGTGATGAGTCAATTCTCCTACATTTATTAAAAATATAAATATATTTATAAAATGATTTGATTCACTATTTTTTCATAATTTAATATTTAAAAAAATAGATCACATTTAATATCAAAAATCAAACTTTTAATACAATTTTATCTTATCTTTTTACAATTTTTTTTTCTCCATAAATTTAATTTCTTTTAATCTTTGATTAAAGAAATAAATCCCTTTTAAACCCAACGAATTGAAAGAGTTGATTTGACACACATTTCACAATATTTTCCTCTATATATATATATATATACTTAATTGCTCTTAGGATCCATTGACTTGTGATACGATGAATGCTTTGAAAATTTATTAAAATTATCGTTTCACGCGTTCACAGAAAGCTTCTCCGTAAACTTCCCTTGCGTGAAGTTTACTCCATGTAGCGTCATTTCATTGGCCACTCATCACAGAAAACAACTAATGCACCTTCTTTGCAGCACACAATCCTACTGATTCAATGTACATACGTCGTTAACGATGAAAAAATTGCGTTCTATTTTGACTTTCAATTAATTAATAAATACCGTCATATTCTGCTGGCTCACCCACCCATTTACGCTGTAGTGCAAGGACTATATGCAGGCTTTACAAGTAAATATTGACTACCTTTTGCACGGCCGTTTGCATGTAATATGCTTTATGTCTACTTTCAACATGATCACCATTTCCTAGCTATTTTTATTCCTCTCCTCTGCAACATATCAGCCCTGCAATGGCTGTGGCTAAAATTAAGTTTACTATCATTACTGCGTTTCTAATTATCATCTTCACCAATCCACCTGTATGCGTATGCCGATGTTCTCGGCAGGAATCTGAAGCTCTTCTTTCCTTAAACTTCACCTTCTCACAGACCATTGATCCACAATGGACAATTGAAAGAGACTGCTGCGAGTGGTTTGGCATAACGTGCGATCAGAACAACAGCCATGTAGCGAGTATATCATTAGATCCATACTACACTAAAATGAAAGGAGGAGTCATTTCTGATAGCCTGTGCAAACTTCCGTTTCTTACACAGATAAGCATTGGAACGATAGGAGTTATATCTGATAGCCTGTGGAACATTGGCACAACAGGTACTCTTCCTTCCTGTTTGGGAGATCTCCATTTTCTTGAGTATCTAGAAATAAAGGACAGTGGATTGAGTGGGGTAATACCCCTTAGCATTTGTATGCTTACAAATCTCTATAGTATTATTCTTGATGGGAATCACCTGAGTGGAAGCTTGCCATTTTGTCTGAACAATATTTCTTCTTTGAGATATCTCGACCTTTCAAACAATCGATTGAGTGGCCAAATCCCATTTACATGGGGTGACTTCCCTTCGCTAGAGGTCTTGGATGTTTCCTTCAACCAATTGAGTGGGACTCTTCCCTTGTAATTTGCGGGGCTCTCATCCCTTAGAGAACTCTACGCCAATGGAAATAGATTCAATGAGAGTATCCCTTCTTGGGCCTTACCATCCTCTATTCAATATCTCTCCCTTTCACTAAACCATGAGCTCACAATTTCAGCGACTTTTTTCCATAACCTTACCCAATTAATTGCTTTATCTCTATCCAGTTGCACACTAAATATTAGTACATCCTGGATTCCGAACTTCCAGCTATATCAGTTAGAACTTGTCTCATGTCAGATGGACGGTCAAATTCCACCATGGATTTCAACTCAGTTCTCCTTGGATTCCTTGACATTAGCTAACAACGGTCTTGCTGGAGAAATTCCCTCTTGGCCGTGGGCTATCGCCGCCTCCTTATCAGAACTAAATATCTCACAGAATCATCTGTATGGGTCCATTTTTCCAAATGGTCTGAATTCTGCGATGTTAGTCTTGGATGTATCTAGCAATAAATTAAGTGGATACATACCTTCGGTGTGGCCAATATATGATAACGTACCACCTTGGGGGTTGACTATTTCTTTGATTCTCAATGACAATTTATTTACCGGCAACATTCCTCCAAGCTTGTGCAATTTGCCTAGATGGGTAAAGTTGAATCTTAAAAACAACAAATTGGATGGAATGATTCCTTGGTGTTTAATGGAAGATGGATCACCGTTTCTAGAATTAAATTTAGGAGGTAATAGTCTGGAGGGAAGGATGCCCCAAGGGCTAATCATCTCGTCTAGCATCACGTCCTTGGTGATTAGAAATAATCAGCTCAGAGGACCCTTCCTTCCCTCATTTACCAATGATACAGCTTTACAAGGGGGCCCTTTACAAGTACTTGATATTGGGCACAACAAATTTACAGGACATCTTCCAAAGTCAATTGGCAATATTTCATCTCTTCAAGTGCTGGTGATGAAGGACAATCACTTCATCGGTAACATTCTTTCAGAAATTTGCGATCTGAAGCAGCTCCAGATTCTAGACCTTTCTTCCAACAACTTATCAGGTTCTGTTCCACACAACGTTGTATTTTTACGAGCAATGGCTGTAGCAAGAGAGGATGGCTATGTGTTGCAGAGTGAAATGATATATGGGCGTGGTGGTATCGTGGACTCTTCTCTTGGTGGACTCAATATGAATCCCAAAGGTACAGAATTCTACTACCCTTATATTCTTTCCACACTCATTGGTATAGATCTATCCAACAATCAATTGAATGGAGATATTCCTCTTGATTTTGGAAAGTTGAAGGGCTTGAGGTTTCTAAATCTATCCATGAACAATCTGAGTGGAGTCATTCCACATAGTTTGGGGGATATGAGTCATCTTGAATCGTTGGACCTTTCTTCAAACAAGCTTTCAGGAAATATTCCTTCAGAGCTTCAATCTCTGAGCTATTTGGCATATTTAAATTTGTCCAACAACAATCTTTCTGGAAATATACCACAAGGAGGACAGATGATCACATTTGAAAATACTTCATATTCTGGAAATCCAAATTTGCAGGGATGTCCACTTCCAAAGAATTGCTCTTGGCCGAAATTTGCACCTCCTCCTCCTGTAAGTGATGCTGAAAATAAAGACGAAGAGGAAGGCGAGCAGATTCCCTGGTATAAAATTGGAGTAGGATGGTCATATGGAGCAGGTTTTCTGAGCATAATAGTGTTATTGCTTTCAGTAAGAGAGAGGTGGAGAAAAAAAATACTTCAAGGGGGTTGATAATATTTTGAAGTATCTGTTTCCCTTCCTGCGTAATAGGAGATTATGAATGCTTATTTCTCCACAAGAATTGATTTTTTTAGCTTATTTTTCAAGTTGACTATATTTAATATAGTTTCTAAATCTGAAAAAAAGGAAAAAAAAACTTTTTGTCTCATGCTCGTATAGATATGCACCTTCCATTTAAATGGTTGTTGCATTTGAGTTGCTATTATAACACTGTTTCAACAAGGGCTGCACTGCAGTTACAGTCCCCGCCAAATGCCAAAAGCATGCCAAATGGTAACGAAAATAGAGTTGATTTATGTGACAGATTGAATTGTTTTTGTACCATGTATCCAGAATTGACAGTTTTACTCCTTATCAGTTGATTCTTCTTAAATATTTAGGGGCTGATTAATAAGCATGAATTAGACGGCAAAATATACAAGTTTGTTGGAAAATGACTGAAAATTACAGCCTCACAACTGAGCATGAAATCTGGAAATCAATCCTTGCAGCATAGAAACAACACTAACAATTTTACATCAAATAACTTAGTACGCTCCACTAAAGTGTTGGGTTGCTTATGTTAATGAAATATACAAGAAGAATGCTGTAATACAATGAACTATAACATCAGCAACAAAATATTACAATCTGCAACATACCCACTTGGCAAAAAACATGAGATAAGGCATGGAATACAACAAAAGATAGAATAATCTTTCTAAATATTGCTAGTCCAGTAAGAATTACCATTTAGAAAGGATATTCAAAGAGAGGAAAAGGAATGGTAAACCGCATTTTCTTTGCCGTTTCATCTAAAGTGTTGTAAATCTTCTCAGACATATGAAAGAAAATGGATCAAAATCTTAAACATAATTATCTGAAACTAGATTTGTTATAGCACAGGGAGCAGTCATCCAGCCATATTTGCCCACCTATGTCATTAGAGCAAAGTTCTTGAATACCGTTATTTGATTCCAGCACACAGGCCCAGAGAAATTTGCAGGAAATCACCATAGAAGAATTATATATATTAATTTGTTTTCTTGGTCTTTATGTATTCAAACGTGACTATAAAATTAACAGTTTTGCAATGCAAGCTTGAGAATATAAAAGAACCTAACATATGTACCCGTCTATAATTGGGAGCACCTTCGATTTGAGGCCGCAACCTGTTGTTCTAACGTCCAGAGAAATGATCACTCTTCAGCACATTTTTTCATAGAGAGGCTTCTCAAATGATGGAAAGTCACAGTTACAGAAATAGAAAACTAGAAAAACGTGAACTATCAGAATAAAGAGCTTAAAAATATGCATTGAACTTGAATCCTGTTTCCAAACAATTTTTTTTATGCATATGCGTATCTTTTGGAAGATATTCATTCCGTGTTTCAAATTACAGATTCATGCAATGATTTTTTTTTTTTTTTTTTGTAATCAAGAGGTGTCCCCGCGATTAACCCGGTCCAGCGACATTCCGGCGAGCGGGGGCGAGACTAATCCTCTGGGGGGTACGCAACAGCCGGCCAGCCCATACCCCTAGAAAATCCTAGAGCGAGTCGAACCCGAGACCATGAGGAGCCATCCCACAGCCTCAAGCCAACCGCGCTACCCGTGCCGGCAGATTCATGCAATGATTAAACGGTGTAAACAATTTTGAATTCAATAGGATTCATATTGAGATTTAAAAACAAAAATATTTGCTAAAATATTTGCTGTAGCAATTCCAGTGCAACCAAGCCAATTGCTCTAGTTCACACCACAGACAACAGTTGGTTCAAGAATTTATTTAAATTTTTTTAAGCCCGCAGTGCAAAATACCTCATAGTTGTTTTGGTAGATGTCCAAATCTATGCTACATACAAGTTGATGCAAATGCGGCAGATGTGTTAAAAAACCCCTTATTTTGTTTGGAAGATATAGTGAGGAGGATCTAAGTGTTAACTGTAGTTATCATTATGATGGATTTGCTAACTGTATTGAATTGGTTTTGAAAATCAACGGTTTGAAAATTGTAAAGAAGGAATGCAAGACTATTGATTTTATTATAAATTGATTCTTTTATCTTTTAAATAGATTTGTTTGTTTGGTGTTATTTATATGTTTGGTGTTATTTATAATTTTAATATTAAAGTTATAATTTTGTTTTAACAATTTTAATAAGTTTATTTTTATTTTAAATATTTTATTGATTTTTTATTCTTGTTTGTTTGTGTTACTTGTAATTTTTAATATAAAAGTTATAATCTTATTTTAATATTTTTAACAAGTGTCACCTAGTGACTAATACTTGCCTTTATAGTTTTATAATTATAGTTCTGTAGGGTTGAAAAAAAGGTAAATTTTGTTAATTATAATTTTTTGTTTTTTATTTTTTAATTAGTTATTTACCATACTAATTAGTTATAATTATTTTAATATATTATAAGAAGTTAAAACATAAACATTCATTTATAATTATTTTTAATAATTTAAGTTATAAAACATATCAATAAATGCCAATTTTATTATACTTTTATTTAGTGAAATACATAATTTATTATTTTAATTATAAAATAGTATAATGATTTATTATTTATTTATCAAAATGTCTATAAAGTAAAACAAATAAAGAAATGACAATGTAAATTAATAAAAATAGTTTTAATGTAAAATAAATATTATATTATTATAAATATAAGTTATATTAATTTTATAATTGTGTATTAAAGATTTATAAAATAATATTATTTAGAACTATTATAAAATATTTAATAAATATTTTAAAAAAATAATTTTAACACTTAAATACTTTTATTATAAAAATTATAATTTTTTTTATATTTTAAATTTTTCTATTAATAATATTAATAAAAAAATTCTAAAGATATAAAAAATTAAAACACAATTTAATAATTAAACATATTGAAATTTTTACATAATCATTACATAAAATATAATGTTTGACTAATATATTTATTATTATAATGTAAATTTTAAAATAATGTATTTAATGAAAAAAAAATTGCATGCCTATATTCTAGTTTGATGGCATTAAAGTTATTTTAATATAATAATAAATAATTAAAAAATGTAAAACTTATAAAATACAATTTAAATTTTAAAAACATTATAAAATATTTAATAAATGTTTTCTAAAAATATTTTTTACACTAATTTTTTTTTTTTTATATTTTAAAATTTTCTATTAATAATATTACTAAAAACATAAATATTGTCTAAAGATATAAAAAATCAAAACACAATTTAATAATTAAACATATTGAAAATTTTACATAATCATTACATAAAATATAATGTTTTAATAATATATTTAATATTATAATATAAATTTTAAAATAATTTATTTAATTAAAAAACAATTGCATGTCTATATTTTAGTTTGATGACATTAAAGTTATTTTAATATAATAATAAATAATTTAAAAATACTAAACTTATAAGATACAATTTAAATATATTTTGTAATGTTAGTATATTAATACAAATTTAAACATCCTCTTGATGTCAATTAAGATTGATGAAAGTGGTATATGTAAATTCATTCAAACAAATGTCTATGTCTTGTTTTTGATCAATGTATCAATGATTAGTGTCTTAAGACAATACCATTATATACACAACCCCAAATGTGCAAATTTTTTTTTTTTGTGCTCATGCCAATAAATACAAATCATAACACAAACTTATTGACCTTAATTTTTATTTTATTTTAGAGAGCTTATATCATACCTACACCCAAAAGTGTGTTGAATATATTTGAAACAAATCATTTATAAAATCACCAAATACTCAACACCAAAATAAATACTAAATCATACATTAAAAATATCCTTAAAATAAAATAAAATATAACTTGATGAAACACATTTACAACTAAAAAAATCAATATAACTTTCCTCCTTTATATTGGAGCTGGCTAACTCCTAGACAAAAAGCACCTATGTACATACAAAAATGCATGAAAACATACATAATGACATACATGGTACCATACATAACATGAAGAGATGAAACTATGTGGGGCCCGCCAGACAGATGATAGAAGTGACAAAACCAACAAAGAAGGAAATGACATACGAAGCAAGGAGGTGTCTCATCGCCGATAATACACTAGCATTTTTTTCCTTGTGCGAGAAGGTAACTGTTAGCGCGAGAAGGGTGGTGCTACAGTTTAAATTGTAATGGGTACTGTTCACTTGGAAAACCCACAGTGCTTTGGGTTTTCTCATTTTGCAGGTTGAAATCAAAAGGTTGGAGAGCAAGGGCGCACTGTAGGAAAGGGAGAGGACCAAGCGAATTGAGGTGAGGTGTTTCTAACCGGCTGTATGCAATGTTGAAGGTTTTTATGTATTGTGTCATGTGTTGTAGTTAAAACCATAGGAATGTAATGAAATGTGGATTTATAGCTGTGTTGTTGTTAAAAGCTTTTGTTATTAAAACCGTAGGAATGTAATGAAACATGGATTTAGAAACACCCATTGTTTCCAACAACCTTTGACACTGTGTATTCTGCTATTTCATTCTACAAGTTGAAAGTGAAAGGTTGGAGAGTGGAGTTGCAAGTGAAAGGTTGCAGAGCAAGGGGAGACTGCAAAAAGTGAGTTGAGGGGTTTCTAATCAATTGGATTGTTAGCTGTAAATGGGTTTAAAATGTTATGAGGGTTTTTGTTTGTAAATTGTTTTCAAACTTTAAGTGGGTTTAGGGTTTTGTAAAATCCAGTGTTTTGCATCTTAGAATTTTAGAAAACAAAATGAATATCTTTACAAGCTTTTTTTATTTAGACCTTAGGAATGTAATGAAAGGCACTATTTTATAAACACCCACGAGGGTTTGGGTATGTTGTGATGTGGGTTGCATTTTTATAAATACCCTGTGTTTTCCATTTCATTCATATTGGAGTGATAATTGCAATTGCAAATTGTATTTGTTTATCATGGCATTCCAAGAGGCCACATCTATTTGAGAAATTTTTTCAAATAGTTCACTTCCTTGTCTATGAAAGCATATTAGTAAGCAATAATAGAGACAAGGTAGTGAACAGTTTAAAAATTGTCTCAAAGAAATGTGGTTTCATGGTGATTGGAATGTGGTGACAAGCCATATACAAGGCAATGAACTATTTGTAAGTATGGTTGCTTATGTATGGCTTGCCATTGTGTTTTGGCAGACATATACTCACCTGACATTGTGTTTTCCAACTTGCAATCACACTATGCATGTATATGGTTGTTGGAAAACATCGTGCATTTACTATGAAAGCATAATAGTAGATTTGGATTGTCATGGCATTCCAACACCATGGTGATTGGGATGACATGACAAGCCATAGACAAGGAAATGAACTGTTTGTATGTATGATTGCTTATCTATTGCATGCCATTGTGTTTTGGGAGACATATACTCACCTCACACTATTTTTTCCAACTTCCAATCACTATGCATGTAAATGGTTGTTGGAAAAAATTGTGTGTTTTCTATCAAAGAATATTAGTAGATTTGGATTGTCATGGCATTCGAACACCATGGTGAATAGAATGAGATGGCTTGTGAACTATTTCTATGTATGATTGCTTATATAGGGCATGCCATTGTGTTTTGGAAAACATATACTCACCTCACACTATGTTTTCCAACTTGCAATCACACTATCCATTATCTTATATGTATTTTACCATTTACTTTAGAGTGTTGTAGATATTTTATGGTCTATGGTTTCATTAGAGATAACAACGATAATTGATTGCACATTGTGTTGTGTAAGCTTCCATGCATCATACCATAATCATTGTTAGAAGTGTATTCTCTGTTGTGCAGTTGAATGTTTTTGTTCTATTGCATTTTTATTCTTTTTTGGGGGTTGGAAACTGCAAGGTAACCCATAGTGATTAGGTAAGATTGAGAGACCATTTTCATTGTTTGTTTTATTACTTGCATTAGAATGACAAGATTAGTATTAGTATTAGTTTTTTTGTGATAACTCTGGAACTTTATGGGTTGAGGATTGGGAAGAAACCCATATCCTCCTAGGTAAGATTCAAATATTGTCTTTAGTATTCTGACTCATTTCTTGCATTAGAATGAAATGATTAGTCTTTTGAAATAAATCTGCCACTTTATGGGGTTAGTTTACATTTTTTTCTTGATATTGTTATTTCCTCTCTATGCCATGTATGCAAAATGATTGTAGGAACTAGTATTGGGTGCATTTATAAACTAATTTAAATAATTTCCCTCCCTCTTTTTTCAAAACAACACACCATTTCTTGCATATTTCATGTTTCAACTTCCAAAAGAAATTTGTATATCAGGGATACAAATAATATACTTGCTTTGTTGCATCAATATGGAATTTGATTTTAAAGGTATGCTAAGCTCAAACTAGGTTAATCTATGGGTATTTCTAATCTTTGACTTAATACACATATCCAATATTTCCATGCACGAGGGTATACACTAGAATAAATATTGACTATTTTATACTACTACATGCTACTGATTCCCAATTATGGCCCTATTTTACATGCCAGGAAAAGTAGCTTTCCACAGCCTAATAGAAGAAATCCTTGAAATATAAGTTCCATTTTTCTTTTTCATATATGATAACTTTGTTTTATCTTTTGGCATAGAAATGAGTTTCTTGTGATATGGACGGTACAACAATGATGTAGAGTATAACTGTGGTTATGATTGAGGACATAACTTCTTACGAAATTGTTTGATGGAAGGTCAACTTGATATCAGGTTTAGGTTGTTGCAGTACTGACTTACTGGATTTATGTTGTAGAATTTTCATAATACATATTACTACATTTTTTAATTTTGTATGTTTGATTCTAAAGTTACATAATTTTCATTGGCGAAAGTTGTCTATTTGAACAAGTGCATAACATAGTTTTTTCTTTTTTATTGAATTAAAGTTGTTGAGAAAAATACAAAGAACCATGGCTATTCTCAAGTAATAGCCATAACTAGTATAGCTAGATAGTAACCATCTAATTAAGATACATATTAGCCCTTCAAAGAAGGGAAAAATGAAAATAGAAAGAATAGTAAATCTATCACATACCAAATGGGACTGAAGCAAGAGAAAACTGTAAACTGAAATAGTCCCAATTGAATAATAACCAATTGAAGTGTTCAAATGCATAGGTTCTCGTATCGGCTTTGATATCCAGTTGATCAGCCACGTGGTTCATAGTATGATGTATGTCCTTGAAGCATTGATAATAGGATTTGTTCAAACATCCCTCAATACAACAAAGGATTATCCAAGCAGGTTCAGTCTACGACGACTTGCAGTTTTGAACAAGAATCATGGAGGCTTAGTGTATGAAATCTCCAACCTAAGGCATAACAAAAAGTTAATCTATTTTTTTTGTGACTAGTATCATAAGGGTATTATTTCAGGTCCTATGAGGTCAAATTTGCTACTTTTTACACTATAACTTTTTGAATTTACGATGGATCTGCATTGCATTAGGACAATGATAGATGCCATAAATGGATCTTAGTCAACTTGATTGGCTGATTGCATTCTCTTCAACATAAGGTGGACAATACTATATAAAGGACAATTTACATAGATAAGGCAATGATTTTTTTTTGTGTATGATTGGTTATCTATGGGTTGCCACTGTGTTTTGGCAGACATAAACTTGCCTCACACTGTGTTTTCCAACTTCCAATCATATTGTGCATGTATATGCTTGTTGGAAAACATTAGGCGTTTACTATCAAAGCATGATAGTAAATATGGATTGTTATGATATTGCAACACCATGGTGATTGGAAGGCCATGACAAGCCATAGACAATGCAATGAACTGTTTATGTGTATGATTGCTTATCTATGGTTTCCCACTGTGTTTTTCAAACATATACTCACCTCACATTGTGATTTCCAACTTGGAATCCTATTGTGCATGTATATGCTTGTTCGAAAACGTTGGGTGTCTAGTACGAAAGCATAATAGTAAATATGTATTGTCATGGCATTGCAACACCATGGTGATTGGAATTCCATGACAAGCCATAGAGTGGGAAATGAACTATTCCTATTGTTTGTCTATGGCTTGTCATGGCATTCCAAGATGATGATGGTGGAATGCAATGACAATCCATATTTTCAATTATGCTTGGATACATTTTTTCAACAATCCATATTTACTATTTAGCCATGGTGTTCAAAGCCATGAGAATCCATATTTACTATTATGCTTTGATATATTTTTTGCAAGCATGTGTAGCTTGTTCAAAATAACCTGTTTTAGGATTTTAGCCATAGAAGCAAGGCAGTGAACTGTTTGCTAGATTTCTTTCTTAGACATGAATGAAAATTGTGGTAGCATAGTGAACTATTTCATAAAATGCCTCAAAGAAATCTAGCCTCATGGTGATGGAGTGTCATGACAATTGATATTGTAGCTGCTGCAATATGGATTGTCATTGTAACACCTACTCATTAAAATATCAGTAAAATTAATAAATTAGACAAAAATAATGAAATAAATATGATAACAAGAGGAAATTCATTTAAAACCAACTTAACAAACTTCATTAATACGAAAGTAGTAATTTAGTCAGTGTCTTAGATAAATTTTTGCCTTTAATGAATTTGAACAATATATGCTCTTTATATTGCAATGATTAACATATTCATGAATTGAATGCAATCATTAGACTGAGATAAGTAATATTAAAGAAATTCAAAAACCTTCACAACCATAAAACATGAATGAGACTATAACACCCTAGTTTTCTTGAGTGGAAAACCCTCATTGGCTATATATCAACATTTTCAATCACTATTTTAATGATACACAAAGTATCACTTCTATTTCTTTTATAAAATCTTCTTATCTTGCATCACTCAAGATTCAGATGCAAAAGTTTAAGTACAACATAATTGATTAATTTCACAAAGCATTGAATGTGCTATCCAAATAACTTTCAAATATGAATCAATGAAATGCCATTTGTAAACTGAGAATAATACTTCTTTTCTACTCACCATCTTTTTGAAAGAATATGTGGAAGGATATATATAATGTTATGGATTACTAAATTGGAGTATCTTTTCAAAGTGAAATGTAACTTTCTTCTCTAAATGTCCCTTAATAGGGAATAGTTACAAAATTGAAATGTTTTTAACAAATTTTAATCAATTCTTCCTTGAAAAAATGCCTGTTGTCCTAACATAACAATATATCATAAAGATATTTGAAAGTATAACTTGTGTTCCCAAATGATAAAGAAAACTGAACCATGATAGGAACAAATAACACTTGACACAATGCAAACCAACAATTGTAATCATATGAATAGAGCTTGACAATAACTAACCACAATGCCAACATGGATTAAGTTACAGATATGAGATAATAAAAACTTAACCCAAACAAAATGAAAAGAACTCAGGTTTGACTC
The DNA here is from genome assembly GCA_007258455.2 of Sequoia sempervirens. Lineage (NCBI taxonomy): Eukaryota > Viridiplantae > Streptophyta > Pinopsida > Cupressales > Cupressaceae > Sequoia > Sequoia sempervirens. Next base: position 214,966,296 of record VDFB02047230.1, read on the forward strand.
GATACCCAACATTCTATGTAGGGTTCGAAGGCAATAATAGATTTTATACATTTAACCCTATTGAAAACACAGTGGGTTGTAGGTTGTATATCACACAATGTTTTCCAATTTGCAATTATACATAGACAGTATGGTTGCAATGAAACTCTTGTTTTTTTTAGACATTAAGAATTTCATGAAACTCACCTAAAAAAATTATTACAACTGTTTGGTGGACTAAAATTTTGGTTTCAAAATCGTGATATGATTGTAAATCAAAATTCACTGAATATTTGTAGGTTGGAAAACACAGTGTGGGATGTTAGTACATGCTTTTATGAATCTCCCACTTGAAATAGGACATGTACATACATGAGTAATGATTATCCTTTTAAACAAAATCCAAGCACATACCATTCACCTCCTCACCATTCACTTTGGCCAATAGGAAGAGCACTTTGCTGAAAAATGTCCCCTTTGTAGCATCTGAATTGCTGCAAACTCATGCGCTAGGCAATACAAATGGCAAAGGAGGAAATGGTATGGTCTTGGACTTGTTTAAATGGATAATCGTTACTCTCATTACTCATGTATTTACATGTCCTATTTCAAGTGGGAGATTCATAAAAGCATGTACTGACATCCCACACTGTGTTTTCCAACCTGCAAAGATTTAGTGCATTTTGATTTGTTTTCCAATTGTTTTTAGAGAAGATTCCTTTTTTTCATTACACACTTTCTAGTACGTCCTCATATGTGCTTTATTACTACCATGTCAGACAATTCTCATAACAAATAATTTTTGTATTATGTTTGATTTCTTGCATGCTAAGGGATAGAGTTTTGAATGTATTGAATACTTTCAAATGATAAAGGGACAAACATGTGGTAATGAATTTTTTTATGTTTATGGATGAGTTTCAAAAGTATATCACAATCCAGAAAGGAATATATTTCAAGAGTTAGTGGGTTGTAGTTTTTAAAACACCAATATGTAGTTTTACAAATAGTATTAATCTAACTAAGAGCTTTTCTTTTCATAAATGTTTTGTGATGTTATTTATGTTCTAAAGTAGTTGATGAATCAATAGTTGGAAGTAAATATTAGTTTTTTTGTAGATGCTTGCAATGCTATTTGTTATTGACTTTTTTCCCCTAATATTTTGACAACACAACCAAAAATGTTGAACTCAAGAATTTACATTGGGCAGCTTCCCCATGACAATGAGGAAGACAATGGCAATCCCTTTACTATGGAGAGGCTACATCATGCCTTCAAATTCAATTGTTGTAAGGTGGAGGATGCCATTCGCAAAATTGACAGATTTCCCAAGCCCATCGAACCTATACTCCCATATTCTGAGGTTGATGTAGCATGCAGTTTCCTATCAAACTCCATGGACCTACTGACAAACCACATTCTAGTTCATATTTTGTGTGAAAAATATGTTTGGAGACATGTGGTCAATCACGTTCAGCTTGAGGAAGCATTCGAAAGATATGATGTTGATCAGGGTGTCTACCTTATTGGTGACATCTTCCCACATTGATTGTCTCAATCATCCTCAGATATGAGGTGTCTGCAACAAACATTTAGCAGCACCATACAACATCAGGCTGATCATTTTTTCAACCAAGAAATGTGATTGCATGGTCATGTTGTTGAGCCACACATAGAAGAGGAAATACGGGAGATGTATCTTTCCCTACACACACTCCTTGACCACCCTGCACTAGTTCCATCAAATGATGAAAGGGTTATTTAGTGGCTTGGTGTAGGATGCTCCTGTCATTCCAATGAGGGCACAAAAGTAAAGAAAAAAATGTAAAGAGTGAATCTGATTAGGATGTCGAAAGACTTGTTAAATGAATAAATGATATTTTGTATTTTATTTTCTATTACTCTTTTGAAACACTACAGTTGAATAAATGATATTTTGTATTATTGTTTATTAGTGTTTATTACTGTATTTTTTATCACTCTTTATTACTATTTATTATTGTGTAATACTTGACTACTATTTTGTAAAACTACAGATTATAAAACACGAGGTGTTGTAAAAACAACTCACTCACAGTTGTAAAACATAGGGTGTTGTAAAGTATTTTGTATTACTCTTGGTGTTTATTGGAAGTATTTTGTATTACTCTAATTAATTTTTAATTTTTTATTCTTGTAGGACATTTCAAGGTGAAGAACATCAGACATATGGAATGTAATATCATAGGTACAATTAACAAGGTATATATGAGCAAGAAATTTTCAGTAGATAAAGGTCATGAACATTGAACCAATAGTAGGATAGTCACCACAACATTTAAGTAAACCTATGGTCAACACTCTCTTTTCCATTTTTATTCCCGATTTCATCCATGAAGAATTTCCTCAACCTGTATATCCTATTGTTAGCCCTAAGAATCTTGCATTTCCTTTTGATGGGAAACAAGTTGATTATCCCTTTAAACAAAATCCAAGCCCATAGAATTCACCTCCTCACCATTCACTTCGGCCAATAGGAAGAGCACTTGGCTGAAAAATGCCCCCTTTGCAGCATATGAATTGTTGCAAAATCATGCACTAGGAAATACAAATGGCATAGGTGGTTCAATTTCATCATCATATGCAACAAGAGATAGTGGAAGCTGTGCATTTCCAATGCTCAACAATTTGGTTGGTGATTGTTGAGTTGTGGAGGAAATGGTATGGGATTGGATTTTGTTAAAGGGATAATTGTTACGAGCCTGTATGTAGATATCCTATTTCAAGTGGGAGCTTTCCTATTTGTTTTGTATCCACTACCGCATTACAAAAATTCCCTCCTCCACCAACCTATGACTTGAGACATTGATCAGTTGTGCAACAAGACCTTTCAGTTTTGACCTATCAGTTGTGCAACAACACCTTCCATTGCTATCTTTGTTTTATGAAATTATTGTCTTTTATATTGCAGCTCTCTCTGAACAACATTAAGCTCCTCTTCTTTTCACTGTGACAACTTCTTCTTGTGTTTTAATTCCTTTTCTAAGTGGTTTATTTTAGTGTTTGCTTGTTCTGTTCCACTTTGAACATTTCCATCTATTGTTTTTGTAGTGTGTTTATGATTAGAGTATGAAGATGTTTCTTTTCGTAAGCTCATTAGGGAACTTGTTTTCCTTTTCGGATAAGACTGTCATTCCTCCACCCAACTTTTTTCAAGCCCTTTACAAGTAACAACCCAATTGGTTACTAACCCCTCAGGTGAATTTGGATAGTCTTATATATCCCTGACCTGCAACTCCCTGCAGATTGAGAAAACCCAGAACATAGAGTGTTTTCCAAGAACAATACTCATTACAATCTAAAACGTATGTCTTAATCACATCAACACCCTTCCCTCCTGCAGTGAATGGATAGCTTCTTGCACAAGGAAAAAAAACATCGACGCAATTTGATGTGAGAGGACACCTCCTTGCTTTCCTCACCATGATGTTTCCTCCCATTTGCTAGTTTCATCACTTTTATCATTCGTCTTGGTGGGCCCTGCACTATGCCATCTCCTTATGTTATGTATGTTTTTATGTATGTTTTTATATGTACATAGGTGTGTTTTTTTGGGAGATCAGCTATGTCCATACAGGGTTTTACAACATTGTGTGGGTTGAAGGTTTCATAAATCATGCACTCACATCCCACTGTGTTTTCCAACCTACAATCATACAGACATTTAATCGTTGTTGGAAAACACAGGGTGTTTAAAAATGGTGCCTTTGATTGCATTCCTATGGTCTAAATAAAAAAATCTTTTCAAGATGAATATTCATATTGTTGTGTAAAATTCTAGGTTGCAAAACACTAGTTTTTTGAAATTTGTAACCCACACAATGTTTTAAAACCCTTTACAAGTGACAACCCAATCGATTAGAAACCCCTCACCTCAATTCCATTGGTTTTTCATCTCCCCCACCTACTCTCCAACCTTTCACTTTCAACCTACAGAATGAGAAAACCCACAACATAGTGTGTTTTCTAATAACAATACTTACATATTAATAGTGATGTTTCCTTTTCTTGTTGGTTCTGTCAATTCTATCATCCATCTGGTGGGCCCCACACTACACTGTCTCTTCATGTTATGTATGTTACCATGTATATCATCATGTATGTTTTTCATCAATTTTTTGTGTGTACATAGGTGCTTTTTGTCTAGGAGTTAGAGAAACTTGACTCCTAGACAAAAAGCACCTATGTATGCAACATGATATCATACCCCCATACCCCATGCCACATGTGGATAAAAAGCACTGGGGAAAAGACTTGACGAATGACTAGCCATGTGATGGCAGGTGGTGCTACTAGAAAAGGGCATGCGACTAGGTAGGAAAGTCAAAAAGCTAAAGAAAAACACACTTAACATCGCCATTTTCCTGCATTTGCATTTTCCAGTTTCATGGGTGGGAAGGGACGAGGCACATGCGAGGGAAATGGAGTTGCAGGCTATTGAACCAGAGTAAAAGCATTTCATTTTTTTATGTACATAGGTGCGTTTTCTCTACATTTTTGCTACATTCGGAGAGCTAAAAGTCGCCATTTGTGACATTTCATTTCACACTTTGGTGGGGAGCACAGGTGATGCAATGGCTCGGCCGAACAAGAGAAACACTTTCGACACGCACAACAGTTAGCCAACAAGTATGTATATCTGCCATTGTATATGCCATTTTTTCATTCTGTAGGAACTGTGAAGCACAATTGTTAAATGGGTTTCTATGAAGCATTGAAGAGTGGTTAAATGGATTTTCTGAAAAGCATTGAATGACTATTGGTTAAAGAAAAAGGGTTTTCATTGATGGAAAAATAAAATGTTTTTTTTGCGTGTAGGATTTTCATATGAAATGCATAGTTGTTTCTATTTGTAGAATAAAAAAATTGAACTAGAAATTCTTTGCATTCGCCATAGTAAGCATCTCATCTTTAAAAATATCATAACTCCTTAATGCAGAATAAATGAATAAATTTTGGAAGTTTAACTGACCCATACACTTGCAATTCAAGCTATGACAACTAGAATCACCTGCATTTAGTGAAGAAGCTTCACATCTCCTAAAGCGTCCTTCTCAATCCATGTGCCCTTGTTTTCCTTAATTTTGTTTCCTCAAATATATCAACCACTTGGAAGGAAGATAAGTGTTAGTGATAGATTAAATTGGAAAATTAAAGACATTTGGTGCTACAAAGAATTTTTTATTCCAAATTTCACCAATATACAATTTATATGTTGTGGTGAGTGCAAAATGCCAGCTTGCGCAGACAACAAACATATTAAACTATACATTGGGAATTTAATTTCTAATTTAACCTATCGCTAACACTAGTAGTATATATCAACAATTATATTTTCCATTCTACCATTCTGCAGGAACTCTGAAGCATTGAACGTTCATTCAGATATATAAAAAACTCATCTCTCCTAACATATGAAAGAGGCCATAACTTACAATAATCAATAAACACATATAAGACAAAACAAGAAGGATACCACATACCACTATCAGACTTCTATTTATATCTTGTGTCTCTCAATGAACATCTAAATGACATATCGGTATCGTAACCATTGTTCAACGATATTCTAAACTAAACCATTACTTGTAAAAATGACATAAAAAATACAAATCATTGCAAGAACAAAGGATAACAAGTCAACAAAAGCCTTGTTGATCACCTTGATTGACCAAAAAATAATAGCTAATTGGCCAACAAAACACACCTATGTACATACAAAAACAAATAAAATCGTACACAAAAACACACATAGAAACACACATAACATGAAAAGAAGGCAGAATAGGATGGCAATGCAAAAAAGAGAATCAGTTGGATGGAGACATGACAGTCCTATGTGAAAAGGTAGACAAATTTTGTAAACAACTTATTAAAAACAAAACATCTACATTCTCTAATAAGAAAGACACTCTCAAAGCTGAGAATAGTACTTGGGTTGTAGGTTTCATAACAAATACTATTTTCCAACATGCAAGTATATATAGATAGAATTCTTCTAATGAAAACCTTAAAGTTTGTAGACAGTAATAATGTACTAAAGTTCATTCACCTTCACAATTTATAGCAACTCTTACAGAAAAAAATTGAAATTCAATTTCATCATATCATTTAAAAATAAATGCACAATTTAATTTACAAGTTGGAAAACACAATGTGGTTTGCCATTTATTTCATTCCGTACATTCAAAGTTACATGGTTGAGAGCATGTGTAGGAATGTCTTGAAAAGATTTTGTTAATTAGCTAGTAGGAATGTAATGAAAGACAACATTTTATAAACACCCACTGTTTTCTAACAACCATTAAAAAAATCTAAATGATTGCACATTGGAAAACACCATGGGAGGTGAGTGCATGATTTATGAAACCTCCAACCAACACAATGTTGTAAAACCCTCTAGATGGACACAACTAATCTCCCGAAAAAATGCACCTATGTACATACAAAAATGCACAAGAACATACATAACAACATACATGGAAACATACATAACATGAAGAGCAGACATAGTGTGGGACCCACCAAATAGATGATAGAAGTGAAGGAACCGACAGACGAAAGGAAACGTCATAGTGGGGAAAGAGAGGAGGTGTCCCATCACATTGAATTACATCAATTTTTTTTACCTTTTAAAGCGAGAAGCTATCCATTCAGTGCAGGATAGAAGGGAGTTGATGTGATTAAGACATGCGTTTTAGATTGTAACAAGTACTTTTCTTGGAAAATACTTTGTGTTCTAGGTTTTCTCATTCTATAGGTTGAAAGCGAATTGTTGGAGAGCAAGGGGGTATTGCAGTTGGGGGAGACAACCAAGCGAGTTGAGGTGAGGGGTTTCTAACCAACTGTATGTACATAAGTGCATCAACTCGGTTTTCCTGGCTTACCAATTGGGTTGTTATGTCTAGAGGGTTTTACAACACTGTGTGGGTTGCACATTTCTTAAAACTCAATTTTTTTCCAATCCCATTGCATTCTTACTATCTAATTCACAAAAGGCTCTCAAGACAGTCACAAAGCATACCAAATTGAGGTGAGGGGCGAGTAACCAATTGGGTTGTTACTTGTAAATGGTTTTAAAACATTATGTGGGTTGTAAATTTTGAAAAACTAGTGTTTTGCAACCTAGAATTTTACAGAATAGTATGAATGCAATTTAGATAGTACAAACAATTGGAGTATGACTTGTCATTTTCAGATATTTTTTTTCTGGCGTGGGAATTTGAGGTAGAATGACGTGTGCATTTTCAGTTTGGAGAAAGAAAGGGGAAAGCACTCTATGTTTCATGTTTGCACATTGAAAGCTGATGGTTGGAGTGCACATGTAGGAGTTAGAGGAAAAAACCAATGTTTTGAAACCTAGAATTTAAAAAAATGGTATGAATGTAATTTAGACAGTACAAATGTAATGAAAGGCACCTTATAACAAGACTTACGTAGAATAAAAATCACATTTCTATTTCTTAATATGATCCAAATATACATGCATAGTATGATTGCAGGTTGGAAAACACAGTGGGAGGTGAGGTGACAACATGATTTACAAAAATTCTAACAAAAAATGTTGTGAAACACTCTACACACTGAAGCCAAATACCTTACTGGCTGTTTAGAAAATGGTGCCTATCACCACACTCCTATGGTCTAAATAACACAAATCTTTTCAATACATACATACTTTTTTGGAAAATTCTAGGATGTAAAATACTATGTTTTACAAAACCTGTAACCCACCTAATGTTTCAAAATTATTTAGACAGTAGTATTTGAGGGACGTTTAGGCACATTTTGTCTATGCTTCACATGAACACCTACAACTCCATTTCCATTTTCCTTAGCCGCGCGTCCCTCCCCAACCTGCAACTCCATTTTCGTCACCCGTGCCTCCTTCCTCCCCACCCACCAAACTAGAAAATGCAAATGTGGAAAATGGCAATGTTAGGTGCATTTTTTCTAGCTTTTTGACTTTCCCGCCCACACCGCATGTCCTTTTTTGGCAACACCACCTAATGGCATGTGGCTACCCATCTATCAAAACTTTTCCTCGATGCTTTTTGTCCACTACATCGAATGGGGTATGGGGGTATAATATTATGTTACATACATAGGTGCTTTTTGTCTAGGAGTTAGCTTCTCCCATGTTAGAAAACACACTGTCTCCTATCAGTTGTTCCCTCTAATAGTGGTATATTATATGAATTGGCCTTTTATTCTAGTATATTATTCTATAAGGGGAGAAACTAACTCCTAGACAAAAAGCTTACAGAATAATATACTAGTATTAAAGGCCGATTCATATAATATACCACTATTAGAGGGAACAACTAATAGGAGACAATGTTTTTTCCAACACTGCAAATAATGCAAGCATTTTATTTAAACACAACAATGGAATGTGTGATTTTGAAGATATTCCTACCATTTTGTAATGTTCAATGTTGCAAAACTGTACATGTCAAGAAGCAAGCACTGAGACAACCCTTTACATTTAAACACTGTACTTCAAATAACTGAAACCCAACATTGTGTTTTCCAAATTGCAATTACTTTCTACACTTTTTCTTTTCAATCATGCAAAATTTAAACACAACAATGGAAGGTGTGATTTTGAAGACATTCTTACTATTTTGTAACATTCCATGTTGCAAAACTGTAGGTGTCAAGAAGCAAGATAGTGTGTTTTCCAACACTACAAATAATGCAGGCATTTTATTTAAACACAACGATGGAAGATGTGATTTTGAAGCCATTCATACTATTTTGTAACATTCAATGTTGCAAAATCAAATGTGTTAAGAAGCAACCAATGAGACAACACTTTACATTTAAACAAGGAGTTTCAAATAACCGAAACCCAACATTGTGTTTTCCAAATTGCAGTTATTTTGTAGACATTTTATTTTCAATCATGCGAAATTTAAACACAATGGAAGGTGTGATTTTGAATACATTTATACTATTTTGTAACATTCCATGTTGCAAAACCGTATGTGTTAAGAAGCAAGGAACCCACTGCCAGACAACCCTTTACTTTTAAACTAAGAAGAGATAGTGTGTTTTCCAAGACTGTAAATAATGCGAGCATTTTATTTGTTCCAATCAGATGAAGAAATTTAAACAACCCATTTTGTTTGTGTATGGTTTTGGGAAAATAAAAGATTTTGTTTGCATGTACGGTTTTGGGCTTGGGTTTCCATTCCAAATTCTCATTTTCAAAACCCACCGGCTCATAATGTTGTTTCAAATCTACAACCCACATAATTTTTTTTCAATACCCATCTTCACATCACAAAAACCCCTTTATTTATTCATAGTCAAAATTCAAAACCTTCAAGTAAAAAAAATTCTCAAACAGCCATGCTGAAAACCCTACACACAAAAAAAAAAAATCATTTTCATTTCACATAAAACCTATTTAAAAGAAAACCCATCAAACCCTACATGCAAACAAAACATTTCATTTTCATTTCACAGAAAACCCATTTAACAACAAACCCATTAAACCCTACAATCGTGCTTCATAGTACCTATAAAATGAAAAATGGCAGATAAAATTGTAGGTACATACCTAGTTCAGCCGCCTACAACTCCATTCATTTTCCTATGCCACACATCCCTCCCCAACCTACATCTCCATTTCCATTTTCCTTAGTCGCACGTCACTCCTTAGCTTGCAACTCCATTTCCATTTTCCTTAGTCGCATGTCCCTCCCCAGCCTACAACTCCATTTTCCTCGGTCTCCATTTTCATTGCCCACGTCTCCTTCCTCCCCACCTAGCAAACTGGAAAATGCAAATGTGGAAAATGGTTCTGCTTTGGGAATTTTTGTCTAGCTTTTTGACTTTCCCGCCCACCCACGCGTCCTTTTCCAACAACGACACCTAATGGCATGGGGCTGGCTGTCCGTCAAGACTTTTTGTGAGTGTTTTTTGTCGACCGCAAAAGCATGGGGTATGTGGCCATATAACATATATAATATATGTTATATAAATAGGTGCATTTTGTCTAGGAGATAGCTTTCTCCCTTTATATCAACATATATTTTAAAAGATGAAAGACACAACCGTCAAATACAACAAAACAATGTATTCTATTTCTTAAATTTTTTTTTTTTTTTTAAATTTTTAAAAGTTCTAAGTTGAATAAAATAGCCAATGTTGCAAGAACACCATTAAAACTCTTTGGAAGAATTATAGCTTATGATAAACAACATAGAACATGGAACTGATTGAAACTAAAATCATATAGAAAATGAAAAAGAATGAATGGCTAGTAATATTATTAATAATAATCCATAAATCAGCACCATAAGTCAGTGGGGCATTTTGAATAAGTCACTTTAAAAATCATTTAAAAAGTTGGTGGTGATATAATGAGACAAAATTAGTGCCATAATTGGCAATGTAGCTGTAGATAAAAGTGATGACATAGTTGGTGATTTGGTTGCAGATATTGCTGTTGGAGATGTTGCAAAATAAAAGAAAAAAAAAGCATCATCACCAAATAAATATATTCCAAGCGAGATGAGAGGGTCAATCCCGCCACTGACGTCCATATCTCAGAGAATAAATGGCCATATATTAAAAAAAAAACTAATCACTGAAAATAATTTCCTATCAAATAGAGGACAACCAGGAGAGTAGTAGGAGGATTAGTAGTCATACTTGCAGTGACTAAATATTAATATAATAAAAATTATTTTAATTAAAGCCAAAATCATATTTGTATCGAAGAGAGCATACTAGGTGTGTTAGCTGTAGAAATGCCAAGACCAGTTGCATTTAAAACAGTAAAACCCTTGTTAAAACCCCAAAAAATAGAACTTACAGTAAGCAAAACTGTCAATTTAAAATAGAATAGAAGCTAAGGAAAATTTAGTGGCGATTCCCTACCCTCCGGCCAAGAACCGAGTGGGAAGCTATATTCGTGCAGGAGTAAAGGAATTGTAATTACTATGAATAAGATCAATACTGCGAATAGGAAGCTATATTCCTACAACAAGGAGGACTCCATATTCGATAATATCTAAAATGAAACTGTATTATTTATTATGTGTTAAAAAATAAACTTTATTCCTAGCACAAGAATAGTTCACCTTTATGTTTCCTTAAAATCTGTCAATAAAACACAACTTTTAACCAATCATATGTTTACAAAATATTTTTTTATAATTTATAAAGTTAAATAATCTACAAGTTCACTTTACAAAACTAAATTTTATTTTATTTTTTAAAAAATCATTGTTTTTGATTGGTTGAAAGCCAATTTAAAAATAACTAATTAAATAACAAAAAACAAAACTCATTGCTATTACATGATGACAAGTACTAATAAGTTTATTTTTATTTTAAATATTTTATTTGAAAATAGTTTTAGTTTTTAAAATTTAATTTAATTTAGCTAATAATATTTTTATTTGTTAATATTGAGTTTATGCTTAATATATTAATTATATTTTTAAGCTACATATTTTACTAAGATTTCATTTCTAATAAATTAAAAAAATAGTTTTGTTTTTTATTTAATCATTTATTAGCTTAATAAGTTTATTATTTGCTATTATTTTTTTAAATTATTATGTTTATTAATATTAATAAGTTTATTATTTGCTATTATTTTTTAAGATTATTATACTTATTAATATTTAGATTTTGATATTTTTGAATTTCCATTTAGTTTTTAATTTATATTTAAGTTTTTAATTTATTTTTATTATTTATGTCTTTTTATAATAATAATTAAAAGTTATTAGAATTAATTTAATTTATAATTATTTATCTTATTAAAAATTTAATTATTGTAGAATAATTCTATTTTATATTTTAATTATTTATGTTTTTTTAATGAAATTACAAAGAATAATTAACAATTATTAGAATTAATTTAATTTATAATTATTTATTTCATTAAAACTTTAATTATTGTAGAATAATTCTATTTTAGATTTTTGTTATAATTTATATAATAAAAATAATTTAAACTTAAAATATAAATTAAAATTATAGAATGTGAGAGAGAAAGTAATTTTTGATTAGTCATTTCATGCCAACAATCCAAGGATAACATGTCCTTAGCGAGTTATGCTCATGGTATCATGTCATTTGATTAAAGATATGATAATTCACATTTAAAACCTCTTTAGTATACCCAAATTGCACACTTAGGAGGAAAATAGATAGAGAGATAAAGAGAGAAAATAAAAAGAGAAATAGAGAGATAGCCAAAGAGATACAAGAAATAAAATGAGAGATAGAGATACAAAAATGGAGGTATAGATATAAAGGAATAAATATGGAGAAAGAGAGAGTCATATAAAGACAGAGATAGAGAGATAGATAGATAAAGAGAAATAGGAGGCAAAGATATATATATAGGTAGAGAGATAAAGAGGGAAAGAGGGAGAAAGAGGTGGAGATAAATAGGGATAGAATATATTAATAAGGGGAGAAATATAGGGAGAGTGAAATAGAAAAAAGAGAAATGAGAGAAAGATAGAGGAAGAGAGAAGGGGAGACAAATATAGAGAGAAATATGGGAGAGGAAGAGAGACTAAGAGATAATAAAAAATATAAATTTAGAGAGGGAGATAAATATATAAATAGATATCTCTCTTTCTCTTCCCATATATCTCTATATATCTCCCCATATGTACCTCTTCCTACCTCTCTCTATATATTTCCCTCTTTCTACCTCTCTCTATATAACTTTCTATCTCTACCTTTCTATCCCTCCATCTCTCCCTATCTCATTCTCTCCCTCTATCTTTGTCCCCCCCTCTTTCGATCTCTATTTCTCTCTCTCCCTCTCTCTCTCTCTTTCCATTTCCATTTCCATTTCCATTTCCATTTCCATCTCCATCTTCATCTCTATCTTCCTCTCTGTCTCTCTCCCTATCTTTGTCTCCTTACACCTCTTTTTCTCTTTCCCCTTTATCTTTCCCACTATATATATCTCTCTATCTCTCCCTCTTTCTATCTATATCTCTCCCTCTCTCCCTCACTCTCTCTTTCTACATTTCTAAATGTCTCTATCCTCTCTCTATTTCTCTCCCTCCCTCTCTATCTATTTATATTTATCTCTCCCTCTCTATATCTATCTCAATATCTCTCTCACTTAGAGATACACTCCTTGTTTCTCCTTCCTTATCTCTATCTCTATATATCTTTCACTCACACACACACATTTTTTTCTCTCCCTATCTCTATCTCTCTATATCCCCCCCTCTCTCTATCTCTATCCCTCTCTATTAATTATCTCTATCACCTCATTTATCTCTCACTCTTGCCCCCTTTATTTTTATCTTCCCATTTCTCCCTCTCTCTCTATTTATATTTCATTATCTCTATCTCCTTTTTATTTAATCTATCTCTCCATCCATCTCCCCTCTTTCATTGTTTCCCTCTTTCTATCTCTATCTCTCCCTCTCCCTCTTCCTCTCTCCTTCCATCTCTCCATTTATATATTTATCTCTCTCTATCTTTGTCTCTGTCTCTGTCTCTCACCCTCTCTATCTTTTCAAGTTATATTTATCTCTCTATCTCTCCTTTATTTCTTATCTCTCCCTCTCTCCCTCTCTCTATCACTTCCTCCTTCTACATATCTCTACTTCTCTATCCTATCTTTATTTCTCTCCCTCCATCTCTCTCCCTCTTTGTCTCTCTCCATCTCTCTCTCTTTCTCATACACTCACACACACTCCTTGTTTCTCCCTCCCTATCTCTAGATCTATGTCTATCTCTATTCTTCCATATTTAAATCCTTACATATCTCCCTCTATCTCTATCTCATTATTGTAAAGAAAGAAAATGTGCGGAAACACTTTCCTAATGACAATTCTAAGAAAAGAATGTACATTTAAGGTTCAAAATATCAATTACAGTTCATTAAAGATGCACATTACCAAGAAACAGATAAGAACAAATTTTAGACAACATAGAATAGAGAAATAAAATCAAAACACAATTGACACTAGATTTACATGGGAAAACCCTTATGGGAGAAAAAATCACCACACCAAAGAAAATAACTTGTATTACAATAATCAAATTACATACAAGTTACAGACTCTCCTTTGAGATGTCAATATTACAGTAGAAAAATTTCCCTGATCAACCTTGTACAAAACAACTTCTGATTACAATACGTTATGTCTCACTATTACAATGCATATACAACATTCAATGAAGAACACTAACAGGCTATTTGATCATCCAACCATCTAACCGATCACAGTTACAATACGTTACAATGTATAGCAACAACCATGATAAAAAAATGCTCTTTGTACATTCGGTTCAGTTCAACTTGCTCTGGTGAGAAATTGTCAAACTTCCTAGTCATTTGAATGGCCATCTCCTAGTTAGCACCATCCTCCACGAATGATAGCGTACACCTTAGCATTCAAACAAGTCAGCGCTCATTCACCCATGGTCCTTCTATAGCACTACCACTTGATAGGTTGAAGACTCCCGCGGTATGGTGGTAATAGCACTACCGCTCAATAGCTGGAAGACTCTCGTGGGATGGTGGTAACCACACTACCGCACCTTAGTTAAATAGCTTCCATGGTATGGTAGTATGCACTGCACTACCGCACCTCAGTTAGAGGGATTCCACGGTATGGCAGTATCACTGCGCTACCACTCAACTGCTAAAATGTTCCTGCGGTATGGCAGTATACACCACACTACCATGTCTCAACTAGAAGGCTCCCACAGTATGGTGGTAACCATGCCACTGCACCTCTCTCTCCATCATCTCGTGTTTCAGTGGTACAATCAAGAAAGTAATAGTTATGCAATTCTGGGTTGCTTGGTGACAGAAGTAGGGTTATATTAGTGAGTTTGAGACACATTTTCTCAACAATCTCCCACTTGATGAAGAACTCATTGAACCCTTTTCAATATATGAAGTCACTGAGTATTCTAGAACCTAAGGCCCATCGAATTTGCACACCATCTGAACTTATCCTTGCTCACAGGCTTTTTTAATGCATCAACAACATTCTTTAGAGTATCAACCTTTTCCAAACAGACCTTTCCATCCTCCACCATATCATGTACAAAGTGGTACTGCACATCAATATGTTTCATCTTGGCATGGAAAGTTGGATTTTTCGCTAGACAAATGGCACTCTGACTGTCACAGCAAATAATAATCCACCCTGCATCAAAACCGACATTAGAACACAATATCCTAAGCCAAATGGCTTCCTTACAGGTGTGAGTTGTTGCCATATACTCAGTCTCTGTAGTAGATAAAGTGACTACAACCTACCATTTACTCATCCAACTAATTGCACCACCATTCATCATGAAAATATATCCACTGGTGGACTTTCTACTATCAATGTCCCCTGTCCAATCAGAATCCACATATCCACAAATGCTGAGAGTCTTTTGCAATTCAACCAAATTTCCATGGTAACACAAAGCATATCCCAAAGTTCCCTTCAAATATCTAAACACTCTTTTCACAACATACCGATGTGTCCTTGGGTATGTGCAGGATCATGATGGAAAAAATAGGCCCTTAAGTGGCAAAAAAATTAGAAAAATCAGAGTTAGGAAACTTGACTTAAAAATTTGAATAAGTTATCTATATTATTTCAAAAATGTGTAAGAATAGAATCTGTAGCAAATTGAATGTAGTTTCTAAACTACTAGGTATGTTTACAAAAAAAATAAAAATCTATTTGGTGAAAATTTGAAATTTCAATGCAATGGTACTTAAATTTCAGTGAAAAAATAAGAAGTAGGTGTCTATCTGACCACCCTACCATAATAAAATGATAATTTTTTTATAAGATTTTAGATATAAGTAGAGGACTCATGCCCTAATGTGATGCATATTTTTTTGTAATTTGTTTCCAAGTAAATAATTAATTATGAATTTTTTATTACAACTTTTTAAAAAATATAAAAACTTGTATGTCTAACCACCTTAACTTGGTCAAAACTTCATGAAATTCAATTTTTCTTTTTTTAATCCTATAGTATGTGATGCATGTTTTGGACTCAAAAAATGTGATACCATTTGAAAGCTATAAATTTTTTTCAGTCAACCTATCAATCAGGACTTTAGTCGTAATTTGAATAGAAAATGAATAATAGGTACTTATTAAATTCAAATTAAAGCATAATTTATATCAGTGAAAAGCTGAGAATCTCCTTTAAAAACCCTTTTCATTTCATCAATTTTGGGTAAAAAAATAGTCGTCAACCACATACCCATCATATTGCCACTTTTTGGCCCATCATGATCCTGCACATACCCCCTTCCTGGATTAGCCATAAAAACCAACTAAGTACTCCCATTGCTTGGGAAATGTCTAGCCTAGTGCAAACCATTGCATACATTAAACTGCCAACCGCACTTGCATAAGACACTCTAGTCATATCCTCCATCTTAGTAGGAGATTTTGGACAATCTTCAACAAATAGCTTGATTCCCTGCATCACTAGAACAACTAGTTGCTTGCAATCAATCATACTAAATCTCTCCAGAACAATGTTAATATACTTACTCTGGTTGAGCCAAAGTTTCCTACTCTTTCTTTCCCTAGTTATTTCCATCCCCAGAATATACCTAGCTTCACCAAGATCTTTCATTTTTAACTTTGCAGACAATTGAGATTCTAGATTAGAAATCATAAACATACTATTCCCCATGACATATCGTCAACATAAAGGGAAATAATAAGTACGCAATAATTTTTAGTCTTGAATTACACACAATGATCTGATTTCAATCTTACAAAACCCAATGAAAAAAAAATGTGTCAAATTTCTAGTACCACATTCTAGGCGACTTCTTTAAACCAGATAGAGATTTCTTTAACTTGCAAACCAGATTTTCTTTACCTTTTTCCACAAAGTGCTCAGGCTGGGACATATAAATTTTTTCTTCAAGATCACCATGAAGAAATGTTGTCTTCACATTCATCTACTCAATCTCCAATTCATATGCTGCTGGAAGTGACAAAAGAAATCTGATAGATGTCAGCTTTGCTACAAGAGAAAATATTTCTCCATAATCAATTCCCTCTACCTGGGAATAACCCTTTGCAACCAACCTCGCTTTATACTTTTCCATACTGCCATCCAAACCAAATTTCTTTTTTAAATATCCATTTGTAGCCCACAGGCTTTCTACCTTTAGGTAATGGAACTAGATCCCAAGTATCATTTTTCATTAATGAATATGCCATTTCTTCATTCATGGCTTCCAACCAGGAATCTGAATCAGACATTTCAACTACCTATTTTACAGTCCTAGGCTCATTAGTATTAGTAATCAAACATAGACACAACTAGAATCCAACATAGAGAATCCATACCTATCAGGTTGCTTCTTCTCTCATGTAGACCTCCTCACAGGTTGAGGCTGAGGTTGTGGTTCTTCTTTAGAACTCTCAGAGCTGCTCAAACTCTCCTCAATTTTAAGTACACTATCAATGTGTTGTTCCTCTTTTTCTGGAGTTAGAGGTATTTCAAGAACATCATTTTCCTCTTTATTTTCTTTCATTCATGACTGTAGTTCCATTGAAGAAGGTTTCAACTCCCAAAAAATTACACTTCTACTATATACAACCTTTTCAGTCATAGGATTTCAAAGCTTGTATCCTTTCACTCCAATTTTGTATCCAATGAAGATACACTTAACAACTTTTTTCTCCAATTTAGATCTCTTCACATATGGCACATAAACATATGGTTCACAACCAAAGACACAAATATGTCTCAGAGGGGGCTTCTTACCAGACCAAGCTTCGATAGGCATTTTATCAACTAGTGCCAAAGAAGGAGAACGATTTACCAAGTAACATGTTTTAGCCATAGCCTTAGCCTAGAAATTCTGCTCCAAACCGTATTGCTCAACATACTTCTTGCCTTCTCCATCAATGTCCTGTTCAACCTTTCAACAACTCCATTTTGCTATGGAGTGTAAGGTGTTGTTTTATGCCTCTTAATTCCATGGTCTTTGCAATATCTTTTAAATTCTGTAGAACATAATTCACCACCATTATTTGTCCTTAAGCATTTAATTTTCTTACCAGTCTTATTTTCAACCAAGTTCTTGAACTCTTTAAACTGACTGAACACTTCTGATTTACTTTTTAGAAAATATACAAATTCCCTTCTCAAATAATCATCAATAAAAGATATATAATATTTTGAATTTGACAACAAAGGAACATTTACTAGACCAAAAACATCAAAGTGAATATAATATAGAACACCAAAAGATTTATGAGGACTAGAATAAAAAGAAACACGACATGATGTTTTCTATATATACTGTAATGTTCACAAAATTCAAATTCCAAATTACAATCATCAAGCCCCTCAACCAGGTTTTTTATTTTTCAAGGCTTTTAAGCCTTTCTCAGCAATGCAACTGAGCCTTTGATGCCAGAGCATAGTCTTCTCTATAGGAAGTTTAACTTCCAAATAATTAGCCCCTTTAGGGGCCTCAGTCTCCTTTACACAAACAACCTTTTGTGACTTTGAAGAGACACTGTTACATTGAACACCAAGTGCATCTAACTTATATAGAGTACCAATTCGGGCACCCCTAGCCAGCACCATCGAGCCTCTAGTAATTTTGCAACCATTGCTTGAGAATGAGACTTGCACTCCAACATCATTTAGCTTACTTACAGAAAGTAAATTCTGAGCCAGACCTGGTATATGCATTATGCCATCAATTCCCTTAATTCTTCCATCAGGAAACTAAATTCTAACTCTTCCATGACCAACAATTTCCAGAGATGAATCATTTGTTAAATACACCTTTCCACTGTCATATTTTTCATACTTTGTGAACTAGTCTCTATGAGATGTCATGTGGAAAGATACTCCAAAATCAATCAGCCAAACATCATCTGATGCCTAAGTTGCTAAGGCTGCAATGAAGGCATCTACTTCACTCTGAGAAGAATTATTATCAAAAGAGTTATTCTTCTTCTTTTTCTCCTCTTTGCAATCCTTTCGGACATGACCAAGTTGCCCACAATTCCAACACTTCACCTTGGAATTTTTACCAAGAGACTTTGATCTCCCTTTTGATTTTGATTTAGACTTTTTGTCCTTCTTCTTGCCTTTTTCTTTTGATCTTCCTTGAACATCAAGAGCCTCCTTTGCCATCTCAAAAGATTTCTTTCTCATCTCTTCTGATAACAAAAAAGCAACCACATCTTACATCTTGAAAGTGGTTTTCATGCTCCCAATCACCATCACTAAATGATCCCAAGAATTCAGAAAAGAACATATCAAAAGCATACAACAATCTTCTTCATCAATCTTCACACCCACAAATGTTAACTGATCAGTTAGCATGTTAAACAAATTCAGATGATCAGCCACAGATGCCCCTTCCTCCATCTTCAAGGAGTACAACTTCTTCCTTAAGAAAAATTTATTCACCAAGGAATTTCCCTAATAAATGTCTTTGTGATTCTTCGATAAAGAATACAAAAACTTCTCTTCATGAACATTCAGGAGAACAAATTCTACTAAACAGAGTCTTATCAACCCTTTTTCTTTTCTATCTATGAGATCCCAATCTTCTTGCTTCATGATAGAAGGTTTCATTCCAAACACAACAAGCCAAAGATCTCAATCCACCAACAAGTCTTCCATTTTGAGTTTCCACAACTCAAAATTACTGCCATTGAATTTCTTAATTTCAATCTTTCCTGATGTGCTTGCCATCTTAATCTGCAATCTAGATTACCAAGTTTCTACAAAACTCCCACTAAATAGGATTGACACAAAAAACCCAACCTACCCACAAGGATAACATAATTGGCCAGGCTCTAATACCACTTGTAAGGAAAGAAAAGGTGCAAAAACACTTTCCTAATGAAAATTCTAAGAAGAGAATGTAGATTTAAGGTTCAAAATATCAATTACAGTTCATTAAAGATGCACATTACCAGGAAATAGATAAGAACAAATTTCAAACAACATAGAATAGAGAAATAAACTCAAAACACAATTGACACCAGATTTATGTGGCAAAACCCTTATGGGAGAAAAACACACCACAACAAAGAAAATCACTTGTATTACAGTAATCAAATTACATACAAGTTACAGACTCTCCTTTTAGATGTCAATATTACAGTAGCGACATTTCCCTAATCAACCTCATACATAACAACTTTTGATTACACTACGTTATGTCTCACTATTACAGTGCATATACAACATTCAATGAAGAACACTAATAGGATATTCGATCATCCAACCATCTAACTGATCACAGTTACAATACGTTGCAATGTATAGCAACAACCATGATAAAAAAAACTCTTTGTACATTCAGTTCAGTTCAACTTCCTCTGGTGAGCAACTGTCAAACTTCCTAGTCATTCAAACGACCATCTCCTAGTCGACACCATCCTCCACTAATCAGTATACACCTCAGTACTCAAACAAGTCAACGCTCATTCACCCATGGTCCTACTGCACTACTGCTTGATAGGTTGAAGACTCTCGCGGTATGGTGGTAACCCCACTACCGCTCGATAGCTAGAAGACTCTCGTGGGATAGTGGTAATCGCACTACCACACCTTAGTTAGAGGGCTTCTATGGTATGGCAGTATCACCGCGCTACCACTCGACTGCTAAAAGGTTCTTGTGGTATGACAATATACACTACACTACTGCATCTCAACCAAAAGGCTCCTGCGGTATGGAGGTAACTGTGCCACCTCACCTCTCTCTCCATCATCTCATGGTACAATGGTACAATCAGGAAAGTAACATTTATGCAATTCTAGGCTACTCGGTGACAGAAGTAGGGTTATACCAGTGAGTTTGAGACACATTTTCCTAACAATTATCTATCCATCTCTCTCTACCCCTATATCTTTCCCTCTCTACCCCTCTCTATATATCACTTCCTATCTCCATCTTTATATTTCTATCTCTCTCATTCTCTCCCTTTCTATATATTTATCTCTTCCATCTCTATCTATCCCTTTGTGCTCTCTCTTTATCTCTCTGTCTCCTCCTCTTCATATCCCTCTCCTCCATTTCCATCTCCATCTCTATCTCTAACTTCCTCTCTATCTCTATCTCCTTATCTCTCTCTTTTCCCCCTGCATGTTTCCCTATTTCTATCCCTATATCTCCCCCTCTCTCCCTCTCTCCCTATTGCAAACATAACACAAGCCTATTGGTAATGGAGCCTTATTATCTTTCTGATTTAGAGTTTTTTTAAAGTTGTGTTCATATCCCTATAAGCATATGCATAATTGATTTGAAGCTATCACTTCTCCATTGAGAGTGTTGTTGCACAAACATCATTTTTTAAATGACCTTCCAATTGACCTCATGTATACTAGACAAATTTATATAAAAAATAGACCCAAAAATTCCTTAATTGACCTTCCACACTTCTTTGGTGTACCCATTGCACACTAAGGTGCAATTGCTAGTTACCATTATGATGGATTTTTCTTTTTTCATTTATGTATTCAGCTAGATAATTTTGTAGGAAATAACCATAGAAGGATGATATAGATTATGAAGACATAGAGGAGATTAATACAAAACCAAACAAAACAAAACAAAGATAGAAAGAAGAGAGAAGAAAAATAGAAATGATTTGCAAATATTTATATTTTAAATATTTCAAAAATACATAGATTTCACTTCATTCATATATTATAAAATAGATAAGACCAATACACTGAGGTACTACTCTTTCTTGTGCTCAAAAAATAAAGTAGAATAAACTCCCTTATTATTGGTTGTTTCTTCTAACTATTGCTACAACAATATTCACTACTTTTCCATTTTCATACATTCATCTATCTACAAAATGACTACCTAAAAGCTACATATAATCCCAACAAGGAGGGAAAATAAAAAAGCATTTAACTACATTTGATTGTTCTATGAGTGAGCAATCCAACGAAGGAGATATGCAATTATATTCTCAATCAGAATTTGTCCTCAACTTGAGAGTTAAATTTTTTTGTTTAAATGGATGTAGCTGGAGGAAAGAAATTTCACACATGTGAGTAGATTTAGAAGATATGTTGGGGGTAGGAAAAAATAAAAAGTCTATAGTCGAGGAATTAACAAGGGGAGTTGGGATTAATTTCCAACTCTCCTCCTTAATCAAAATTGTTGCCATCCATGATGCCCAAGTTGTCTCTTTGATGAACAAAACTCTCCTTTCCTAATGGTTTGGTGAAGATATCTACATATTGTTCTTCAAACCTACAATTTTCCAGAATAACTTCTCCACCATTTATTAGTTCCTTTATGAAATGATACCTTGTGTCAATGTTTTTTCTTCTTTTATAGAAAACTATGTTCTTGGATAGTGTAATTGTTGAGTTTTTATCACAAAATATTTTAGTTGCTTCTTGTTCATGCCTTAAGTCTTTTAGCACTCTTCTCATCCAAATGGCTTAACATGTTGCCCCTATTGCTGCTACATATTCAGCTTCAAATGTGGAAAGAGATACAATGGGTTATTTCTTGGAAGCCCATGAAATGACTCCCAAACCCAAATGGAATACATAGTTTGATGTGCTCTTTCCATCATCTACACTTTCTATCCAATCACTATCTATGTATCCTACTAATTTAAAGTCATTTTCCACACTATATAAAATTCCATAACCCTTAGGTTCCATTCACATACCTTAGGATTCTTTTAGTTGTCAGTCAATGTGTCTCCTTTGGGGTCTCTATTAACCTTGAAATCAAACTCACTACATACATTATATTAGGTTTTTTTGTATTCAAATACATTAAAATTCAAACCATGTTTTGTATAGGGTTGGGTTAATATTGTTGCTACTATCATCCTTACTTAATTTCAAACCCATGGTTGTTGGTGTTGGAGAAGACTTGTTGTTTTGCATACTTTGATTGAGAAATAAAAATACAATATTGTCTTTGTTGCACCTCTATGACTAAAAAAACCTTAATCATCCTAAATCTATCATCTCAAACTCATTTTCATAGTCTCTTTAGAATCAACACATTTGTGGTGAAACATAGAAAAAAGGAAACCCTTAAGATTTGACCCCAGGGTGTAGGTGTTTTTTCAAATGTGTTTCATTAGAATTTGAAATAGCTAGGGTTTGACAGATTTGGACAAGGTATATGATTGACTTACAACTTAAAAGGTGAGTCAACTTGCCCTTGACTAGATCTAAAATTTCCTTAAGGATGAAATGCAATGATTCAAGTAACCTAATGATGTAAATGATTGTTTTGATGCAAAACAACAAATCTGGAATGTCATAGAGGAAATTAGACTATAGAAATGGACTAAGCAGGACATTGTGCACCTGTGATATAAATTTGGGGCTAAAAATGTTGGACTAAATTGCCTAGGATGCCTATGTCTATGTAGGGGGATTTCAAATTTGATTTCATAGTTATATATTTTATTATTATATATTAATATATATAATATTATACAACATATATAATATATGATATATATTATAATATTATAATATTAATATTATATTAATATAATATAACATAACATATAATATATATTATATAATTAATATATAATTTATTATATTATTATTAATATATAATATATTATATATTATAATATTATATAATATATATATATATATATATATATAGTTTATATATTATATATTACAAATTATATATTATAATATATAGTTTATATATAATATGTGTAGTTTATAAATTATAAATTATAGTTTATATGTGCATCGTGCACCATCCCTTAGTTTATATAAGGGACAAATCTGACAACATTAAAAAAAAATCTATAAAAATAAACATATATCCATTTGGAATAGATATTCGTTCCAAATAGATATCCATTTCTTGTGTTATAAAAAATTGTCAAAACTCATTTTCGTGCAGTTTGTTGGTTGAGCTGCATGATAGAGTGAGGCAGAGGTAATTGATATTCATTCACTCTGATACCCAAGTGCAAAATTCACCTGCATAAACCTCTTTTAATAATATGTATTTTGATTTTTAATGTTTTTTCTTCAATTTTTTTAACTTTGCATTATTTTATAAGAATTTTAGTTTAAAATAGGTTTTACAGTATGCATTTTACTTTGTATTAAAAAAAATGTTAATTTTTAACATCAAACATGTTTTCCAATGGATGAGAATCCTAATCTTGTTCTAGATGAAAACCCTGCCTAGCAAAATCCTCCTCCACCAAATCCTCCCTTACAAAACTCGCCTTTTATCCATGCCTTAATTCATGGTAATTTAACTAAATTGAGAAACATCTACTAGTTATACGATAGGAACCCTCACTTGTTTGAAATGAAAACTACTCTAGAATCAATAATTTTCAATGTTGAAACTCTTATTAACCATCACATTACCTTTTTTGAATAGTGAGAGACCATGAGACAACGATATGCCAATGGCTTATCTTATAATCAAGTGAGGGATCTTGACATTACCAAAGACCAATTAGCACAACTATTTATCAATCCTAAAACTAGACAGTTTGTTGATGTGTGCAAGCCTAAATATTAGATTAAATGGTGCACACATTGAGGTATCCTAGATAATTTTTGGGATCGTTGGTGGATGGTTTTTGATAAACCACCCAACAACAAGCTTGATGTCACAAAATATTTTCTTTGAAAACTATATTTTGAATTTGTCTTGGGTAAGCATGTCAACTACTTTGATATTCGATAATTCCAAGGTGTGGGTAGAGGAATGCCTCAAGATAGACCCAAGGCACATTGAGTAACCCTAGTTATTATTTCTTTGCCTATTGCCCCCCCACCTCCAATACCTTACCCAAAGATTGTTGGAGATATAGCATATTAGAGTATCTTGGTCGTACATGCTTTAATTGGCCATTTCATCAAATAGAGCTCATAGTTCATGCAATTGCATGATAGTGATACACTTGTTGCATAAGGTGTTATTGGCATACCCTCTTATCCACATATTTGTGTGCCCCATCGCTGCATTATGTGCAATCAGGTATGTTTGGGCCCTCTTGGACAACCTAATGAGGCTTCAATGGACACATCCAAATATGAGGTCCATCATATGTTACATGTAGGAGATGAGAGAGCACGATCTGAAGCATATCCAGGAATTAATTGGGTGCAATAGATGACATAGATGTAATGATAAGACTTAAAGTAATTTCATAGTGCATTTTATCTTAAATTAATATTTTTTAAGAAATATTAGTACTAATGTATATTTATGTACCAGATTTAATAGTTGTTGATGGAGGATCAAATTTCCCAAGTCTAAGAGGGTACAATTCCAGCCATTTCATTTGTCCTAGAGAGTGTTTATATAGTATACTTTTTTGCACATACATGTTTACAATTTTTTATTATATATGTATATCATTTAAATTATGATTTAGATGTTAAATTTTCAAATCTATTATGATTAAATACATGTACATAGATTGATAGTCTTATGTATTCTTTTAATTTTATGCAGCAACTTGATACTTTTACATCCATGATGACTGCTTCTGACACATTGGAAGAAGCATCATAACAAGTATATATATATTTTTATATTCATGACATTATGATTATATGTACATGTGCACATATATAGTCTTACATTCATGTCATTTTTATATAGGAAACAAATTTAGCTAGTTCATCCATCATGAGCCCTTCTAGAACAAGAGAACAAGTATTATAGGAGGTATGTTTTTTTTTATATTAGATAAATATGTTTAGATAGGAGTAGATATATGTTTAGTTTATGATAATTTTCTAATAATTATATATTAATTTGTATCAATTTTATTTTACCTACTATAGTTTTTTGCTCGATTTAGCAATGTAATGAATCTAAGACCATTTCGATATGTTAGGACTCTTGATCGTCCTACGAGACAATCATATGCAAAATATCTTGCAGAAAAAAAAGGAAAGACTTGAGGTAATCAAGAATTCTATTTTAGATATATTATAGTTCAATATAGTGATTTTGATGCTAATTTGAAAATTCTAAATTATAGTATATACCTTTCTATTTAGTAGTTTAACTTGTAAACCATTGACATAATTAATCTAATTTATGGTTTGAATTGTTATTGTGCAGGCAACTTTAGAGCCACCAAATACTTTGAGGAGGCTCAATTTTGATGATCTAGCACAAGATTAGGATTTTTTAGAGATTGATACATAGCTATCAACATGTATATTGTATACAGATCTTGAGATGGCATATTCCACATTTTTAAAACTTGTTTTGAGTCAACATATATATGCCAAATTTGTATATGTGGGTGAAAGTACAAAGATGTGTCACACTTTTATAAAGGAAACAACCAACATTGATCCAAATTTTAAACTTGAATCATTAAAAAGTGACATATATGTTTTTAATTTTGAAAAGATGTAAACTAATAAAATGTGTATTTTTTATCTTCATATTTTTTGAAAAATTTATAAAATTATTTTAAAATATTTTTTTAATAAATTGACAGTATAAATTAATTATTGATAGAATGTTGAAAAATGAAGTTACATGAGATGCCAATCTTTATATAGTAATTTTTTTTTCCTTCAATTTTTTGTGTATTTATAACTTGAAACTTTAGCACATGGATATGTTTTTTCCAATTTTGATAAATATATATTTTTTAAATAAATATTAAAGCGTGTGTATTAAAACAAAATTATTTCCATTCGATGTCAACTTTCATATTAAATATTTATCTAAAATAGAAAACAAATGTACCATCCTAATAAAGAGTCTTTTATTTAGTGATCATATTTTTCTTAATTTTTTAAATTATGTTTTAGTATTTTTCCTTGGCATGGTAATCAACCTAATATTTTGTGCTAATAACCTACTTTTAGTAGAAACAAAATATAAAATATAAAAAATAATGAAACTATATATATATATATATATATATATATATATATATATATATATATATTTGAAAACTACACTTATGGATCTACAAAAGGGTATTTTTTATATTTAAAAATAATAATTATTTTTTGTTAAATTAGCCTCAAAGTGGTGCTACATATGCATTTAGCCAACAATTTTAGTTGAGAAAGTTGTGGAAATATATAACTTAGCTAGAATGAATTTTACTAGATCTTTGATCAAAATTAGTTTTTAGTTAGAAATACTTAAATTCATTTGTGCTAATAAGTTGGTCGAAAGTGTGACACAAATTTATACTTTTACCCATGCACATACATAATTATTCTACAATTTGATATTTAAAAAATGGTATTCAATCTAATTTGTTCTTTGTGTGCATGTCTTTCTACTTTGAAACTTAAAAATGAAATGTATAATTAGTTTAGAATGGTTTTAAGTTATGATGAATAACATGTTATAGATTAATGAAATTGCACTTTAATAGAACCTATGAATTACAATTGGTAATCCATCTATGTTAGTGTTAAATTTGGCTGTCTTGGGAAACTTCACAAAATTTTATGACCATTTTTCTAATGTTATCAATCATAACATGGATTCTTATGTTCCAAGGTGTAGATGCGAAAGGATAAATTAACATAATTTTCAATGTTGTACCATTATCAAAATGATTACAAATTCATCCTTTTATAAAAAAGTGTAACAATAAATTGTGAAAATTTGTGCAAAGTTGACTTGGTAGCAAAGTGTGAGATGGGCTAGTTAGCTAAACATTTTATTTGTCTTTTACAATTAAAAGGATCAATATTATGGTCATAAGAATGTCCCTGCAACTATAAACATGAGTTGGCATGCCAAGATGAATATTTATTTCACTTAGTTGAATTCACTTGATGTCATTATAATCTAAAAATTTACACCTTGTAATAGGATGAGTCTCTCATATTCCTAGTTTTGTATGTTTACGACTTATTGATCACAATGAGTTCTTCATCCTCAATTGTGATAGTGAAAATTGTTATACATGATAATTTTTTGATGACTAACTTTATTTTGTTGATTTTTTTTTGTGGGATTAAGCTCTATCACTTTACATCCAAGATTTACCTTGTATAGTCCAAAAATACAATTGATTTTCTCTCACAATTGCATATGGCCAATTGCAAACCTACTCCAACTCCCTTTCTATCCAAAGTCAAAATTTAGGTGAGATGTTAGATTCACCATTAGTTGATACTACTATATATTCATATATTATTGACAACCTCAATTATTTGATTCACTTTAGGCCTAGCATTTCATGTCATTCACATGATCTCTAGTTATGTAGGAACCTCATGAACTAAAATAGAAGGAAAACTACTAGTTCCTCCACTATACTCAAGGAACTCATAGTTTTGGGATTCTCTATACAACAAGGGTTGATATTTTTTTTGGTATACAATAGGGGTGTCCCCGTGACCCAGCCCAGTGGCCCAACAGCCTGTATCTTGGGTACCTAGGATGGGTTGGGGTGAGACTAGTTCCCTGCAGGGAGATCCCTTGCTTGTAAGAAGTCCCACCTCTCAAACCCAAGAGACAAGTCGAACTCGAGACCAATGGGTGCACTAATTTTGATGGGCCAATAGATTTACTTGATTGTAAGTCTACTTCTAGTTATAGTTTCTCACTAGCTTATAGTTAGGTATATGTTGGAAAAATAAGATGTAAAGTGTCATCCTCTTTCTTCCAATTATGTAGGCCATCTATTATATTTTATAACAATGAGAGTGCTAAATTAATCTATTAGAACCTATTCCATCATAAGTGAACCACACACATTAAGGTTCACATATATTACATTTAAGAGTTCATTCATTGAAAAGTCCAAAATCTTCACCATTGCTTGACTATTAAGTAGGTGACAACATGAGCCAATGCAAGAATGTGTGAGTGAATTTTAGGTGAAAATATACACATGTGACATTTGTGAACATACATAAGTAGGTGCATATTTATAATATTTTTTATTTTATACATATTTTCACCATAATCATCAATATTGCATATGCGAGCAACACACTTGATGGTGATTACACATATATGAGACATTTTTTACCATACACATGACTTTCATAATCATCATATTTTGTATACATTATACCATCAATATAACCAATAATGCTTGCATATCATATTTTTCATGTCCTCATGTACAAATATATGTCTTATATCATCTTTTAACCATCATAATCATCAATACAACTAATAATTCCACTATAATTTTATTAATTTCTCCATGTAAAAATAAATCCATGTATCATGCTATGAAACTATCCTACATACACAAATAATATGTGCCCCTGATATCCTCACTTCATAATGTACATCTCAAATCATTGGTACTATTAAGGACACCTGCATTGCAATATTACAAAAATTGTTAAAAATAGAATAAACATTGAGTAAAAGTAATTGAACAATGAAAGCAACATGAACTCCAATGCTAGATGCATTTCCATCGAACATCACATCCTACTCAAATCTTGTGTTGAGAAATGCCTACATATAAATATTAGAAAAGTATGGATTATAAACAACATGAACAACAAAGTCAATTGATCATTCTTTGAAATCAAATACAAGATCATAAATCAAGAGTTAAAAGTATATGAAGAAGATACCTCCTCATAAATTACATTGAATGTGTCCTTAATGTTGAAGCAAAATCTTATAACTTTTGTTTTGAATCACTTCTTGATGCAATAGTAATGTCCACCAAAGAGACCTATATTTGTTAAGAATTGTTAAGAAACATAAACTCAAACCTATTTTTAACTTAACAATGGTTAAAACTAAACATGAATATTGGAAAATGCAAAAATTGTAAAATTTATAGTAATTTTGACAAATGGGAAGTTTGGACATGTCAAGGTAGGTAGATAAATACAAGGGAATGTCTCTTTTCATTTCCCAAGTCACCCAATCATTTTGGAGTGCTCTTTTTCGAGGTAGTCTCTTAAGAGCCCTAAAAGCCAAAAATGTCAAAATTTGATGAAGTCGTTATGGGAGCTTGTGGCACATAGGAATGTTTTTTCTAGACCTATAGTTGTATATAAAATCCATTCAAACCAACCTCTCTTGGTTTGGGTCAAGTCAACACTGTTTGTGTGTTCTTGTGTCATGCATTCTTACAAAAATTGTCAATGGAAAGCAGTGCAAAAATGGAAAGAAGCATTTGTTTGTTTTGTGCATCATGGAGTGAAACCAACTATACCAACACATGAAGGTGATTAGGTAAAGGCTATGGAATTCATCCTTTTTCTTCCCAAGTCTCCCTCATGATTCTGGAGTGTACTAATTTAGGGTAGTCTTAAAAGTGTCATAAGAGCAAAAAAGGTAAAATTGTTAATTTTTTAGTATTTTTGATAAATGGGAAGCATGGACATGTCGAAGTAGGTAGGTAAATACTAGGGAAGGTATATTTATATTTCCCAAGTCACCCAATCATTCTGGGGTAGTATCCAAAGAGCCTTGAGAGCAAAAATGCAAAATTATAAAAAAAATTAGTAATTTTGACAAACGGGTAGCATGGAAACATTGAGGTAGGTAGGTAAATACTAGGGAACTTGTCTCTTTTCATTTCAAAAGTCACCCAATTATTCAAGGTTTCCCTTTCCAAGGTAGTCTTTGAAGAGCACTAAAAGCCAAAAATTGTGAAGGAACCAAGGTAAAGATGAAACTTCCAGTATATACAGGTAGTTTGAATGGTGATGAAGAAATCCTTGATTGGATAGGGGAGTTGGACAAGTACTTTGACTTTGAAGATGTACCTAAAGAGCAGCAAGTAAAGTTGGCTAGGACCAAGCTGAAAGGTCATGCATCCCTATGGTGGGACTATGTTCAGGAAGAAATGAAAAGGAAAGGAAAATCCAAGATTACTTCTTGGGATAGGATGATTTCCAAGTTCAAGGGAAAATTCTTGCCTTGTGACTACATGACTTAGTTGTATAGGAAGTTGTAGAAATTGAAACAAAAAGATATGGGAGTGAAAGAGTACACTAAGGAGTTTTATAAGTTGAGTATTAGATCAAGACACATCGAGGACGATGTTGACAAGGTTGCAAGATACGTGAATGAGTTGAAGTATAGCTTACAAGATGAGTTGATCCTTACAAGCCCTAGGACACTTGAAGAGTTTTATCAACTAGCCTTAAAGGTCGAGGAGAAGCTAAATAGGAAGCAAGAAAAGCATAATAGAGGTAGAGGAAGGAATTACAAAGGTAGAGGTCCATATGTTGGTAGAGGATAGTCACAAAGAAATCAAGGCGAGTCAAGCACCTCACAAGAACAAGCACCAAGCTCAAGAGGAGGTTTTAGAGGAAGAAGGCCTAACTTTAGGTGAAGATTTGGACAAAGAAGAGGATTCAATGGTTTCATAGGAAAATTCTACAAGTGCAACAAGTTTGTAGGTCATCAAGCTTGGGAGTGTCTAGAAGAGCAATCCACTACCACCTTTAGGAATGAAATGATAACTCAAGTTGCTCAAAGGGGAGATGAAGAAAGTGCTAACTCCTCAATACAAAAAAAAAAACTAGAGAAAGGAGAATCCTTACTAATGGGGAGGGAATTGATCAAGGTTCCAATAGAGAAGGATCCACCTCAAAGGAAGTCATTATTCAAGACTGTTTGCAAGTGCCAAGGTAAGTCTTATCAAGTTGTTATAGTTTCAGGCAGTACTTATAATCTAGTTGTTGTTGAGATGGTAGAGAAACTAAATTTTAAGGGGTTGCACCATCCTAAACCTTATAAAGTTTCATGGTTAGATAAAGGGTGCCCCCACAAGTACTAGTTAATGAACAATGTTGGGTAGAATTTCAAATAGGAAGGTATAAAGACAAGGTGTTGTGTGATATCATCCCAATGGATGTATTCCATGTGTTGTTTGGTAGGCCTTGGAAATATGAAAGAAAAAAAATTCATGATGGTAGGAAGAGTGTCTATGTTTTGGAGTTCAAGGATGGAGTTACATACACCTTAGCACCTTTGAAGGAGGAAGGTAAAGTGATAGGGAGGTTGGATGAAACAATCAATGTTTCATGTTGTGGGTCTTGCTTGGAAGACTTCTATGGTGTTGCACTCCACCACTTGAAACCTATAGGACCTCTTCCTTCTTAGGGTCCTCTGGTTTCTCCTTTCCAACCCAACTATCAACTTAGATCCTCCTACCAAGTCAAGTCTTGGTGCAATCTTGCAACTCTAACCTTAGCCCTTAATCCACCCTAAAGGCTACAACACTCCTAAATCTTGAATTTAGCTTTGTAGGGGTGTGAAGGTGTTTCTAATGACTTCAATCCATCCTATTTTGGTTCTTAAGGGTCCACCTAACTCCATTTCTTTGTCGCTTCCACCAAACCCTCATTTAGGCCTAAAAAGGCTACTAGCCCTAGGAGCCCCAATTAGGCCTCCTTCTCCAAGAAAATAGGTTAGTTCTCAAAAATTTCCAAAGAACACCCAAATCTTTTCTTAGGATTCCTGGTTCATATGACCACCTCTCAAGGATTTTTTGGGTCTTGGGTCTCAGCTATTCATACAACGCCCTAACTTGAAAATGAGCCAAAACTAGGTCTTTTAAGCCCTTTCATGGCTGCTCTCAAACTGTTAAGTATTCCTCACATCAGATGGATTGATGGAGCTTCCTCCTCTATGATATATCTTGGCAAGACACTTATTTGACTTCCCCAAGCAGTAATTTGTCAAGGCATTGACACCCCTACAAATCAAGTGCTCTGCACTAAGGTCTTTCCTAGCTGGACTCTTCCTGACTCGCCTAGGGCAAGACTTCCATAGTAGCTCCTGTATTTTCAAAGGCCCTAAACTCTACCATATGTGCATACATGGAGTCTAGTCATTGTTCCCAAAGTTCCATACAATTTGTACGGCGGGAAAGATAACTAACACTCCATTTTCACAAAACTGCCTGTTTCAGACCAGCAATAGTGTGAAATCAAAACTATTTACAAAAAATGCTTGAAATTGTATAAAGAAACTAACTAATTCCACACAATACTTGAAGAAAAACTACACTACATCCTACACAAATTACAGTGCCATGATTAATCCATTGAAACCTCACTTCAATGCAAAAATTAGAAAATGCACTCTCAAACACAATTGCTTTCCTTGAATTCACAAAACTTCAAAACATAACAAATGCTTCCAACCCCACTCCAATGCTGAGGCATCCCATAAATAGGGTCTTGAATTCAATTATCCTCTCCCTTGGGCTCTTCTTGGCCGCTTGTAGCTCTAATTGAGCAACATTTTAAAATATTTGCAAGAATTCTTCAAAATCCAAGACCTCATTTTGAGCTAGAACCTAATAACACCTATTCAATGGTCAACATGACCTTCATCAGATGATCAACACCCAATAAAAAATTCCATTAAGGCTTACATCCAAATAAACTAAATTTGATTGCTTAGTTTTCCTAGACAAGACTGTCCTAGACAGACCTTCTAAACAACCTATGGTAACCTATGGGTACTCCTGCACCATTCTCCCCCTCAACCCAAACACTAAGGTTTGTGGGGAGAGATAAGAGATAAATCAATACCCTGCTTCTTGAACTGAGCTTCATCCACCCATGTAGCCTCAGATTCTGGTTTGTCTTTCCATTTGATGAGATGCTCCATGTATTCCTTATGTCGGGTAGACTTCTTCACCCTTGATTCTAAGATCCTCTCTTCTTGCAACTTGTCTTTAGGAGGTAAGGCTATGTTACTCACATCCTTCAAGACATACACACTTTTCTGATCCAAGTCAGTGACTGGTCCTTTATACCTGATCAAATCAGCCACATTAAACACTGGTGAAATGCCTAAGTCTACAGGTAGCTCCACCTTGTAGGAATTCTTTCCATATTTTGCTAACACATGACATGGTCCTACTCTCTTCATCTGCAACTTGGTTGATGTTCCTTTCTGCAACCTAGATTTGTTGAGATGGACCATGACATAATCCCCTACTGCAAATTGTAGATCTTTCCTAGACATATCCACCTTAGCTTTCAACTTGTGAGTAGCCTCTATAATTGTCTTCTTCACTTGTTCCTGAATCTCCTTCATGGTCTAAGAGAAATCTTCAACATGGCCACTTCTATGCTCCATAGCTCCTAAATCTCTAAGTTCACACACACCTCTTGGGTGATTCCATACACTATTTCAAAAGGACTTCTACCTATGGTCCGATTCACACTGTCATTGTAGGCATATTCAGCTTGTGATATGACCAAGTCCCATGTCTGTCCATACTCCTTGGTTAGGCATCTGAGAAGGTTACCTAACACTCTATTTATCACCTCAGTTTTTCCATCTGTCTGAGGATGGTAGGCTGATCCAAAAGACAAGTTAGTACCTAATCTACTCCATAGAGTCTTCCAAAAATGACTCATGAACTTCACATCCCTATCTGAGACAATGCTCAATGGCAATCCATGGATCCTCACAATCTCTTTGAAGAAAAGATGAGCAATATAGGTAGCATCATGGGTGGTCTTGCAAGGAACAAAGTGACTCATTTTACTGAACCTATCTACCACCACATAGACACTATCAAACCCTATCTTGGTTTTAGGGAGTCCTACCACAAAGTCCATGCTAATGCATTCCCATGGTCTATTGGGAATAGGTAGGGGTTGATACAAACCTGCATTACTAGCTCCCCCCTTGGCTTTCATACAAACTACACATTGCTCCACATACCTTTGGACATCCCTTAGCAACTTGGGCCAATAATAGAACCTTTGCACTAGTTCCATTGTCTTGTTGATACCAAAATGACCACCAAGACTACCATTATGTTTCTCTTGGATAAGATTCTCTCTCATTGAACCTTTTGGAACACATAACTGATTTCCCTTGAACAAAAGTCCACTCTGCAATGTATACTCTAAGAATTGACTATGAAAGTGATTCTCAAAATTAGAACATACCTTATATGCCTCCGAGAAGTCTTCATCCTCTCCATAGAGATCCTTGAAACTCTCTATCCCAATGCTCTTTATTTGTATCTCTTGCACTATCAGCAACCTTCTACTTAATGCATCTGCCACCTTGTTCAACTGTCCCTTCTTGTGCTTGATGATAAATGTGAAGGCTTGGAGGTATTCCATCCATTTCAAATGTCTATTGCTCAACTTCTCTTGTGTGTTGATGTAGCTAAGTGCCTGGTTATCAATAAACACTACAAACTCTTTAGGTAGGAGATAATGCCTCCACTTTCTAGGTGACTGTACTAAAGCATATAGTTCTAGGTCATAGGTAGAATACTTTTTCTTAGCTTCATTGAGATTTTCACTAAAGAAAGCTATAGGCCTGCCTTCTTGGCTTAGTACTCCTCCTACTGCAATTCCACTAGCATCACATTCCACAGTGAATAACTTATCAAAACTAGGTAATAAAAGGATGGGTTGAGTTGCCACTTCTTGTTTCAGTTTCTCAAAACCCTTCTCTGATTCAAGAGTCCATTTGAACTTAGTTTTTAGGCCACCTTTTATTGTGTCAAGTACTGGTGCACATATGCCACTAAAGTTCCTTATAAAATTCCTATAAAACTGAGCTAACCCATGAAAAATCCTTACCTTTTTTCCAATGGTTGGTGTAGGCCAATTTAGGATAGCTTCCACCTTGCTTGGGTCCATCTTCAATGATCCTTGGGATACTACAAACCCTAAATACACAAGCTCTTGTTTGAAGAACTCACACTTTTCTAGGTTGATGGCTAACCTCTCCTCCTGCAATCTTTTAAGAACCAACTCCACATGCTTTAGATGTTCTTCTACTGTCTTGCTAAAGATGAGTATATCATCTAGATATACCACCACAAATATACCTGTAAAATCCTTAAGCACTTCATTCATGAGGCTCATGAATGTGCTAGGGGAATTTGAGAGGCCAAATGGCATAACTCTCCACTCATATAACCCATCAGTTGTCTTAAAGGTTGTCTTCCACTCATCCCCATTTTTTATTCTAATCTGATGGTATCCACTCTTGAGATCCAACTTGGTGAAATACTAAGCTCCTCCAAGACAATCCATCAAATATTCAATCCTAGGAATAGGGAACCTATATCTAATTGTAATTCTATTTATAGCCCTAGAATCAATGCATAACCTCCACTTACCACCTTTCTTGGTTGCTAAGACCACTGGTACTACACATGGACTGATGCTCTTCCTAATTAGTCCTTGGTCTAACAACTCCTGCACTTGTCTAGCTACTTCTAGGTTCTGATCTGGTGTAAGCTTGTAAGCTACTTTGTTTGGTAGTAAAGCCCCTAGTATGAAGTCAATCTGATGACTGATGGCTCTCTTTGGAGGTAAGGTTGCTGGTGTTCCATCACTGACTATGTCCTTGAATTTCTCAAGCAACTTCTGGACTGCTCCTGGTATGACTGTTTTCTTAGTCTTATCTTCCTCCTTGGGTTGCACCATGACCACATATCCTTCCCCTCCTTGTTGTAGAGTGTTGATAAAATCCTTGCCACTACTTAACAAGACACTAGGGGTCTTTGACTATCCTTCTTCCTCATTTGACAGTGACTGCAGTTTGAATGTCTTTCCATCCTTCTTGAATGAGATATTGTTCTCCTTTCCATCATAGATGGCTCCTCTGTCATACTGCCATGGTCTGCCCAATAAATATGGAATGCATCCATGGGCAACACATCACAAATCAACTTGTCCTTGTACCCTCCAATGGAAAAATCCACCGTTGTCTACTCATTTACAAGAACACTCTGCCCTTTGTTCAACCATGTCACCTTATAAGGGCTAGTGTGGGGTACTTTCTCCAACTTCAACTTTCTCACTGCCTCCTCAGAGATAATATTATGAGTAGACCCTGAATCCACTATAACCTTGCACACCTTCCCAAGTATTTTGCATCTTACCCTGAATAAGGCTCTCCTTTGCTTTGGCTCCTCTTTGACTGGTTGTGTGATTAGAACCCTGCTAAACATCAAGTTCTCCCCCATTTCTGACTCAATGTGACTAACCTCTGGTGACTTGACACTCATAGTATCTTCTTGAGCATATGCTACTCTCTTTTTTGTATTTGAAGAAGATTCTTTCTCTGGGCACGTATAAGCTGGATGACCTACTTGACCACAGTTGTAACACTTCATACTAGCAAAGTATGAGTTACTTCTGCCTACTCCTCTTCCTCTATTTGAACCTCCTTGAGGTCCTCTACCTCTTCCATAGCCTCCTCTAGAAGTTGTTTCACTACCATGCTCTGTGAGTTTAGACTCTCCCTAACTTCTTTGTTTAGTCCCTCTACCTTGGTATCCACCTCTATGTCCGCTTTGATCTCTGCCTTTACCTCTGCTCTTAGAAGCCTGGTCTTGTTTCCTCTTACTCCTCTCTTCAATCTTTATAGCCAATTGATAGCATTGGTGCACTGTTTTGGGACTTAGAAGAGTCATCTCCTCTTGAATGTTCCACTTCAAACTGTTAAGGTATCTAGCCACCTTAAGACTTTCATCCTCAGAAACATTAGACCTCATGCAAAGTTTTTGAAACTCCTCCCTATAGGAATTTACATCTTGGTCTCTTTGTCTCAAGCTCTGTCTTTTCTTGTGCAACTGAATTTCATAATCATCTGGCATGTATGCTTCTCTCACTTTGGCAACCATTCCCTTCCAAGTAGAAATAGGCTTCTTGCCTTCCTTTTCTCTCTCTGTTTGAATGAAATTCCACCATGTCAAGGAAGAACCTATCAATCTTGATTTGGCCACCTTTACCTTCTGTGCTTCAGTGACTCCATCACATTGAAAATGGTTTTCCATTCCCTCTATCCAATCCATGACTAGATCAACTTCCATTTTCCCACTAAACAGTGGTATGCCTTCAAGTGCTTTTCCACTCAAAGCCTTCAATGCCTTCAAGAAAGGCTCTTCTTACAAAGCAGGGTCAGGTTCAGGGATCTTGTCTTCCTCTATAACCTCTTCACTCTTGGGTACCCTGCCTTCCAACCTATCACTGACCTCATCGGTCTTGGTTTGTACATTATTCATTGCTTGCTCAAGTCAAGATATTCTTTCCCTCAATAGCCTATTGTCTTCCTCCTGTTCTTCGACCTTCTTGGCCAATTCTAAATTTGTCACCATGTCAGTAGAACCACTAGACTCAATCTTTGACATATATTATTCTATCCCAAATCTTTTGTTGCTCTGATACCAATCTGATAGGGAGGTTGGATGAAACAATCACTGTTTCATGCTCTAGGTCTTGCTTGGAAGACTTCTATGGTGTTGCACTCCACCACTTGAAACCTATAGGACCTCTTCCTTCTTAGGGTCCCCTATTTTCTCCTTGCCAACCCAACAATCAACTTAGATCCTCCTACCAAGTCAAGTCTTGGTGCAATCTTGCAACTCTAACCTTAGTCCTTAATCCACCCTAAAGGCTACAACACTCCTAAATCTTGAATTTAGCTTTGCAGTGGTGTGAAGGTGTTTCTAATGACTTCAATCCATCCTATTTTGGTTCTTGAGGGTCCATCTGACTCCATTTCTTAGTCGCTTCCACCAAACCCTCATTTAGGCCTAAAAAGGCTACTAGCCCTAGGAGCCCCAATTAGGCCTCCTTCTCTGAGAAAATAGGTTAGTTCTCAAAACTTTCCAAAGAACACCCAAATCTTTTCTTGGGATTCCTGGTTCATATGCCCACCTCTCAAGAATTTTTGGGGTCTTGGGTCTCAGCTGTCCATACAACGCCCTCACTTGAAAATGAGCCAAAACTAGGTCTTTTAAGCCCTTTCATAGTGGTTCTCAAGCTGTTAAGTATTCCTCACACCAGATAGATTGATGGAGCTTCCTCCTCTATGCTATATCTTGGCAAGACACTTATCTTACTTCCCCAAGCAGTAATTTGTCAAGGCATTGACACCCCTACAAATCAAGTGCTCTGCACTAAGGTCTTCCCTAGCCGGACTCTTCCTGACTCACCTAGGGCAAGACTTCTACAGTAGATCCTGTATTTTCAAAGGCCCTAAACTCTACCATATGTACATACATAGAGTCTATTCACTATTCCCAAAGGGCCATGCAATTTGTATAGTGGGAAAGTGAACTAACACTCCATTTTCACAAAACTGCCTGTTTCAGACCAGCAACAGTGTGAAATCAAAACTATTTACAAACAATGCTTGAAATTGTATAAAGAAACTAACTAATGCCATACAATACTTGAAGAAAAAATACACTACATCCTACGTAAATTACAGTGCCATGATTAATCCATTGAAACCTCACTTCAATGCAAAAATTAGAAAATGCACTCTCAAACACAATTGCTTTCCTTGAATTCACAAAACTTCAAAACATAACAAATGCTTCCAACCCCACTCCAATGCCAAGGAATCCCATAAATAGGGTCTTCAATTCAGTTATCCTCTCCCTTGGGCTCTTCTTGGCTGCTTGTAGCTCCAATTGAGCAACATTTTAAAATATTTGCAAGAATTCCTCAAAATCCAAGACCTCATTTTGAGCTAGAACCTAATAACACCTATTCTATGGTCAATATGACCTTCATCAGATGATCAAAACCCAATAAAAAATTCCATTAAGGGTTACATCCAAATAAACTAAATTTGATTGCTTAGTTGTCCTAGACAAGACTGTCCTAGACAGACCTTCTAAACAACCTATGGTAACCTATAGGTGCTCTTGCACCATAAAGACGAAAAGATGAGATCAAGTGTGATGTTAGTGGGTGAAAAAGAGTTTCAAAGGAAAACGGAAGAGGAATATATAGTTTTTTCAATGATAATTAGACCTAAGACTATCATAACAACAACAAGAATTGATGAGTTTCCTTGGGAAATACAAGACATGTTGAAGGGGTATGCAGATTTAATTATTGATGAAATTCCAAATTCCTTACCTCCAATGAGAGATATTAGTCACCATATGGAATTTATACTAGGGGATAGTCTACCAAACAAAGAATCCTATAAGATGATACCCAAACAAAATGAAGAAATCAAAAAATAGGTACAAGAGTTGCTTGACAAAGGGTTAATTAGGGAGAGCCTTAGTCCTTGTGTAGTTCCAACTGTTTTGGCACCTAAGAAAGGATGTGAGTGGAGGATGTATATTGATTCTAGGGAAATAAACAAGATAACAATTAGATATAGGTTTCCACTACCATGAATAGAGGACTTAATGGATTGTTTGTGTGGGGAAAGTTACTTCACAAAGATATACCTGAAAAGTGGATACCACCAAATAAGCATCAAACAAGGAGATGAGTGGAAAATAATGTTCAAAACAAATAAGGGTCTATATGAGTGGCTTATTATACCATTTGTCCTTTCTAATGCACCTAACACCTTCATGAGGCTCATGAATGAGGTCCTCAAACCATACATGTTGGTAAATTTGTTGTAGTTTACCTTGATAAAAGTTTGGTTTTTCAGTTCTAACAAAGAACATTTGCATCCTTTGAATTTGGTTTTGAGAAGGCTACAAGACAAAAATTTGTTGATAAACCTTAAAAAATGTGAGTTCATGAAGAAAAAACTATTGTACCTTGGTTTTGTGGTCTCAAAATGGATATTAAATATGGATCCAAGAAAAGTGAAGGCAATATTGCAGTGGCCTACACCTAAATCACTTATAGAGGTAAGAAGTTTCCACGGCCTTGCAAGTTTTTATGGAGATTCTATCAAAAAATTTAGTCATATATGTGCATCTATCATAGACACTATTAAAGGGGATAAGAAAGGGAAATTTGTATGGATTGAGCAAGCTGATAAGAGTTTCAAATATGTGAAAAAGAGAGTGATTGAGTAGCCTATTTTGGTTTTACCTAACTCTAACAAGGTCTTCCAAACAGAATGTGAAGCTAGTGGGCATGCAATAGGGGCAGTTTTAAGCCAAGGCAATAAACTAGTAGCATATTTTAGTGAAAAAATGGATGATGCAAAGAAGAAGTACTCATCATATGACTTGGAGATGTATGCCATGGTTCAATCACTTAAAAAATGGAGACATTACCTTCTACCTAAATATTTTGTGGTATATATAGACAACCATGCACTTCAATTCATAAATAGTCAAGAAAAACTTAGTCAAAGGCACATTAAGTGGGTTGAGTACTTACAAAATTTCACTTTCACAATAAAACACAAGAAGGGAAATAGTAAAAAGGTGGATGACACTTTAAGGAGAAGGGTAGTAATGGTGCAAGAAATTCAGTTAAAAAGTGTTGGGATTGAAGCACTCAAGGAGATGTATGAGGATGATGAGGATTTCAAAGAAGTTTATGAAGTTTTCTAGCAACATATTAGCACTAACAAAGAAAAGTGGCTAGATTATCTTATTAAAGATGGTTTATTGTTTAATGGAGCACAACTTTATGTACCAAAATGTTCTATGAGGGAAAATATCATCAAGGAGAAGCATTGTGGGAGTATGCCAGGTCATTTTGGCCTTAACAAGACACTAGAACAACTAAGAAGGGATTACTTTTGGCCAAGGATGCAACCAAATGTAAGAAGGTTTATGGAGAGGTGTACCATATGTCAAAAAGAAAAAGAGAGCAACACTAATGCAGGATTGTACCAGCCTTTACCCATTCCCAATAGGTCTTGAGAATCTATCAGTATGGAATTTGTTATGGGGTTGCCAAAGACTCAAAGGGTCTTTGATTCAGTTTATGTAGTTGCTGATGGGTTTTCCAAGATGGCCCACTTTATCCCTAGCAAAAGTAAAATTGATGCTTCATATGTTGTAGGTTTGTTCTTCAAGGAAGATGTTAGAGTTCATGGATTACCATTGAGCATAGTCTTTGATAGAGATAGTAAGTTTATAGGACACTTTTGGAGAACATTGTGGAGGAAGCTTGGTACAAATATCAGTTTTAGCTCAATCTACCACCCTCAGACTAATTTCCAAACTAAGGTGGTCAATAGGATTTTAGGTAACCTACTAAGATGGCTTTTAAAGGATCATCCTAAACAGTGGGATCTTGTGTTAGCCCACGAAGAGTTTTCTTTTAATGACTCAATGAATAGGAGCATTGATAAGAGTCCATTTCAAGTGGTCTATGGCATACAACCAAGAGGAGTGTTTGAACTAAGAGATCTTGGTGGTATGGAGAAGAAAAGTGTAGAGGGTGAACAATTTGCAATTTCCATGTAAGAGATTCATCAACAAGTGAAAGAGCAGCTCCAAGAAAGTGTGGACAAGTACAAGAAAAAGGTAGATTTGAAAAGAAGGGAGGTTAGTTTCATGGTTTCCCAAAGGTGAGTATACCAAGTTGAAGAAGAAGAAAATAGGTCCTTGTAGGATTGTTAATAATTTTTCCAACAATGCCTATGAGGTAGAATTTCCAAGTGGAGTAGGCATATCACCAATTTTTAATGTTGCTGAATTGTACCCTTACAAAGGGGATGCTATTGTTGATTGAACAAATGTATAGAAGGTATGAGATTTTGATTGGATAAAGGACCTACCACCCACCAAACCAACAGAGTTAGAGTGCATTCTTGACACCAAAGAGAGCAAGAAGACAAGGGGCAAGCTATACTTTTAGTATTTGGTTAAATGGAAGCACCTTTCATATGAGGATGCCACATGGATGATAGAATCAGACATCATCAAGCATGGGAGGATAGTTGCAGACCTTCTCTCAGGTGGAACTCGAGTTTCATTCTTTTTCCCTTGGGAGTATGATGTAGGAGCATCACTTTGGTTTGCTTTTATGCTCATTTTGATGTTAGGAGTCTTATTTGTGTTAGGGTAGGTCTTAGGGGATCCATTAGGATCATTTTCAATAGTCTAAGTTGTGTAAATAGGCCTAGAAATTCAAATTTTGTTTTTCCCGCCAAAATGCAAATTTGAATTTTCTAGGTGTTTTTTGACTTGTAAAAGGTTTGGGTTTGTTCCTCAGCTGTATTTTTGGGTTGGATGAGTCTAATAAGGTCTTATAATACCATGAAAGACCATGTAGGGTCTTTTTACATGTTTTTATTCAATTCCTAGGTATGAAGACTTAAAAAGGCATATTTTTGTACTTTTGTTACATTAGACATTAGGTTTTTGAAGGAAAAGGGGCATATCTTCAAATTGTAACTATTTTTTTTTATCATAATTTAGATGGAATAAATGAAAGGTATGATCCAAGAAGTTATAGAAGGATTTTTTCATGGAGTACCTTGTTTTCATTACAATTTTTGATAATTTTCTACAAAAATAATGAGAAATCAATATTGTACGACTTGGTATGGATCAATGACTAATCTATGAGTGGATGGGAAGTTATAGTTTTGTTTTCAGAATATAATTATTTTGGTGTCATGCAATTTAATTGAGTTTTGAGTGAGAAACAAGTAAAATAGTGTTAGCAGCCCTATAGTAGAGCTTGGGTTTCCAACAAGCTTAAAAAATTCATAACTCTTTTTTTGCACCATAAAAAAATTGATGAAATTTAGTTAAAACCTTCTTTAGGCTATTGATCAAATGTCCACCAAAGGAAATTGCACCAATCAATTGTATGTGTGAGTTATGCAAGTTTGAGTGTATTCATTGTCATAAAGACTATCAAAACCCTAGGTTTCTTAAGGGTTTAATGAAAAATCAAATTGTTTGAACCATAACAAAGTAGGGTTGGAACACCTTCAGTAGAGTCAAATAGGACCTGAAACACATTTGTAGTTGCAATTGTTTATCCTCTACATCAAATTGTTTACACATAACACCCCATTTGGTTAGTCACCCATTACGTCAGTTTGGCTCATTTTACACATCCCTCACCTGAAACTCCTCCTCACATGCTCTCCACTCTCTATCTTTGAACATGTAGAATGAAATAACTAACAACACACATTATGTTTTCCAATCTATGATTATTTTGTGATTTTTTTTGTTCCAATCAAATGAAGAAATTGAAATACAATTTTTACTTTGACTAAGAGTTGTTATAAATTTTGAAAGTGAACTTCATTAAATTATTACT
Source organism: Sequoia sempervirens (assembly GCA_007258455.2). Lineage (NCBI taxonomy): Eukaryota > Viridiplantae > Streptophyta > Pinopsida > Cupressales > Cupressaceae > Sequoia > Sequoia sempervirens. The sequence continues at coordinate 215,010,214 of VDFB02047230.1, forward strand.
ATATACTAAAAAAAAAAAAAAATTACATTCATACTATTTTGTAATATTGGTGGTTGGAAAAAACTAGGTGTTATGAAACCTACAACCCACATACTATTGTAAAACCCTTTACATGTAACAACCCAATTAGTTAATCACCCTTCGATTTTGTTTGATTTGTTTATGTGTCCCCCACCTACAACTCCTCCTCATGCTCTGCACCCTTTAGCTTTGAACATGTAGAATAAAATAACTGTCAACCCACATTGTGTTTTCCAAACTATAATTATTGCACATTTTTTGGTCCAATCATATGATGAAATTGAAATCAATTTTTACTTTGATTAAGAGTTGTTATAAAATTTGAAGGTGAGCTCATTGCATTCTTATTTTTTATATAAAAAAAAGTTTTCATTATATTCATACTATTTTATAACATTGGAGGTTGGAAAATATTGGGTGTTATGAAACCTACAATCCACATACTATTTGTAAAACCCTCTACATGCAACAACCCAATTGGTTAGTCATCCCTTTGATCAATTTGGTTAGTTTAATGTATCCCCCACCTGCAACTCCTCCATGTGCTCTCCATTGCTCTTTAGCTTCAAACATGCAAAATGAAATAACTAGCAACCCACATTGTGTTTTTAACTTGCAATTATTTTATGCACTTTTTTGTACCAATCATATAAATAAATTGAAATACAATTTTTAATATAACTATGAGTTGTTATAAATTTTGAAGGTTAACTTCATTACATTCTTATTATTTATAAACTAAAGGTTTTCATTGTAGTCATATTGTTTTGTAACATTGGAGGTTGGAAAACACTAGGTGTTATGAAATCTACAACCCACATACTATTTTAAAACCCTCCACATGTAACAACCCAATTGGTTAGTCACCCCTTGGGTCAATTTTGTTAGTTTTATGTATCACACACCTACAACTCCTTCCTGTGTACTCCACCATTTAGCTTTGAACATGTAGAATGAAATAACTAACAACCCACATTGTGTTTTCCAACCTATAATTTTATTCCTTTTTGTTCCAATCATATGAAGAAATTTAAATGCAATTTTTACTTTGACTAAGAGTTGTTATAAATTTTGAAGGTGAACTTCATTAAATTATTATTATCTAAACAACAAAAGGTTTTCATTACATTCATACTATTTTGTAACATTGGAGGTTGAAAAACATTGAATGTTATGAAACTTGCAACCTACATACTATTGTAAAATCCTCTATATGTAACAACCCAATTGGTTAGTCATTCCTTGGGTTAATTTAGTTAGTTTTATGTATCCCCCACTTGCAAATCCTCTTCAAGCTCTCCATCCTTGAGATTTGAACAAGCACAATGAAATAACTCACAACCCATTGTGTTTTTCCAACCTATGATTATTTTGTGCATTTATTTTTTCATCATATGAGGAAATTAAAACAATTTTTACTCGAAGAAATAATTTTAAATCTTGAAGGTTTCTTTCATAATATTCCTGCCATGTAAATAACAAAAAGGTTTTCAAGACACTCATACTGTTTTATAAAATTGGAGGTTGGAAAACACTAGGTGTTATGAAACTTGCAACCCACATATTTTTATAAAATCCTAAACATGAAACATCCCAATTAATTAGTCACCTCTTGTTGATGGATGTTTCTACACTTCTCAACACAGACAACACACAAGTGTGAAATCTCTCTTGAAATGAAAAAATATGCAACTAAGTTTCAAAAATCACCCCAAGGTCTCTCGGGTGTCAGGTCACGACTTTGCAAAAATAGCTCAGTTGTTTGTTGTGATTTGCTGGTAATCACAGGGGACCTTTATGGTTCACAAAACATGGAGTCTTCTTGGGTTTGTGATGAAGTTTCAAATTTTTGGAAGTGAATGAATAATGGAAAAAATGTCAAGAAAACAATTTGATACTCACTTATGTTATTAGATGTGGCTTTACAATGATGCTAGAATTGTATATTTGACTTAGATTTTAAAAGAAATAGCAAAATGGAAAGGGTTTAGAAGTTTTCTTAAGTCTAAAACTAAGATGAATAGTAACAATGGAGGATGCTATAGTGGAAACAATTCCAAAATAAGTTTTACTTAACCAGGGACAACCTACAATATCATAAAACTAGTGCAATCTTCTAAGGCTTACTTATGATTTTCAAACTGCAACATGAAAAATTAAAGCATACACATACACAGTTGAAGTTATGTGTTGTAAATGAATTAGCTCAAACTAACTTTACATAGCAATTTGTTGTCAACAAATGGCCAAAAGTATGAGCTAAAAGTGTATCAAACATAATAGAATGCATCCACTATTAGAGCTCAAAATGAACTACTAACATAAAATAAACTTAAACTAAAGTAAGAAATGCTTAAACAAAATTTTGGAGATAGATTCATGCACACATAAAGAGCAAGACACAAGAAACCATTAACTAAATTATTTTCATATATATTGCAACATCATGTCTTTACACAACAACTCGTCTCTCTCTTTGAAAATGAGAAGATGCCCCTATTTATAGTTTTCCAAAGGAAGAATGAATGGTCAAGATTCATTTACAATGAATGGCCCAAATTCATTCTAGTTTAGGGTTTCACCTAATCCCCAAAAGTTTACAATATAAAATAGACTTATTTTTCTTTTCCCTATTTTTTCTTGTAGTCTATTTTGTCCTCTAGTTGCTTCCAACTATTTAACTACTTTAGTAAATGTTCTTCACCAATAATGGTATTTCTAGCTTCTTTCTGTGATGTAGCATATTCTATAAACTTCCCAATGATAGTTAGCAACTTCTTTTCTTTAGAGAGGTCACACTTAGAGATATGGAAGTAAACTGTATTGAATCCTTCTATTATTTGATTTCAATGCTCTATGCATTTTGGCGCATCTCTAATTATTTGATTGGACTCTGTGAAGGATCTTGCAATAAAATCCATGAAGTCTGGTGATAGGGTTTTGTTGGCTCCTTTCCCTAACCTCTTGTGGAATTCACACTTGATGGCCTCTCGATCTATCTATAGGGCGGGCATCCCATAGCCTATCATCAACTTTACATAATCATCACATTTGACCTAGTGATCTAAGATCTGTTTGTGATTGGCCTCCAACTCTAGTAGGGCCCTTTCCAAAATCTCTTTTCTGTATTCAAAATTCATTAGCCATGTCTCAAGCAACCAATGATCTTCTTTTGAGAGTTCCAATTCTTTTTCCTAGGTTCCCCAGGAGAGCTTGAGAATGCTCTCTAGCTTTAGATATGTAATTATGTAGAGCTCAGGAAATTCCTTGCAGATTCCAATTACCTCTTCAACTTCCTTTTGCAAAACCCAAAATTCATTGTACATCTTTGTTGTGAATTTGATGCCTTTACCACCAGTGTCATTTACCCTCTTGAGCCAATCAGATGTAGATTTGGTTCAATTCTTCATCTTCTCCATTGTGCTAACTTCTTCTTTGGATAGGATGGTGGGTGCAAGAGATTCTACTAGAACTTCCTCTCCTAACACCATCCATTGTTGTATGTAGGTAGTTAGTTCTACCACTTGTGCCTTCAACTCTTCCTTTGTAGATTGATCCTTGTTCATTTACTATAGGATTGTGGAAACTAACCCTTGAAATTCATCAATCTTTTGGGCACAATATGTTGGGCCCAAATTGATGGTAGATATTTGATAATCCTAGCCTTGAATGGTGTTCGCATCTTTTCCCACAATGAGAGTGGCCACTTGCAGTATCCTAGACCTAAAAGCATCAATAGAAATGTACGATCTAATTTTTGGTCTTCACCAGTGCTCTAGCTAGTATTACTTCCAATCGAGCCTTAAAGTCTACAAGTACTAGGGCCTTTCTTTTAATTTTCTGCTCCAACCATGAGGGAATCTCTTCTTGATGGTCTAGAGATTTTTTACTGTCCCATTTCTCCTGTTCCTTCAATGACTCATTCTCTTCATGCTTGAGAAAATCTTCATCATTTCCCTCTTCTTCAACTGACTCCTTTTCCTGTAATATGGCCTTTCCTTTATCAGGCTCAACAGGCTCTACATTTTCCTTGGTGATATTTTCTTCTTGTAGTGCTACCTCTTTATTTTCCTCAGCTTCTTTCTCAAGCTCAACACTCTTTTCTTCTGCATTCTCTCCTTCTTCTTTGTCTTTTTCTTGCTCTCCTTTTGGAGGAACTTCTTCACATTTTAGGCCTTCATCTTGGCCAGTTTGTAGGGACTCATCATTTTTACTTGTATCAACACTTGTATCAATTTTCCATTCTTCGGAGCGATGCTCCTCTAGGTTTGCTTCTTTGTCTGCATGCTCTTTAATTTGTTCTCCTTCAAGTTCTTGGTCAAAGGTTTCAACTTCATAGTAATCATCAAAATTTCCTCCATCTCCACCTTTGGGCATTTGTTGCGCTTCTCCCTTAGAGGCCACCTCATCTAAATCAACCCTTAATCCTCCCTCGGGATGCTCAAAGTAGTCATCTTGATCAGAGTCCTCTGGCTCTTCAGTAACATCTACTACTACTTCCTTAGGATGCTTCATGCTTATCTTCTCCATCTCTTCAAAAATTTGTATCATAGCCTCCATTTTAGGTGGCTTAGTGGGAGGTGGAGGAAGAGGCAAGGCAGTAGCAAGCTAGGCTATTAGTGTTTGGACTTGAGGATTAAGGATTGCCCCAGAAAGATCAAATGGAACATTTTGCAAATAAGTGGAAAAGGCATGCAACAAGGTGAGGCACACCATAGAAATTGTTGGTACAAAAGGCGATAGAGTAGAGAGCATTGGTAGTGGAGGTGAGAGTGAGGAGGATGACAATGGAGAAGTGGTGGAAGAAGAAGAATCTAGCACCACCATTGGAGTAGTTGGGGAAGTAGAGGTGAGGTGTAAAGAGATTTCCATAGTAGGTAGAGATGAGACATGAAAATATTGAGGGGTGGAAGGAGATGGGGTAACTACAATGGCTAATGGGAGAGTGGAGGAGGTAGGTGGTGGTGAGCGAGGTCACTCAACTTCTTCCTCATCATTGTGCGGGGAACCTTCCTCTCTAGTGAGAATCTCGAGAACAAAGGTTCCCACCCTTTTCAATTTCTTTGGTGGTTGTCCTTTTGCTGATTTCCTGGTGTATACTTTGTGCTTGGGCTTCCATTTGGATGTGTCTTTTCTCTTTCTCAATCTAGTAATAGGTGGAGACTTAGGAGCCTCACCCAATGATCCTGTGGTGGCACCACTATCTGCTTCACTCTTGAGCTTGTCTTTGAGCTCCCCATATGTTAATTCCACACCTTGCTCATGCAAATAAGCTATTTTATCATTTATCCATTGCTTGGTTCTTTGCTCAATAGGACAGGTGATAGTATCTAGGTTGATGGCCTCCTCCTAAACCCAGTCAATCACTGGCAATGGGACATTGATTAGAGCATTATATTTTTCATCTAGAAAATTTCCATCTTCGACAATTTGGTTTGGGACGAGGTACAAATTGATGGATTTTACAAATCAGACTGTTTTCCTCATATAGTACCGCCTCCGAACTTCTCTGTCATCATCATGATTTTCCTAGAAATATTCTATATGCAATTGGCGGGAATACTATTGTCCAACCTATTTCTTCAATTTTCTAAGGGGATCCAAGCCTCCTATTTTTGTGTGCAATTCAAAATTATATTCTACAAGCTCCTTCTTAGAGTATTTTGTGCATGGGGCAGTAGGGAAAGAATACATCCCTTGTCTCAAGGTGAGGGGATATGGGATCCCAATGTGGTGCTTGTTTCTCAATAAAGTGTGGGAAGTATGTAGCTGCTAAGTAAGCTCCAACAATATTATTCTATCATTTGGGTAATGAGGCAATCAGTAGGGTCTTCCTATGAACCCCTCTGCTATAATTTATGTAAATTTTGGGAATTGGATGAACAAATATCCAAATCCCTTTATGACTACTTTGGAATTGTGTGAAAATCTTCTATAATAGTCTTTCGCCAGGGTGTGAATGATATGCCCAATTAAGGCATCATTGACCCTCCTGTAGTCTTTCTTGAAGTTATTGTATTGAAGCTGAGGGTAGCAATAATATACCTTAAGTTTCCCATTCTTCATACCCAACACTCCAACACAATCCAATCTTTTATATGGGAACTTTGTAGCTAGTAGGTAGACCAAATAAGATTTCATGTAAAACTTTGAGGTTTTCTTCACCGCCATGAATTGGTTGTGCATATTCTTGCTTATCATTTTCACCCAGTGGAACTTGGCATTTCCTCGAAGAATCTCCTGTACAAAATAGAACATCCACTCCTCAAAGAGTGAGGAAGTGGGGAGGCCCATTACTCTACTCAGAAGTGTGACTTAGTCACTGGATTCTTCTACAAAATCACTCTTGTACAGTGTCTGAGGCACTTTGTTGGCACTGCCCCTCTTATCCTTCAGGCATGTTTGATTGATTGTCCTTTTGCAGCCGATGGGATCTTCTTGCCATACTTTCAAGGAAAATTCCTTTTCAACCTCCTCCATTTTTTCAAAGGTTGGGATGCCAAATGTTCTCCCAATAGATTGGGTAGACAGGTCTACCAACACCCTTCCATCTCTTGCGACTATCTTCCTAGTTTGGGTGTGATAGCACTCTTGGAAAGAAAAGACCAATTCAAGGGCCACCAAAGCAGGAAGAAAGCCTACTACCATTGCAAGGCCACTTTTCTTGATTCTCAAGGACTCCTCCATTGTAGGATTGACCATAACCCTTTGTTTGAACTCATCGATGTTGACATGCCTATGGTCTGTATCAGTGATTTTTTTCCAATTGGAGGTGATTTTTGAAGTATATTCAACCTAATGAAATTGGTACTTCATTTGTTCTTTTTATTCTTTTCCTCTAGGAGTTCTTGTTGGCTTCTTTCCTTTGTCAATCTTCTCTACTAGCTTCTTTGATGGTCCCTCAACAGGTTCCATAAATTTTGCACACAAAAGGTGCAGTAAGTGTCTTGATAGATTGGGGAGGAAAACCCCAATTAAATCATGCAATCATATCTTTGAATATATCCATATATCCTCAAAAGATCATTATATGCAACATACTTCATCATTTTAGTCTCATCAGTGAATTTTATTGAAATACGAGTTTGAGGGTGTGGGTTTTTGTCCTATGGAAGCCGTTAGAGTGAACTCCATAAAGAATGACGCAGGGAAGAGGGAATTCTGTAGATGACCACCTGACTATGAGTTTCCACATGTTTAAATTATTGAGTCAATTTTGCATAAAGCTATTAAGCTTGTGTGAAATTGGTGATGAAGGCACTTGAAGTTGTTCCCCTTAGTTATATTAACCCTTAATGTTCTTGTAGGTGTGAAGGATGTAGAAGCTATGAGGCAGGTCACTATCAAAATTTTGCTATTGAGGGATGGCCAAAGGGAGGTGGCATTCCGCTTGTGGAGTTTTGCATGGCGAACCCACAAGGTTTCCTTACTTGGCCAATCTTAGCCTCAAACATGTTGGCACATGCATGGAATAATTTTAGTTGTTTGGCTTAAAGGCTTGATCATTTTGTAGAATATAGAACTTAGGAGTGTGGAAGCTGTGGGATGGAGGTTTGTTAGAACTTGGTCGCTAGGCAACAACTTCAGGTAAGCATCATTTCATAGGGGCAACCCGCAAGGGCGGACCCGACCAAACACTTGGACTTGAGATTTTCACCATTTTTGTTTGAAGGGTATGTTTGTGGTGATAAGAAGTGTGGGACCCACATGGAAAAAAGGCATATAGACTTTTCCATAAAATGACGAACATTGGAGGAATTTCCTTCTGATAATGGAAACCTGCATAGGTAGACGTAGTGGCATTGGGGCTTATGAGTTGGCTTTCACTCTTAAGAAGCATTCGTGGAAAGATAATGTACGGGGTCTACAAGGCGGGGCACCATGATTAATTCACCACTGGGGAACAACGTCAGTGAGGTGAAGTTCCATGCGAGGAAGTCTGCAAGGGCAGGCCCATGAAAACTTAGGCTTAGTGTTGTGATTGTGTTTGCTACTGTGAAGGCAAGTGGAGTAGAGACCGCATGATGGAGGGTCATTAGATTTTAGCCATTTGAGAATGACAAAAGTTGAGCAACAACATTCCACTCAAAATCTGTAGTGTTACTTCTACAAGGCCCCATGTACTTAGTCATTTCATCATTTTGAGTTTAAGTGTTAGGGGCTCACAGTGGCAAGAGGTGCAAGAAACACACGATGGAAAGACATAGGGACCCTTCCATTAGCAATGACTAAGAGGACACACAGGTCTGTGCGTAGAAGCCCAAAAAGGTGGGTCTGCATAACCTGATGAACTTATGCACTATATTGAGTGAATTTTTTTGCACCTTTGCGACAATTTTGATAGTGGGATGATAGGAGCAGGGCTCCATATGGAGTTGGCCATTTACAAACGTCAAAAGGGAGGCAGACACACGTGAGTGGTATTCTGAAACCTTTTTGAATGTTTACTGATTATCTTTTCTTGGTCGGGCTTGAGGGTTCAACTATAGGCATGGATTAGGTGAGAGTCGTGATTGCTCTTTCCACTTTGAATGACATTATGCAAACGAGTTTCCTTGGGGAAGAATTATCAACAGAGTTTTGAGTGCTAAGAACCTTCTTAACATGCTAAGGTTCTAATCAAGTTTTAAAATCATAAAGAGCCCTAAAATCCTAGATGTACATCTAGCTACAAACTTCAAATGCATAGAAACAAAGGAAGGGATGGATGCATACCTTCTAGCTGCATGGGTGGAGGAGACAAATCAAGATCTAGGCTCTCAGAATTTCTTTAGCGTGTGACACCACTCCAATCGCTCCTCAAAGTTGAAATTTTCATATGAAAATGATAGGTGGGAGGCAACATATATATAGGTGAGCCAACATAATGGTTGCATTAATTCATAGGTATGACTGGGATGAGGTAGGTGGTTTTGCGAAAACCTGCACTGGCAAGGACATCAGGTCGAAGGTCAAGCGAGAAAGAATGATGTGGGAGTTGCATTGTGGGTGGGCGTGAGGTGAAGGCCATAGGAAATGGCTAAACAATGGTGTAAATCCGTTAGGGGAAACCCGCATAAGGCAAGGGATGAGGTGGCCTCCGAAGGATGGAAGTCTGCAAGGCCATTTTTGCAAAGTCTCAAAACCTTATGAAACTTAGGTGAATGATCTTGGCCAAAATAAATTAGGGAAATCTAAGGTTCATGACCAATCTGGGTTCAAAAACAAGGGCACGCAAAATGAGGCAAAGGTAGACCGACTTGACAAAGGCGAAACTAAAAGAGGGGGTTCCTAGTCCGAATGAGGTGTGTGTGCTATAGGTACAACACCTCTCAAGTCAATTTGGTTAGTTTTATGTATCCCTCACTTGAAACTCCTCTTTATACTCCTCACCCTTTAGATTTGAACATGCGTAGTGAAATAAATAAAAAACCACATTGTGTTTTCCAACCTATAATTATTTTGTGTATTTTTCAATCATATGAGGAAATTGAAATAAAATTTATACTATAACTAAGATTTGTAATAAATTTTGAAGGCATCTTTAATTACATTCATACTGTCAAAATTTAAAAAAATCAATACATTTATACTATCAATAAATATTCAAGTTGCAAAACACTTAGTGTCATGCAATCAACAACCCACATATACTACTTTAAAACTCTTTACAATTAACAACACAATTGGTTAATCTGCTAGGTTATGATGGTGTTGTGACTGTTAGTTTATCTGCAGCTCCTATTGCTGCTATTGGTTGTGGAAGTGACATTCCTAGTGCTCTTCCTTTTTTTCCTTTGGTGGCTTGTCCCCATCCTCCCCTTTCTCTAATCCTTCAAAGGATGATCTTACTTGGATGGTTGTGCAAAGAAGGAAGAGAGGTCTTCCTAAGCATAATCAGTCCTCTCAATCCCTTTTAAAGTTTACTCGTGGTGGTTGGAAGGCTGCGTGTGTGGTTTAGCTCAGCTTGTCCTATTGTGGCTTGTTGTTGTTTGGTTGTTGGTATTCATTGTTTATCTTTTGAGCAGCTATTTGTATCTTTTGTTGTTTTTGGGTTTTTGGATGCTGTTGTTTGTCTAGTGTTGTATCTTTTGACCAACATTTTGTGCCTATAGTTGTAAAGGGTTTCGGGTCCCTTCAAAACCTAATTTTCCCTTATAATCAAAACAACCCAATTGGTTAATCACCTATCACCTCAATTTGGTTTGTTTTATGTATCCCTCTCGCAAAACCTTGTTCTCTCCAACCTTTAGCTTTGAACATACAAAATGAAAAAACACACAACACACAATATTTTTAAACCTACAATTATTTTATGCATTATCATTTTTAAACATGGATTCTCAAAAAAAAAAACTTTTTATAATTTAGATCACAAATTTACTCACTTTAGCCTCCAATGCTCTATCCACAAAATCTAGAGAAAGTGATCGCTTCTTTGGGAAGACACTAGACAACAACTCCTATGGGAAAAATTAAAAAACTAGTTGATGACGTTGTTATCTCAACATTTTCATCATCGTATCATTTCCTCCCATTTTCCAAATTTATCATTTTATCTCCTGTATTGACGAGCCCTGCACTACATTGTTTTCATCCTATTATGTATGTTGCTATGCATTTTTTAATCCTTTTTTCTATTTTATCATGCCTCTAACATACATATTTGTAAGGATATTAGTCTTTTCCTTTATAATTTAATATAATATTAATTATAAAATAATATTATATATATTTTTTACATAATAATAAATATATTATAATATAATACAATATAATACAATACAATACAATAATAATTATAAAAAGATAAACACACAACATGATGTTTTTGAACCTACAATTATTTTATACATTATCATTTTTAAACATGGATTCTCAAACAAAAATACTTGTTACAATTTAAATCATAAATTTACTCACATTAGCCTCCAATGCTATGTCCATTGAATCTAGAGAAAAGTGATAGCTTCTTTAGGAAGACATCGAATGATAACTCTTATGGGAAAACTAAAAAAAACTAGTCGATGATGTTATTATCTTGACATTTTCATCGTTGTATCATTTCCTCCCATCTACCAAATTTTATCATTTTATCTCCCATATTGACGATCCCCACAATACATTGTTTCCATCATGTTATGTATGTTGCTATGTATGTTTTAATGCATTTTTCTATTTTATCATGCCTCTGACATACATATTTCTAAGGAGATTAGTCAGATCCTTTATAATTTAATATAATATTAATTATAAAATAATAATAAAAAATAATTTACATAATAAATATATTATAATATAATATAATTATAATTATAATTATAAAAAGATAAACACACAAAAAATGATGTTTTTGAACCTACAATTCTTTTATGCATTATCATTTTTAAACATTGATTCCTAAAAAATAATACTTGTTACAAATTAGATCATAAATTTACTCGCGTTAGCCTCTAATGCTCTGTCCATAGAATCTAAAGAAAATGATAACTTCTTCAGGAAGACACTGGATGGAAACTCTTATGGGAAAACTTAGAAAAAGTAGTTGATGACATTGTTATCTCGACATTTCCATCACCGTATCATTTCCTTCCATCTTCCAAATTTGTCATTTTATCTCCCATATTGATTAGCCCTGCACTATGTTGTTTCCATCATCTTATGTATGTTGCTATGTATTGTTTAATGCATTTCTCTATTTTATCATGCCTCTGACAAATATTTGTAAGGAGATTAGTCATGTCCTTTATAATTTAATATAATATTAATTATAAAATAATAATATAAATTTATTTTACATAATAATAAATATATAAGAACATAATAATTTTAATATCATGTTAATATTAAAATAATAAAAATTTAATTACATTATAAACATATATAATAATAAATACAATAATAAATATATAATATAATAATATATAATAACATATAATTATTATTTTTATCTAAAAATTTACTTAAAAAATAATTTTACTTTTAATTTTTAAATATATATATTATTAAGCAATAATGTTTTTGGTCTTTGGTCAAACTCTTCACTTGGAGGGCTAAATTTGATTAAAGACTGTTTGAAATGGAAAAGTTGAAATGACTGCATTTATTACCCTTGTGTCCATCAAATGCTGCCAGTGTTATTACAGCCTTCGCCATTAAACCATATTCAGGTCCTCTAAAAGTAACATCTCTGAAAATGAGATGGAATGGATAGTGAGTCAATAACCTAGCATTTAATATTTGGATCTCTGAATCAAATCAGATTTTCTTCACATGAATGAAATCTTGTTAACCCTAAGAATCCAATTTTTGTTTCCTATGAATAGATTGAAGTAGCAGTTGTAGGGAGATTGGTTTCCACTCATCTCATTTTAGTACAATTTTGTTGTGCCAGAGCTTCATAAAATTTTCATGTAATCTCTACCCATTTTTTCATTGACATCATTGATAGCACGACACAAGTTGTGCAAAATCTTGAGGTGATTCACTTGTGATGGTCTCAATGGATTTTATTTCTTTAGAATCTATATGCACTTTTATCCCTTTTTATTGTGTTTTATTTCACTTTAAAATATTTTAGAGTTATGAGTTGTTCTTAAACCTTCTTTGTATGTGTGAATGCATAGTTTACAACACTTAAATTAATCTTAAGTTGTATGATATTTTTTTAGGAGGAAACCATCAACTTTTCCAAGCTTATCCACTCCACCTTGTATCATCTTTCCTTTGGATGATACATTGCTTCAAACATAAGCTTCAATGATTATGCAAGGTAATGGAGTTTGAGATCATCTCATCTTACAAAGATTTCTAATTTGGTCAATTTTCATAATATTTTTCCTCCAAAATCTACCCTTTTTCTCATTGACATGGTTTACAACATGATAATTTGTGCAAAATCCTAAGGTAAGTCACTTGCCATGGTGTCAATGATTTTGTATTTTGTGAATATATACCTAGCCAAATATGTTTTTGTTAGTTTTTATTTCCTTCTAAAATAATTATGTCTATATCCTTCATCTTGTTATCACTCACCACAAGTGCAAGGTCTTGTTTTTGTGTAGGATTGTAAGGTCAAGTATAATATCAAGTAGATTCAATGCTCATTGCAAGTGGGTAGGTTTCCTTTTGGTACTTTTCTTCTCTCTTCTTTTTTGGTTTGTTTCTCATGTACAAAATGCACAAGTCACTTTTTAACAAGATCATGTATTTCATTCCTGTTAAAACACTCAATGAGTGTCTTCTCTTAATTTTTGAAGAATTTCATCTTGCACAACTATATTACTTACACCACTCTTCAAGGGAATACTTTTAAGTAATTGCATGTAACCGTGTTGTTGTATCTTTTTTCTTTCGTTTTACTTGACATCATTTAATAGCAGGTGGGTAGTACAAAGACCATCACCAATTCTTTCAACAGACACTAATAATACCCCCATGTTGCAAACACCATGGGAATGCTAACTTGTAGCAAGACAAAGCTTTTTTATCTTCCTATGAGCTCGGGCTCAACTGCATTTAGAATTATTTGTTATACGCAGGGTAAAGGTCCATGCAAACCAAATCCTCTACCACCATTTCAATACACCATAAGGGCCTTGTATGTATGATATTTTGGTTTACTTTTGTTATAATTGTTGAATTTATTTGTGCTTAAATTGCATGTTCAATATCTTATGATTTTTTCTTTTCCATTTTCTTGGTTTGCTATCCTCACATTCGATATTGGATAGTGGTATGTTAATGTGATGAAAGAGTTAGGAAAAAATTCAGACTTGAAAAGAGTTTGGCCATTATAATGGAAAATTGTCTCAGAGAATTTCCAGATCTATAATTTTTGTTGGCTTTTTATTATTAGTATTTTTTGTTAAGAAATACTTTTGTAATGATCTTTTTTTGCGTGAAGGAAAAATAAATCTAATTGAAGAGCAATGGTGATAAGGTCTTGAGGTCTTTCGGTGATATCGACTATACTCCAGGGATAAATTGAAGAAGGATTAGGATAAATCAAATCCAAAACCATTATTTTATACAAAAATGGTTACTCAAAAAATATTTATATCCACTGTGCTTACTTTTTAAACATTTATGTATTAATATTTTTTTGTCTTTGGATTATTTATTGACTTCAAAGTGGTTGCAGTCAAGTATATCATTTAAAAATTAAAATAAGATTACTAGCAGTGAAAGGCTTAATTGTTTTTAATATTTTAAATCTTATAAAGTTGTTAAGAGCTAGCTTGCAATAGGACTATTTTCTTCTTGTTATGAGTTTGAATTGCAAAGAGTGAATGGCCTAACAGTTGGTATTATGCTCTTGATATCTCTATGTTATATGTTTCCTCCTTTCTTCTTGATTTTGAAATATTTATATGGAACAATTACAAGATGTGTAATTTTTTAAAATGTAATTTGGTTAACATTCTAACCCAAGTATATTTTTTTCTACATTTTCCCAAATTTAGCATGAATTACTTGTGCAGATTTTAAACTATTAAATGTCATTCATTTGACATAAAATGATAAAATAATTGTCATGAAGTTTTATAGTAGCTAACCTTTACAAAAAAAATATAATTGTAACAAACTACAAATGATATAGGGTAATCTTCAAGGAGCTACAACATAGGGACACATGCTAAACTCGATATTCTAAGATCAAAAATTTCTATGGAGATAGGATAGCATATAAGGGCAGAAGAAGCCTTATCGCTTTGGCAGAACCTTTGGCAAGAAATGATGGGAGAAATTTTTATTGATTGGGGTTTCATTACCATCAATTGAAATTGATGGAAATAGAATAGCTAGCTTTGTTTATGATGTATGTGCTCAATTAAGCATTGCAAGGATAGTGGAAAATGTTGTCAAAAGGGCATTAGTAAGAGGATAATCAAAACATGAGATGAAGGTGCGGATTAATAATAAAAATACTAATATTTCAAGGTTACATGATAAACTATAGTACTATGAGTTATAGGTTGATCATGGTAGGCCTATCATACCATGGTTATTTGTACAAACTATAGTTCATATTTATAATCAAAACATGCATAATTTAAATTGTTGTATAAATAATTATATAATACTAAAACATATTTAAATTTTACTTTTGATTACCTATCAACATATTCCTTGAACCTCCTAGGTATATATTAAATTTTAGAAAAAACAATCCAAGAAGAGGAGGATTTTTTCATTCATGTTGAAGAATTCTAAGCATCCACTGGAAGAAATAAAAGAGAAAGAAGACTCTCCACAACCACTATTGATGAGAAGGGTAATAAAATAGCACATGTTTCTAGCCCCATGGATATACTTAAAATATAGTCATATATGGTACCTAGGGATTACAAAATGTAGCAAATATACTTGGGATCTCAAATAAGAGAGGATAATCATCACAAATGGTTGTTTCAATCATCCTAAACAAAATGTAGAAGGATGAGAGCACCAAGGAAGAGGTTAAGGCTCAAGTTTTTAAGTTAATAGGTTATGTCAACCATCTAATTAGTCTAATTGATTATGTTGCTCCTATAGAAATTTTACTAGTTGCACTTAATAAGGATGTTCAACATCCAAACCCTGAAGGCCTCCTTTCAACTACTAAGGAATGAAGTGAATATTTGAAAGTACATGAGTGAGGGTAATAAATAAGGTAGTAAAGACCTACCATTTTATCAGTGATGAAGATAACCTAGCTCATGAAATGTAGTTAGAAATAAATGAAGATTCTCATGTGGGGGATTATCTTCTAATTTTGCAAAAACTAAAAGCTACATCTGCAGTTCTAAGAACCTATAAAGGAAGCAGTGATCAAAGAAGTTGACCAAGATAGTCCTAAGAAATGGTTGAAAGCTAGTCATTTGTTAAAGTATTGAAAAAGTGCAAGGATAAGTTGAACAAGAATAAGTTACTAGCTAATCAAGTTATGGTGCAGATGAAACAATTCACTACAAAAATTTCTTGCATATTTTGGGAAACTCCATCTAGGGTAACCTTTCCAAAAAAGATGACCAATGAATTTGTAGATTATCTAAAAGCATTGACAATCAAATCCCACAAAGGATGGAATTGTGCCACTTAAGTTCAAATTATGCCCTTGGGATAAATTATAGAAAAATTACATCCTAGACTCAAATTCTCAAGCATCAATCATCACCAAACTCTAATTATATATTTTTTTAAAGATTTTTTTTTTTTTTTATCTCTTTTCATTTAAATGTCACAACAATTAAAATCCATATTGCATTGACATGTCTAAATCTACATTTTGTGAGTAATCTTTTATGACTAAAATCAAAATAAAATATTGTTTCATGCATTATAATCATTTCCAACAGATCTATGAGGTTTTCCAAATTGACTATAAGATATGGAATGATATTGACTGGTTATTTTAATTCAGATCTGATTCTGTTGGAACTTATGTTAGGACATGAACCTGTGAGGTACATGACTAAGGTCAACAAGCAATTGGAGAGGGTTTCTTTGATAGATTCTATGAATAAGATTCTTATTTTTTGAGTGCTAAAATATAATCCAATAAGAGAAAATAAAGCTTATATAAGCAGGAAGTAAATTACCTAATAAGATGGGTAAGTCAGTATTAGGTGAACTTTATTTGTTAGAATACACCAAACATAATTAATAACAGTTGTGTGAAAGGATTGCTCCTTGTAGGAAAAACAACTCTCGTAGCTAAGAGAAGGTGGGTGATAGAGATCAATGTACTTTTTGGGAGTAGAATCAGCAGTCAGTAGTATAGTGAAAGGACTATGGCACTAGGCCTAGAAGATAAAGCATTTGAAAATAGTGAAATAATAGTTAGGACATTGTTATTTGAAACAAGAATCTACTCACTTTTTATCCCTTTTCGAAAATATGACTGATTGATTTGAAAGTTTCAATCTATGATAAAAATGAGAAATCTTAATCTAAACCGAAACCAAACAGCTAAATTTGATTTCCAATAGAGCTAATAAAATGCAAGAACTGAAATTGGCACTGAGTTCAAAGCAAGTACAAATAACAAAATCTCAAATCAAAATCTGATACTAAACATGCGCATTTGAGATTAAAGTTGAATGGTTGGAAAAATTTTCATGACATCCTCAGCTTCCCCAAACTTCTTACATGTCTTAGAGAAGCCAAGGATAGCGGCCAGCACCAGGTAGTTTAAGAATAATGGCCTAATCTAAGGTTAGTGGAGAGAGGATTTTTTCTGAAGGTCAATATGGCAATAGCCAGGGAAATATTGGGATGAAATGATGAATGAGCTACATAAAAGTAGTATAATAATTCAAAAGTGCCTCCTATTTAAGACCATTATATGGGTAGAGGTAAGGCTGAGTCAGTCAAAGCCTAAGAGGCAAAGGTGGGACTCATTTGTTATTTTTGAAATGCAAGTTGCAAACCTATTGGTAATAAAAATATTCCAACCACTTATCAGGCAACCTTTCCGTGCACGATGGATTAAATGTATGAGGTGCCAAAACGAGTTCCTCCATAAGCACCATGGGCAGTGAGTGTGGTGCAAGTGACTGGATTAGGTGTAGGGAAATGGGAGGGTAAAATGACCAAGGAATAGCCAGCAATGACAACAACCATTACCTAGCCATTCAGGGTTGTTTGAAGGTTGTTTTGTGCACAGAAGTAATAAATAGTCTCACTCAAGGTGAAGTATCATTGTACTCAAGGTGAATTATCACTATATAAGCAAAACATGAAAATGAAATTTTAGGTGCATATAGCTACCATACCTTAAAATCCTTGGAAAAGATAAAATATTCTACAATTTATGCAAATGGTATGATAAATAAATGTACATTTAATCCTCCATCTGTCTTCAATCTAATCATTTGGAGATTATATGTGTTTTATATATGTCTATTCTGATCATGGCATATGTGCATGCAAATAGTTGAGAAGAATGTCTAAGAGGAAGCATGTCTAGGAGAAAAATAGGTTTAAAATAAAGAAAAAAATACATTGAACTGTGAAATAGCTATGTTATTATTATCTCCTTGATGTTACATGGAATGACATTATTGATTTATTTGATGGGGATAGGCATATTAAAATTTTGTGATGGTTGATGTGTTAAGGCCCAAGGGCAAAGGCTTTGAGACACAATAAAGATAGAGTTTGGGTATTGCATGAAAGAGACATCATGTTGTACACTTTTATCATGTCACTAGTCTAGGCTAGTAGCAGATTCTTTAGAAATACTGATATAATAGACAAGAGGGCAATACTAGATAGAGGCAAGGAATAAATAACAACCATTAACAAAACTAAGAATTATAAACCAAAAAAAGTCAAATCAGAAGTCTCTCTCTGCATGCATAGTTTGAATCAGTCTCATTCACTCGTTGGTTCTGAGCATCCCTACACTTAGATTTGTCGATAGTGGGCCTTTAGATACTCAACTGTAAGAAGAGGGTGGGAAGGAGGGTCTAATGGAGACTAGAGAGGCTGGTCGGGTGTAGATATAGAAACGCCACCTACGAATCTAATGGATGGGTGGGAATATTAATGGGCATTGATGCATAAATAATTGGGAGTGAGTCATAAGAACACAAAACACATATTAAATTAGATAATTACTAAATGAACTTTTCATTTCTAACAATAGATATTCAATAAAACATGGGTATAATAAAATTTTAATTTTAAAAGAAGAGGAATGAATGTAAATGAAGAGAAAACATGTACTAGAGGCGTGTGCTTCACCTAATCGATATTCAGTTGGTGAAGCTTAAAACAAGATTGAATCTCAGCTGCAAAGGAATTATATCGCAGGAGACTCCAGAATTTGGTATAGGATAGTAAATTCCAGGATAAGCTAATATTTATGAACAAGGTGAGCAGAGAAAAGTAGGTTTAGGTCAATGATAAGCTCAAAAATGAAAGAAGCTACAAATTAAGGGAAAAATATTTTAGAAAGTAGGAAGAACTCATTCATACTTATACTGGGAAGAAATCAATCATAATTAGAAACACATCAAATGGAAGGGGTAAATAAAAAAATAGTTGATTGGAAGTGTTTTATCAGTGGTTGTAAATGGTTTAAAGACGATTTGAAGGTGTGATGCAAGAGCATCCAATGGTGTAAGGGAAATCTTGTATCACCCAAAATTATTGTTTTTGTTTTTTTTGTAGTTTCCTTAGTTGTTTTGGGGCCCATGGTGACTCATGTAGTCTTTGGGATAGTTAGAATTTTGAAACAACAAAAAATAGTCACCTACTATTTTTAGTAAGTTGGCTTATTCATGTTCCTATGGACACAAAAATCGACCCCAAAGAGTGAAATTCAAAAATAAGATTTTTGTTGAAAGAATCATCTCAAAATCTTGTACTGTATGGACTATATAGAATTTTCATCTTGAAAAATTTCTCCAATGAAGTTTAAAACTAAAAATTGAGGCCCTTCGGAGCCCTAAGACAAGGTACAAAATCTTTGATCTTATAGATTTAGTGAATGATAGTTGTAGATCTCTTCACAAGCTTTCCAAAAATATATTACAATTAAAAATATGACGGTCAGATCGAAAGTTATGCCCTCGAAAAGTTGTAAATATATAAATATATAAAAAATCTTTTGGAGCAAGAAATATATGGTGGAATTTCTAGCACCAAAATGTGGCTACACCTTTCAAAATACTCTAAGGCTGTTACACTTCTTGGATAAAGAGGGAGAATAGGGGTTACAAAAGGGAGTTCCAGTAGTACAGATCATGGTTTTTGGCTTGCAAATTTCTATAATGAGAAGGCCCATTATGGTTGTAGTATGTTATTTTTTGAGTATTGTAATTTCGCTTCATCAAGATAATAGAAAGCTACTCTTTCATTCAATATTTTTTGTTTATCTCTCTTGTTTATTTTATGCGTGTGGTTTTGTAAGGGGAGTACCCTGGTCAAGGTGATATAACTACATGAAATAGTTTTGTAGGAAATTTATGGATTGACAAATCTAGAGGTTTTACTATCCTATACCAAATTTTGGAGTCTCTTGCGATAGAATTCCTTTATAGCTAAGATTCAATCTTATTTTAAGCTTTGCTACTTAAATATCAATTAGGTGCAACACACACCTCTAGTACATATTTGCTCTCCTTTTACATACATTCCTCTACTTTTAAAATTAAAATTTTAACATACCCATGTTTTATTTAATATTTGTTATTAGCATTGAAAAGAGGATTTGATAATTGTCTAATTTAATCATTGTTTTTTCTTCCTACAACTCGCTCCTAGTTGTTTATCCATCCATACCCATTATTATTCCCACCTATCCATTAGATTAGAAGGGGCCAGTTCTATATAGGTATCCAACCATCCTCTTTATTCCCCATCAAACCCTCTTGCGCACCCTCTTATTACAGTCAAGTATCTAAAGGTCCTCCATTGACACATCGCATATTGAAACTTAGATATATCGATGGGCATCCTTCAGATACTCAACTCTATGAAGAGGGTGGGCAAGAGGGTATGATGGGGACTAGAGAGGCTAGTTGGGTGTAGATATAGAAACAACTCCTAGGAATCTAATGGTTGGGTGGGAATAATGATAATGGATGGATAAATAACTGGGAGCGAGTTGTAGAAAAAAAAACACATTAAATTAAGCAATTACCAAATTCTTTTTTCAATGCTAATAAATATTTAATAGAACATGGGTATAGTAAAAGTTTAATTTCAAAAAAAGAGGAATGCATGTAAAAGAAGAGCAAACGTGTACCAAAGGTTTGTACGACACCTAATCAATATTCAACTAGTGAAGGTTAAAATAAGATCAAATCTTAGTTGCAAAGGAATCCTACCACAGGAGACTCCAAAATTTGGTATAGGATAGTAAAACCTCTCAACTTGTCAATCCATAAATTACCAATAAACCTATCTCACACAATTAAATTGACCTCAAATAATTGTTAACCATTTGCAACCACTAGTAAAACACTTCCAATCAACTATTTTTTCATTTACCCCTTCCATTTGATGTGTATCCAATTTTGATTGATTTCTTCTCAATTTAAGTACATGAATGAGTTCTTTATGCTTTCTAGAAGATTTTTCCCTTACTTTGTAGTTGCTTTCATTATTGAGCTTATCACTGACCTATACCTAATTTCTTTGCTCACCTTGTCCATAAATATCATCTTATCCCAAAATTTACTATCCTATACCAAATTTTGGAGTCTCCTACGATAAACTTCCTTTGTAGCTAAGATTCAATTTTGTTTTAAACTTCACAAATTGAATATTGATTAGGTGCAGTACACACCTTTGGTACAGGTTTATTCTTCTTTAACATGTATACCTTTGCTTTTGAAATTAAACTTTTACTATACCCCTATTTTATTGAATATTTATTGTTAGCATTGAAAAGAGGATTTGGTAATTGTTTAATTTAATATGTGTTTTATATTCCTACAACTTTCTCCCATATGTTTATGCACCCATGCCCATTAGTATTACCACCCAACCATTAGAATCATAGGGGTCGGTTCTATATCTACACTCGACCTACTTCTTTGGTCCCCATCAGACCCTCATGACCACTCTCTTCTTACAATTGAATATCTAGAGGCACCCCATCAACTTAGATGTGTCAATGGGGGGCCTTCAAATACTCAACTATAAGAAGAGTGTGGGTAGGAGGGTCTAATGGCAACTAAAGATGTTGGTCGGGTGTAGATATAGAACTGGGCCCTACGAATCTAATGGTTGGGTGGAAATGATGGGCATGGATGGATAAACAATTGAGAGCGAGTTGTAGGAAGACAAACCCTCCTAGTTGTTTATCCATCCATTCCCATCATTCCAACCTAGCCATTAGATTCGTAGGGGCCAATTCTATATTTCACCAAACCAGCCTCTCTAATCATCATCATACCCTCTTTCCCACCCACTTTTGATAGTCACATATCTGAAGGCCCTCCATTGACACATCTAAGTTTTGAGATGTGATGTTTCAAAGGGGGGCCTTCAAATACTCGACTATAAGAAGAGGGTGGATAGGAGTGTCTAATGAAGAATAGAGAAGTTGGTTGGGTGAATATATAAAACCAGTCCCTATGAATCTAATGGTTAGGTTGGAATAATAATGGGCATGGATGGATAAACAATTGTGAGTGAGTTGTAGGAAGAAGATTACCAAATCCTCTTTTCAATTCAAACAACAAATATTCAATAAAACATGAGTATAGTAAAAGTTTAATTTCAAAAATAGAGGAATGCATGTAAAAGAAAAGAAAACATGTTTCAAAGGTGTGTGTTGCACCTAATCGATATTCAACTGGTGAAGCTTAAAACAAGATCGAATCTTAGCAACAAAGGAATTCTACCATAAGAGACTCTAAAATTTTGTATAGAATAGTAAATTCTAGGATAATCTAATATTTATGGACAAGGTGAGTGAAGAAAAGTATGTATAGGTCACTGATAAGCTTGACAATGAAAGAGCTATAATTAAAGGAAAAATATTTTAGAAAGTAGGAAGAACTCATTCATAATTAAAATAAGAAGTAATCAATCAGAATTGGAAACACATCAAATGGAAGGGGTAAATAAAATAATAGTTGACTCGAAGTGTTTTACTGGTGGCTGCAAATGGTTTAATGATGATTTGGAGGTGGTTTAACTATGTGAGACATTTTTGTGGGTAATTTAAGGACTCGCAAGTCCAGAGGTTTTACTATCCTATACAAAAATTTGGAGTCTCTTTTGGTAGAATTCCTTTGCATCTATGAGATTTGATCTTGTTTTAAGCTTCACTAGTTGAATATCGATTAGGTACAACACATACTTTTGATACACATTTTCTCTATTTTTACGTGCATTCCTCTAATTTTGAAATTAAATTTTTACTATACCCAATGCTTTATTGAATATTTGTTGTTAGCATTGAAAAGAGGATTTGGTAATTATTTAAATTTAATATGTGTTTCTTCTTCCTACAACTTGCTCCCAATTTTTTATATATCCATGCCCATTATTATTCCAACCCAACTATTAGATTCATAGGGATCAATTTTATATTTGCACCCAACCAGCCTCTCTAGTCCTCATCAAACACTCCTACTGACCCTCTTCTTATTGTCGAGTATTTGAATGCCCCCAATTCACACATCACATCTCAAAAATTAGATGTGTCGATGGAGGGCCTTCAGATATGCGACTGCCAAAATAAGGTGGGAAAGAGGGTATAATGACAATTAGAGAGGTTGATTTGGTGTAGATATCAGACTGGCCCGTACGAATCTAATGATTGGGTGGGAATGATGAGAATGGATGGATAAAAAACTAGGAGAGATTTGTAGGAAGACAAAACACATATTAAATTAGACAATTATGAAATTCTCTTTTTAATGCCAACAATAAATATTCAATAAAACACGGGTATAGTAAAAGTTTAATTTCAAAAACAAAGGAATGCATGTAAAAGAAGAGCAAATGTGTACCAAAGGTGTGTGCTGCACCTAATCGATATTCAAATGGTAAATCTTAAAATAAGATTGAATCTCAATTGCAAAGGAATTCTAATGTAGGAGACTCCAAAATTTGGTATAGGATAGTAAAACATTTGGACTTGTCAATCCATAAATTACCTAAAAATCTATCTCACATAGTTAAACCACTTTCAAATCATCATTAAACCATTTGCAACCACTCGTAAAACATTTCCATTCAATTGATTTTTTATTTATCCCTTCCATTTGTTGTGTTTCCAATACCAATTGATATCTTCTCAATTTAAATATGGATGAGTTATTCTTGCTTTCTAGAATGATTTTCCCGTAATTTACAACTACTTCCATTGTCAAGCTTATCACTGACATGTACCTACTTTTCTCCACCAACCTTGTCCATAAATATCATCTTATCTTAGAATTTACTATTTCATACCAATTTTTAGCTCGTCTCTTACATTAGAATTCTTTTGCAACTAATATTCAATCTTGTTTTAAGATTTTCCAATTGAGTATCCATTAGGTGCAACACACACCTTTGGTACACATTTTCTCTTCTTTTACATGCATTCCTCTATTTTAAAATTAAACTTAAATTACTATACCTATGTTTTATTGAATATTCATTGGTAGCATTGAAGAGAGGATTTGGTAATTTTATAGTTTAATATGTGTTTTGTCTTCCTACAACTCACTCCTAGTTGTTTATCCATCCATTCTCATTATTCTCACCCAACCATTAGATTCGTAGGGTTTGGTTCTATATTTGTACTCAATTAACCTCTCTAGTCCTAATCAGACCCTTCTTCCTACCCTCTTCTTATAGTCAAGTATTTGGAAGCCCCCATTGACACATCTAAGATGCTTAGAACTTAGATGTGTCGATGGGGGGCCTTCAAATACTTGACCGTAAGAAGAGAGTGGACGGGAAGTTCTGATGGGAGTAAAGAGCATCAAGTACAGTTATAGAACCAAATCTTACAAATCTAATGGTTGAGTGGGAATAATAATGGGAATTGATAGATAAACAACTGAGAGTGAGTTGTAGGAAAACAACCCATATATTAAATTAGGCAATTACCAAATCCTCTTTTCAATGCTAACAACAAATATTCAATGAAACATAGGTATAGTAAAAGTTTAATTTCAAAAATAGAGGAATACATGTAAAAGAAAAGTAAATGTGTACCAAAGGTGTGTGTTGCACCTAATTGATATTCAATTAGTGAAGCTTAAAATAAGATTGAATCTTAAATACAAAGGACTTCTATCACAAGAGACTCCATAATTTGGTATAAGACAACAAATTCTAGGATAAGTTGATATTTATAGACAAGATGGGTAGAGAATGTTAGAGTAATTGGTTTTTACTTGATTAATTAAACAATATCTGGTTAATTAATTAAGTTCCCTTTTATCTCTTTTTCACTTAAGCTAACTTTAGGTGCATAATAATTAATTATTTTATTAATTATTATGTACAAGCCTAGGGTTTTTCCTTTTTTAGGTTTTTTACCTATATAAGGTTGTAATCTTTTCTTTGTAAAATAACTCTTTTTACAATTGGCAATATTGAGCTCCATGTTTTTGAGCATTTTTTGTTGTGCATCTCCCTTGTAACAGGTGTTTTAGCTTTCAGTATTCTTTGTGCTCCTTCATGGTATCAGAGCTTTGGTTTGAAGTTCCCTGTTTTGGTGTTTGAGATCTTGCATTAGAAGTTGGGTTTGTTTTTTTTTTTTTTAAACCAAGCAAATACAAAGGGTTAAAAAAAAATTCAAATTTTTTTTCTGGGTTTGCACCCATGATACGCATGGTACCACCAGGCCTGCAAGTACTGCAGGCGGCAATACTCCTCCCGTCCACTATGCCCTTGTTTTTTCTGGTTGTTCATAGGCCGTCGGTGCCCTAGTTTCCCAGCGTCGCGCCTCTAGTTTCTCTAGCCACCACACCTTTGGTTTCGCCGACTGTCGCCTGAGCTCCCACCGACCGCCTCCCTGGTTCTCCGACCACAGCTCCTCCTTGGTTCTCCCGCCGTGCCCCTAGTTTCACTGGCCATCGCCCAAGCTCCCATTGCACCCCTGGTTCCGTCACCTAAGCTCCCGCTGTGCCCCTGGTTTTTCTGTCCGCCACCCGAGCTCCTACCGCACCCCCAGTTTTTCTTCGTTGCGGCCTGGTTTCTTTCCCCGGCCACTGCTATTGCTGCCGAGCTCCCCGCCCACCTTTGCCACTGCCGAGCTCCTGGCCGCCGCCTGAGCTCTAGCCATTACCGAGCTTGCCCAGCTCCCTGGACCTGTTGCCAGCCCCTTGGTCACTCATCAGACCAGGGGCTCTTTTTTTAGCCCCCAGGGCTTAAAGGAGGCCTAATTGTGCTCTTTCAGGAGGCTTTACGAGATTGGGTATAAAATGGGCATATGGTCTCCATTTTCTTCAAATGAGATACTGTTGGAAAGATAATTCCATGCCAAATAGCATGGTATTGATATTTTTTCTCAAATTTTCTGTTTGACTGAATTTTTTTCCAGTCAAAGTGGGGTCTTCTTTCTGCACTTCTGGGGCCATAAAAGGTGCAAATGGACTCCATTTTTCAAAAATGAATAGGCATTGGAAAGCTCTCAGCCTGCTCTATTCAGTTATGTGATCCTTTTTCTCAAAATTTTCTTCAAGTACACAAGAATTTTTTTGAAGCTTTTTTGCTTAGGCACTGCTTCCTCTTTCTCAGTTTGTACTAGGGTTTGGGTTTATCTTTTGTGGGGGGAGTTTTTCTCGCTTTCTGTCATTTACATCAGAAAACCAGAACACCAAAACTCTCATAACAATCAAACCCTTATGCATCTTCTGTCTATTATGAAAGATCACATAATAACAAAAAAAACACCAATAGGTACAGGTACAGGTGCAGGTTTTCATGGCAAACTCCTCAGTTGAGTTACTCACATCACACAACTATCACACTTGGAAGTCTCACATGACGAGGCTTCTTAGGTCACCAGGGTTGTGGTCTTGTCTAGATGAGGTTCAACCTCAGTTGTAGTGTCTTTTTGAGATTCTTCAGCACAGGAACAAGATGGATGAAGCTATGGGTTTGCTATCTCTGCACATTTCAGACAGCCTTCTATTTCACCTTGATGCTTTGCTCACTCCTCGAGCCATTTGGTTGAAGTTTGAGATACTTTTTGGGACCATTAATGAGTTTTGGGCATTACAGATTGAGGCAGAGGTGACTTCCTTGTTACTTGAATCATTTCCCACTATTGAGGATTTTTTGACCAAGTTCAAAATAATCCACACTATTTTATAGGGTTGTGGCAAGAATAAGTTAGACACATAGTGAATTTACTTGATCCTTTCAAAGCTTCATGGTCCATTTCAGATATTTTCCTCTTCATTCTATTCCACCATGGATGGTTTGGGTACTCATTTTACCATGCCTACCTTTGATGTGTTTTGTGAGCATTTGTCTCATGAGCAGTCACACCTTTCTCAGATTGATATGCTCTCAGGATCAAAGAACAAAGCATTGGTTGCTCAGTCATCTAAGGAGAAACAAAATTAGAAATTGAAGTCGAAGAAAAAGTCTACAGGCAGTGATCATTCCTCCAAACCACCTCCTAAGTCTGATTTCAAACCACCACTTAATCCGAAACAAGGGAAATCTTCAAAGTCTGGTGAGTCTTCCTCCAAGACTAAGAAGAAATCAGGAGACACTTGTAGCTTCTATGGCAAGGAAGGACATCCAGTTTCCAGGTGTTGGAAATGATTAGAGGCTTTAGAGGAAGCCATGCAACAGCATCACATCTCCTCACCTCAGTCATCTTCTCCTTCCATAGGAAAAGGTCATGCTCTAACTGCTCGAACATCGACCTCTAGGTCCACTTGGATTTTAGATTCTGGTGCTTCTCACCATATGACTCACACTCAGCAGTTGGTCACTTCTCTTGCCTCTTGTGGTACTTCACAGATTGCAGTGGGTGACTCTAGACAGCTTTCAGTCTTGGGTTCAGGTTTTGTCTCTTTGGATGGGGGTACTCTACAGGATGTTCTGGTTGTTCCTGACATCTTGATGAACCTCCTGTCCATTTATTAGATTTTCCATTCTGGCTCTGGTAAGATAGTTGAGTTCTCACCACATCATGTGGTTATTCGGGACCTCCATGACTCTCATTTGGTTGTGGCTACTAGGTATGTTGATACTGCATCTCATCTTTATAGATTTGATGGATTTGAGCCTTCTGAGGGTACAAGTTCCTCTCTTATTGCACATGCAGATTTAGTGAGTAAGCTTTGGCATGAGCATTTGGGCCATGTCAATTACAGATATCTTCAGCATATGAGTACATAGGCACTTGTTCTTGGTCTTCCATAGATTTCCTGCACAGATGATGTTTGTCATGGTTGTGTGCTTGGAAAGCATCACAGGTATCCCTTTTTGAAGGGAAGTGCCACTTGTGCTTTGGTACCCTTGGAGTTGATTCATAGTGACCTCATGTCATTTCCCACTCCTTTTTCTAGGGTGAAGTATGTACTCACATTCATTGATGACTTCTCTAGACACACATGGGTGTACTTTCTTAAGTACAAGTCTGATGTCTTTGATTCCTTTCAAATCTTCAAGAAATTTGTAGAGAAGCAGTCTGGCCTTTCTATTCGGCGGATACGTATAGATAATGGGGGGGAGTATGTGAATCAAGCTTTTAGAGACTTTTGCATTGAGCATGGTTTGCAACATCAGTTTACTATTCCCTACACCCCTCAGCAGAATGGTGTTGCTGAGAGAAAGAACAGGACTTTACGGGAGATGGAAAATTGTATGATTCAGTCCAGATCCATGGATCCATCCTTTTGGGCTGAGGTAGTTAATTGTGCCAATTATATTCAGAATCATATGCCTCACAAGGTGATTCGACATATGATTCCTGAGGAGGCTTGGTCTCATGACAAGCCTGATATTTCATCATTTTGAGTATTTGGTAGTGAGGCATGGGCCTTTATTCCTGATGCTCAGAGGAGAGCCATGGAGTGGAAGAGTCGACCCCTCATTTTTGTCAACTACTATGAGGATGTTAAGGCATATAGGTTGTTTGATCCTAATTCCTGAGAGGTCCTATTTCAATGGGATGTCCAGTTTGATGAGCGCCTTCCTGCAGTGGATACCCTGTCTCCAGTGTCTACTTCACTACCTACTCCTCACACTGTAGCTCTTCAGGATTATGTTGAGGATGATTTTGATGAGGATGCTATTGATCCCCCATCTTTACCTCCACTTGCTCCACCTCAAATTCCCAAATGGGATCGCTTTACTATTGAGGTAGCAGGATCTATGGCAAGTGATCCTTTAGACACTCGTCACACCCATTCTCATATTGCGTGTTCTATTCTTTTGAGTCATGCTCTTTCAGAGGATCCTCAGAATTTTTTTGAGGTGACAGGTTACCCTGAGTGGGATAGTGCTATGGAGGAGTATTCTTCTTTGATGAGGAATAGTACTTGGGATCTTTGTCCTCTTCCTAAGGGCAAAAAGATGGTTCAGTGTAGATGGTTGTATCGCACCAAGTATGTTGCTAATGGTTCTATTGATAAGTACAAAGCACGTCTTGTTGCGAAGGGTTTCTCATAGGTTTAGGGTATTGATTACTCCAAGACATTTTCTTTTGTCACCAAGATGAATTCTATTTGCTTTGTACTATCACTTGTAGCTTCTAGGGTCTGGTCCATTTATCAGATGGATGTGAAGAGTGCATTCTTGCATGGTGACCTACAGGAGGAGATCTATATGGAGCAGCCTTAGGGATTTGTTCAGGATGCTTCTTTGGTTTGCAGACTTCGACATTCATTATATGGTCTCAAACAGGCCCCTCGGGCTTGGTATGAGAAGATGGACTCCTTTTTGCTCTCCACTGGTTTCACACGCTGTCATTCTGATCCTACAGTCTATATTCAGAATCTTGAGGGTGGGATCTTGATTCTTGTGCTATATGTTGTTGATCTCCTCATCACAGTAGCTCATCCTCTATGATTCAGCATGCTCAACGAGCTTTGATGGAATAGTTTGAGATGACAAATCTCGGTCTTCTGCACTATTTTCTTGGTCTTCAAGTGATTCAGTCTTCTGATGGGATCTCCATTTACCAGCAGAAGTATGCTCTTGATATGCTTCAGCACTTTGGCATGCTTGATTGTAAGCCTTCCCCCACACCTTTTCAGTTAGGGGTTGTTTTGACTCCTACTTGCCCCACTCGTTCTGTAGATTCTACACTTTACAGGAAGTTGGTTGGCAGTTTGTTGTACCTGACTCACACTTGTCTTGATCTTTCCTTTGCCGTTGGTCTTGTCTCTCGATTCTCCCATGATCCTCATGAGAGTCACTGGAAAGCTGCCAAATGTATTTTGAGGTACATTTAGGGCACCCTTTCTTATGGCATTCACTACACATCAGGAGATCCTCACATTGTTGGCTACATTGACTCAGATTGGGCTGGTGATGTCAATGATCAGAAGTCTGGTGAGTCTTCCTCCAAGACTAAGAAGAAATCAGGAGACACTTGCAGCTTCTATGGCAAGGAAGGACATCCAGTTTCCAGGTGTTGGAAACAATTAGAGGATTTAGAGGAAGCCATGCAACAACATCACATCTCCTCACCTCAGTCATCTTCTCCTTCCACAGGGAAAGGTCATGCTCTAACTGCTCGAACATCGACCTTTGGGTCCACTTGGATTTTAGATTCTGGTGCTTCTCACCATATGACTCACACTCAGCAGTTGGTCACTTCTCTTGCCTCTTGTGGTACTTCATAGATTACAGTGGGTGACTCTACATAGCTTTCAGCCTTGGGTTCAGGTTCTGTCTCTTTGGATGGGGGTACTCTATAGGATGTTCTGGTTATTCTTGACATCTTAACAAACCTCCTGTCCATTTATTAGATTTTCCATTCTAGCTTTGGTAAGATAGTTGAGTTCTCACCACATCATGTGGTTATTTGGGACCTCCATGACTCTCATTTGGTTGTGGCTACTGGGTATGTTGATACTGCATCTCATCTTTACAAATTTTATGGATTTGAGCCTTCTGAGGGTATAGGTTCCTCTCTTATTACACATGCAGATTCAGTGAGTAAGCTTTGGCATGAGTGTTTGGGCCATGTCAATTACATATATCTTCAGCAGATGAGTACATAGGCAATTGTTCTTGGTCTTCCATAGATTTCCTACACAGATGGTGTTTGTCATGGTTGTGTGCTTGGAAAGCATCACAGGTATCCCTTTCCGAAGGGAAGTGCCACTCGTTCTTTGGAGTTGATTCATAGTGACCTCATGTCATTTCCCACTCCTTATTTTTCTGGGGCCAAGTATGTACTCACATTCATTAATGACTTCTCTAGACACACATGGGTGTACTTTCTTAAGTACAAGTCTAATGTCTTTGTTTCCTTTCAAATCTTCAAGAAATTTGTAGAGAAGCAGTCTGGCCTTTCTATTTGGCGGATACATATAGATAATGGGGGGGAGTATGTGAATCAAGCTTTCAAAGATTTTTGCACTGAGCATGGTTTGCAACATCAGTTTACTATTCCCTACACCCCTCAGCAGAATGGTGTCGCTAAGAGAAAGAACAAGACTTTACAGGAGATGGTGAATTGTATGATTCAGTCCATGTCCATGGATCCATCCTTTTGGGATAAGGTAGTTAATTGTGCCAATTATATTCAGAATTAGATGCATCACAAGGTGATTCAACATATGATTCCTGAGGAGGCTTGGTCTCATGACAAGTCTGATGTTTCATCATTTCGAGTATTTGGTAGTGAGGCATGGGCCTTTATTCCTTATGCTCAGAGGAGAGCCATGGAGCAGAAGAGTCGACCCCTCATTTTTTTTGGCTACTGTGAGGATGTTAAGGCATATAGGTTGTTTGATCTTTATTCCTAAGAGGTCCTATTTCGATGGGATGTCCAGTTTGATGAGCACCTTCCCACAGTGGATACCTGTCTCTAATGTCTACTTCACTACCTACTCCTCACATAGTAGTTCTTCAAGATTATGTTGAGGATGATTATGATGAGGATGTTGATGATCCCCCATCTCCACCTCCACTTGCTCCACCTCAGATGCCCAAATGGGCTCGCTTTACTGTTGAGGCAGCAAGAACTATGGCAGGTGATCCTTTAGACACTCGTCGCACCCATTCTCATATTGTGGGTTCTAGTCTTTTGAGTCTTGCTCTTTTAGAGGATCCTCAAAAGTTTTCTGAGGTAACAGGTCACCCTGAGTGGGATAGTGTTATGGAGGAGGAGTATTCTTCTTTGATGAGGAATAGTACTTGGGATCTTTGTCCTCTTCCTAAGGGCAGAAAGATGGTTCAGTGCAGATGGTTGTATCGCACCAAGTATGCTACTAATGGTTCTATTGATAAGTACAAAGCACGTCTTGTTGCAAAGGGTTTCTCACAGGTTGAGGGTATTGATTACTCCAAGACATTTTCCCCTGTCGCCAAGATGAATTCTATTTGCTTGTACTATCACTTGCAGCTTCTAGGGTCTGGTCCATTTATCAGATGGATGTGAAGAGTGCATTCTTGCATGGTGACCTATAGGAGGAGATCTATATGGAGCAGCCTTAGGGATTTGTTTAGGATGCTTCTTTGGTTTGCAGACTTTGGCGTTCATTATATGGTCTCAAACAGGCCCCTCAGGCTTGGTATGAGAAGATGGACTCCTTTTTGCTCTCCACTAGTTTCACACACTGTCATTTTGATCCTACAGTCTATATTTAGAATCTTGAGGGCAAGATCCTAATTCTTGTGCTATATGTTGATGATATCCTCATCACAGGTAGCTCATCCTCTATGATTCAACATGCTCAGCAAGCTTTGATGGAGCAGTTTGAGATGACAGATCTTGATCTTCTACACTATTTTCTTAGTCTTCAGGTGATTTAGTCTTCTAATGGGATCTCAATTTACCAGTAGAAGTATGCTCTTGATATGCTTCAGTGCTTTGGCATGCTTGATTGCAAGCCTACCCCCACACCTTTTCAGTCAGGGGTTGTTTTGACTCCTACTTGCCCCAATCCTTCCATAGATTCTACACTTTACAGGTAGTTGGTTGGCAGTTTGTTGTAACTAACTCACACTCATCCTAATCTTTCCTTTGTGGTTGGCCTTGTCTCTCAATTCTCCCATGATCCTCATGAGAGTCACTGGAAAGCTGCCAAACATATTTTGAGGTACATTCAGGGCACCCTTTCTTATGGCATTCACTACACATCAGGAGATCCTCACATTGTTGGCTACACTCACTTAGATTGGGCTGGTGATGTCAATGATCGGAAGTCTACTTCTGGCTTTGTTTTCTATCTTGGCTCTGGTCCTATCACATGGTCTTGCAAGAAGCAGACTTCTCACACATTATCATCTAGAGAGGCTAAGTATTGTGTTGTTGTGCTCACTAGTTAGGAGATCCTATGGCTTCGCCAGTTGATGACTGAGTTTGGTTTTCCTCCTAATAGTCCCACTATTCTTTGGTGTGATAATTAGAGTGCTATACACATTTCTCATAACCTGGTGGAGCATCAGCGAACGAAGCACATTGAGCTTCATATGCATTTCATCAGACAGTTGATTCAGGATGGTTCTCTCATCTTGGAGTATATTCCCACTGCTAAGCAGGTTGCTAACATCTTCATGAAGCCTTTTGCCTCTTTGCGCTATCTTCAGTTGTGTTCTATGCTTGGGGTGAAGGAAGTTGTCCTTGAGGGGTCTTCATGAGGCCTTCCTTCCTTCATGTTTCTTTCAACATGTTCTTCTATCTCTATTTGGAGAGGATTTTTTTCCCATTGGGTTTTCTCCTTTTTCTCCATTTCATAGAGATTTCCTTGTACTTGGGTACCTAATTTGGCCTTGTTGGTGGGACCCATTGTTCTTTTCTTTCAGTAGCTTCTTCTAGGTTTTAGCTTCTCCCTAAGTCTAGCTTAAGGGGGGGTGTTAGAGTAATTGGTTTTTACTTGATTAATTAAACAATAGCTGGTTAATTAATTAAGTTACCTTTTATCTCTTTTTCACTTAAGCTAACTTTAGGTGCATAATAATTAATTATTTTATTAATTATTATGTGCAAGCCTAGGGTTTTTCCTTTTTTAGGTTTTTTACCTATATAAGGTTGTAATATTTTCTTTGTAAAATAACTCTTTTTACAATTGGCAATATTGAGCTCCATGTTTTTGAGCATTTTTTATTGTGCATCTCCATTGTAATAGGTGTTTTAGCTTTCGGTATTCTTTGTGCTCCTTCAGAGAAAAGTAAGTGTAGATTAGTGATAAGCTTGACAATGAAAGCAACTACAAATTAAGGGAAAAATATTCTAGAAAACAAGAACTCATTCATACTTAAAGTGAGAAGAAATCAATGAAAATTGGAAACACATCAAATGGAAGGGTTAAATGAAAATTAGTTGACTAGAAGTGTTTTAGCGATGGATTCAAATGGTTTAATGATTATTTGAATGTGGTTTAGCTACATGAGACAAGTTTGTAGGTAATTTATGGACTATCATATGGGTTTTACTATCCTATACCAAATTCTAGAGTCTCTTGTAGTAGAATTCCTTTGTAGCTGAGATTCAATCTTGTTTAAGCTTCGCCAATTACATATCAATTAGGTGCAACATACACCTATAGTACACATTTGCTCTTATTTAACATACATTCCTCTATTATTGAAATTAAAATTTTACTATACTCATGTTTTATTGAATATTTATTGTTAGCATTGAAAGAGGATTTGGTAATTGTCTAATTTAATGTGTTTTTTCTTCCTACAAATCGCTTCCAGTTATTTATCCATCCATGCCCATTATTCCCACCCAGCCATTAGATTTGTAGGGGTTGGTTCTATATATTCACCTGTTCAACATCTCTAGTCCTCATTAGACCCTACTACCCACCCTCTTCTTACAGTCGAGTATCTGAAGGCCCCCCATTGACACTATGGGGGGCCTCCAGATACTCGACTGTAAGAAGAGGGTGGGTAGGAGGGTCTAATGGGGACTAGAGAGGTCGATCGAGTGTAGATATAGAACTAAACCTTATGAATTTAATACCTGGATGAGAATAATAATGGTCATGAATGAATAAACAACTGGGAGAAAGTTGTAGGAAGACAAACCACATATTAAATTAGATAATTATCAAATCTTTTTTAAAATGCTAACAAAAAATATTGAATAAAATATAGGTATAGTAAAAGTTTAAGTTTAAAAACAAAAGAATGCATGTAGAAGAATAGAAAATGTGTATTAGAGGTGTGTGTTGCACCTAATCAATATTCAATTGGTGAAGCTTAAAATAAGATCGAATCTTAGTTGTAAAGGAATTCTATCACAAGATACTTCAAAATTTGGTATAGGATAAGCTAATATTTATGGACAAGGTGAGTAGAGAAAAGTGGATACAAGTTAGTGATAAACTTGATAATGAAAGCAATTAAAAATTAAGGGAAAAATCTTCTCAAAAGTAGGAAGAACTCATTCATACTTAAACTAAGAAGTAATCAATTAGAATTAGAAACTAATCAAATGGAAGCAGTAAATGAAAAAATAGTTGATTGAAAATGGTTTAACAACAATTAGAATTCTTTTCCACTAAATTTTGGAGTCTCTTATAGTAGAATTTCTTTGTAGTTGAGATTCAATTTTATTTTAAGCTTCACTAGTTCAATATTGATTAGGTACAACACACACCTCTGGTACATGTTTGCTCTTCTTTTACCTACATTCCTCTGTTTTTGAAATTAAATTTTTTATTATACCCTTGCTTTATTGAATATTTTTTATTAGCATTGATAAAAGGATTTGATAATTATCTCGCTTAATATGTGTTTTTTCTTCCTAAAACTTGCTCTCAGTTGTTTATCCATCCATGCCCATTATTATTCCCACCCAACTATTAAATTTCTAAGGGTCAATTCTATATCTGCACCCAACCAGCCTCTCTAGTCCCCATCAGACCCTTCTATCCACCCTCTTCTTACAGTTGAGTATTTGAAGGCCACCCATTGACACATCACATCTTGAAACTTAGATGTGTTGATGGGGGTCCTTCGAATACTCGACTATAAGTGAAAGGTGGGAAATATGGTATGATCAGGATTAGTGAGGCTGGTTGGGTGCATATATAGAACCTATCCCTATGAATCTAATGAATGGGTGGGAATAATGGGAATGGATTGATGAACAACTGAGATATTTGTAGGAAGACAAAACACATTAGATTAGACAATTACCAAATCTTCTTTTCAATGCTAGTATAGTTAAAGTTTAATTTTTAAAATAGAGGAATGCATGCAAACATGTACCAAAGGCATGTGCTACACCTAATTGATATTCAACTCATGAAGCTTAAAAAAATATCGAATCTTAGCTACAAAGGAATTATAATGTAGGAGACTCAAGAATTTGGTATGGGATAGTAAAATATATATGGACTTGTCAATCCATAAATTACCTGCAAAACTATCTCATGTAGTTAAACCACCTTCAAATAATTGTTAAACCATTTCTAGCCATCAGTAAAAGGCTTCCAATCAACTATTTTTTTTATTTACACCTTCCATTTGATGTGTTTCCAATTCTATTTGATTTCTTCTGAACTTAAATATGAATGAGTTCTTCCTGATTTATAGAATATTTTTCACTTAATATGTAGTTATTTTCATTGTTGAGCTTATCACTAACCTATACCCACTTTTCTCCACTCACCTTGTCCATAAATATCTGCTTATCCTAGAATTTACTATCCTATACCAAATTCTAGAGTCTTCTATGATACAATTCATTTGCAACTGAAATTTGGTTTTTTCTTAAGCTTTTCCAATTAAATATCAATTAGGTGCAACACACACCTCTGGTACATGTTTTCTTTTATTTTACATGCATTCCTTTGTTTTTAAAATTAAACTTTTACTATACCCATGTTTTATTGAATATTTGTTTTTAGCATTGAAAACTAAGATTTGGTAATTGTCTAATTTAATATGTATTTTGTCTTCCTGCAACTCGTTCCTAGTTGTTTATCTATTCATGCTCATTTTTCACACCCAACCATTAGATTCGTAAGGTTTGGTTCTATATCTATACTCAACCATCCTCTCTAGTCCATATCAGACTCTCCTATCCACCCTCTTCTTACAGTCAAGTATTTGAATGCCCCCCATTGACACATATAAGTGCAAGGATGCTAAAAACTTAGATGTGTAAATATAGAACTAGCCCCTATAAATCTAATAGTTGGGAAGAAATAATAATGGGCATGGATGGATAAAATACTTGGAGAAATTTGTAGGAAGACAAACTACATATTAAATTAGACAATTACCAAATCTTTTTTTAATGCTAAATAAATATTCAATAAAACATGAGCATAGCAAAAGTTTAATTTCAAAAAAAAAAGGAATGCATGTAAATGAGAGAAAATATGTATCAAAAGTATGTACTTCACCTCATCGATATTTAATTAGTGAAGCTTAAAACAAGATCGAATATCAGCTGCAAAGGAATTTTATTGTAGGATACTAAAAAGTTTGGTATAGGATAGTAAATTTCAGGATAAGCTGATATTTATGGACAAGGTGAGGGGAGAAAAGTATGTACAAGTCAGTGATAAGCTAGAAATGAAAGTAGCTACAAATTAAGGGAAAAATCTTCTAAAAAGAAAGAAGAACCCATTCATACTTAACTTGAGAAGAAATCAATCAGAATTGGAAACACATCAAATGGAAGCTATAAATGAAAAAATAATTGACTGGAAGTGTTTTATCAGTGGTTGAAATTTTTTTAACAATGATTTGAATGTAGTTTAACTATGTGAGATAGGTTTGTAGGTAATTTATGGATTGGCAAGTCTAGAGGTTTTACTATCTTATATAAAATTTTGGAGTCTCTTATAGTAGAATTCCTTTGGAGCTGAGATTCAATCTTGTTTTAAGCTTTGCTAGTTGAATATTGATTAGGTTCAACAAAAACCTTTGGTACACTTTTGGTCTTCTTTTACATGCATTCCTCTATTTTTGAAATTAAATTTTTGGTGTATAAGTTTTCTCTTCCTTTACATGCATTACTCTTTTTTTGAAATTAAAATTTTACTATACAGTTGTTTTATTGAATATTTTTTGTTAGCATTGAAACAAGGATTTGATAATTATCTAATTTAATATGTGTTTTCTATTCCTACAACTTGCTCCCATTTGTTTATCCATTCGTGCCCATTATTATTCCCATCAACCATCAGATTTGTAGGGGCCGATTCTATATTTGCACCCAACCAACCTCTCTAATCCCCATCAAAACCTCATGCCTACCCTCTTCTTATAGTCAAGTATCTAAAGGGCCCCCATTGACACATCACATCTTAGAACTTAGATGTGTGCATGGGGGAACTTCAGATACTTGATTGTAAGAAGAGGATGGGAAGGAGGGTATGTTTGGGACTAAAGAGGTTAGTTGGGTGTAGATATAGAACAAGCTCTTACAAATCTAATTGCTAGGTGGGAATAATAGGAATGGATGGATAAATTATTAGAAGCGAGTTGTAGGAAGATAAAAAATATATTAAACTAGACTATTATCAAATCCTCTTTTCAATACTAATAAAAAATATTTAATAAGATACAGATATAGTTAAAATTAATTTCAAAACCAGAAGAATGCATGTAAAAGAAGAGAAAACATGTACTAAAGGTGTGTGTTGCACCTAATTGATATTCACTAGACAAAGCTTAAAACAAGATTGAATCTCAGCTCCAAAGGAATTATACCGCAAGAGAATCAAGAATTTGGTATAGGATAGTAAAAACTTTAGATTTGTTAGACCATAAATTACCTACAATCCTATCTCACATTGTTAAGCTGCATTCAAATCATCCTTAAACCATTTTCAGACATTGATAAAACACTTTGAGTCAACTATTTTTTCATTTACTCCTATTTTATGTGTTTCTAATTATGATTGATTTCTTCTTAATTTAAGAATGAATGAGTTCTACCCACTTTCTATAAAAAAAATTACTTAATTTGTAGCTACTTTCATTATTGAGCTTATCACTGACCTATACCTACTTTTCTCTACTCACCTTGTCCATAAATATCAACTTATTCTAGAATTTACTATCTTATATCAAAATTTGGAGTCTCATGTGATAGAATTCTTTTTTCGGCTGAGACTCGATCTTGTTTTAAGATTCTCTAGTTGAATATTGATTAGGTGTAGCATATACCTTTGGTACACATTTTCTCTTCTTTTATATGCATTCTTTCATTTTTAAACTTAACATTTTACTATATATCTATTTTTTATTGAATATTTATTGCTAGCATTGAAAAGAGGATTTGGTAATTGTGTAATTTAATGTATTTTGTCTTCTTGTAATGCTTCCTAGTTGTTTATGTATCCATGTCCATTATTATTCTCACCCAACCATTAGACTCATAAGGGACAATTATTTATCTACACTTGAATAGTCTCCCTAGTCCCCATCAAACCCTCCTTCCCACCCTCTTCTTACAATCGAGTATATGAAGGATCCCCATCAACTTAGATGTGTTAATGGGGGGCCTTCAAATACTCAATTGTAAGAAAAATTTGGGCATGAGGGTCTGATAGGGATTAAAGAGGCTAGTCGAAGGAAAACATAGAACCAACCCCTATGAATCTACTAACTAGGTGGAAATAATGTGCATAGATGGATAAAAAACTAGGAGCGAATTCTAGGAAAAGACAAAAGATATATTAATTTAGACAATTACCTAATCCTCATTTCAATGCTAATGATAAATATTCAATAAAACATGAGCATATTAAAAGTTTAAGTTCAAAAATAGAGAAATGCATGTAAAAGAACAACAAACATGTACTAGAGGTGTGTGTTGTACCTAATCGATATTCAACTAGTGAAGCTTAAAACAAGATCAAATCTTAGCTACAAAAGAATTCTATTACAGGAGACTCCAAAATTTTGTATAGGATAGTAAATTCTAAGATAAGATGATATTTATGGACAAGGTGGGTAGATAAAAATGTAGGTATAGGTCAATGATAAGCTCGACAATGAAATAATTTGCAAATTAAGGGGAAAAATCTTCTCAAAACCAGGAATAACTCATTCATATTTAAACTGAGAATCAATTAGAATTGGAAACATATCAAAATGGAAAGGGTAAATGAAAAAATAGTTGACTAGAAGTGTTTTACTGATGGCTACAAATGGTTTAATGCTTATTTGAAAAGGGTTTAACTATGTTAGACTGGTTTTCAAGTAATTTATGGACTAGAAAGTCTAGAGGTTTTACTATCCTATACCAAATTATAGAGTCACACATCTGGTACTCATTGCCAATTGTTTATGCATACATGCCCATTATTATTCTTACCCACCCATTAGATTTGTAAGCGCCGGTTCTATATTTGCACTCGATTAGTCTCTCTAGTCCCCATTAGACCCTCCTACCCACCCTCTTCTTATAGTTGAGTATCTAAAGGCCCCCATTCACTTAGATATGTTCATAAGGGGCCTTCAGATACTTGATTGTAAGAAGAGAGTGGGCGACAAGATATATTGGGGACTAGAGAGATTAGTTGGGTGCATATATAGAACTTTCCCCTACAAATCTAATGGTTGGGTGGTAATAATGGGAATGGATGCATAAACAACTAGGAAATATTTGTAGGAAGACAAAATACATATTAAATTAGACAATTACTAAATCCTTTTTTCAATGTTAACAACAAATATTTAATAAAATGTAGATATAGTAAAAGTTTTATTTTAAAAACAAAGGAATGCATATAGAAAAAGAGAAAATGTGTACCAAATGTGGGTGTTGTACCTAATTTATATTCAACTAACAAAGCTTAGAACAAGATTAAATCTTAGCTGCAAAATAATTCTAATGCAAGAGACACCAGAATTAGGTATAGGATTTAGTAATTGTCTAGTTTAAGTGTTTTGTCTTCTTGCAGCTTAGATTTGATCTTGTTTTAAGCTTCGCTAGTTGAGTGTCAATTAGGAATAACACACACCTCTAGTAGACGTTTGCTCTTCTTTTACATGCATTCCTCTATTTTTAAAATTTAACTTTTACTATACTCATGTTCTATCGAATATTTATTGTTAGCATTGAAAAGAGGATTTAGTAACTATCTCGTTTAAACATTTTGTCTTCTTGCAACTTAGATTTGATCTTGTTTTAAGCTTTTCTAATTGAGTATCAATTAGGTGTAACACACACCTCTAGTAGATGTTTGCTCTTCTTTTACATGCATTCCTCTATTTTTAAAATTAAACTTTTACTATACTCATGTACTATCGAATATTTATTGTTAGCATTGAAAAGAGGATTTAGTAACTATCTCATTTATGCATTTTGTCTTCTTACAACTCACTCCCAATTTTTTATCCATCCATGCCCATTATTCCCACCCAACCATTAGATTCATATTGGTTGGTTCTATATCTGCACCTGAATAACCTCTCTAGTCTCCATTAGACCCTCCTACCCACCCTCTTTTTACAATTAGGTATCTAATGGCTATCCATCAACACATCTAAGTGCAGGGTTGCTCAAAACTTAAATGTGTCGATGGGGGGCCTTTTGATACTCAACCATAAGAAGAGGGTGGGAAATAGGGTCTAATGGGGACTAGAGATGTTGGTCGGGTGTAGTTATAGAGCTGGCCCATATGAATCTAATGGTTGGGTGGGAATAATAATGGGCATGGATGGATAAAATACTAGGAGCAAGTTGTAGGAAGACAAACCACATATTAAATTAGATAATTACCAAATTCATTTTTCAATGCTAACAATAAATATTCAATAAAAAATGGGTATAGTAAAAGTTTAAATTCAAAAACAGAAGAATGCATGTAAATAAAGAGCAAACATGTACCAAAGGTGTGTCCTACACCTAATCAATATTCAATTGGCGAAGTTTAAAATAAGATCGAATCTCAGCTGCAAAGAAATTATATCGCAAGAGACTCCAAAATTTGGTATAGGATAGTAAATTCTAGGATAAGCTAATATTTATGGACAAGGTGAGTGGAGAAAATTAGGTACAAGTCAATTATAAGTTTAACATTGAAAGTAGCTGTAAATTAAGGGAAAAATATTCTAAAAAATAGGTAAAATTCATTCATACTTAAACTAAGAAGAAACCAATCAAAATTGAAAACACATCAAATGGAAGGGGTAAATGAAAAATTAGTTGATTGGAAGTGTTTTACTAGTAGCTCCAAATGATTTAATGATGGTTTGAAGGTGGTTTAATTATGTGAGATAGGTTTGCAGATATTTTATGCACTAGAAATTTTAGAGGTTTTACTATATCCTATACTGAATTCTAGTGTCTCTTGCCATAGAATGTCTTTGCAGTTGAGATTCAATCTTGTTTTAAGCTTCACTAGTTGAATATCAATTAGGTGTAGCACACACCTTTGGTACTCATTTTCTCTTTTTTACATGCATTCCTTTATTTTTGAAAGTAAACTTTTACTATACCCATGCTTTATTGAATATTTGTTGTTAGCATTGAAAAGAAGATTTTGTAATTGTCTAATTTAATATGTGTTTTATCTTCCTACAACTCCCTCCCAACTTTTTATCCATCTATTCTCATTATTATTCTCACTAAAATATTGAATTTTTATGGGACAATTTTATATCTACACTCAACCAACCTCTCTAATCCACATCAGACCTGTTGTGCAGTTTTTCGCAGACACGCCTCGCTGGAAGCAGGGACCCTCTTTTGCTTTGGTTTTGGTGTTTTGGCCCTTTCTTTTGAGGTTTTTTCTTGCCTAGGCATGTGCTTAAAATTTTTATTTTGAATGCCTAAGCGTTTCCCCCATGTTATTTATTGAAAATCTTGAGTTCTGGATGAATTTTGGGCTTTTGCTTGGATTCGGGCTTTTCCGCCCTAGTCGGATTTTCCTGGATTCTGCTTGAACTCCATCTGGACCCTTATTTTTTGGGGATTTTTTAGTATTCATGGATTTCTGCATGGGCTAGATTTTCTCAGATTCCGCCCTGTTGTTGGCTTCCTGAAATTCCTTTTTTGACTGTCCTGTCAATTGTGTTGTTGGATTTGTGTGTGCTTTGAGGGGTGTATCTAACTTGGTTTCTAGGTCTCTTAGATTATTTCATGCTGGGGTTGTTCAGTATTGCATCATTTCTCATCTCCTAGCTGAGTTCTGAGATTTCCTATGTACTAATAGTGGGTGAATAGGGTTTCCTACTAGGGAAAATCTCATTTCAAGTTATGTCATCTTAAAACGGGCCTGAAACGCAAGAGAAAATCTAGGAAAGGTCCATCCCTGACTTGTCCTAAGTTAAATGGTTGAAATTCTATGTTGGTTCAGTTTCTGGAGGAAATTGGGACTATCTATCCCTTCTGAATTTTAGTCACTGTAACCCTTCGAGGTCGGTGAGATGTCATGTAGACCTTTCTGTGTCACGTCAAAGCCCTTCATGGGTTTGCATTTGGTCGCCCAGACATTGCAATTCTCACACTGAAAGTCTTTCTGTCAGTAATACAAACCCCATCACCTAGAGATCATAGCGAGCTCCTTTCATCTTGTCGATCTTCCATTATGTCGCTGAGACCTCCCCCTTTCAGTGAGACCCTTTGCCGAACATATTGCTCTTGTTGAGTGATCTTCTATCAGGGAAACATTCATGCTTCACTGAGACCTTCCAGTGAGCTCATTGCTCTTATCGAAGCCTTCGCTTTTGGCAAGACTCCTAACATTCACCAGGACTTCATAGTGAAACCTTTCTCTTGGTGAGTCCAGATCTTTTCGAGGAAACCACCTATCATCGGCAAGAGGTTATGCTGATGGAACTCTTCATCGACGAAACATAACGTAGTCATTGGGACCTCTAGCCAAACTCAAGTGCTTCACCAAAAGCCCTCCTAAGTCTATTTGTTCATTGTGACCATATCTTTCTCACACCGAAGGTCTCATGTTCTATTGCTAGTCGGTGATACCAAAAGAAGTCACTGAGACCTTACCCCAACTACCTGCTGGTCACATCGAGATGTTCCCCATTGTTGTTCGGCAAGACTCGGTAAGTTCGTTGAGACATCATATAGATAAACTTTAGTCTGGCCGAAGTTATTACTTAAACTTTGGTGGTCAAAGAAGACAAGGGCGATTCGCTATGACTTTATACCTAAGAAAGTCTCTCATCGACATGACTTTCACATTCGCTTTCGGCGAGACATGCCCCACTTGGAGTGACTTCATCCCAACTGAAATTTGCTTTGCCGAAGTACTTTCCTTCTCACCATTTGTTTCAGAATTGTGCCTTAACTACGGATTTCCGTCGAGTCTAGATTTCTTCAAAATCTGCCATCCCTCTGGTTTCCTGAAAATTCTCTTTGGCCCATTCTTCACGGAAGTCCATCCCTTATGGATTTCCCCAAAATTTGATGAAACATAAAGGAACATGAAATAATTGGATTCGTTTATAATTTGTGATGCATTTAATGATTATTTCATGTCATATTTATATCTCTTATGTGATTTATTGATGAAAAATGATTAGATTTGATAGTTAAGTAGGTGTTTCCTAGTTATTCCGTTGGAATCTGATCATTCAGTAATTTCCTGAAATTCCTCTCTAGCTCAGATTCCACAGATGGCCTCAAAACCCAAAATTTGTGGGATCATTTCATATGAGATTTAATGGCACTTTGGTTGTAGGAGATGCATTCTAACAATGTATTGTTGGATTAACACTAGTTTCCTATGGTTTTTATTGTGGTTTTTTTGAGGAATGTAGGCTGAATCTAGCAAA
Source organism: Sequoia sempervirens (assembly GCA_007258455.2). Lineage (NCBI taxonomy): Eukaryota > Viridiplantae > Streptophyta > Pinopsida > Cupressales > Cupressaceae > Sequoia > Sequoia sempervirens. Next base: position 215,054,527 of record VDFB02047230.1, read on the forward strand.
GTAGCAACTGGTTCCTCATTGTCTGGTGCAGAAGATTAAGCTAGACATTAAGAGTAGGATCCCTGAGAACAAAGTCACTACAGATTAGGCAGAGGGTGTTGAAGAATATTTACAAATAAAGAAGACATATTGATAACACCCTGAGCGGTGTCTACAATGGCGGCATTGCTTTTCGAGATAATGACAGGAAGAAGGAAGATCGCACCCAAGTTTTTGAATATGGGGTAGTTGAGATAATGGTGGCAGGATGTTCATGCACCAAGTAATGATGATTCTGTGTTCGAGCACAGGTAGATGATACAACGACCTACCTTGTAGTCATTGATAAGTATTTGGCATATAAAGAAGATTGGGATAAGTTGGTCAAACACTCAAGGGATGAGATTGCGTCCACCAAAAGATGACTTAGGGTTTTTCCCCTACCACCTGTGATAGACTTGGATGTAGTGTTCTTGAAAGTATATGAAGAGCCAGATCAGAATAGAGATAATAGGGAAGGGAGCTAATGATAGGCTGTGACACGATTTGTGCCTCCCTACTACCTTCTCACGCATTAGTCCAAACTGCATTGCGGATCTTAGGCTGACTTGGACAGGACATGCATTTAGTGCTTATTTGATTGACCATGGGTTTCCCTTGACCGAGTTGTTGTGCCATTAATGCTGTAGAACCCTTGCCTAGCCAATGTTTTCTGGGGAATTCTATATATTGGGCGTGTTGCCTTAGTTGAAAAGGGGGGAATGGTTAGAACGGTTAGAAATAGTTAGATGGTTAGAGAGAAAAATAGTTAGAAGTAAAGGTAGTTAGTAGCAAGTAGGTATTCTCAAGAAAATTTTGTAAAAGAAATCTGGAATTGTTGCTACAATGGACAATTTGAATACAAGAAATGACATTGTGATTTGGTTCCATACTTGTCTTCTTTTATTTTGCATGGTTCTTTTTATTTTATCTTTAAAATTGCTTTGAGAAGGTTCATGTTTAGATTAGTTTTGGGTTTGATAATGTTTGTGATTTAATACTTGAATGTTGCAGCAATCCTTTAGTCCATACTTTTTGCAACCAGCTGATTGTTAGTTGCTTTGCAAAGTTAGCTTGGACTTCATATTCCATGTGCCTAGTTCGATTGTGAAGATTTGTTCATTTCAACTGCAAAAAGGGTTGTTGAATGAATGTTTGTGATTTGAAAATCTTAAGACCTCAGAAGATTGCACTGTTTTATGTGAGATTGTAGATTTATCTTGGTCAAGTAGAGATAAGTTTTAGAGGGATTGGTCCATTTGAGTGTTGGTTACCTTCATTATTGATCTTAGGAGTAATGTTAGGTTTAGAACTCTCTTTGAAACCCTTATCCTTTTTTATTTCTTTGATTATTGGGTTAAATCTAGGATTGAGGCACCATTAGATTGTTAGATCTAATAAAATTGATTCAGCATTTTGCTTGTAGTAAGGTCCCATTGTGATTACCAACATTTTCACATTTTGTTATTGAGTTGTTTATGCACTATCAAGACCTGACATTAGAGACCTTAGGGTTATCTCTTGAGGCTTGCCGATAGAGATTTACCTTTCAAGATAGATAGGATATCATATTATGTCTGGCTGTTATTATGCATAAAACACGATCAACAAGACCCTACTGCTCACCCTCTTCTTACAGTCAAGTATCTGAAGGCCCCCATCAAAGTATCATATCTTGGAACTTAGATGTGTCGATGGGGGGCTTTCAAATACTCGAATATAAGAAGAGGTTTAGTAACAAGGTATGATGGGGACATAAAAGCTAGTTGAGTGCAAATATAAAATCATCCCCTATGAATCTAATGGGTGGGTGGGAATAATAGAAATGGATGGATATACAACTGAAAGAGAGTTGTACAAAGGAAAAACACATATTAAATTACATAATTACCAAATCCTCCTTTAAACTAATAAAAAATAGGTATAGTAAAATTTTGATTTCAAAAATAGAGGAATGAATGTAAAAGAAGAAAAAATGTGTACCAAAGCTATGTATTGTACCTAATTTTTATTCAACTAGAAAAGCTTAAAACAAGATCAAATCTCACCTATAAAGGAATTCTAACATAGGAGACTCTAGAATTTGGAATAGGATAGTAAAACATTTGGACCTGTTAGTCCATAAATCACCTGAAAACCTATCTCAAGCAGTTAAACCACCTTCAAATCATCATTAAACCATTTGCATCCATCGGTAAAACACTTCAAATCAACTATTTTTTATTTACCCTTTTGATTTGATGTGTTTCCAATTTTGATTGATTTCTTCTCAATTTAAGTATGAATGATTTTTTCTTGCTTTCTAGAAGATTTTTCCCTTAATTTTTATTTACTTTCATTATTGAGCATATCACTAACCTAGACCTAATTTTATCCACTTACCTTGTCCATAAATATTAGCTTATCCTAGAATTTACTATACTATACCAAATTTTGGAGTCTCCTGCCATAGAATTCCTTTGCAGCTAGGATTCAATCTTGCTTTGAGATTCGCTAGTTGAATATCCATTAGGTGCAACACACACCTTTGGTACACATGTGCTCTTCTTTTACATGCATTCTTTTGTTTTTAAAATTAAGCTTTTACTATACCTATGTTTTATTCAATATTTATTATTAGTGTTGAAAATAGGATTGGTAAAATTGTCTAATTTAATATGTGTTTTGTCTTCCTACAACTCGATCCTAGTTGTTTATTCATCCATGCCCATTATTCTTACCCAACCATTATATTCATAGGGGTTGGTTTTATATCTACACCTAATTAGCATCTCTAGTCCCTATAAGTCCCTATATATTGATTAGGTATAACACACACCTCTAGGAGAGAGTTTTTGGAAGAAAAAACGTATATTAAATTAGGAAATTACCAAATCCTCTTTTCAATGCTAACAATAAAAATTTAATAAAACACAAGTATAGCAAAAGTTTAATTTCAAAAATAGAGGAAGGTATGTAAAAGAAGAGCAAACATGTACCAGATTTCAAATCTCAACTATAAAGGAATTCAATAGCAAGAGACTCTAGAATTTGGTATAGAATAAAAGTATCATAAATTACCTGCAAACCTATCTCATGCATTTAAACTACCTTCAAATCATCGTTAAACTATTTGCAGCCACTGGTAAAATACATATAGTAATTATTTTCTCATTAACCCCTTCCATTTGATGTAATTCTAATTCTGATTGATTTATTCTCAATTTAAGTATGAATGAGCTCTTCCTACTTTCTAAAATATTTTTCCATTAATTCTCACTTGCTTTTATTGTTGAGCTTATCATTGACCTGTACCTACTTTTCTTTACACACCTTGTCCATAAATATCAACTTATCTTGGAATTTACTATCATATTCCAAATTATGGAATCTCTTGTGATAGAATTCCTTTGAAACTGTGATTAAATCTTGTTTTAAGATTTTTTAGTTGAGTGTCGATTAGGTGCGGTGCACACCTCTAGTACACATTTTTTTTTTCTTTTACATGCATTCCTCTATTTTTGAAATTAAATTTTTACTATACCTGTGTTTTATTAAATATTTATTATTAGCATTGAAAAGAGGATTTGATAATTTTCTAATTTAATATGTGTTTTTTCTTCCTACAACTCACTCATAATTGTTTATCCATCCATGCCCATTATTCCCACCCAACCATTAGATTTGTAAAGGCAGGTTCATCTACACTTGACCAACCTTTCTAGTCCCCATCAAACCCTCTTACCTACCCTCTTTTTATAGTCAAGTATCTGAAGGAGCATCTTAGATTTGTTGATGGGGACCCTTCAGATACTCGATTATAAGGGCCTAATGGGGACTTGAGAGGCTGGTTGGGTGATTATATAGAACCAGCCCCTATGAATCTAATAGTTGGGTGAGAATATAAACAAGCATTGATGGATAAACAAATGGGATTGAGTTGTATGAAGAAAAACCACATATTGAATTAGACAATTACCAAATCCTCTTGTCAATGCTAACAATAAATATTCAATAAAACATTGGCATAATAAAAGTTTAATTTTAAAAATAAAAGAATGCATATAAAGAAAATAAAACATGTACCATAGGTGTGTGTTGCACCTAATTGATATTCAATTGGTGAAACTTAAAACAAGATCAAATCCCAGCTATAAAGGAATTCTATTGTAGGAGAATCAAGAATTTGGTATAGGATAGTAAATTCCTAGATAAGCTAATATTTATGGACAAGGTGAGTGGAGAAAAGTACCTACATAGGTCAGTTATAAGATCAAAATGAAATAAGTTGCAAATTAAGAGAAAAATGTTCTAGAAAATAAGAAAAACTTATTCATACTTAAACTGAGAAGAAACCAATTAGAATTGGAAACACATCAAATGGAAGGGGTAAATGAAAAAATAGTTGATTAGAAGTGTTTTATTGGTAGTTGCAAATGGTTTAACTGTATGAGATAGGTTTTCAGGTAATTTATGGACTGGAAAGTCCAACAGTTTTTCTATCCTATACCAAAGTTTGGAGTCGATTAGGAGTAGCACACACCTCTAGTACATGTTTGCTCTTCTTTTAGATACATTCCCTATTTATTCAATTAAAATTTTACTACACCAAACTATCCTCTCTATTCCCCATCATACCCTCCTTCCCACCCTCTTATTACACTCGAGTATTTGAAGGCCCCCCATGAACACATCTAAGAGCCAAGATGCAATGTTTTGTTGGATGGCCTTCAAATGCTTGAATGAAAGAAGAGGGTGGGTAGGAGGGTCTGATGGGAATTACAAAGATTGGTTCAGTGCAAATATAACATTGACCCCTATGAATTTAATGGCTGGGTGGAAATAATAATGAGCATTGATGGATAAAGGATTGGGAGTGAGTTATAGGAAGAAAAAATACATATTAAATTAGACAATTACCAAATCTTGTTTTCAATGCTAACATTAAATATTCAATAAAATATGGATATAGTAAAAGTTTAATTTCAAAACTAGAGGAATGCATGTAAATGAAGAGAAAATATGTAGCAAAGGTGTGTGTTTCACCTAGTTGATATTCAACTGGAGAAGCTTAAAACAAGATCTAATCTTAGTTGCAAAAGAATTCTACCCTAGGAGATTCTAGAATTTGGTATAAGATAATAAAACCTCTAGACTTGTCAGTCCTTAAATTACCTACAAACCTATTGTGCCTGTAGCACACACACCCCGTTCAGACTGGGGACCTCCTCTTTCTGTTTCACTCTCGCTGGGTCATTTTCACTTTTGCCTCATTTTGCATGCCCCTATTTTTGAGCTTAAAATGGTCACATACCTCAAAATTATCAAACATATCTTGACCAAAATTGCCTACCCAAATTTCTCTAAGTTTTGAGCCTTTACAGATGTTGGTATGCAAGCTTTTGTCCTCTATTGGTCATTGTGTTAGTTACCCCTGGCGGTCTAGCTATTGTAGGTCTCTTTGAGTGGATTGTTGCTCATGTTTTGCCACTCTCTATGGTTGACCCCTTAAATCCACCCACATTGTAGGTCTTGCATGTGTTTTTTTTCCCAAACCTTGACTGAACGTCCACACTAGTGTGGGTTTCTGCACCCCCCACCTACCTTGTCTTGACTGTATATGCACTTAATACTTGGCATTAATGGTGAGTTTCCTATAAATATGTCACCTCCTAGCTATCATTTTCCATCCAACATTTTCAAATTTGAAGAGAGAAAAGGAGATATCTAGGAACACAAAGTATCTTGAGGGATTCAAGCCAAATTTATCTCAGTTTCTTGTGCGGTTTAGAGGCATGAATCCATGTCTTTTTCTTTTGCCAAGCATTTAAACTATTGAAAAAATTATGCAGTTAGGGTTTTAACATTTGAAATTTTGAATATGATAAACCTAGCTTTATGTGGTATTAAATTTAGTGTTGAAATGTTTGAAACTTATCAAGGGATTCTACAAACCCCATTCACCAAATGATAATTGAATCAAATGCTAGCAACACCCATTTGTCTCATCTCTGCATCTGTCACTTTGTTGAAAATGATGATGGGTTTCCCTTGGGGTTTTCACATGTTCTTGTGCAAGATTTTGTCCTTCCATCACTGTGACCAACATCATAGTCCTCAGGGTTGCCCACCATTCCAAACCCACATTCATATTAAGTCTAAACCATGAATTGTATTTGAAAATTTGTTGAATCATCATGGCTTTGCGGGTTCATTCCCATAGGATTCCGTTGTGGGAAGTTTGCTCAACAAAAACCATTCTTTAGTGGCTAAACTCCACTGAACTTCTGACTTATGGACCTTGTGTCTAACAAGGCCACTCTTAGAAATAAAATGATCAAATCAATAGAAGCATGAATCGAAAGCTCCTGGCGGGCACGACCGGTGGGTCGCCCTATGCGGAAGGTTGTCCCTCCAAAGTTGTCTCCAATAACATAACTAAATCATCTTCCCATAGTGCGTTCCTCACATTCTCAACCTATGAAAAGCTTAACACCAAAGTGATAAAATTCCAAGTCAAGGATACGATGTGGATTTTTCCTCATGGGTGTCCACCTCTAAAAGGCCATATTCATGTGGTCATTGTTTAATGATGGGGCCCTTTTGTGATCCCACCTTGTGAGTTCTGTGTATGTCACTTACTTAGAGGAAGATCCTAAGTATTCCAACAAAATTATGGTTCAAACTACCTTTGTAGATCTACCCTTGTGGATGTCCATTTGTGGGAAGACGTTATCTCTTGGTCACCACTCAATGGTAGAATCAACTCGTCTCTTCACCATGTGGACCCCAAAGGCACCAACACCGCAAACACAAAAATGGAAAATGACAAACTTAAAGGTAGGCCTCTTCGTTAGGTCTGCCCATGCGGGTCGTGACCTATAGAACATCATCCTCACAAAGTCGTTCCTTAGTAGTGAAACCCCAATGACCCTCTACTATGTGGCTCCCCAACTGCCTAACTCCATAGTTCATGAATCATAACCTGAGAGAACTTAAGTGAACTTAGCTAGGTGGAAAGATTATGTGGGTTTTGCAATGCAAAAATCCACATGCAGGATGTTGCTTGCCAAAGGATGGTCTTTAATGGTGAAACTTCAAAGGAATTCTATGTCCCTGCCTCCACATCCTTTGCACCCACAAGAGTGTAAAGATTGACATAATAGCTTCAGATGCTCCCATCGTCTATTTCTGCATATGCCAAATAGCTTCATGAAAAATTACTCAAGGAAAAAACCATGCAGAAATTGACTATTGAAATGTCACCTGTAGGATTTTGTGGCTCCAATGTTGTTCCTTAGCAGCCTTCATCATGGTAGCTTCCACAGAGGGGAAACCCACATCCCTAAACCCACATTCCTACAAATGGCCCAAACAAGATTCAAATGGTAAACTATGATGAATGTTATGATCTTAAAAGAGTATGTGGATACTAATAATGATGAACATGCATGATTTGATTGACATTTGTTCTCCCTAATATGTTAGCGCACTTACTGCACCTTTCGTGCGCATGATTTATGGAACTTGCTCAGGGGCCATTGGAGAAGCCTGTCAAGAAAGATAAGGGAAAGAGACCAACAAGAACTCTCAAAGGGAAAGAAGAGAAAGAACAAATGAATTACCAATTTCATGGGGTGGAGTGCACCTCCAAAATCATGTCCAACTGGGACACAATCTCTGACATCGACCTCAAACACATCAACATAGATGAATTCAAATAGAGGGTGATGATTAAACCCACAACAAAAGAGGCCTTAAGAATCAAAGAAAGTGGCTTTGGAGAATCAGTTGGATTTCCTCCTACCTTGATTGCTCTAGAATTGGTAATGGATTGCTGGGAATGCTACAATCCATAGAACAAAAGATTAATCTCAAAGGATGGAAGGGTGCTGGAAGACCTATCTACCTACTCTATTAGCAAGAAATTTGGCATCCCGACCTTTGAAAAGATGGAGGAAGTGGAAAATTAATTTTCTCTACATGTATGGCAACAAGATCCTCTTGGGTGCAAGAGGATAATGAATCAAGTATGACTAAAGGACAAGAGATGCAGTGCCAATAAGGTGTCCCAGAAGCTGTACAAAAGTGACTTCATAGAAGAATCTAATGACTTGGTGACCATCTTGAGTAAAGTGATGGGCCTTCCCACTACCACACTCTTTGGAGAATGAATGTTTTACTTTGTGGAAGAAATCCTCTGAGGCACCACTCAATTCCACTAGGAAAAGATGATAAGCAACAATTTGCATGATTTGTTCATGGTGGTGGAAAAGACCTCCAAATTCTACATGAATTCATATTTGGTCTAGCTACTAGCAGTAAATTTTCCATACAAAGGGTTATTCTATGCTAGAACATTGGAAACCAAGAAGGGACAATTGAAGGTATATGGTTTCTACCCCCAACTACAGTACAGGAATTTCAAGGACTATAGAAGAGTTAATGATGCCTTCATTAGACACATTATCAGAACCCTAGGGGGAGATTACCACAAAACACACAAAACTAAAGTACTCATAAAGGGTTTTGGATATTTGTTCATCCAATTCCCAAAATTCACATACATCAGAGTAGATGGATTCTTAGGAAGGAACTACCAGCTACCCCGCTATCCAAATGACCAAATAATATTGTTGGAGATTACTCAACAACTACATAATGCCCATACCTTATTGAGTAACAAGCATCATGCTAGGGTCCCATGTCCCCTCACCTTCGGTTAGGGAATGCATTCTTTCCCTACTACCCCATGTGCTAAAAACTTCAAGAAAGAGTTGGTCGAATATAACTTGGAATTGCATATAAACAAGGGAAACGTGGACCCCCATGGAGAGATAAAGAAATAAGTTGGGAGATAGTATGCCCACTGACCTCACATTGAGGAATTTTGGGATAATTTTGATGATGACAAGGAGGTCAGGATGCGGCATTATATGAGGATGAGTACCTAGTTTATAAATTCTATTGATTCATTCCTCGTTCTAGATCAGATTGTTGAAGATGACAATATTTTGGATGAAAGATACAATGCCTTGGCTAATGTTCCATTGCCAATAATTGGCTAGGATAAGGAGGAGGTCACCAACCTAGACACTATCACCTGCCTCATTGATTAGAGAACCAAACAATGGGTTGATGGAAAAATAATTCAATTGCAAGAACCAAGTGCAAAATTAACATACAGGGAGCTTGAGGATGATATTGAGAATGAAATAGATAGTGGCATTACTGCAAGTTCATCAAGTGAAGCTCCCAAGTCCCCACCTATCACTAGATCCAAAAAGAGGAAAGATGCACCTGAATGTAAGCACAAGCATAAAGTGTACACCCAAAAATAAATAGAGGAGCAACCATCAAAGAAGGTGAAAAGAATGAGAACTTTTGTTTTCAAAATGCTAACCATCTAGGAGGAAGAACACCCACACAAAGAGGAAGAAGAGTCTGAGTGACCTCGCTTGCCACCACCTACCACCTTTGTTCTTCCATCAACCATTGTTGTTGCTTCCACCACCACTCCATCACCTTCTACTCCTAAATATATGTCTGTCTCATCTACGCATGTCATGGACATCTCAATCCACCTCACTTCCACCTCACCGACTACTCCAGTGGTGGTGTTAGACTCTTCCTCTTCCACCACTTCCCCACTATCATCCTCCTCACTTCTTCCTCCACTGCTTACCCTTTCCACTCTACCACCTTCCTTGCCAACAACTACTATGGAACCTCTCACCTTTCCTCACACCTTTGCAACCTATATGAAAAATATGCCCATGGAGCTCTCTGGAGTAATCCTCGACCCCAAGGTCCATGAACTAATGGCCCAACTTGTTGTCACTTTACCTCTCCCTCCACCACCTACTAAGCCATCAAATATGGAGGTAATAATTCTAATTTTTGAAGAAATGGTGAGACTCGGTGCATATCAACCCAAAGAAGCCACAAAGGACATTGCTAAAGAGTCAGAAGACTCAAATTAGGATGACTATTTTGAACATCCCGAGGGCAGACTAAGTGTGAATATAGACAAGGTGGCTTCTAATGAAGAGGGTCAACAAACACCCAAAGGGGAAGGTGTTGATAGTCTTGATGAGCATTATGAAGTTGAAACATCTGATCAAGAGCCAGATGAAGAGCAACCCCAAGGAAACAAAGATGAAGAGGTAAACCTCTAGGAGCATCACTCCAAAGAAGGGAATATTGATATAGTTACCAACATAGAAATCATAGATGAGCCTCCACAAAATGGCCAAGATGAGGGCTTGAGACAAGAAAAAAATTCCTTCGAAAGGGAAGGAAGAAAAGGATCAAGAAGAAGAGGTTATATAAGAAAAGAGCATTGATCCTGAGGAGAATGTTGAGATTGAGATTGAAGTAATTAAAGGGATGGCACTAGAAAAATAAAATATTGTTGAAGAAAATGTAGTTTCCATCGAGCTCGACAAGGGGGGGACTATGATATAAGAAGAGGAACCAAATGAGGAAGGGAGAAATGATCAAGAAGTCCCCAAGAATGAGGAGGATAACCCTCAGAAGGAACACGAAGAGGAGGGTGATCATGAATCCCCAAAATGTCAAACAAAGGTCCCCGCATGGCTAGAGCAACAATTGAAGAAGGCCCCCATAGTTGCTAACCCCAAGGCTTGGTTGGAAGCCATACTAGCTAGGGCACAAGTGAAAAATGCAAGGAGAAGAATCCCAAGATTAGGTCTCACATCACCACTGATGCTATAGGGTCAAGAATACTGCAAGTGGCCACTCCTACTAGAGAGAAAGATTCAAGAACTATCCAGGGGTAGGACTACCTAATATCCACTATCAAATTTGACCCAATGTCTCATGAGTAGAAGATCGATGAATTCTAGGGGTTTGTCTCCACTATTTTGCAACAAATGAACAAGGACCATTCCATGAAGGAGGAATTAAAAAAATAGGTGGTAGAGCTGACCACCTTCATACAACAGTGGACTTCATTAGGAGAAGAAGCTAAAATAGAATCACCTGCACTCACCTTTCTCTCAAAGGAGGAGGTAAGTAAAATGGAAATAATGAAGAACTCGACCAATTCTACCTCAAATTAGTTCAATTGGGTGATTTAAAATGGTGATATGGGCATCCACGATGTAGCCAAAATGCATAATGAATTCCAAGTTTTGTAGAAGGAAGTGGAGGACATAATGGGCACCTGTAGGGAGTTCCCTAAAATATATAGGATAACCTGTCCAAAGTTGGAGAGCATCCTCAAGCTCTCCCAAGAAACTTGGGAAAAGGAGTTGGTGCTACCTAAGGAAGATCATTGGCTAGTTGAGACCTGGCAGCTAACTTTTGAATATAAGAAGGAAATTTTGGAAAAGGCCTTGCGAGAACTAGAAATTGATCATGAATGGATTGTGGAACACTAGGTAGATAGTGGTGACTATCTAAAGATGATGACAGGTTATGAGATCTCTACCCTGGAGTTAGATCCAAAGAAGATCAAGCCCATATTTCATAAGAAAATGGAATAGGGGGTTGGCGATGTGCTATCACTAGACTTTATGGACTTCACTGCAAGAGCCTTCACTGAATCAGAGTAGATAATAAAATCCATGCCAAAGTGCACCAAATATTGGGACCAAATTACTGAAAGATTCAAAAGAGTGGCCTTTCAAATCCTTAAATTTGAGCTCTCAGAGGAAAAGAAGTTGCAGATGCAATTGGCAAGTTTGTGGAATATACTACTCTCCAAAAGGAAATTGGAAAGCCTATTATATATGATGAATATTTGAAAAAATAGTCATAAAGGTTGGAAGTAGCTAGAGGATAAAATAGACTAGGAGACAAAATAGGGGAAAAGACAAAAGGTCTATTTTTATATTGTAATATATTGGGGGTAGGTGAGACCCGAAACTAAAATGAATCTAAGCCACTCATTGTAAATGAATCTTGTCCATTCATTCTAGTTTTTGAAAAATATAAATAGGGGCACCCTCTCATTTTCAAAAGGAGATATGAGTTGTTGTGTAAAGATATGCTGCTAAAAAATATATGAGAAAAGCATTGAGTTAATGGTTTCTTGTGTGTTCTTCTCCATTTGTGCATGATTCTATGTCCAAATTGTTAATTTTAGCTTTGTCATTTCAAGTTTAAGTTCATTTTTAGTTAGTAGTTCATGTTGTGCTTTAATGGTGGATGTATGCTATAGTGTTTGATGCATTTCTAGCTCATAATTATGGTTGTTTTTTGATGATAAATTACTATGTAAAGTTAGTTTGAGCTTTTTTGTTTTGTTGCACTTAAGTTCAATTGTTTATTCATGCTTAATAGGTGAATATATAGTTTGAAAATTTGCAAAAACCTCTTGAAGATTGCACTAAAATTATGAGACTGTGGGATTTCCCTGGTTAATTTAAATTTAGTTTGGGAAGTTTGTCCACTATAGCATCCTCTATTGTTACTATTCAACTTAGTTTCAGGTTTAGAAAACTTCTAACCCTTTTTCCCTTTTGACATTTCTTTAAAATATGAAGTTAGAGACAAGTTCCAACATTTATGTAAATTAAAATCTGTTGACAGAAAAGAGTTTCAACTTGTTGTTCTGAGTTGGATTTCATTGTTCATCCATTTCTAGAACTTTGAAACTCAATTTTCAAACCCAAAATCCCATGCTTATCGAACCATAGAGGCCCTTTGTGATTACCAAAAAGTCACATCAATCAACTAAGCTATTTTTGCAAGCCATGACCTGACACCCGAGAGACCTTGGGGTAATATTTTGAAACTCGGTTGTAGATTCTCACCTTTCAAGAGAGATGTTGCACTTTTCCTTTGTCTATGTTGAGAAAGTGTAAAAAACGCCATCAATAAAACCTATCTCACATAGTTAAACCACCTTCAAATCATTGTTAAACCATTTGTAGCCACTAGTAAAACACTTCCAATCAACTTTTTTTTCATTTACCCCTTCCATTTGATGTGTTTCCAATTCTGATTGATTTCTTCTCAATTTAAGTATGAATTAGTTATTGTTACTTTATAGAAGATTTTTTTATTAATTTTTAGTTGCTTTCATTGTTAAGCTTATCACTGACCTATACCTATTTTTGTCTGCTCACCTTGTCCATAAACATCAACTTATCCTAGAATTTACTATCTTATACCAAATTCTAGAGTCTCGTATGCCCTTAATAATGGTTTACATTGGATTATGAATAGTTGGATCATGGTTATCTTAACTCTTAATTAAGTTATATCATCATTATTATATTTTTATTTAGTTATTTAGGTCAGACTAAGACTTATATAGGGAAATCTAAGTCAACCTAAGTGATATCCTAGGCATAAATAGGTATATATATGAGGTAGTGAGTTGTGTTCTCATTGGAGATATTTAGAGGTTTCCCCCTCAAATTGGCTTGATATTTTCAATTAATATCAAGTATTTTCAGCATATCTCATATCATATTCTTCTATTGTGCAAGTTATTTCATTACAAGTGGTATCAGAGCATGATCTTGGATCCAAGGTGTCTTCTTAATATTGGAGGTCATTTTGGAAGGCACATATCTTTCAAATTTTGGTGATTTTTTTTATAATTTTTAGAGGGTTTTTGAAGAACATATTAAAGAAGCTACAATCCATATTTCAAAGGAATTAGAGTAGAATTGAGCAAATAATTTCAGAATTAGGGTTTTTACACAATTTATTTAGAAGTTGCATATCTCTCACATCCTACTGAATTGTAGCTTGATTTTTATTGGGTTTGGAAAGACATAATAGTAGAGCCTATAGTATAAAATTTGGAGAAATTTAAGTAGAAATAAGTTAGTTATTGAAAAATTAGGGTTTCCAACAAATTCACTCTCAAGGCTACAAATCTACCAATTTCTTGGATTTTTTTAGGTAAGTGGTTTCTTGTCCCTAGTAGATTACAGTAAAAATTATAGAGAATTTAAGTTTTATTTGTGTAATTTGTTGCAAAATTATTGGTTTCCATCATGACAGAGCCTACAACAAGGGGGAAAAAGAATGTTGTCACATCAAGAAAATCCCCAAATAAGGATGAGGTAACAATATAGGATATTAATCCCAATGAGGAAATAATTAAGGTCAAGGAATACATTTCCTCAGTGAAAATAGAGATGTGTGGCCTAAGAGGAGATATATCAGACATACGAAGCATATTAAGCACCTATATGAATGAACCTAGAAAGGAGGTCTCAAGCAACCTGTTGGAACTATAAAAATCTGGTGTTTTTACATGAGTTTTCATTCATAAATTTCTTGATTTGATCCTACAGTATGCATATTTCATCTATTTTTTCCCTTTTTCCCCTTTGAGTTCATCCATGTCTGCATTTGCCTCATTTTGGTCCTTGTCAGTGTAGGTTCATTCTTGTCTCCCCAATCAATTATGCATTTTTCTGCTTGCATGAGTCTGTATTGCCTATCGGCAAGACTCATTTAATGTCACAACGATTGAAGTTTGTATGTAGGTGGCATTCGACAGGACTTCTGTATTGTGATAGCGACTTGTTTTCTCCTTCAGGCTATCAACAAGACATTTATGTGGTTGTGGTGACAATGGGATCTTCAATCGACATATGTTGTGGCTATCGGGGTGGTGTCTCACCGAGTTCTGTATGTCTCCCCAACTTGTGCACATGGAACGGTTCGTCGGCATGAGTCAGATGGTCGGGCTAACATCTTGGCAAGTTTCATTTGTCTCACTGATGATGCCAACGCTTTCTTCAAAATGACTTTCGATAAGACTATGATGGCTTCGGGGAAGGGTCATAATGAATGGGTTGGGTCTTGTTGACAGGTAATGATGGCTTTCGGTGAAGGTTCCATTTTCTCTTGGCAAACGAGTATATGCTCGGGGCACTTTGGTAAAACATGGTGCATTCTATAAGAGGTCCCCTCGACATTGCTTTGTCTTGCCGATAATACACATGGGCACTCTATCAACAGGATAATCTGAGGGTCTTGGCGAAGATGTATAACAAGGGATGTTTCAGTATAGGTTGGGGCGATTGTTGTAAGGTCTCAGTGAGTGACCTTCGGTCTCACCGATGGTAAATAGGAGGATCTTTGTCGGCGTAAGAACTGCCATGTCTTGGAAAATGGAAAACAAATGGGGCCTTGTGGTATAACAAAGTGAAGTCTATGTGAGGTCTCCTCGACGACTAAAGGTTACGATGACATGAAACAAAGTGTGATCTGCATGATGTCTCTCCCATGTCGCAGGGTCTAGGCAAAACACAAGTGCAAGGTATGAAGCGTTTGAATTGCCTTTAGAAAGACAATATGTTTTGTCTTGCTGACTGTCACTGGTAAAAAATAGAATTTCAAAATGCTAGGCCAACATGTTTCTGCTTGGGTGACTATTGCTTGCTAGGTCAATTGGAGCCCAGATTTTGTGTTGGGCCGACATGTGATCTCAATATGATATTTTCTTCAAATGCTTGTGTATAAATAGGCATTTTTGCAATTGTAAAAGGGAAGATTTTAGACCAATTATCAATTATTCGATACAGTAGGCATTTTCTGATGGATACAGTACTATAGATTCATTAGATTAGAGACTATGATGTATGTTTTCAAATTGGAGGTATTTATGAAAGTTAATTGATGTTGCTATACATGTCTAATATCAGTTATCTGTTGAAATTAATAGAAGAATTGATAAGTTGTCTCCAAGATGGATTATTTCTGATTGTTTAAATTGATATGACAAGTTTGTATGCAATTTATCAGTGCACACTTGTTGCACTTGTGTGATTGATTAATTGGTTCTTTCAAGTAAAGACTAAGTCCTTTTAGTTAATCATACTAATCAGAGAGATTCAATTGGATTATTCAAGTAGAGCTTAGTAATTACATTCTTGCATGTTTATATAAGTTGTAAGCATAATATGTGCCAGATAATTTTAATTTTCTCAGAAAAGTGTTGCTCATCTTGATCTCATTTGAATCTGCATACCCAACAAGGCACTGGTCTCTACACCTCACCATTTGAAATTATTCAGTTTTCTTTACATCTGTTAATTGAACATTTATTTTAGGATTCAGATTAGAATATTGTTACTGTTTTCAAGTTGGATTTTAATTTTTCACCCCCATCTGCCATTGTGAACAAGTTGTTATAAGAAGGTTGATTACAAGTTAAGTCTGCATTATTCAGAGAGGTACACCCACCTGGGTTTTGCAGCACCTAAAGAGTAGAAGGTTGAGTTCTCTTGACCTTGTCTGTTACCCTAAAGTGTATCAGGAGATTGATAGCCTCTTGAGGCATTCGGCCTGCATTTTTGAGAGCTAAAAAATTGGTGACTCTATTGGGGAACAATCAGAATCAAGGCCTTAATCATAGAGTCAGAAATCTAACACAGACTCCACTGGGAACTAGAAGTATCATGTATTTTTCTCATTTTTGATAAAAGTGAGTGGCAACTCTGACATAAATTTTTGTTGTTGTTCATCATGAATGGAAGAAGATCTCAGTACAGGGGAGGTCATACTGGAGCTCCTACTGGTGGCAGTAAGTGGACACATAAAGATGATAGACCTAATAAGGGAAAAGGAAAAAGTGAGGAAATGTGCATAACAAACAAAGGTAAAGCACCAAGAGTACATTGTGAAACATATAATGGCTATGATACTTGGAGAGATGATTCAAGTGCAAAACGTTGTACTCCTAAAGATTAAAGAAATCCTTTTCCTTTTCACAATTCTCAGAAATAGGCTAAGTTTGAAGTTGAACAAGAGGCTGAACGAATCAGAATTCATCATGAATATGATCAGAGGATGGAGGGTAATCACAAAACTCCTAAGAGAAACCATGAACTCTCAATTTCTAATGAAGTAAAAGCATAGTTGGAACTAAAAGAGAAGAGGATAAAGGAACTAGAGGCTAAATTGCAGAAAGCCCAAATTACTGATCAGACAGCTGGTGGCCCAAAGTATGTCCCACCTCACAAGCAGGGTGATCATGGCACAGGGCCCTCTAATGAACAAAATGATCCTCACAATTAGATAGGAAATCACTACAGGTAGCCAAATCAGCTGCCTCATATTCCCACATAGCATACAAATGTGCATCCACCTCCTGGTCAACATCACATCCCTCGGCATAATGCACAATACAATAATCCTATGCATCAGTATCAATATCCACCTATCCCTCCCCCTCACCAATATGTAGCAATGATCAGGCAGTTTGATTTGGTAGGGTTCCATCTATGCCCTTACCCTATGGATAGTAGCTGGAGAGGTTTGATTCCCAAGTTTACAAGGAGCAATGCAATCACTATTGAAGAACATCTAAGGAATTTCAATATGTCCATTCAAGACATAGGTATGACACATGAAGATTTGCACATGAGGTTGTTTATGATGTCACTTATTGAAGATGTTAGGGATTGGTTTAATAGTTTTCCAACGTATTCAATTAATTCTCTCCAAGCATTTCAAGATAAATTCTTAGAGCAATATGGGAATCAAAATGCTCTAGATGTAGCTCTTCATGAATTGGTGAGGATTCAAAAAAATCAGAATAATTCAATTTATGATTTCAATTAATAATTCAACAAGTTGCATACTAAATTCCCTCCTGGATCAAGGTTTCCAGACTCTATTGCATTGAGTATTTATTTAAATGTATTTGATCCTAAGATAGGGTATGAGCTGAGAAGTAGATCCCCAAGAGATTTGGATGAAGCACAGAAGATTACATTAATAATTGAAAATAATAGGAAAGTTGCTGGTGTAACTAATAAGAGAGACAACCCGAGGCCTCCTCAGTAAAATAATTATTAGTACAGACAAGAGAATACATACAGAAATGAGAATAGAAATAAAAGACCAAGGTTGTATGATATGCCTTACAATACAAACTGGAAAGATGGGAAACCTGTAACAGCCAGGCCAAGAAATAAAGAGACCCCTGACCATTGAGAAAAAGGGGAACTTACATGGTGAGTAATAATTACTTTTGTGAAGTCTGTAATCAGCCACATTCTCCAGACTATTGTATTGTAGCTCAAAAGATGCAAGAAGAGGGAATGTTGATGGAGAGTAATGGAGAAGATCACAAAATTTACTTGACTTCAGATACTTTTTACCATGTTGAGTAAGGATATTCATCTTTAGAGGATGAAGGCTATGAGTATGATGTTCTTAATTAGAAGTATAATGTCCATATGGCTGAACAATATATCTTTTATGATTCTAATGAAGACTACACAGAGCCACATCTTGTTGAAACACTTGTTCAGTGCAATGTAAGGAGACTCACTAAAGATGAAATGGAGAAAATAATTGTTGCAACAGTTGAGGATGCAAGGAGTAAATATTGCTTGAGAAACATAAAAGTGAATGAGCTAGATGGAGTTCCTGGGGGAATTTTTGTAAA
This sequence comes from Sequoia sempervirens, assembly GCA_007258455.2. Classification (NCBI taxonomy): domain Eukaryota; kingdom Viridiplantae; phylum Streptophyta; class Pinopsida; order Cupressales; family Cupressaceae; genus Sequoia; species Sequoia sempervirens. The sequence goes on from VDFB02047230.1 coordinate 215,072,918, forward strand.
AGATTAGAAGGAAACACAAGAAACTGTAAAAAAGCTAGAGAACAAGCAGCATGATAAAATTGAAAAGAAGCCTATCTAAGAGCAAAAAGTTCTAGAATTACACAAGGAAATGAAAAAGTCTAATCAGCCTAGTAAAAAAGAAAAGGAAGAAATCAAAGGAGGAGCTCCAGAACTGAAGAAGACTGTTAAGATGGAAAGCTCCTCTTTTGACTTCGCACAGGCATTATCCTAGGTAAAAATGTTTGTTCCACTACTTGAATTGATGAAAATTAAGGAATACAAAGATAATGTTGTTCAATAGGTAGGAAAAGATAAATAATTCAGAGGTCTATCTAGGTGATGTTTTAACAACCTCCCCACAAGTGGATCCTTTCTTCACCACATTGCTTATAAATAATAAGTTGTTGAGGAATTGTATGATAGATTCTGGTGCTGCTATAAATATTATGCCAGTAGGTGTTATGAAGCAGCTAGGCCTATGTGTTGATACATGTGATGGGAAGTGCTATGCAATGTATAACATACCTATACCTATGGTAGGCATTATGAGAGGTGTTAAAGTTAAATTGGCTACTTATCCACATGTGGCTTATAATATAGATATAATAGTGATTGATACTCCTCCTCAGTTTGGGATGCTTCTATCAAGACAGTGGACAACAACAGTTGGAGGAACTGTCTAGTTTGATTTATCTTATGCTACTATTCCAGTGAATGGACAAGGTGTCAAATTGTATAGAGAACCAAGAATGCATCAACTTGTTGACTGTGTTCCTCAAGATTAGATTAATTGTTTTTGTGATGTTGATCTTGGAAGTTTTAAAATTGAACCAACTCAACCAGAATTAACCAATAGTGATCCAATTGAAAAGCATGTGGCACAAAGCTGCAATGAAGTATGGAAGATGTATTTTGATGGAGCATGTAGCCATGAAGGTAATGACATTGGGATTGTATTTGTTTCACCTAAAGGTATTACTTTTAAATATTCATTTCTGTTAGTATTTGAATGTACAAACAATGTGGCAGAGTATGAAGCTTTATTGACAGGCTTGAACATAGATGTGAAACACAAGATTAAGTTGTTGGTTGTTTTGGGCGATTCTAAGTTGGTTGTTTCACAAATCAAATCAAAATATGTAGCAAAGCAAAAATGATTAAAACAATATAAGAATGGTGTATGGGATACAATTGAATTGTTTGATGCTTTCTCAATTGAGTGGATTGATAGGTCAAAGAATATAATGGCTGATTTTTTAGCAAATGTGGCACTGAAAAGAGATGACATCACATTGGTTGGGGTATCATAGATTGAGTTTAAGACAAGGCTTGCTATGCCTGATAACATCTATAACTAGCAAGTTTTCAATGATGATACTGATCTTTTGAAATTACTCAATTTTATAGATCAGTATGAGACCCAGGGAATTGACTTTAATGCTTTCATTGAAGAAGTGGATGGGAAGCAAACAATGTTCAGAAAGGAAATATTGCAGCTCAAAAAAAAAACTGCCCAAGGGTCTAGTGGCATTGTTGAGGCTGTATGATGGAAATGATAGATCTCTAATGAAACAAATGCCAATCAAAAGATAAGATATTGAAGAATTCAACTTGGGGACTGAGATAGCACCACGAAAGGTATACATTGGAAAAAGGATCAGTCGTGCAATTAGAAGAATGCTAATAGAGTTGCTGAGAAAATATAAGCATGTTTTTGCTTGGTCTTATGAGGATCTGAAAGCGTACAGAGAAGATTTTTTTCAACATGAAATACCACTGAAGCTAGACGCCAAGCCTTTCAAACAAAAGCAAAGACCCATAAATCCAATGTTGGAACCTAAAATGCAAGAGGAATTGATAAAGCTTAGGGATGGAGGAATTATCAAACCAATCAAACATTCAACGTGGGTTTCAAATCTAGTTCCTATGAGAAAGAAGAATGGTGATATCGGATTATGTGTGGATTTCAGGAATTTAAATATAGCATCTCTCAAAGATAATTATCTTTTACCCAATATGGAGGCTATATTGCATAAGGTGAAAGGGTGTGAATTGCTATTCATGATGGATGGGTTTTCTGGATACAATCAGGTTAAAGTCAAGGAATCTGAGCAATACAAGACAACATTCACAACTCCTTGGGGAACATATGTATACATAAGAATGCCATTTGGTCTCACTAATGTTGGAGCCACTTTTCAATGGGCTATGGATGTAGCATTTTCTGATTTGATTAATGTTATCATGGTGGTGTATCAAGATGACCTAACTACTTATTCAAAAAGGGATAAAGATCATGTGCAACATTTGGAAAAGGTATTTATTAAAGCTCTTGAATACGGTATTAGTTTAAATCCAAAGAAGTGTCATTTTGCAGTCATAGAAGGTAAGCTCTTGGGGCATATTGTTTCAAAAGAGGGAATTAGACTAGATCCTGAAAGGGTTGAAGCTATTGATAAAATTCCTATTCCCAATACTGTCAAGGCAATACAGTCATTCTTTGGAAAAATTAATTTTGTTAGGAGATTTGTTTCTAATTTTGTTGAGATCATTAAGCCCATATCAAAAATGTTGAGAAAAGGACAAAAAATGGATTGGACAGCTGAGGCTTTAGATGCTTTTATGTCTATCAAAAAGGCTATCAAAGAGGCTCCTGTTCTTAAATCTCCAAACTTTGCAAAGCCCTTTCAAATATTTTCATTTGCTTCAATGCACACTATTGTTGTTGTTATGTTACAAAAGAATTAGGATGGTTATGAACAACTTGTTTCTTTCTTTAGTAAGTCTTTACAAAGGTTTGAGCTGAAGTATGATATAATGGAAAAACAAGCGTTTGCATTAGTAAAGGCCACAAAGGCATTCATACCATATCTTGTTGGAGCAAAGGTGACTTCTTATGTCCCTCATGTTGCTGTCAAGGATATTTTGACACAATATGAAGTTACAGGGGAAAGATGTAGATGGATCAACAAGATTCAAGAATTTGACATGGAAATACAAATTACTAAGCTAGTAAGAGGCCAAGGCTTGGCTAGGCTAATGACAGAAACTAATATTAATGCAAATCAGATCTGCAATGTTGAGGAAGGGGCTGCAATTGCAAGCATTGAGCACACTCCTTGGTATACTGATGTTATGCACTATCTTAAATACATGAAGTGCCCAGATGGATTGAGTGATAGCCAGAGGAGAACTTTGAAGTTGTAGGCATCCAAATATGTTTTTATGGATGGTGATCTATTTTGGAAAAACAAAGATGGCATATTATTATTATGCCTAGATGAGTCACATGCCAAGCATGTTTTCAAGGAAATGAATGAAGGAGTTTGTGGAGGTCATTATTCAGCAAAGACAACTGGACACAAAATTCTCAGGGCTAGGTATTATTGGCCAAAGGTTTTTAATGATTCTTTTACACATGTGAGAAAATGTGAAGCTTGCCAAAAGTTTTCTGGAAAATTGATGTATCAGGGTGCTTTGCCACTTCGACCTTTGCATGTTGATGCCCCTTTTCATCAATGGGGAATTGATTTCATTGGAGAGATACAAGAGAGGTCAAGTGGAGGACATAGATGGATACTAGTTGCCACTGATTATTTTACAAAGTGGGTGGAGGCAATCCCAACCAAGTAGGCTACAAGTAAAGTTGTAACAAATTTCCTGATGGACAACATTATCACCAGATTTGGTACACCATTGAGGATAATTGTAGACAATGGGATGTGCTTTAGATTAGATGGATTCAAAGGTTTTTGTGATAAGTATGGCATTACTATTTCTTATGCAGCTCCTTATCATCCACAAGCCAATGGTCAAGTAGAGTCCAACAATAAGAGTCTCTTGAATATTATAAAAATGATGTTGGGATAGAATAAGAAGGCTTGGGATTCAAAGTTAAAACTGGCTGTGTGGGCTAATAGGGTCATTGTGAAAAAGGAAATTAGAAAGTCTCCATTTGAATTAGTGTATGGAGCACAGGCCAGGATGCCTCTGTAGAATTTTTTGCTAGTCTACAAGTTTGTCTTACTAGAAGATGTGGAAGTTCCTGAGCCCATGGAAGACAAAATGGAGCAACTTGTTGAACTAGATGAACTAAGGAGAGAGGCCCAAAGTCAAAACATAAAGTTACAGGTACAGATGAAGTATCTAATTGAAAAGAAGGCAAAGAATAGAAAATTTGAAGAAAATGATTTGGTGTTGATGTGGAATGCAAGGTGTCAGGAGAAAGGAAAGCATGGTAAATTTGAAGCTCTTTGGCTGGGACCTTTTGTTGTTGTTGGAAAGAAGGGTGAAGACTCATATTATCTATAGAACATGGCTGGTGAAGATCAGGAATTTCCTGTTCATGGGAAATTCTTGAAGATTTTCTTCTCTTGAGCAACATAGAGGATTAAGGGTTGCCAGTGCATGGACAACTCTTGTGTATCCTCTTTAAAATTATTTTCCATGCATAGTAGTTTAGGGTTTTGCATTTATCTCCACTCTGCATTCATTTCCATTGCCATTCAATTCCATTGCTACTCACTAGTTCTTCATTTTGTGTCTAGTATGCTCACCCAGGATTCTGGATCCTTGCAATGATCTAACTATCATTCATCCCCAGACGGAGCCCCTATTGGAACTATAAAAATCTAGTGTTTTTACATGATTTTTCATTCATAAATTTCTTGATTTGATCCTACAGTATGCATATTTCATCTATTTTTTTCCCTTTTTCCCCTCTGAGTTCATCATGTCTGCATTTGCCTCATTTTGGTCCTTGTCAGTGTAGGTTTATTCTTGTCTCCCAGATCAATTCTGCATTTTTCCGCTTGCATGAGTCTGTATTGCCTATCGACAAGACTCATTTAATGTCACGACGATTGAAGTTTGTATGGAGGTGGCATTCAACAGGACTTTTGTATTGTCACAGCGACTTGTTTTCTCCTTCGGGCTATCGACAAGACATTTATGTGGTTGTGGCGATAGTGGGATCTTCTATCGGCATATGTTGTGGCTATCAGGGTGGTGTCTCATTGAGTTTTGTATGTCTCCTTGACTTGTGCACATGGAACGGTTCGTCAGCATGAGTTAGATGGTCAAGCTAATGTCTTGGCGAGTTTCATTTATCTCACCGATGATGCAAATGCTTTCTTCAAAATGACTTTCGGTAAGACTATGATGGCTTCAGGGAAGGGTCATAATGAATGGGTCGGGTCTTGCCAATAGGTAATGATGGCTTTCGGTGAAGGTTCTATTTTCTCTTGGAAAAAAGGTATATGCTTGGGGCGCTTCGGTAAAACATGGTGCATTCTATAAGAGGTCCCCCTGACATTTCTTTGTCTTGCCGATAATACACATGGGCACTCTATTGGCAAGATAATCTGAGGGTCTTGGAAAAGATGTATAATAAGGGATGCTTTGGTATAGGTTGGGGCGATCGTTGTAAGGTCTCGGTGAGTGACCTTCTGTCTCGCCGATGGTAAACAAGAGGATCTTTGTTAGTGTAAGAACTGCCATGTCTTGGCGAATGAAAAAAAAATGGGGCCTTGTGGTATACCAAAGTGAAGTCTATGTGAGGTCTCCCCAATGACTGAAGGTTACGGCGATAGGAAACAAAGTGTGATCTACATGATGTCTCCTTGATGTCGCAAGGTCTGAGTGAAATACAAGTGCAGGGGATGAAGCATTTGAATTTCCTTCAGCAGGATGATATGTTTTGTCTTGCCGACTGTCACTAGTAAAATATAGAATTTCAAAATGCTAGACCGATATGTTTCTGCTTGGCTGACCGTTGCTTTCCAGCTCGATTGGAGCCCAAATTTTGTGCTGGGCTGACATGTGATCTCAATATGATATTTTCTTCAAATGCTTATGTATAAATAGGCATTTTTGCAATTGTAAAAGGGTAGATTTTAGACCAGTTATCAGTTATTCAATACAGTAGGCATTTTCTAATGGATACAGTACTATAGATTCATTAGATCAGAGACTATGATTTATGTTTTCAAATTGGAGGTATTTATGAAATTTAATTGATGTTGTTGCACGTGTCTGATATCAGTTATCTATTGAAATTAATAGAAGAATTGCTAAGTTGTCTCCAAGATGGATTCTTTCTGATTGTTTATATTGATATGACAAGTTTGTATGCAATTTATCAGTGCACACTTGTTGCACTTGTGTGATCGATTAATTGGTTCTTTCAAGTAAAGACTAAGTCCTTTTAGTTAATCATAGTAATCAAAGAGATTCAATTGGATTATTCAAGTAGAGCTTAGTAATTACATTCTTGCATGTTTATACAAAGTGTAAGCATAATATGTGCTAGATAATTTGAATTTTCTTAGAAAAGTGTTGCTCATCTTGATGTCATTTGACTTCGCATACCCAACAAGGCACTGGTCTTTGCAACTCACCATTTGAAATTATTTAGTTTTCTTTACATTTATTAATTGAACATTAATTTTAGGATTCAGATCATAATATTGTTACTATTTTCAAGTTGGATTTTAATTGTTCACTCGCATCTGCCATTGTAAACAAGTTGTTATAAGAAGGTTGATTACAAGTTAAGTCTGCATTATTCAAAGAGGTACACCCACCCAAGTTTTTTAGCACCTAAAGAGTAGAAGGTTGAGTTCTCTTGACCTTGTCTGTTACCCTAAAGCGTATCAGGAGATTGGCAGCCTCTTGAGGCATTTAGCCTATGTTTTTGAGAGCTAACATAACCAACATGAATCTTCCAAGTCAACTACTCTTGACCCAAATGTTAATACTCCTATGGGATCTAGGAATTTGATACCAAAGGTGGATATGAGAAAGTTTGATGGAAAGGATCCTCTAACATGGATAAACCAAATGAAGATTTTTTTTAAGTCCATCAAGTCCCAAATGGACAAAAGGTCACAATGGATTCCCTATATCTAGAACCAAATCAATTCATTTGGTATCATTGGATTTATACTCATCGAAAGAAAAAGGGTCTCACTATATCATGGTCAACTTTTACGGAGGAACTCCAAGAACAATATAACAATAGTTTATTGGACAACTTCTTCAGACAACTAGCTAAACTTTAATAAACATGATCAGTTAAGGATTATATTCAATAATTCCAAAATTATTCCTTAAGAATGGATACAATTATAGAGGAGAAATTGAATGATTTTTTCTTGTGTGGGCTCAAGGATCACATTCAACATGAGGTACATATGTATAGTTCTAGCTCTATCTCTAAGTCTTTGTCTTAGCAATGAGGGTGGAGGAAAAGTATTTGATTCCTAGAAGCAAGGGGTTAATGTGATAAGAGACAAAGGATATCCATCACTTTCACTTCCTCATCCTACTAGGTTGACCCTACAATAGATTAGGGAGAAGGGAGAAAAAGGGTTTTGATTCAATTACGATGGAAACTATAATTGAGGATATAAATGCAGTGAAAAGAAATTGTTTTCTATTGAAATTATGAGTGAGGAAGATTAGGAGGAACCAATATTAGAAGGTGAAAGGGAGTTAGATGAGGAATTATACGATTCCTAACCAATCATTTCTTATCATGCACTTTTAGGTTTTGGTTCTCCTAAAACTCTCAAGGTCGTTGGTTACAAGAAGAAGCATAAAGTAATAGTGTTGATTGATTCAAATAGTACTCATAATATCATCAACAAAAATTTGGCTACTCATTTAAATTATTTTATATATCCAACTATAGAGTTTTAGGTCTTGACTACAGATGGTGGTATTGTTAGTTTCTCTAGAAAATTCCATAGCATTAAGTTATCAATGGGAGATTATCACCTTGATAGCCCAATGTATTCTATCTCCATGGGTGCAACATATATTGTTTTGGGAGTACAATGGCTTACTACATTGGGAAAAATTGAGATGAATTTCCAACAACTATTCATGAGATTTCATTCAGAAAGAAAGGTAGTAGAGATAAGGGGATTGAAGGAAAAGTCCACAATTGGTAAGCTCTCATCAACTGAAAATTTTTCTTAAGGAGGTGATGGATTTGACGTGGCCCAGTTATGCTCACTAGAAGTCTCTGAATCTAATGCTCCTACTCATCCATATTTACAAGAAATAGTTGATCATCACTCAGTGATTTTTGGAGATATGCATAAGGGAATTCCTCCTAAGATGGATAATGATCACACCATACAACTAGTTCTAGGGAGCCAACCACCCAACATCAGGCCTTATCAGTACCCACATATACAAAAAGAAGTGTTCGATAGAAAAAATTGAGGAGATGATTCTAGAGGTAGGAATTATCAGGAATAGCCAAAGTGCTTACTCCTTGCCTATGGTGATGGTATGTAAGAAGGAATAAACTTTGTGCATGTGTTCAAACTATAGAGTGCTCAACATTTACACCATTAAAGATAAGTTTCATATTCCAGTCATTGATGATTTTATAGATGAATTGAATGGAGCTATGTATTTTACCAAGTTAGATCTTCGATCTGGTTATCACCAAATTCATATTAAGGAAGAAAATATTTGTAAGATAACATTTCAAACTCATGAGGGTTAGTATGATTTTTTGTTGATGTCATTTAGTCTTACCAATGCACCATCTACATTCCAAAGTTTGATGAATTCCATTTTTAAGAAATTCTTGAGGAAGTTTGTATTAGTGTTCATTGATGATATATTGATTTATATCAATGCATGGTTAGAACACTTGTAACATGTAGCTCAAGAATTAGAAATACTTGAATATCGTCAACTCTATGCCAAGCCATCAAAGTGTGTTTTTGGTCTTAATGAGGTGGAGTATTTGGGACACATAGTTTCACATGGATTAAAGGTGGATCCTAACAAAATTACGGCTATCATGGAATGGTCTATTCCAAAAACCATTAAAAAATTGAGGGGATTTTTGGATTGATGGGATACTATAGAATATTTGTGAAGAATTATGGTTGTATAGAAAAACCTCTCACAACTTTATTGAAGAAGTATTTTTTCATTGGAATGAGACCACTAATGTAGTATTTGAGATATTGAAGGAGGTTGTGTACAACTCCAGTCCTTACCACTCTAGACTTCACCAAGGACTTTATTGTGGAATGTGATGCTTCAAGAAATGGTATAGGAGTAGTACTCATGCAGGAGGGTCAGAAATTTATTTTGAGAGTCATCAATGAAATGGTAAGAATCAACTCAAACCTATTTATGAGAAGGAAATGCTAATGATTCTTGATGTAGTTAAACAATGGAGACATTATCTAATAGGTAGAAACTTCAAGGTTAAGAGAGATTATGATAGCCCAGAATATTTTTGGAACAAATACTATCTTCTGAAGAGCAAAAAAAAAGGGTCACTAAGATGTTGGATATGACTTTGAGATTGTATATAAGAAAGGGAAGGAAAATATTGTGGTAGATGCACTTTCTAGGAAGGATGAGAAATATGAAATCTTGTTGTGTTCCCTTTCAATATTACAAGAAAATTGGGTGGAAGAAGTCAAAGTAAAGTGACAGAATGATGTTGTGACAAGTAATCTCATCCAAAAATTAAAGAGTGATCCTAGTAGTTTAGATAAGTTTTGTTGGAAGGGAGATACTCTTTGGTATAAAGAGCATTTGTATCTCTGCAAGAATTCCACTTTTAAACACAAGATTTTCATAGAACTACATGAGTCTCCAGTTGATGGTCATTCAATAGTTTTGAAGATATATCATCAGGTCAAGAAATATTTTCTTAGGAAGGGTTGAAAGGTGATGTTCAAAAATTTGTGGCTAAATGTTTGGTTTTTCAAAGTAATAAAGGGGATAGAATTAAGAAACCAAATCTCTTGCAGCCCTTAGCTATTCCTACCCAACATTGGGAAGAGGTATTTATGGACCTCATCACAGAGCTTCTCAAACCTAAAGTTCATAATGTCATCATGGTAGTAGTTGATCACCTCACTAAATATGCACATTTCATTACATTATCACATCATTTTATAGTAAGTGCAATGGAAAAATATTTTTTGGAGAATATACAAAAGCTACATGGTACACCTAAGGTTATTGTTAGTGATTGTGATGCCATCATTACTAGTCACTTTTGGAAAGATTTATTCTCATGTTTGGGTACTCAATGGGCTCATAGCTCTTCATACCATCCTCAATCATATAGGAAAATTGAGGTTGTTAATAAGTGTTTGGAATGATATCTACGTTGTTTCACTTTAAAAAAATAGTCTCAATGGGTAGATTGGCTACCATTAGTAGAATGACGGTATAACACTTATTTTCATAGCTCATTAAAAATGTATCCTTGTTCGGAACTATATGGATATCATACTCCTTCCATCACATCATCATTGAAGGTGTCACCAAGAGTTCATTCAATAGAGGACCACTTGCTTCATCAACAATAGGTACTTTCAAGACTCAAGGAGACTTCAGCCATGACACAAAATCGAATGAAGTAGCAAGTGGACCAACATCATTATGGAAGAAGTTTTGAAGTTGGGGATTGGGTCTTATTGAGATTGTAATCATTTAAGAAAATCTCACTAAAGCATCAAAAATAATAATAAGTTGTCTCTGAGGTATTATGGCCTAAACCAATTCATGCAAAAGATCAGTAATGTTTCCTACAAGCTAGAGTTTTCACCAACAACAAAGATACATCCAATTTTTCATGTTTCTTTTTTGAAGAAGGTAATTGGGCATAATATTCCAACTCAAATAGTACTACCAGATCTTGGTGAAGAAGGAAGAATCATTTTGGAACTAGAGAGCATTCATCACACACACATGAAGAAGTCAAGGAATAGAAATCTCACTGAGTATATCATCCAATGGAAGAATTTATCAATTGAAGATTCCACATGGGAGGAAAAGGATTTCATTTAGAAGAATCCACACTTGAATAGCATTGAGGACAATTCTTATTTGAAGAGGAGGGCCATGCTATGCCCTTAATATTCATGTACATCAAGTTATGGATAGTTGGATTATGACTATCTTAACTCTTAATTAAGTCATATTATCATTACTATATTATTATTTTGTTATTTAGATCGGCCTAAGGATTATATAAGGCTATCTAAGTCACCATGTGTGATATCCTAGGCATAAATAGGTATATATAGGAGGTAGTTAGTCTTTTTTCATCATCATAATGTGACTTTTGTTTTCATTAGAGATGTTTGGATGTTGCCCCCTTGAAACGGCTTGTTATTGTTAGTTAATATCAAGTTTTTTAACATATCTCATATCATATTCTTCTATTGTGCAAGTTATTTCATTACAGAGTCTCCTATGATAGAATTCCTTTGCAACTAAGATTTGATCTTGTTTTAAGCTTTGATAGTTGATCAATATTGATTAGGTGCAACACACACCTCTACTACATGTTTACTCTTCTTTTACATGCATTCCTCTATTTTTGAAATTAAACTTCTACTATACCTATGTTTAATTGAATATTTATTGTTATTATTAAAAGGAGTATTTGGTAATTGTCTAATTTAATTTGTGTTTTTTCTTCCTACAACTTACTCTCAATTTTTTATCAATCCATACCCATTATTCCCACTTAACCATTAGATTCGTAGGGGTTAGTTCTATATTTGCACCCGACTAGCCTCTCTAGAGCCCATCAAACCCTCTTTCCAATGATCTTCTAATATTCAAGTATCTGAAGGCCCCCCATTGACACATCTAAGCAAAGGGATGATTGGAACTTATATGTGTCGATGGGGGGACTTTAGATACTTGCCTATGAGAAGAGGGTGGGTAGCAGGGTCTTATGGGGACTAGAGAGGTTGGTCAGGTGCATATATAGAATTGGCCCTTACAAATATAATGGTTGGGTTGGAATAATAATGGTCATGTATGGATAAACAACTAGGAGTAGGAAGAAAAACCACATATTAAATTAGACAATTATTGAATCACCTTTTCAATGCTAACAACAAATATTTAATAAAACATGGGTATAGTAAAAGTTTAATTTTGAAAACAAAATAATGCATGTAAGAGGAGAGAAAACATGTACCAAAGGTGTGTGTTGCACCTAATTGATATTCAACTAGTGAAGCTTAAAATAAGATAGAATCTTAGCTACAAAAGAATTATATCACAAGAGACTCCAAAATTTTGTATATGATAGTAAATTCCAAGATAAGCTGATATTTATGGAAAAGGTGAGTGGAGAAAAGTAGGTACAAGTTAGTGATAAGCTCAATAATGAACACAACTACAAATTAAGGGGGAAATATTCTAGAAAGTAGGAATAACTCATTCATACTTAAATTGAGAAGAAATCAATTATAATTGGAAACACATCAAATGGAAGGGGTAAATGAAAAAATAGTTGACTAGAAGTGTTTTACCCATGGATGTAAAGGGTTTAATTATGATTTGAATGCTAATTAACTACATGAGATAGGTTTGCAGGTAATTTATAGACTAGCAAGTCAAGAGGTTTTACTATCTTATACCAAATTTTAGATTCTCTTATGGAATAATTCCTTTGTAGTTGAGATTCGATCTTGTTTTAAAATTCACCAGTTGAACATCAATTACATGTAGCACACACCTTTGGTACATGTTTTATATTATTTTACATGCATTCCTCTATTTTTGAAATTAGACTTTTATTATACCCATGCTTTATTGAATATTTGTTATTAGCATTGAAAAGAGGATTTAGTATTTGTCTAATTTAATATGTGTTATGTCTTCATAAAACTTGCTATCAGTTTTTTATCCATCCATTCCCATTGTTGTTCCCACACAACCATTAGATTCATAGGGTTTGGTTCTATACTTGCACCCAACTAGCCTCTCTAGTCCCCACCAGATCCTCTTTCCTGCCCTATTCTTACAATTGAGTATTTGAAGGCCCCCAATCAACACATCACATCTCAGAACTTAGATGTGTTGATAGGGGGCCTTCAAATACTTGACTGTAAGAAGAGGGTGGGAAAGAGGGTCTGATGGGGAATAGAGAGGCTAGTTGGGTGCAAATATAGAACCAACCATTATGAATCTAATGGTCCAATGGCAATAATGGGAATGGATGGACAAACAACTAGGAGCAAGTTGTAGAAAGACAAAACACATATTAAATTAGACAATTATCAAATCCTCTTTTCAATGCTAACAACAAATATTCAATTAAACATGAGTATTGTAAAATCTTAATTTCAAAAATATAGGAATGCATGTAAAAGAAGAGTAAACATGTACCAAAGGTTTGTGTTGCACCTAAGTTATATTGAACTGATGAAGATTAAAACAAGATCAAATCTTAGTTGCAAAGGAATTCCATTGCAAGAGACTTCTGAATTTGGTATAGGATAGTAAAACCTCTTGACTTGTTAGTCCATAATTTACTTGTAAACCTATTTCATGTAGTTAAACTACCTTCAAATCATTGTTAAACCATTTGCACCCACTGGTAAAACACTTCCATTCAACTATTTTTCATTTACCTCTTTCATTTGATGTGTTTCTAATTTTGGTTATTTTTTTTCTCAATTTAAGTATGAATGAGGAGCTTTTTAGAAGATTTTTTCCTTAATATGTAGCTACTTTTATTGTTTAGCTTACCATTGAGTTGTACCTATTTTTATTTGCTCACCTTGTCTATAAATATTAGCTTATCCTAAAATTTACTATCCTATATCAAATTATAGAAACTCCAGTGATAGAACTCCTTTGTAGTTAATATTTGATCTTGTTTTAAGCTTCACTAGTTAACTATTGATTAGGTGCAAAAAACACTGATGGTACATGTTTTCACCTTTTTTACATGTATATCTCTATTTTTTGAATTATAATTTTATTATACCTATGTTTTATTGAATATTTATTGTTAGCATTAAAAGAGGATTTGGTAATTGTCTAATTAAATGTTTTTTGGCTTCCTACAAATCACTCCCAATTGCTTATCCATCCATGCCCATTATTCCCACCCAACAATTAGATTTGTTGGGGTGTTCTATATCTACACCTAACCAACCTCTCTAGTCCCCATCAGACCCTCTTGTCCACCATTTTTTTACATTAAAGTACCTAAATTTTCCCCATTGACACATCTAAGTGCAAGGATGCTCAAAACTTAGATGTATCGATGGGGGGCCTTTAGATACTCATTTTTAAGAAGAGGGTGGGTAGGAGAGTCTGAGGGGGACTAGAGAGGTTGGTCAGGTACAGATATAGAATCGAACCCTACAAATCTAATTGTTGGGTGGGAATAATAATGAGAATGGATGGATAAACAACTGAGAGCGAGTTGTAGGAAGAAATGCCACATATTAAATTAGATAATTGTCAAATCTTCTTTTCAATGCTAACAAATATTCAATAAAAAATGGGCATAGTAAAAGTTTAATTTCAAAAAAAATGAATGAATGTAAAATAAATAAAAAAAATGTACCAAAGGTGTGTGCTATACCTAATTGATAATCAACTAGTGAAGCTTAAAACAAGGTTGAATCTCATCTGCAAAGGAATTCTATCATAGGCGACTCCAAAATTTGGTATAGGATAGTAAATTGTAGGATAAGCCAATATTTATGGGCAAGTTGAATGGAGAAAATTAGGTACAATTTAGTGATAAGCTCGATGATAAAAGTAGTTGCAAATTAAGGGAAAAATATTCTAGAAAGTGGGAAAAATTCATACTTAAACTAAGAAGAAATCAATTAGAATTGGAAACACATCAAATAGAAGGGGTAAATGAAAAAATAGTTGACTAGAAGTGTTTTACCAGTGGCTAATGTATTGGGGGTTATAAAGAAATCAATGCCATAACAAAAAAAATGAAATAAACTCAAATGCATAACATGAATTATACCTTCAATAACCCTCAAGGATTGAGCTCAAGATGCACCCAAGTCTTGAAGATTTTATCACAAGTTGAATGTGGATTGCTCAAAAAACACCAACATAGTATGGTTATGAATTCTCAAGATGTCCAAATGAGGGAACAGGCTCCAATTTATAGAAATTGGAGGGGAGAAATGGAGGGATGAGATTGAATGTTTAATAGAGGGTTGAGATTGATGTAGAGAATGAGGTGTGGATCAAGGTGGTTTGGCTTGTTAGCATTGTGATAATGGAGTTTAAGAGAAGTGATGAGGTGTTCTCACACATGTGTGAGCACACTTTGGAGAGACAAGTCATTTAATTTTGGATGCTAGTAGTAAGATAGTGGGGGTAGGTGAGATTTCTCATATTAATGAGACAAGGATGGGGAGATGTGCATGAATTTAAAATTGGGGAAATAATGGTAATGGTGATTAGACATGGGAATTAGGGTAATTAATCAAGAATTAATTAGCTTAATGGGGTTTATTAACTCGGGTGGACTTAAAAGATGGAGAATGGGATAATGAGGGTTAATAAGTTAATTAATTATGCATTAAATAATTCAATTGGGATTAAAAGAATGGGGAATTTTGATGGGATAAATTGAATAAATCAATTATTTAGTTAATTGGAAGAACTTTAGTTTAGGAGGTGATATATTAATTAAATAATATAATATTTAATTAATTAAGAAGAAATAATGTTAGATTTAGGGTGACTACATTTTTCCCCTCTTTGATGTGGCATCCGTAGTGATGCTGCATCAAAGAAGTTTATTTTTTTTCCCCAATGGATTGGAAAGTTTAGTTACGAGGTGATTCCTCCTCGAGAAGTGGACCAAATTTTTTTTGATAAAAATGTTTTTGATCTACATCTTGAAAAAGGTGGGTTAGAATGATGTAGGCTATTGTAGAAGAGAAAGTTTGCAGAAAGTGGGAGAAGAAATGGGGTCAAAAAGGGAGGAAATACAAGACATTTGATCATCCAATATAGAAGAAATTAGGGTTTGGGGGTGGGTTTAGGGTTAAAATCCTATAAATAGGCCTTGAGGGGACCAAAAAGTCATTTTCAACTTTGTGATTGGTGGAGAAGAGCTTAGGTGGCGGTGTGAAGGTATGGTTGGAATTCCTCATCATTTACATCGCTCAGAGAGGGTTCACGAGTATAAACAATTAGAGAATGCAAGTGACATGGTATGTGCTCTATCCCTTAGGTTTTATGTTAGTTTAGGGGGTTCAGGTTGCTTCAAACTAGGGATCAAAGTTTAGGAAGGAAATGTGTAGCTTTATAAAGGTCTATCTATGTGCACAATTGTGATGCTTTTGAAATTTCATCACCTATGCTTTATTTTAGCGCCCATGTTAAAAAATGTGGTGTCTGCACTCTCGCGCATGCAATTGGAGCACATGCATGCCATGGAGGGTTCAGGTGACATAAATTGGTACTTCTGCAAAGTGGTGCCTATGTCACAAACTATCACACCTAGCCTGGAAACTATTGCACCTACACAATGTGATGCTTGGGTGGGAAATCAACACGTGCAATCAAAGAAATGATGCCTATGCCAAAATAAAAATTGAAGCTTTACATAAACTACAAGGGTGGGAATATTCAGGTAGAAGTATGAAAATGTTTTAGATAGGACTAACATTAGTGTGTGGGATGATGTAGGAGGACATCAAGGTCCTTCAGTCTTAGGAGTAGTGGATGGCGATTATGTTGAGCATTCAAAGGGAATTGACATTGATGGATGATGATTGGTTACACCTGATGGGCCTATATTTTGTCTCGCAAATGCCTTGAATTTGAGCATTGATGATGACATTAGTCAAGAAATGGCATAGTGATACAAGCAAATTCCATTTTCTGATGAGGGAGGCCACCCTCACATTAGAGGATGTATGATGGATTCTTCGACTGCCTATTTATGGGGAGCTATTGGTGTATAGTCTGCATGATGTGAGGGTAGCATTGTGGAGGGTATTCATGACTACAGATTTTCCCTTCAGGGGTATAGAGTTGGATTCAGAGGTTGGGATGGGTTAGTGGCCAGAGCTTTCCCTATTACAACTATGTTGATCACAAGCATGTTGATTCCAGATAGGAGGTCATAGGGGTTTCTTGTGGGTTAGGCTAGTGTGTTAGAGGGGATGCTAACAAATGGGATAGTCTATGCATGGTGGTTGTACTTGCAGATTTTTATAGAGATGCATTATGTGGTATATTGGGGAGGTCAAAGCTTGGATGTTAGGGTGACTTTGTTATATGTTTGAGCCTTTGAGCATATTGTAGTTTTATGAACAGTATGTGATAGGCAATGGGGGGTAGATATGTCATATGTATTCATGTATGCATGGTTTTAGAGGTAGCACCGTATGGGAGAGTTGGAGCATTGGAAGAGGGTTATAGATGAGATGGACTCATTCATCTGGCGATCATATCTATTGATTGTGAGGTATGGGAGGATGATCACCTACACATGCCATATATTCAGAGGGTGCACTATTTGATAAGGAGGACCCCAACGATCATTGAGAGATACCTGCCCATGTGGGTACTACAATAGTTTGGTCAGTGACAGGGAGTGCCACAGATAGAGGTAGTATTTGGTTGGGTTTCCCATGAGACGTGTCAGTAGGGTGGATTCATAGAGTATGACACAACATATCATAGCTGGAGGGATACTCCTATAGTTGCATGGGACTTGTGATCAAGAGCCTTAGATGTTGGTAATATAGCAGAGTATGATACCTAGTGGGAGAGACATATACCTAGTCGACTAACAATTCCTCATGATCATTTGGAAGTGGCATAGGGCAGCGATGATGGGAGTAGCAACAATGGTCAAAATGGTAGTGAAGATGATTGTGGTTATGATGATGGAAATGATGATGAGGGTAGTGATGATGATGGAAAGGAAAATGGTGATGAGGAGGATGGGAGTGATGATGATGATGGGGATGATGAGGGTGGTGATGGTGGTGGAGGAGGAGATGGTGGTGGATAGGGTTGTTGTGTATGATAGAGAGGAGGATACATGTAGCTGTAGCTCTAGGCCATGACCTTAAAGAGGGATCAGCTCCATTAGGAGTAGGATTAGGCCAAACAAGACCATTTACAAGTGGTGGGAGAGTGAGACATGGCCAAGGTAGATGTGGTGAGGCTCCAGGTATTGATGGATGCACAATTGGTGATGATGACAATTGAGAGGGATGCAACCAAGGTAGAGGTAGCCTTATTATAGGAACTAATGGATGTCAAGGCTAATGGGGGAGTAAGTGGGGATGATGGGCATGTAGTAGTAATCATCGTAGAGTGAGATCAACTATAGAGAGACATGGATAGGTTGAGGAGGGAGTGAGATGTAGCCCACCAAATTATTGGTGATGGTGGATTAGCATATGCTTTTTCAAAGGTGAGTAGAGCTACTAGGGAGGTAGAGTTGTTGAGGAGATTGTACGAGGGGGCAGTGCCACCTAATCAAAGGGCTCCTAGTGTTACCATCAATAGCAAGTCTCACAGGCTAGCTCCTAGGGCCATCAGTGTCTATGGGTTTCTCCATGATCACCACACAGAGATCAACAACCATCGTAGAGATCACTTGCGAGGCCCACACAGTCAGATATAGGAAGCACATGGTAGTATAGGATAGGTTTCAATTATGACTTTTTGGATTTTTTTCCTGAGGATGGGCTTAACTTTTTGTACACACAAGAGACTTTTGTATATTATTGTATCATGACATTCTTATTTTGATATATTATATGATGGATTTTTCCTATATGATTTGTGCAGATGTTGTTATGATTATGGTTATTTATGATGTTATCATGTTTTATGCAAGATGCATATTGATTATGTATGTGATGTGAATTATGTTTAAGATGTTATTATACACATGATGGTATGTGGATGTGATGTTACATATTATTATGATCAATGTTAGATGATTTATGTGGATTATTATGATCTTTATTATGACATGCACTGATTATGAAATTTGAAACATTTATCTAAACTTTGTGATGTTACCTTTGAAAACAAAGGAATTGCGTGTGCATTACTTTAAAATTTTATGCAACTATGTTGGATATTCCACAATTTCCATCTATGCATAGTTTGTTTTCATTTGTTATTTCCTACCAGTATACCATAGGATAGGATTTGTTTGGTTGGTTTAATTTTGTTGCTGTTTCATAGCATAATTTAGAATTTGTTGAACCCGCCATTATTGGAATTTACACAGGTTCTCTCTATCTTATTGTATATATACATGATTTCAATTCAATGGAAGATAATTCAATTGCTCTAAAAATGTTAATATGGTATCAAAGCATGATTAATCATTCTTGTGCCTATGTGTAATTTTGATGCTTCATCTACAATTCATTGCATAGCTACTGCAGTTCGTTAGAAGTGTATTGGTTCCATTGCCTGGACATCATTGGTAAAGGTACCCATTCTTTACTTCATCACATTATAGGTGGAAGGCACTTTCTTTTCTTTTTTGTCCAGAGCTCTAATATTAGCTTGTGCTATGCATGTTTGTGGTGTTGGATTCATTTCATACATGACAGGCTCTATACATATCCATTTTATGTCTTTACTTCACTTTTTCATTTGTGGTGACTACTTGTCTAGTGTGATCTACCACTTGAACAAATCTTTGTAGGCTTAGCACACTCCATACATAATTTTGGCCATGCAATTTCTTTAATCTCTCACATATCTATGATAGAAAGAACCAAGATTGAAGCAAATCATGGTGGCATAGAGGCACTAATTAAGATCTCATGTTGTCTATGTATTGGGTATGTGCAGGATCATCATGGAAAAAATAGGCCCTTATGTGGCAAAAAAATCAAAGTTAGGCAACTTGACGTAAAAATTTGAATAAGTTATCTATATTATTTTAAAAATATGTAAGAATAGAATCTATAGAAAATTGAATGTAGTTTGTAAACTACTAGGTTTTTTTAAAAAAAATCTATTTGGTGAAAATTTGAAATATCAATGCAGTAGTACTTAAATTTCAAGGAAAAAATAAGAAGTAGGTGTTTGTCTGACCACTCTAACCACAATAAAATGATAATATTTTTTTAATAAGATTTTAGATATAAGTAGAGGACTCATGTCCTGATGTGATGCTTATTTTTTTGTAATTTTTTTCCAAGTAAATAATTAATTATGAATTTTTTATTACAAATTTTAAAAAATATAAAAAAAACTCGTATGTCTAACCACCTTAACTTGGTCAAAACTTCATGAAATTCAATTTTTATTTTTTTAATCTTATAGTATGTGAAGCATAGAATGTGACACATGTTTTGGATTCAAAAAATGTGATACCATTTAAAAGCTATAGATGTTTTTCAATCAATCTATCAATTAGGGCTTTAGTCGTAATTTGAATAGAAAATGAATAATAATTACTTATTAAATTCAAAATAAAGTATAATTTATATTGGTGGAAATTTGAGAATCTCCTTTAAAAGCCTTTTTCATTTCATCAATTTTGGGTTAAAAAAAAGTCATCAGCCACATACCCATCATATTGCCACTTTTTGGCCCATCATGATCCTGCACATACCCTATTGAAAGATCAATCTAGTGCCACAATGAAGAAGTTATTGAGTAATTCTTGGACATGGTGAAGGAAAGAACATATCACAATCTGTCTTCAATAAAAAAATTATTATCGATTTTTTGAGTTGGTGAAGTTGCAACCAAAAATCACTGATCGGGCTCATGTTCTTCTTTGTTATTCGCCAGTGTTTCTCATTGAGTCAGGCCCATATGTGCATCGTGGCAGTTTTCTTTGTTTTAAATTTGACTGCAGTAAGATTTATGTGGAGTAGAACATTTAGTAAATTGAATGGAAAAAAGAATTGTGGTATGATTTCATTGTATTGTGTGTGACATCAAATGTTAGATCAAAGCAGCTAAGCAGTTCCCAGTTATTGAAGCAGTTTCCAGTGAGAACTTTTTTTTTTTAAGTTTTGTGAAAAAGATGAAAATTGAGACTTCTTAGTAGTGGGTTTCTAAGATATATATAAATCACTATTTTTTGTTTTTAATCATGGTAGATACAATAATCTTGTAGAAATAACTTCTTTATACTATGAAGTTTGTGATTTAGGGAGTCACCTTACGAGTCTAATTTTCACTATAAATCAGTACATCTAGCCTTTTTTAGGGAGGTTTCTATTTTGCAACTGACATTGTCAATGCTGGTGATTTTATAAGTCTATGTTTTTTGAAACAAATTTCCTAACTCTCAGCTCATAAAAGGAGGTGTTATTTTTCTTCCTTTGTCACCCAATGGTAGGAAGTTCTCCTAAATTTCTTCTTCCTAATTCCCAACTACTGCTTGGGAACAATTATTCTGCATGGAAAACCAAACTCAAAACTCAACTTGAGTTTGAAGAAGTTTGGGATGTGGTCAGTGGAACCACAACACATCACAAGACAAATGCTAATGAATAAAGGAAATTTGATCAACTCAATAGAAAGGAAAAATTGATCATTTTGTTCAGTGTGTTTGATGATGTTCAACCCTTTATCCGCAACTCGTACACAACCAAATATGCATGGGACAATCTCAAGACAGTGTATAAGCCAAAGAATAATAATCAAATCTCAAATTTGTAGAGTCAGCTACATAGCCTAAAGATGAAGAATGAAGAACAACTGGAATCCTTTCTCAAAAGGATTGCAGAATTGAGAACCTCCTTACAAGCATTGGAAAAAACAATTGATGATGCAATTTTGGTGCCTATTGTTCTATGGGCACTAGCTTCGAGGTATAAAGTTTTTGTGACAACTTTGAATGTCACAGAGATGACACTGTCTTTTGATAAGCTTGTGAATCTACTCCAAAAAGAAGAATCTTTAACACATGAACATGAGGAGGAGGATCATGCCATGACCACTTGTCATAAAGGCAAGAAGCCTATGAAGCAGTGTCCAATATGTGAAAGTGATGCATGAGCATCTAGGGTGTAAGAGCAATCTTGCATCACCCAAAAAAATGTTGTTTCTTTTCAATAAGGGCTAAATTTGGTAGGGTTACTATTTTTGTAAGTTTGCATTTATGCACAGTTGGACACAAAATCTTACACAGACCTCTAGAATGGTAAATTGAAGCCAATGGTGAAGAAATCACTTCAATACCATTTGTCATTTGAGAGATATTAAAATTTTAATTTTTGAAAATCCTAGTAAAATCTTTGGGGTCAATTTTGAGGCACTTAGAGGCTCCGAATGGGCCTAAAAATAGGTGGAAAATGAAATTAGTTGGCCTTTAGGCCCTACTTTCTACACAACATTTTCTCAAGACCTTTCCGAAAAGGTATTATAATTGAAAATCCAACAGTCAAATAAAAGGTTATGACCTTGCAAAGTAATACCAAAATTAATTAATTTCAAAATATCTTCTTGAAGAAGTTATACTTTCTAGAAGATTCTAGGGAAGTTACACTTTCCAGAAGATTCTAGGGCGGTTAGACCTTCCAAATAAAGGATGTAAGGGGAGGCTACAGAGAGGGGGGCAGAGCAAAGTAGATAGTGGATCTGATTTGCAGATTTATGTAATTAGAAAGCCCATGTGATGACAAATATAATGTTGTAATTTCATTTTCATTTCAATGATAATAGAAAATATTTTCTTTCTTTCTTGCATTTTGTTTGTGCCATCATCTATCTTTTTGTGAATTTTAGATTGTAAGGGGAGTGCCCTTCATTAGAAAGGGTTGGACATGATGTGAAATTTTTTTGGTACAATTCCTTCAACAAAAAATCATCCAAAAAACCACATCCAAACAAGCCACTTCAAAGTGGCAAACCACAATGGGAGCAGAAGAACAAACACTAACAACAAAGAAAATGTTGTTGAAGCGGGAGATCCTCTAGATGAGGAATACATGATTTCATCTCACACTTCAGATGATGGTTCATAGTCAACCTCAATATGGTATGTGGACTCAGGTGCTACAAGTCTACCCCTTCAGTTGTTGAATGGAAGATAATTCAATTGCTCCGCAAATGTTAATAAACTGATGGGTGGATGGTAATGTGATTTATTTATTTATATATGTGTTAATGGATATGTCCTTTTTATGCATATGATGGATGGATTCCTTGATAAAAAAATGTTGATGAGATGTGATGATTATTAATTTATGTGGATATATATCTATGACATGTTTATGATGTAAAATGATTTTATGTTAATGGATGCATATTTTAGGGGTGGTGTATGTATACGATGTCTAGCAAGATATTTTTTAACATCATGGGCCATTGATAACACCTAATTTGTAACTTGGGTGTCAACCTATTTACATTTACTTTTGCATTAATAGTGAATTTTACAGCTAATTTTCAATAGCTGATTTACATCATGGTAAAACAATTAAGACGAAATGGAAGATTTCTTAACCAAAGTTGTTAATAGTAATAGGTGCTTTGTGATAGTTTCCCCTCTCTTAGTCATTAGTGGATCCATGAATCAAATGTCACATCAATGGTCTTTTCTTATTTTGTACTCAAAATTCCCTTATTGTATGCATGTGAGTGTAGGTATGAATGCATGATACATTATATACTCTAGTCTAGGTGTGTAGGAAGGGAAAAGAGGGATATGAGTTATATGGAAAAGATGGAAAGGAGGGGGGGTATAAAATGTGGTGAGAAATAATTAAGTTTGATATAGCAAAGGGCATTATGCCAAAGTGGTAGAAATGACCAAAGGCACAATCGTGTACCTTGCATGGACATTGAGACTCACAAAACATGTGCAAATAGAATAGTATACCTTATCACTAAATGATTCCTAATGACCTTAGTGGATCATAGAGGGGATTATAAGTGGACTCAAATTTTTTTGACCCCTTTAGCTAAGGTACCATAAATCATTAGAAAATAAGGCTAATCACAAACACACCATACAAAATGACCCATCCCTACTCCATACCTTGTCCTTGACACACCAAGATATCAAATGATCTAGGTGGCCCTAACTTGGTGACTTCATAGGTTTAAGTTCACAACAATAAATCCAAAAGAAAAATTCAAATATCTTGCCAAAGGTAAGACTGGTAGGTGTTTCTGAACCAAGGAAGGATTCATTCTATCGGGAAAAGATGGAGGGGATTATGATGGGTGGAAGTGAAGTGGCGAGGTTCTTTAGGGATTGTGTTGACAATTTGATATTAGGGTCATATGTAGATATGATTTTTTTTTGTCTTTGTGTTGTTCGTCTTGGGGTGATGGGGTGGTACCTTTGGGATGATAAGATTTTTACTATGGGTGGAATTTTATTATGGGGTGGAAATTTATTGTGGGATGGGTGAAGTGGAATGAGCATCAAGGCATGTTGAAGTCCACTTCCCACTACACATGATAGGGTGGGTGAAGGAGTAAATTAGGGAAAGGATGGGATGGAACTATTTGTTCCTAATTCATGTCTTATACAAACACCATCATATGAAATTCATGGGTATGGTTTGGGTTACATGTATCATGAGAATGGGAGTGAAAATCCCTCCATGCCAACTACAAATTCATGATTGCATGGTGTTAGGACAATCAATATTTCAACCAGAAGTAATCTAACAATAAAATAGTCATGTGAGATTTATACCAGGCACAGGTGGTGCATGATAGTGGTAATCATGTAAGCTATATTATTTATTATGGGAGAGTCTTGGTATATAGTATGCATGTGATGGGTGAGAAGCTCTCTAATATCATAATCAAGGCATCTGTTCCAATCCATAGTTGGGACAGTGGGTGAATTTATTGTGGATGGAAGAAAAAATGTGACCATTAATGGTGGACATGACCCTACACATGGTGTCGGTTTGCAAGTTTTTCACCATGGTACTTGCCCAAGGTGCCACAAAGTGGTTTTCACCATTGGACAAATTATTTCTCTTTACTTTTTTTTATGCTTTTTTGATTTTTTTGATTTTTTGTATTTTTCTTAATTTTTTTATTTTTTGGGTTCTTCTTATGCAAAGAATTTTTTGAGATGGATAATATTCACCAGCTCTTCAAGAGACTCTCTTTCCATGGTGGCTAATTGATTTCCCCTAATCCATATTTTTTTGTAATGATGCAAGTACCTAGCCAATTAGGATTAAACTTTCTCTTTTCTCGTTCATGTAGATTACATTGATTTTCCTTGAGGACTAGATCTCCAATGGAAAACTCTCTAGGCTTGATCTTCTTATTGTAATTTTGTGAAGCCTATTTTGATATGCTTTGCAATGATTGAGGGTATTTAAACGTTTCTCATCTAGAAGCTCCATCTATTGAAGATGCACTACATGATATTCTTCATCATCAATGAGATGTAGAGAAATTCTCAATGATGGGAGCTCAATCTCTATTGGAAATATAGACTCGACATCATATACTAGGGAATAGGGATTGGCTCCAATAGGTGTGTGAATACTAGTATGGTATGCCCATAAGGCAAGATTGAGTTGCAAGTGTCAATCACTACTAACTTCATTGACCATTTTCTTTAAGATTTTTAGAATTGCTTTATTTGTGGCCTTGGTCTAGCCATTTCCTTGTGGATAATGTGGAGTAGAAAAATGGTTTCGAATATGGAAATTTTGGCATAGGTTATAGAATTTCTGGTTTTTAAAGGGGCATATGTTGTCTGTGACTATGGAGGTTGGGATACCAAAGCAACATATGATGAAATGGAGTATGAACTTGGAAATTTGTTTTCCTGTAACATAGGTCATAGATATAGCTTCAATCCACTTAGTGAAATATGTAGTGGTGGTCATTATGAATTTATGACCATTTGATGATGTAGGATGTATCTTGCCAATGAGGTCTAACCCTTAGCATGAGTCAAGTCACCATGTTGTTGACAAGGCTTACATACTTTGACTATATTAATTGCATCTTGTTCCATTGTAGGCCAATAATATCTTCTATGTAGCAACTTCTTAGCTAACAATGGTCCACTATAATGGGCCCAACAAATACCTTTATGCACGTCATTTAGATTATTTTGAACTTTTTTTGAGTCCAAGCATCTTAGTAGGGTGCCATCAAAAGAGTGTTGATAAAGTGTATCTTTGAGGATAGTGAAGTGACATGTTTTATAGATAAAGAAGTGACATTGTGAAGATGACAAGTTGGGTGGAATGGTGTTTTTGTATAGATACTTATATATGTATTGGTACCATGGATAATTAGGACCAATGATATCACCAATCATTTCAGATTTAGGAATATCATAAGCAAAAACCAATAGTTGTTCTATTAGGAACTCATATTGTTGATTGTTTTACGGTACATCAACAAGGGAACCAATGGTAGACATGTAATCTATTGCTTTATTTTTTACCCTTGGTATTTGATCAAACTAGATCTATATAAAATACCCCTTAAAGCTATCCACCATACATTTGTAAGGAAATAGCTTATCATCCTTTGTCTGGTACTCATCATTTACTTGTTTAATGACTAATTGGGAATCCCCATATACTTGTAGTTTCACAATATTCCATTGGATTGCAAGCTTAAGTCTTTTTTGTTAATGCCTCATACTCTGTTATGTTGTTTTTGTAGGGAAATGCAATTGGATAGGCTTAGAGATGCAATATCCCTAAGGTGTAAAAAATACTATCCCTTCCCCTAAGCCTTGTTGCATAAAATATCCATCAAAATATAGGTTCCACCATGTTTCATCTTCTATCTATTAAGATATTTTCATCAAGGAATTCTATCAGCAATGGGTGATTATCTTGTATAGGAGCTTCATCAAGTTGATCAACAACCACCTACCCTTTAATAGCCTTTTTGTCTACATACTCGATTTCAAATTCCCTGAGAACCATGATCCATTTAGCTATTCATCTTGTGAGAGATTCCTTTGAAAGTAGATACTTTAATGGATCTTCTTTTGAGATGAGTTGATTCTTGTGATCAAGCATATAATGTCAAAGTTTCTTAGCACACAATACCATTGCTAAACATGCTCTCTATTGATGTATAGTTCAACTCACTTCCAGCTAGTATGTGAGATATGTAGTATATAGATCTTTCCTTTCCCTTGTCATCATGTTGAGATATTAATGACCCCAATGCCACTTGGGTAGCTGATATATACAAAATATGTGGTTTATCTACCTATGGAGGCACTAGGACTGGTGGTGTTACAAGATAATCCTTCAGTTGTTGAAAATATTGTTGACAATTGTTATCCCATTTGAATGTGATGTTTTTATGAATTAGGTGGGAAAATGCTTGACATTTATTAGCCAACTATACAATGAATCTTCAAAGTTCCTATAGCTTTCCTTGAAAACTTGTGAGAAATATTTTATGTTCTTTAGTAGAGGCATTTCTATTACTGCTTTTATTTTTGTAGGACTGCTTCAATTCCTTAGTGGGAGACAATAGAGTTTTTTGAATGAGACTTTGAACACACATTTCTTAGGACTAAGATGTAATTTATATTTTTCCAATCGATCAAATATCCTTTTAAGCACTTCAATATGTCCATCCTTTGTTTTTGATTTTCCCAAAAGGTCATTCACATAATCTTTCATAATGTCATGTAGAATGTTGAGGAAGATAATAGTCATTTCTCTTTGATATGTAGCTCATATGTTTTTGAGTCCAAAGGGAATTACTTGATAGAAAAATGTTCCCCATGTAGTTATGAAAGCTTTCTTATGTTTATCTTCTTCAGTGATTCAAATTTTATTGTAGCTTGAAAATACATCCATAATGGATAACATCTCATGTCCTATTGGATATCTACACTTATGTCAATATTTGGACGTGAACAATCATCCTTAGAACATGCTTTATTGAGATCTCTAAAGTCTATACATATGTGGATACCCCCAAAGGGTTTAGCAATTGGTACAATTTTAGACACCCACTCAGGATAATCAATAGGATTAATGAATCTAACCTCCAAGAGGTTTTGTAAATTTTCCTTTACTAGAAGAGAAATTTGTGGATGCATCTTACATAGTTTCTACTTGATGGGTGTTGCATCTAGATAGACTACCAAATGATGTACTACAAGTGATGGATCCAATGTTGGCTTATCCTTTTCCAAGAAAAGTTGATGGATCTTCTTTTGAGGAACTCTCCCAAATTTTCATTAAATGCTTCTTCTAGCTCTTTAGTAATGTAGGTGATTTTAGGTTCCTTATTTTTTTCTAGGTTGATGTTTGTGATATCTTTAATTACTACAGTATGATGAAGGGTACTCCCCTTACAATTGAAAACTCACAAAAACAATAGATAATGGCACAAAAAAAATGCAAGAAGGAAAGAAAATATTTTCTATTATCACTGAAATGAACATGAAATTACAACATTATATCCGCCATCACATGGGCTTTCTAATTACATAAATATGGAAATCTACAAATCAGAGCCACCATCTACTCTTCCTTCATCCCCTCTATGTAGTCCCCCCTTACATCCTTTATTTGGAAGGTGTAACCACCCTAGAATCTCTTGGAAAGTACAACCACTCTAGAATCTTCTGGAAAGTGTAAATTCCTTAGGAAGATATTTTGAAATTTTATTAATTTTGGTATTACAGCTTCGTGAGGTCATAAATTCTGATCCGACTATCGGATTTTCTATTATAATACCTTTTCAAAAAGGTCTTTGGAATTCTTTCACCAAAAATTAGGGCCTAAAGGCCATCCACTTTTTTTTTACACCAATTTTCAGGCCCATCCAGAGCCTCTAAGCACCTCAAAATTGACCCCCAAAATTTTACTAGGATTTTTGAAAATTAAAATTTTAATATTTCTCACATGACAATAGTATTGAAGTGATTTCTTCGCCATTAGATTCAATTTACCGTTCTGGAGGTCTGTGTAAGATTTTGTGTCCAACTGTCCAAATGCAAACTTACTAAAATAGTAACCCTACCAAATTTAACCCTTATTGAAAAGAAACAACATTTTTTTGGGGTGACGCAAGATTTCTCTTACACCATGGATACTCTTACATCATAGTAGATGTTTCATCATTCTTGGGAATCAAAGTACCCCATCCTCCAACACCTTAGAAAGGTTTTCATCAAACAATATGTCTTTTTTTTTCATGATCTAAAAATGCCTCATCGAGGTTTTCACAAAGGGATATTTCTTTTTATTTTTTCCTTTTTTACTTTTATGATTGAGGCACATGATTTTTTCTACAAAATAAGCATCTTTATGTAGCTTTATTTGGTTATCTTGGTTATAATCCCTTGGTGGTAGGTAGTCATAGACTCCCATGATTTCTACTATTGCTTCATTGTTTTGGAATGTTTTTAAGACAAGAGTTCCTTGTTGGTTCTAATAAATTAGTTTAGGATATATGAGTTGAAGTTCAATGGATGATGAGATGGTCTATATGTGGGTGGTATCAAAAAGTTCAATGATGGTTTGGAAGGGCTCTTCAATGGCCTCCTCCTAAGAGCTCTTCTCAATAGAAGCCTTACTACCTTTAACATGAGTACATTGGATTTTTATGGTTAGCAATTTGGTGGCCAAGAAGCCAAGTCCTTGATGATCCTTATATTCCTAAAGTTGAATAGGTTCCATGGTTCTTTGTTCTTGTGCCCCAAATCATTTTCCTTTGTAGCCCCAATGCTTGCATAAGTTGTGTCCTTTAGGATATCTATGTTCTAAAGGGTGGGAAGCTCATTTTATTCTTTGTATAACCAAGAAGAAACATCCATGTCTAAGCCCAAAAATTCTTTGTCTAATAATCCCCATTTATTGAAGTTCTTAAAGGTTTCTTTTGATTTCAAATTTAGTGCATGGCCATATGATTGTGGAGATGTAGGGAGTAGTCCTATGAAAAAGGAGTTATGGATTCCATACTCTCCGCATCCTTTATTAGTTATCTTGACCTTGTCTTTAGATATGGAAGGAGGTGTTGATGATCATGTAATTGGGATGGGTTGATGTAGGTGGATGAGGTGTAGGATTCATAATTAATGGGACAATGATGGTAGCTTTTGTACTTTCATTCCAATGATTTGCAATATTGGAAAGGTTGTGGATCAGTGGGAATGGTGATTTTGTTTCCATTATGGGAGAATTTTAGACATTGGTGGTAAGTGGAAGGGAGAGCTTGCATGACATTCATCCAAGGTCTTCCAAGGAGGATGTTATTTAGCAAGTCAAGGTCAAGTGTATATAACATGTTGTATCCATAATGGTCATACCAACTTGAACAGGTAATTTAATGGTACCTTATGATTCTCTTTCAGCATCATCATACTATTTTATTATTATTTTCTTGTGGGGATCAATGACATCATCTGAATAACCCAATTACTTTATTAATATTAAGGTACATAAATTTAGGTCGGATCCACCATATATTAGAACTCTTTAAAAGTTATATTTATGGACAATGGCTTCAGTGTGCAAGGATTTATTGTGAGGTGTTTTAGAATGGAGATCCCTATTAGTTAATGATAATTGATGTGTGGATGAAAGGTTTCCAATTATAACTTGGAACGGATTAACATTTATGTCACTTGGCACTCTAGATTCTTGGAGAGCTTCTTCAAGGGCTTCTTTATACATGGGTGAAGTGTGAAGGAGTTTCAAGATGGAAATTTGTGATGGTGTTTTCCCAAGGTGTTCATTGATGTTATATTTATGGGTGTTTAATGTGGTGGATGATGAAGATGATGCTCCTTGTATTGTCACTCAACTTCAATGGGTGGTGATGGTGCAATCACGTGCTTTAATAGTTATGGTATTGCATTATTTGATACGCCCAATGATTGTGTCATGTGATGATGGATTGGAATTATTGGTGTATGTGTATGAGATGCTATTATATGAGGCTTGTCCATCATTATGTTATGGGAAGGGTTGGGTATATATACCTAGTTGCTCATTTGGGGAGTTTTGGTTTTGGATTTTAATTTCTCCCTTATCAATAAGGTCTTGGATGTATTTTTTTAATCTCATGCATTTGATGGTATTATGGCCTTTAATTCAATGGTATTCACAATATTCATCTTCCCTATACCATTTGGGTTTGGATTTTCTTTCATCAAGAGGTGTGGTGATTAGAAATTTAACTAAGTTTACTTGTGCCAATTTATGAAATATTACATCAAGAGGTTCTCCCAAAGTAGTGTATTTATGCTTGCTTTGGTTATTTTGTCTACCTTTTCCTTGGGGGATAGTGATAGTCTTAGAGGTACCTTGTTGTTTTGTGTTATGTGATGTGGTATTTTGTACATTTTGAACACGTTTACTATCAGTTACTCTATCATTTACAATTTATGTTCTTAAACCAATATTTTGATTTGTCATTAGATTATTGGCTATTATCTTTTTGGTCTTCATAAAATTTTATTACCCTTTTGTGATTAATGCCTTTTCAATGGTTAATCCCTTTCCAATGACTTCATTGAATGTAGTGACACATTGTAATTGCAAGTGTAGGGCTATTTTGGAATGCAAATTTTCAATAAAAATGTTAACCATTTGTTTTTCAAGTACTTGTAAGGGGAATCTACTTGCAAGGTGTCTCCATTTTGAAGGAATAAGGAAAAAATTTCCCCATTGCTTTGTTTCGTTGTCCATAATTTAGCCAATATTATTTCTTGATCAATATTATATGAGAAGTGAGTTACAAAGCATTCAACTAGGTCTGCGAAAGATGTTATGGATCCATGGGGTAAGTGTGTAAACCATTCCAAATCTTGGAAACAAAGACTTTTAGGGAGTAACCTCATGAGGTATACGTCATTATAGGCCACCTCTTAACATGTGACTCTGAATTCTTTAAGGTGTTCAATAGGGTTACATTCCCCTTTGTATTTATCAAATTTGGGTATCTCATAGTCCTTAGAGAAGGGAATCACTAATATATATTGGTCAAAGGGATAAGGGCATATGTCTTTGTACCTAAAAGTCTTCTTTGTTTGACCACTTCGGATTCCTTGAATCAAAATTTCCTTCATCTTTTCCAACTCTTGGGTGAGCTATTTGTTGTGTGGGGGATTTTAGAGTAGGTGATTGTAAATTTATTAGTATGGAGGTGTTGATGGAGGATTGTTGGTGGTTAGGTGTTTGAGGTTGAGTGTTGATGTATGAAAGATTATGAGGAGGTGGAGGTGGAGGATTGTTA
Source organism: Sequoia sempervirens (assembly GCA_007258455.2). Classification (NCBI taxonomy): domain Eukaryota; kingdom Viridiplantae; phylum Streptophyta; class Pinopsida; order Cupressales; family Cupressaceae; genus Sequoia; species Sequoia sempervirens. The sequence goes on from VDFB02047230.1 coordinate 215,104,883, forward strand.
TGTTGATTTTAGAGATTGGTGTTGGTAAATTTGATGGATTGATATTGACGATTGGAGGTTGACAGATTATAAGGAGGGGGAGGTTGGTTGTTAATAAATTGATATTGAGGATTATAGTTTGATGGATTAGTAGGAGGTGGAGGTGGAGAATTATTATTTAGAGGTTGCGATACATTGTGTTGAGAAATTTAATTAGAATGAATGGATGAAGTGGGGAGGGGCTGTGTTGATATAGTTGGGTTGGAGGGTGTGTAAGTGATGTTGGTGTTAGGATGAATGATAACCCTTAAATGTGATGTAAGTGGGGGTAAATTATTAAGGGGTTGTGTCATATTCAAGGAGGGTGACAGGTTTTTGTTTGTGGAAGGAGGTAAAATTTTATTTGTAGAGTTGTGTTTTTGAAGGGTGGTGAAGTTGTGTTTGTCAAGGGGGTAGGTTGACATTAGGTTAATTGAAGTTTATGGAGGGGGAATATTGGTATTAGATTGTGGACCAAGGATATGGTTAAAGAAGTTGGTGGATGATGAAGGATTATTGGAAGGGTCACTACTCTTTTCTTGTAAAATGTTGGTGATAGTGGGGATTTTATCACATTATGCTATGAGGCTAAAGGACAAGATAGCCTTTGTTAAGGAGAAGGAGTTTCTCCATTTATTTAGGATGATTAGTTTGGATTGCTAGGATGGGATTGATTTAGGATGATTGGATTGGGTTGGTTGTAAGCAAACCAAATGTTGCAATCAAAATTTATAATCTAGACCCTTAGAATGAGGTGAATTGGGATTTACTTACTTAGGATAGGCAATTTCATAAGCAAAGCTAGATACGGATAATTTTGAAAATTTTAGCAAAAGGAAGCCAACTCCTTAGGCTAAATTATCCAAAGAGATGGGCTAAACAAGGATGAAACTTAATATAGGAAAGCTCCTAAGCTACCCATAGATTAGTAAGGATGGTTGAGGATAGAGATTAAACCCTAATGACAAATTTTATTTGCAAGGGTGATGGTAGGATTAGATGAGGATTTTTGAAGGGATGATTTTAGAAGATTAAGGAATATTTCCTAAGGTTGGATTGGATAATAATGATCAATGAAGTGGTAAAGGTGATGAAATGAAGAAAATGGATTGATACCAAGTCCAAGGTGATTATGATGTCAAAATGATGAAGATATCTAAGGTTTATCCTAAGTCAAAGAAGCAGATATAAATGATAGGGAGGATGGAGGATTGATGATGGAAAGATTTAGGTATGAAAAATGATGAGATAAATGGTGGTCAAGAAATGATAGAGTTGTAGATTTTTTTAGACTAATCAAAGAACTTAAGGGGTCAATGTTATAAGACTCAAGTTTTGTGGCTAAACAGAGGTGTAGTTTTAGAGAACACAAGTGCAACAGTTTTTAATGGAACCGTAGAAGGATAGTACTAGTATGGTAGAGCACAGCTGCAATAATTTTTAGCAGAGGCACAATAGTTTTGGACACAGGCATAGTTTTCAAGTCTTAAGTTTTTTGGAAAGTGATTTGATAAAAAATAAAACACAATGGCCAAGTTTAAAAGTTTTTTTAGGGTATGGTCAATCCTCAACCCCTTGGCTGATTCATTTTTCATTGGTATTGCACAAGAAGACACTTCAAGAACTTGTTTACAAATCCTACGCTTAAGTGGGTTTATAGGCTAGTGTAGTCTCACAAACTTATATTTCTCCAAACTTGGAATCTCGTTTTCCTCAAGGTTATGGATACATTAAGCGGGTGTATACACTTGTGTCTTTGTGAGAGTGGAAAATGGGCCTCCTCGAATGGAAGGATAATCCAATCACCCTCTCCTTGGAAATCTATGTGTAGCCGATACAAAGGTGAGAATTTTTGTCTCACTCAAGAGAGCCATATGGTGGGAATCAACAAGGTGTGATGTGCATCCCTTGCATTACACTAGTCTACATTATATGGCTCTCTAGGTTACACAATATTTTTCTAGGGCATCCTTGATATACCACAAGGGTATGTGAGGCACAACTATGAATACTAATCCATCACAAGCATGGATTAGGAGCCTTCAGTGGGAAATCTCAGACTATCCCTACACTCCTAGCTTGGAATATTAGAGCTTTTCTAAACATGATGTGGTTAGATTGGGGTGCAACTTTAGTTCTACCCCTTTATATACCCTATCGGTAACACATGGTTGAGGTCTTCCCCTAGGGTGATGAAATCCCTAGGAAGGTCTCCTAAAGGGAAAGGTATTCTAGGTGGTTTTGATCCCCAAGATTGCACGAAGTGTGAAGGGGAGAGAATACACAAAAAAATAGCAACCTTATATTTACTTAAAAACAATCTAAACAAAATGAAGAAATGAAAAGATTTATGATCTCCAAGATCACATTAAGTGCGAGGGGAGAGCATACATCTATTGCAATCTTCCAAACATGAAAAATAAGTTCAATAACCAACTAATATAACTTTAGTGCCTAATTTAGTAGAAAAACATGTATTATACCAACATCCTACAAAACCATAGATTAGTAGTTTAATATATTTTATTCTAACAATCGATCAACTGCACCACTCGTTAATTCAATTTGTTAGCTCAAAAACCATGAAAAATTAGAAGCATAGTTTTATGGTAAAATAGAAACAAAAGCACAAAACTATAGATTGACATAATTTAAACTAAAAGAAGTTCCAAAATACACAAAACTGTGCTTGCATTTTTTAAACACAGTTAGCACAATTTTAGTTTGAATATTGATTGCCTTAACTACTTTTGTTAAAAAGATGCAAATCACTATTATTTTCCCAATTTATTAGTAATGTAAACGTTGCAAAAGTTAAAATGAAATTAAATAGACTAAACTATCTAAACCTAAAACATAAGCATTGTTATGTATGGCAGAGGTGTAGCTAGTTTCCACGAAAGTGCAACTAGTCATAGTGTAGGCATCAAAAGATAGAGAAAAAGCGTTGTAGGTTGGCATGCAGGCATCAATTTTTTTTGCGTAGGCACAAACAACTAGGGTTCGGCCAAAAATGAAAACTCACTAGAACTTAAGCAAAAATGTGAGTTCCTTCAACCCTGTAAGGTTAATTTTAAAGCCCAAAAATGAAATATGAATGGTGATGACTAGAGAATTTGTTTAGCCTAAGTAAATTTTAGATTGCTTTAAGTTGTGGGTTCATTTTATCTTTTCCCTTAATGTGATAATTGTAGTTGTCAAAAGAAAGATCTATTATATCTACTAATAGTTATTAAACCAGAATAAAAAGTTTGTTAAAAAGTTGAATACAACCCTAAAATTCCAAAATAAGCCTTATAAAACAGGAAAATAATTAGCAAAATAGCAAGGAAAATGGCATTAGATGCGAGTGCCAAGATCATGGGAATAGGCATCAAAAGTTGGCACTCAGGCACCACAACTATGAACATAGTCACAACAAGATCAACTGTAAGCATTGATAGTCGTTATGTAGGTGAAACAAGTCAAAGCAGAAATATAGTTTGATAGAGGCTGAGACTTGCACACTTAAAAAATAATCACAAAAATTCACATAAAAAGTTAGCAGGGATGTAGGTCCCACCGGACATACCAAATGTAGAGGGAGATAAAATATCATCAAATGTAGACCCATGTCCCTGCTAACTCTTAATATGAAATTTTGTGAAATATTTTTAACTGTGTTGGTCTCGGCCTTTGTCAAACCATGCTTTTGCTTCAATTTGCTATGCATGCGCAATGACTATCGATGCTTTGTGAATTTTTTTTAATTGTGTTGTTCTCGGCCTTTGTCAAACCATGATTTTTCTTCAACTTGCTATGGATGTGTGATGACTATCAGAACTTAAGCTCAATCTTGTTGTGCCTATTTTCATAGTTGCAGTGCTTGAGTGTTGACTGTCAGTGCCTACACCCATAATCTTTCTTCTTGCATCTGAAGTCATTCACCATGCTATTTTTCTATTTCTTTTTAGTTTTGTAGGGTTTGTTTTGGCATTTTAGGATTGTATTCAAAAATTTAAGAAACTTTTTATTATGGTTTAATAACTATCGATAGATATAATAGATCTTTTCTTTTGAAAACTATAACTATCACATTAAGGGAAAAGATAAAATGAACCCACAACTTAAAACAATCTAAAATTCACTTAGGACAAACAAATTTTCTATTCATCACCATTAAAATTTCATTTTTGGGCTTTAAAATTAGCCTTAAAAGATCAAAAGAACTCACATTTTTTCTTAGGTTCAAGTGAGTTTTTCTTTTTTGGTCGGGCCCTAGTTTTTCATGCCTATGTAGAAAAATTTGGTGTCTATGCATCAACTTGTAGTGCTTTTGATCTACCTTTTAGTGCCTACACTAAGGCTAGCTACACTTTTGTGGCAAATAGCTACACCTCTATCATACAAAACAATGCTTTTATTTCAAGTTAGATAATTCTGTCTATTTAATTTCATCTTAAATTTTGCATCTTTTACATTACTAATCAATCAGAAAAATAACAGTAATTTTCCTCTTTTTAACAAAAGTAGTTAATGCAATCAATATTCAAACTAAAATTGTGCTAACTAGGTTTAAAAAATGCAAGCACAATTTTGTGCATTTTAGCACTTTTTCTTTTAGTTTAAATAATGTTAATTTGTATTTTTGTGCTTCTATTTTTTTTACTGTAAAGCTGGTGCTTCTAATTTTTCATGGTTTTTGAGCTAACAAATTGAACTAATGAGAGTTACAACTTATAAATTTTCCAAGGTAAAATCTATTAAAATACTAATTTCTCATTTTGAAGGGTGTTGGTGAAAGACTTGTTTTTCTACTAGAGTTAGATTAGTTGGTTAATGAACTTGTTTACCATGTTTGGAAGAGTGCAATAGATGTATGCTCTCCCCTCACACTTAAGGTGATCTTAAGGATCATAAATCTTTGAATTTCTTCATTTTGTTTAGATTGTGTTTAGGTAAACATAAGGTTGCTAGTTTTGTGTGTATGCTCTCCCCTTGTGCTTCGTGCAATCTTGGGGATAAAAAAAAACTAGCATACCTTTCCCTTTAGGAGGCCTGCCTATGTATTTTATCACCCTAGGGGATGAACTCAACCACATGTAACCGATAGGGTATATAAATAGGGAAGAACTAAAGTTGTACCTCAATCTAACCACGTCATGTTTAGTGAAGCTCTAATTGCTTAGGGTGATTCCAAGCTAGGATTGTAGGGTTGGTCTGAGCTTTCCCACCAAAATTTCTTGGCCTACGCTTGTGATAGGTTAGTGTTCACTAATGTGCCTCACATACTCTTGTGGTATATCAAATATGCCTTAGAAAAACATTATGTGACCTAGAGAGCCATCAAACATAGACTAGTGTAGTGTAAGGGATGTGCATCATGCCCTATAGATTCCCACCATATGACACCCTTGAGTGAGATAGAAATCCTTAGCTTTGCATAAGTTGCATGAAGCTTTCTTAGGAGAGGGTGATTGGGTTATCCTTCCATGCCAGAAGATAACTAGTTGTTCACTCTCACAAATACACAAGTGTATACACCCCATAAAGGTGTCCCTATCCTTGAGTTGAAGGATATTCCAAGTTTGGAGAAATCCAAGTTCTTGGGAATCCACTAGCCTATAAATCCACTTGAGCTTAGGATTTGTAAAAAGGTGCTTGAAGAGTCTTCTTGTGCAATACTAGTGAAAAATGAATCATCCAAGGGACTAAGGATTGACCATACCTTGCAAAAATTTCAAACATGGCCATTGTGTTTCATTTTTTATCAAATATCTTTCCAAAACACTTAGGACTATAAAACTACACTTGTGACCAAAACTATTGTGGCTTCCCTAAAAACTATTGCACCTGTGCTTTGCCATATCATTACTATCCTATGTTTCTGTCAAAAACTTATATTCTTGTATTCTCTAAAACTATGCCTCCATTAAACCACAACATAAGTCTTCTAACATTGGATCCTTAGGGTTCTCTAATTAGTCTAAATTTTTTTGAAGCTCTATCATTTCCTAACCAGCATTTATCCCATCATTTTTCATACTTAAACCTTATCATCATCAATCCCCCACCCTCCCTATCAGTTAGATCTACTCCTTACACTTAGGGTAAACCTTAGATCTCTTCATCATTTTGACATTATAATCACCTTGGACTTGGTATCAATCCCATTGCTTCATTTCATCACCTTTTCCACTTCATTGATCATTATTATCCAATTTGACCTTAGGACATATTCCTTAATCTTTTAAAATAATCCCTTCAAGTATCCTCATCTAATCCTACCATCACCCTTACAAATCAAATTTTTCATTAGGGTTTAATCTAGATCTTAAAACATCCTTAATAATCTAGGGGTACCTTAAGAACTTTCCTATCTTAAGTTGTTTCCTTAGTTAGCCCATATCTTTGGATAATTTAGCCTAAGGAGTTGGCTCCCCTTTGCTAATTTTTTCAAAATCATCCTTATCTAGCCTTTATTAGGAGCTAGCCTATCCTCAAGTAAGAAAATCCCAAATCACCTCAACCTAAGGGTCTAGATCATAAATTTTGATTGCAACATTTGGTTTGCTTACAACCAACACAATTTTATCATCCTAAACCAATCTCATCCTAGCAATCCAAACTAATCATCTTAAATCAATCTCATCATTAAATCAAACATCCCACATCAATCCTCCTAAACCAATCTTGAAACATCCTAAACAACCCTCATCATCTAAATATTAGTCTAATTTTATCATAAATACAAGTCTAAATCTAGTCCAAATTCCACACTCTTAACATTCTAAAGAATCCTTCCTTTTCATTCCAATCACTAGATCACAAGCAAGAAAACTAAAGGATTCTCATGGATAATCCTTCTTTTCAACACCAACTCATCTCAACCATCAAAACCCCATGTGGAAATGGTAGATGCATAAGAGGAGTCTTCTAGACTGATGTAAGCAAGGTGGTGATGACACAATATCATGCTCAATTTGATTAGACTTCAACAAGGGATCAACTCTTACAACACAATTCACTCCCCTTTTCACAAACACACAACTAGGGTCTTGTAGCCCTCAAATACCCATCTTTCGAGATATCTTTTAGAGAAGGTCGTACAAATGCCTGACAAACACCTTCTAAGACTCACAACACATCCCTACACAACATCCCAATAGTTACCATGAGGTTTCTTTGTCACAACTTTGAGAATCAATAAACTACCCCTATTTTAGGCTACTAAATTATCCCTCTTTTGCAAAGGAACTACTTCTCAAACACCTAGTAACCACTCAAACTCAATGGAAAATCATAAAATGTGATGCAAAACAATAAAATCCACTATCAATCCTCATGTTCAAGACATCTAAATTGATGATCCACCAAACCCTCCATTTTCATGCAAAAAAATGAGGATTTATTGAAAATATATTCACCCAGGATTATCAGACCCAAACAATGCATCCAACACATCACAATGACCATGCACAAACTCAAACTACCCTTACATAGAAATTTCCATCAAAATTTCCTCAAAACCCTTCTCTATCTCACCACTTTCACATTGAAAAATTATTTTACCATCCCTAGGGCATCATCCCCAACCTATCAACTTGCTTCATTTTCCTCTCCAAACTATGTAAACACCTATCCTACCAAATTACATGTCGTTCCTCTGAGAAACATGAAAGTAGGAGGAATGGCATATTTCATTATTTAAACTTCAAAAAGAGCCCTTACTGGCCTAACAAAAGCAATTACAAAGGAATAAAGAGATCTTCCTCTAAAATTAATGATAGACTCTCAAAATGAGTTCAAATGAAATTTAAATCATGCCTTTGCATTACACAACAAAATTTAGACCAATTGTAGCATGCATGGGTCCATATAGAATGAGATAAGATAAAAAAACATAGTAAAAATTGAAGAAACTCGTATTCTATATGAGAGATTCAATTAAAAACTTCATCAATCATTCATCGAGCCTTGAAGAGGATTTAAATATATTTTCCCTCCAAATTATAACTAAAAAAATCCTATAACTACTTTTTAAACTTCCATGACCTTTCACATTCTTCAAAAGTTGTATTTTGACAAAAAAAATTCTTGACAACTTTTTTGTATTTTTGCAACTTTTCCTAAATTGACACTAATGACACACAAACCCCAAAATTACATAATAGATGGTATTTTGTATTTTGTACCAACCTTCAAGTGATCAAATTTGACAATAAGGCTTAGGCGCTCCTGCACCATAGACTAAGGGAGTTTTCTAACAAGCCCAATAACCAAGAAATGATGGAGAAACTCCTTCTCCTTGAAAATAAATATCTTGTCCTCACCTCATTGCACAAGAGACTAAAATCCCCACTACTACCGACATTTTACAAGGAGTAGTTACCCTTCCAATAATCCTTCATCATCCACCAACTTCTTTAACCATATCCTTGGTCCACAATCTAATACCAATATCCCCCCCTCCATAAAAAAAATCAACCTAATGTCAACCTAACCCCCTTGACAAAAATAACTTCACCACCCTTCGCAAACATAACTCTACCTGCTTCCATAAATACAACTCCATCTAACACTAATCTACCCTCTCTTGCAAATACCACTTTACCTACTTTTACAAACACAAACCTACTACTCTCCTCAAATATGACACAACCCCTTACTAATTTACCCTCACTTACATCACATTTAAGGGTCACTATTCCTCCTAAGACCAAAATCACTTACTCACCCTCCAACCCAACTATATCAATACAACCCCTCCCAACTTCATCCATTCATGCTAATTACATTCCTCAACACAATGTCTTCCAACCTCTAAATAATAATCCTCCACCTCCACCTCCTAATAATCCATCAAACTATAATCCTCAACATCAATCTATTAACAACCAACCTCCCCTCCTTATAATCCATCAACTTTACCAACACTAATCTCTAAAATCAACATAACAATTCTTCACCCCCACCTCCTCATAATCCTTCATACATCAAGACTCAACCTCAAACACCTAACCACCAACAATATAACCAAAACACCAACAATCCTCCTTCAACACATCCATACCAATACATGCACAATCACCTACTCCAAAATCCTCCACACAAAAACTATCTCGCCCAAGATTTGCAGAAGATGGACATGATTCAAGTAATCTAAAGTGGTCAAACAAAGAAAATTTTAGGTATGAAGACATATGCTTATCTATTTGACCAATCCATATTAGCGATTCCCTTCCCTAAGGACTATGAGATACCCAAATTTGAAAAATACAAAGGGAAAGATAACCCTATTGAACACCTTAAAGAATTCAGAGTCGCATGTCAAGAGGTGGCCTATAGTGATGTATACCTCATAAGGTTATTACCTAAAAGCCTTAGTGGCCAAGCTTTGGAATGGTTTACATACTTACTCCATGGATCCATAGCATCATTTGCAAACCTAGCTGAATGCTTTTTAACTCACTTCCCATATAAGATTGATCAAGAAATAGCATTGGATAATTTATGTACAATGAAAAAAAGCAATGGGGAAAGTTTTGCTTCGTTCCTTCAAATATGGAGACACCTCACAAGTAGATTCCCCTTACAAGTACCTGAAAAATAAATGGTTAACATTTTTATTGAAACTTTGTATCCCAAAATATCCCTACACTTGCAATTAGAATGTGTCACTATATTCAATAAGTTCATTGAAAAGGCATTAATCATAAAGGGGTAATCAAAATTTATAAAGACCAAAAAGATAATAGGAAATGATCTAATGACAAATCAAAATATTGGTCAAAAAACAAAAATGTTGTAAATGATGGAGTGACTAATAGAAAACATGTCCAAAATGTATAAAAGAACGCATCACATAACACACAATGTAACAAGGTGCCTCTAAGACTTTCACTATTCCCCAAGGAAAAGGTAGACAAAATAATCAAGTGGTTAAGCTCTTGAACAAAAGATTGCAGACACCATCAACTCACTGCTTTTAGGAGTTTAACACATTAAAGTATTGCTGCCTCAACTCACTTTCACACACCCTTGCTTCTCAAACTTGTGGCATACTTGATACATCAATCCATAATATCTCGACTTGTATTTATACCATCTTCAACCTTAGAAATTTTCTCCAAGGTTGGCCTCACACGCTTTATTTTACAAATTCAAATTAGGTCAGAAAATCAACATTCCTATGATCCTATGATGGAAGAGAATGAGATCATACCAAACCAAAACTTAACCAAGACCCAATACAATGCATCAGATCAATCACACGCTTCCTCAAATGATACTTATCCTTCACATGACATGTAGACACGAGGTCAGAAAACCTAATGAAAACACAAATGAACTTTGAATTACATGCTTTTGCAACAAGAAGATAGCATACAAACCACATAAAATGCTTCAGCAAACACTAGAACACATCTCAGATGCCTTTAGTTTCATCTGCAACAAATGCAACAACTTTCACACATAAAATACTTCCCATCAATCCATTCATACTATACAGACACTCACATCAACTATGATACTAGACTTCCGGAACACCAAACCACAAACACCTTTGTGAGAACATAGATAACATCATTACAATACTTCTTCAGATACGCAAAATCTAAAAAAAACCATCGGAGGACTGCAAAGCAAAAAAATTTCTCCCAGTCCACAAACAAACAACTCTGCTAGACCAATTCACACACCGGTGAACATAACTACCACTCTTCATCAAACCAAAAGTGGTTAAGATCTTGAGGTAGAAAAATGATATACCTTGAAATATTTGTGAACAAAAAATGCCAAGAACATCCAAATAGCTTCCATTCTTTCCACCAAGGCAAATGTCTCCTCAAATTCTATACCTTCAACTTGTGAATAGCCTTTGCATACAAGCCTTGCTTTTTTTCTTACAACTTCACCATTCTCATTTAGCTTATTCATGAACACCCACTTTGAGCCAATTACATTCTTGTTTGCTGGTCTGGGAACTAGATCCCATGTCTAATTCTTCTCTATCTACTGCAACTCTTCTTTCATTTCTCTAACCCAGCTTTCATCTTTGCATGCTTCACACACTATTGTAGGTTCTATCTTTGAAAGTAGACATAGATTTACCTCACCTACTACCACTTTTACACCTTCACTTTTATCTCCAATTATCTATTCTTCTAGATGATTCTTCTATACATACTTTGGGGTCTTAGGAGTAGGTTCCAAAGCTTCTTCTTCTTCTTCCTTACTCTCTTCTGGTACTTGTTCGTAAATAGGCTCATCTAGTTTAACTTCACATATCTCAACTTCTCTATGCATATCTTCATCAAATTTCACATTTGCACTCTCAACAATCTTCCTCAATCTTTTATTGAAGCATCTATAAGCTTTGCTGCTAGTTGAATATCCAAGGAAAATACCTTCATCACATCTAGCTTCAAACTTTCCAAGGTTCTCATTATCCATTTTAATATAAAATTTGCTTCCAAACACCTTAAAGTACTTCACAGTAGGAATCTTTCTAGTCCATAGTTCATAAGGGGTCTTTGTGTTGTTACCTTTGATCTAAACTCTATTAAGAATATAAATAGTAGTGTGGATTGCCTCTCTCTAGTATACATCTAGTACATTTTCCTCTTTCATCATTGTTCTTTCATCCTCTTGCAGAACTTGATTCTTTCTCTCAACAACTCCATTTTGCTGAGGAGTTCTAGAAGCAGAAAAATGTCTTTTTATGCCATGCTCTTCACAAAATGTATTAAACTCACTGGAAGTGAATTCTCCACCTCTATCAGACCTTAAAAAATTGATTATTAGGTTCACTTCATTCTATACCCTCACCTTGAACACTTTGAATCTATCTAGATCTTGAGCTTTCTCTTTAAGAAAAGTAACCCATGTCATTCTAGAATAATCATCAATAAGGATCATGAAATACCTTTCACCATTAAGAATTCCTATTCTTGTAGGACCATAGAGGTCTGTATGAACCAATTCCAGCATTTTGACAGTTGATTGATCTTTTCCTTTAAAACTGTATCTTGTTTGCTTTCCCAACTGACAACTTCTGCAAACAATATTAGTATGCTTTGTGATTTTAGGCAGATCCTGGACAACCTCTTTTGAACTAATCTTGATCAAATTATTAAAGTTTACATGCCCCATCCTTTGGTTACATAGCCAAATTTCATTAACTTGAGATAACACCCTTAAGCTAATAAATGTTTCCATATGTTCTTCCTACAACAACCATAGTTTTGGACCCTTTTCTAATCTCACAGATGTTATCTTGAAACACAAGCTTAAATCCTTTGCTACACCATTTTCCAACACTTAAAATATTATGCCTTAATCCCTTAACATAATAGACATCATCAGTATTGTGTTTTTCATCAAAACTAATTGTTCCTTCTCCAACAATCTTTGCACTAGAATCATCTCCAAACATGACTAATCCACCATCATACCTCTCAAGTTTAGTAAAATTAATCTTTTCTCTGGTCATGTGATTTGAGCAGCCACTGTCAATCACCTTATAGTCTTCATCTTGTCTAGTATGAAAGGCAGTAACTAGAGTACCTTCCATCTCTTCCTTCTTGTTCTCTAGACCACTTTCCCTTGCACATCTTCCAGAGTTAGTAGACACTAATTTATTCTCTAAGGCTAAAAACAAGCATTCATCATTATCTCCCTCAAAATCAAATTCATCAAAAATTTCAGCATCTTCTTTAACATAGTACAATCTCTTGAAATTGTTATCCTTTTTGTCTTTATTGTCTCTATTCTTCTTATGCACAACTCCATTTGGACATCTTGAAGCATAGTGACCAATATTTCAACAACTTAAATATTTAAAAGGTAATATACCTTTTTACTTACTAGTACCTTCTTCAACTTGTAAAATTTTCTTCCAACTCCTCTAAACCATCACTATCCATATCATCTTCTGTCTTAAAAGCTTTAAAGGTTGATTATGTCTTCTTCTTTTCCTTTCCAAAATTTCTCATCTCAAATGAAGTCAAGATGCCAAATAGTAGTTCTTTAGTGAATTTATTAGGATCATACAATTCCTCAATAGCATACACCTTATCATTGTAACTCTCTGGTAGAGTCATCAAAATATTCTCCATTACATCTTCGTCAATCAAAGTACCACCTTGATTTTTCACTTCATTCATTGCAATATGAACCCTCTGAAAATAGCTTGCAGTATCTTCACCTTCTTCCATTTTAAAGTTCTTATATATGTGCTTAGTTGTTAGCTTATTTGACAATTTCACTCTATCATTTCCTTCATAGGTATCTTCCAACTTTTTCCAGACTTCATAAGCAGTGCCCAAAGAAATAACTTTTGTTCACTCAATCTTAGATAAAGAACTATAGATTGCATACCTTGATTTTCATTTTCCTCATAGGTGGAGATCTCATATGTAGAACAAGGATCACTTGATGGTGCAACATATTTTGTCTCAATAGCTTTCCAAGTCTTGCAACCAAGAGAAATCAAATAACCTCTCATCTGCACTTTCTAGTCACTATAGTTAGATCTATCAAACATAGGGATTTCCAATTTGTGTGTCATTAGATCTACCTCAAGTTGTTAAGCTCTTCTCCTAGGAACCAAGGCTCTGATATGAATTGTTGAAAGGAACAAGACCACTAAGAGGGGGGGTGAATCAATTGTCACCAAACTTAATCACAAATCTCAAACACTTATCAACTTCACATCCACTTTATTTTGTTATTAAGTATGAACATGAAATGTAAATAATAGAAAGAAATATCAACACAAGAGACACCAAATTTACATGGAAAACCCAATGAGGGAAAAACCACAGTGATGATTAGCTCACAATATAAAGTAATTCCAAAACCTATTACAAAAAAGCTCACTGCCAAAGGGCTCACTGCCCAGAAAGGACTCACTATTTAGATACAAGGAATACTACCTATAGATACAAAAGATAACAAAAAAATCCACCACAACAGATTACACATATCCATATCTTTGATCAGAGAATTTTAGACACCATCAACTCACTGCTTTAGGAATCTAACACATTAAAGTACTACTACCTCAATTCACTTTTGCACACTCTTTCTTCTAAAACTTGTGGAATTATTGATACTTCAAATCCATAACATCTTGACTTGTATTTATACCATCTTCAACCTTAGAAACTTTCTCCAAGGTCGGTTACGCATACTTCAAATTACAAATTCAAATTAGTTTGGAAACTCAACATTCATGCGGTGGAAGAGAATGAGAGCAGACCAATCCAACACTTAACCAAGACCCAAAACAATGTCTCAGATCAGTTACATGGTTCCTTAATTGATACTTATCCTTCACATGATGTGTAGACACTAGGTCGGCCAAACCTAATGAAAACACCAATGAACTTTGAAGTACACTCTTTCGCAATGAGAAGATAACATGTGGACCACATAACATGCTTCACGAAACATTGGAACACATCTCAAATTACTTTAGATTGCTCCACAGTAAATGCAACAACCTTCATACACAAAACACTTCCCATCAGTCCATCTAGATTGTACAGACACACACAACAACTCTAAAACTAGTCATCTAGAATTCCAAACCATGAATTCCTTTGATAGAACATAGATGACATCATTACAAGCCTTCTACTAGATCTGCAAGACCATAAAGAAACCAGCAAAGGACTGCAGAGTAGAAACATTTCTCCCAGTCCACAGACAAAAAACTTTGTGAAAATAATTCACACACAGGTGAACACAACTGTCACTCTTCATCAAACCAAAAGCTATAAATCCAAGATATATCACCAATAGAAGCCTATAAACAATACTTAATATCCTCACAAGCATAGGATTAACATGGAATGAATGTGGAGCACATACTAGAGCACAATCTAAACACACACACAACTCTATCTTCACTATTTCTCAAAAGAACTTGGCAACTCATCATATCTGAACACCTGTAACACTATAAGGATAGATCCATGTAATCACAACATCTCTATAGCATCTTAATTATACTTGCACAACCTACAATCACTTGTTTCCTTTCTCTCCAACATCTTGTACTGTGTTGACAACAATGACAACATTAATCACAACACCACCATACTCACTCATACTTGCAACACCTTCCATATCTAAAGACAAGGTCAAGATAACTAATAAAGGATGTAGAGAGTATGGGATCCAAAAATCTTTTTCCATAGGAAAAATCCCTACCTCTCCATGATCATATGGTCATGCACTCAATTTGAAACCAAAAGAAACCTTCAAGAACTTCAATAAATGGATATTATTGGACAAAGAAGATTTGGGCTTAGACATGGATGTTTCATCTTGGTTATACAAAGAATAAAATGAGCTTCTTTCCCTCAAGACTCATAGATATCCTAAAGTATATAACTTATGTAAGCACAGGGCTCTAAAGGCAAAGGATTGGGGGCACAAGAATAAAGAATCATGGAACGTATTCAACTTCAAGAATATAAGGATTATCAATGACTTGGCTTCTTGGCTAGACTAAATTTCTAACCATAAAATCCCAATGTACTCATGATAAAGGGTATAAGACTTCTATTGATAAGAGCTCTTAGGAGGAGGCCACTGAAGATTCCTTCCAAACCATCATTGAAATTTTTGATACCGACCACATATACACCATCTCATCATCCAGTAACCTTCAACTCATATATCCTAGACTAATTCATTGGGACCAACAAGGACCTCCTATCTTAAACACTTTGCAAAATGATGAAGCAATAGCAGAAACCATGGGAGTTTTTGATTACCTACCACTAGAGGATCATAAGAAAGATAACCAAATCAAGCTACATAAAGATGCTTATTTTGGGGAAGAAATAATGTGCCCCAATCATAAAAATAAAATAAAGATCCCTTTATGAAAACCTCGATGAGGCATTTTTAGATCATGAAAAAGTAAAAATAAAAGACATATCATTCGATGAAAATGTTTCCAAGGTGTTGGAAGATGGGGCATGAGATTTTATTCCCAAGCATGATGAGACATCTACTATAGTGATTGAAGATATCATAGACATCAACCTAGGAACAAATGAGGAGCCTAAAATCACCTACATTTCTAAAGAGCTAGAAGAAGTATTTAATGAAAATTTGTTAGAGTTCCTCAAGAGAAGATCTACCAATTTTTCTTGGACATATAAGGACATGCCAATTTTGGATCCATCCCTTGTAGTACATCATTTGGTAGTCTATCTAGATGCAACACCTGTCAAGCATAAATTACGTAAGATGCATCCACAAATTGCTCTTCTAGTAAAGGAAAATTTATAGAAACTCTCAGAGGTTGGATTCATTAAGCCTATTGATTATCTTGAGTGGGTTTCTAACATTGTACTAGTTGCTAAGCCCATTGGGGCATCCTCATATGTACAAAATTTAGAGATCTCAATAAAACATGTCCAAAGGATGACTTTCCACTACCAAATATTGACATCATTGTAGATCTCACAGCAGGACATGAGATGTTATCCCTTATGGATGGATTTTTAGGTTACAATAAAATTTGAATCACCAAAAAAGATCAACATAAGACAAATTTCATAACTCCATGGGGAACATTTTGCTACCAACTAATTACCTTTAGACTCAAAAAAGTAGGAGCTACATATCAAAGAGCAATGACTGTTATTTTCCACAACATGCTACATGACATTATGGAAGATTATGTGGATGACCTTTTGGGAAAATAAGAAACAAAGGATGGACATATTGAGGTGCTCAAAAGGATATTTGATTGACTAGGAAAATATAAATTATGTCTTAATCCTAAGAAATGTGTGTTCAGAGTCTCATCTAGAAAACTCTTGGGCTTTATTGTCTCTCGTTGAGGAAATGAAGAAGATCCTACCAAAATAAAAGCAATAATGGAAATGCCTCTTCCAAAGAACATAAAATAGCTCACAATTCTACAAGGAAAGCTACAAGCACTTCAAAGATTCATTACACAATTGGCTGATAAATGCCCCCCATTTTCCCACCTACTTCATAAAAACATCACATTCAAATGGGATAACAATTTTCAGCAAGCTTTCCAACAACTAAAGGATTATCTTGCAACACCACTAGTCCTAGTGCCTCGAAAAGTAGATAAACCACTTCTTTTGTATATATCAACTACCCAAGTGACTTTGGGGGAATTACTAGCTCAACATGATGACAAGGGAAAGGAAAGTGCTATATACTACATATTTTGCACACTAGCTAGAAGTGATTTGAACTATAAATCAATAAAGAGATCATATTTACAAGTGGTATTTTGTGCTAAAAAACTATGACATAATATGATTAATCACAAGACTCAACTCATCTCAAAAGTAGATCCATTAAAGTACTTACTTTTAAAGATAACTCTCATAGGATGAATAGCTAAATAGATCATGGTTCTCAGTGAATTTGACATCAAGTATATAGACAAAAAGGCTATTAAAGGGTCGGTTGTTAATGATCAACTTGTTGAAGCTCCTATACAAGACAATCACCCATTGGTGACAAAATTCCCTGATGAAAATATCTTAACTATAAAAGAAGGAACATGGTGGAACCTGTATTTTGATGGATATTCTATGCAACATGGCTTAGGTGCAGGGATACGCTTTGTCACACCTCAGGGAGATCACATCCCTAAGTCATACCAAATTGCATTTCCCTACACAAACAACATAACAGAGTATGAGGTATTAGTAATAGGATTTAAGCTTGCCATCCAATGAAAGATTGCAAAACTACAAGTATATGGTGACTCCTGATTAGTCATCAAACAATTAATTGATGAGTACTAGATAAAGGATGATAAGCTATTTACTTACAAACACATAGTGGACAGCTTCAAGGAGTACTTCATGCAAATTTTGTTTGATTAGATACCAAGGGTAAACAATAAAGTAGCAAATACCATGGCTACCATTGGTTCCCTTGTTGATGTACCACAAAATAGTCGACAATATGAGTTCCTAATAGAACAATTGTTGGTTCCTGCTTATGATATTCTTGAATCTAAAATGATTGTTGATATTATTGGTCTTGATTCTCCATGGTACCAAGACATATACGAGTATCTACATAGAAAAACCATTCCACCCAACCTGTCATCTTCACAATGCCACTCCTTTATCCATAAAATATCTCACTTCACTATCCTCAGACATATGCTTTACCACCACTCTTTTGATGGCACCCTCTTGAGATGCTTGGACTCAATATAAGCTGAAAATACTTTAAATGAAGTGCATCAAGGTATTTGTGGGGCCTGTTCTAGTGGACCTTCATTATCTAAGAAGTTGTTGTATATAGGATATTATTGGCCTATGATGGAACAAGATGCAATTAATGTGGTGAAAGTATGCAAGCCTTGTCAACAACATGGAAACTTGATTCATGCACCATCACAAGAATTATAGCCTATTATTACTATGGGGCCTTTCTCACAATGGGGGTTAGGCCTCATTGGAAAGATACATCCTACATCATCAAATGGTCATAAATTCATAATAATCACTACTGAGTATTTCACTAAGTGGTTCAAAGCTATCCATATGGCCTATGTTACTGGGAAATAAATTTCCAAGTTCATACTCCATTACATCATCTGTCTCTTCAGTATCCCCACGTCCATAGTCGCAGAAATGAAAACCCCTTTAAAAAATAGGAAGTTCATAACCTATGCCAACAATTTCATATCCAACACCATGTTTCTACTCCATATTATCCATAAGGAAATAGTTAGGCCAAGGCCACAAATAAGACAATTCTCAAAATCTTAAAGAAAATGGTCAATGAAGTTGGTCATGATTGGCACTTGCAACCCAATCTCGTCTTATGGACATACCGTACTAGTATTTGAACACCTATTAAAGCCACTCCCTATTCCTTATATGGCATTGAAGCTATCTTACCAATAGAGGTTGAGCTCCCATCATTGAGAATTTCTCTACAACATTTCATTAATGATGAAGAATATTGTGTAACATGCATTCAATATCTGGAACTTCTAGATGAGAAATTTTTAAATTCCCTCAATCATCTCAAAGCATATCAAAATAGGCTTTGCAAAAATTACAATCAGAAGACCAAGCCTATATTTCACCATCAGAGATCTAGTCCTCAAGGAAAATCATCGTAATTTGTAATAACGAGAAAAAAAGGGAAAGTTTGAAACTAATTGGGTAAGCCCTTACATTGTTATGGAAAAATATGGATCAAGGTAAATCAGTTAGCCACTATGGAGGGAGAGCCCCTTGAAGAGCCCATGAATATTATCCATCTCAAAAAACTCATCACATAAGAAAAACCAAAATAATCAAAAAATAAGGAAAATACAAAAAATCACAAAAAGCAAAAAAGAAAACAAGCTCTTACAGTTGAATCTAGAAAAAATAGCTCTTACAAAAAAGAAGTAAAAAAGCAAAAAAATAGTAGAGAAAAATAATTCGTCCAATGGTAAAAACCACTTTGTGGTACCTTCGACAAGTACCATGGTGAAAACTTGGCAAACAAGCACCATGTGTAGGGTCATGTCCACCATCTATTAGGTCAATTTTTTACTTCCATCCACAATAAATCCATCCACCCTTCCAACTATGGCTTGGAACACATGTCTTGATTATGAGATTAGAGAGCTTGTCACCCATCACATGCATACCACATACCATATCGCCATCCCCCCTTAGATGTCACTTGGTCATTGTAGACACTAAAAATTGTCATAGGCCCGTGAACTCTATTTCTATTCATAAATCCCCTTTCGTCCCTAATAATTAAATAATTTTAATAATTTTATTATTATCTAATGTCATACTTCTAGTAATTAAACAATCTTAATTATTTAATTAATTTATTTCTTCATTTTGATTAATTAAATAAATTTTATTTATTTAATCATCTTTCTACTATAATTAAATAATTATTATTAATTATTTAGTTATTCATTATCCTTTTCTTCCATAAATTAAATAAATAAATTTATTTAATTTTCTACTAATTTATCCTTTTCTTCCCACTTTTGAATGAAATCATTTTTTAATAAAAAAGTCAGCGTGTCATATGTCATCCTTAAATAATGTTTTCATTATTTAATTATTCACTTTCCCTCCTCAATTAAATAATTTTATAATTATTTAAATTCCTCTAACCTCTTTTTTTGTGTCAACCTCATTATTTGTGTCAATCTTATCTCTTGGCATCTCATTTAATTTCCATGCTTGATTGAATTATTTTTTAATTTAATCTCAACTATCCATACTTACCTTAGTCCTATCTTTGCCCTATTTTGGCCCTAACTCTATTCCATACTACATATTTCAATTTTTCCCATTGATTATCATATCTTATTGGCTTTCAATGCTAGCCCTTCATTCCAATTTGACTTTCTATAAAAGACACCTATCATTATCATCTCAACCAACCTAGTTTATGCTTAAGTACATGTTGCTAAGGAGACAAGTACAATATTCAATATTTTTCCATCATCATCATTAGGCTACTATTGCATACTTAAATCTAAGGGCATCAATCATATTCAAGAAAAATGGAGGACAATGGAGGTGAATCAACCATAGCATAGGTGATATTAATTTATGTTTATGTTTATGTGTTGGATTGTGCTTCATTGTTGGTTTAGGGCTTTGGGGTTTTTTGGTGTTGAATTACCTTAACCTTGATGCTTAATTGTAGAATAGGGTAAAATCAAGGTTAAGGTAATTAAGCATCTGTAATGTCATAGAATTGCACTTAGAAGCAATTCCACATTTTTGCACTTTTGTGTAGCATTTATGACACCTTAGAGCATTAATGACAAAAATAACATGAGTTGGAATTTCATGATTCTGACTCCATGCAAACTTGTGGTAGAGCAATAGAAGCTTGATGACATGTTTCCCAAAAATCTAGGCTTTGGATCCCTACGTAGCGCTCGGACGTCTGCGCAACACACTAGCATCATGGTGGTTTTTTGAGTTTGAAATAGGGAATCTAGAATCGTGACTCTCTCGACACATGTCCTAGCAGTTAGATTTCAGACATAATGACTCTTTTCCACCCTTGCATGCATAAAAAACCCCTTCCTTGCTCTCATTTGGGGTTGGAAGTCATTCATTCAAGCTCTCTTACCATTTGCTCCATCTTTGATAGTAGCACTCTCGTAAGCGAAGCAATGCCGGATTGAGGTCCTTCTAGTAGTAAAAAATCTCAAGAAAGCACTCAACAGTGCTTTCATGTGCTCTGAAGTGGGTCCAGGCCCATGGGTAACACTCACTCTCTCATTTTCCTTTCTTGTTTATTTACTATCTTGTGGTGTAGGTTCTACTCCTAAAGTAGGTTTTTCTTTCACCACACACTTTGTTTACTTCATTTTAATTTATTTCCTACTTGGCTATCCATGGAGGTGGGAACACCAAAATGGTGGTCTAACTGAGGTAGACCCCTATACATCCCCAACCTTTTCCCCTTGTTCTTCTATGTGTAGGTTGCAAGCGGAGCTTGGAGTGAAGACCCAAATGTCCAACAAAAGGTAAGCTCTCCCCAAGTCCCCTTGTATTTATTCTAGGTTCTAGCTTCTTGTTTAGTTACTTAGTCCAGTACACCCTAGATCTAAAACTAGAAGTGAAACTTAGTTATGCTTGTTTGAGCTCCTGGGCCCTCTATTGTTTAGGACTCCAATGCATCTTTTAGATGACAACACACTGTGCTAGCATCCTAAAACCGTGTTTCTGTCTTTTGGCCGAGAGCTCACTCATGTGAGGTAGAAATCTCAGGGTTTCGTTCTCTCAGGATCTGAAATAGCTTTCTCTGAAACATAACTTAGGTATATTTCTCTATAGATTCATTAACTTTCTTATGTCGAGGTGTATAGGTTAGTTCATTCCCTAGTGATATCTTTAGGACAAAGAGACCCTTGTGTAGCGAATCCCTCTTATATCACATTTTGGTGAACCTAACGTGAAGGTGTTGGATCTATCTTCACAGTGTTGCATGCCTATAATAATCCCTTTTTTGAAGAAGATTTTGATGTGTTGGAGGATTCTCTAGATGACTTCTTAGAAGCACTCTCCCCTATATACAATTATTTTTAATGAACTCCACCTTCACAAGTTGAGGAGTCGATAAATGTGGTTGTTTTCTTTGTGGCTCCTCTGAGCCCTAAGAAACCCATCATTTATGTGACCCTAGTTGACCCATCCTCTAGGGATAACTATTCTGTCTATGGGAATTCATGTCATAGTGATTCATCGAAAATATATTCAAGGTTCATGAAAGCTATAGACTCCACTTCATATAATGTTGTTGGGTGCACATATAATATGAGGAGAAATAAACAAAAATTTGATAAAAAACCTCCTATTCCCACATCACAACTCACTCAAGTTCCTAATTCTTTACAACCTTCTCAACCAAGCCTCCCTTCAACACCTCAACCTACAATCAAAGCACCAAGTGATTATGATCTTGTCGAGAAACTTCATGCTACTATGGCTAAGATCTCACTTTGGGACTTGCTTCAGACTACTCTATTTTACCAAGAGAGGATTCAAGAAGCTTTACAAAAGGTTCTTTTTCCTACCTCCACTAGGCCATTGGATTTTAATGTGTTTTTGGCTCATATTAGAGAAGATTCACTGAATATTATGTTCCATTTGCAAGAACTCCTACCTCTAGATGTGCAGAAGCAAGAGGATCCCTTGATTATAATTAATGTTAATAATATCGATATTAGGTGTACTCTCGTTGACACCAGTTCAGCTCTCAATATTTGTCGTATGGACCTATTACCTAATATTAGAGTTGATTCATCTTCCTTAGCAGCTTCTTCTTTGTATATTCATGAGTTTGATAATGTTGGCTTTCAAGCTCTAGGTATGATAATACTACCTTTGCAACTAAGTCTCATTACCTTACTGTTGATGGTGTTTTTTGCACAACAACAACTTAGACAAGATACAACTATCCTATCTCTCTTGAAAGATAAATCTCTATCAGGAAGCCTCAAGAGATAACCCCAAGATCTCTAATGTCAGGTCTTGACAATGCATAAACAACTCAGTGATAAATGTGAAAATGTTGGTAATCACAAAGGGACCTTACTACAAGAAAATGTTGAATCTCAAATCCTATCATATTTTGCAATATGGTGATACTTCTAGTCCTAAATCTAACCCAAAGAACAAAGAAATAGAAAAAGAGATGAGCATGTTAGAGAGATTCTTAAATTTAACACTAATCTTAAGATTAACCATGCAAATGATAAAATACTTGAAATGGACCAATCCCTCATAAACTAATTCCTGCTTGATCCAGATGAATCTGCAAACTTATATAAATAGTGCAATCTTCTAAGGCATTTAAGATTTTTAGATTATGAACATTCATCCAGAAAAATCCTATTGCAATTGAAATGAACAAGCATCCACAATTGAACTAAGCATAGGGAATTTAAGTCTAAGTTGACTTTGCAAAGCAACTAATAATCAACTAACTATGAAAAATATGGACTAGAGATTGCTACAACACCTCAAGTATCAAATCATAAACACTATTAACTCTCTTAACATTAAACCTAGCATATATCAAATAAACTTAAGCAATTTCAAAAGATGGAATCACAGGAGCCATGCTGGATAAAATTCAACACAAGAGAGGCACCAAATCACAATGTCTTTTCTTGCATTAAATCACCCAAAGTAGCAACAATTCCAATATTTTGTTACAACAATTGCTTGAAAATGATACTAACTCCTAATTCTAACTCTTGCTATCTAGTTTAATTCGCTCCAATATAAAACTATCTAGCCCTTACAAATGAGGAAAAATGCATATTTATAGAAACCCCTAAGATACGTCAGCCCAATTAGGGTTTACAATAATAAACAGCCACCAAACAAGTCAACCAAGAAGAATTCAAAATAAAACAAAGTGGGAATTAAATGCATATACTCCATCTAGGTTGGCCTTGGGTCTCCAACATAGCTCAATCCAATGCATGCAAAGGAAGAACTAAAATAATGGGGAAGCACAAATTCCAATGAGTCATTATATTAACTACTCCTCCCTTTATCCTTATCTCGCCCCATCCTATCCAAGTCAGATATAGGTGGCATAGCTAAAGCCTTAATTCTCCTTTCAATGGACTTAATTTCCTCTCTTGACTGCTCTACAACTTTATCCCAATCTACCTTACTAGTTTGATATTTATCAATTACTGCAATGTAGGTAGCTGCATCATCTAATTGATGTTCAATGACTGGGTCCTCATTATTTGGGGAATATACATCACGCTACCATTTTCTCAAAATTTCCAAGTTTAGATGCTTCATTGCAAACCTCTTTCTTCCTATCATAACCTCGAAGAAGGAAATTAATTTATTATAGATCTCAGTCAAGGTGTCCTCAATTTGTTTCCTCTACTTGTACACCTTCTTTAAAACCCTTTCCCTTATTTGCAAAACTTCAAACCATTCCCAAGGTTCTACAACTTTGGAGGAAGGAAGAATGCCATCACTCACCAATTTATCTTCAATGTATTCCATGATGATTTTGGTCTTCTACAACAAGAGATCCACATCCTCCTTATCTTGATCTAATACATTCCTTAACCAATCTATTGACCTCATAGCATCCCCACTGGTTGAAAGGAGGTCCTTGATAGCATTATCTCCCTAGATTGCACTCCTTGTAACCAGCTGGTTGTGGCATGTGTAGTGGTCTTCATTCTCTCCAACTCAGTTATTGTTTCTTGGGGCAAGAAGCTTGCAGTGGATGATGAGGATCTAATAGATTGCAAGGGCTTCATCAAGTCTTGAAGATACTTCTTAAGTTTATCATTCTCCCTCTTCAATTCTTGCTTGGTATGCACCTCTTTCCTCAATCTACCCAAGATTACAACACTAGATCCTTTATATTCTTCAATTTCTTGTTCCATGGAAGTAGGCCCTAGGTTGATAGTCTACACACTGTAGTCACTACTAGTCACACCATCCTTATTCTTGTTAGGAGCAGGAGTAGCAATGTGGACCACCCTATTATTTGCTTCATCTCTCTCAATCTAGGAGATAACCCTAGCCTTCTTTGTTTTACCTTTCCCAATCTGGGCCAATAAGTCATCCCAATTAGGGAGAGTGTCATCCACCACAACCTACTTACTCTTAAACTTTCTATCCAACCAGACAGGCACTGTGGGATCTGACTGTACTATACCTTGTCCAACCTCATCCTAGTAAAACTCAGGTACTTCTTCATTCAAATCTTGCTTTTCTGGAGTCTCTTCAACTTTATCTTATTTTCCTTTATCTTGTTCTTCTTCCTCATGCACTGGTGAAGGAATTTTGACTGGCACTTCCTCTCTCTAAGGAGGTCTATCTTCTTTACTTCTTACAAGTGAATCCTCATAAGTCACCTCAGGAGATTGTAACACCTTCTCTATTTTTTCCTCAGCATTGTAGAGCTCACCTTCTTGAAATTATTCTCCTTATTGATCTTGATATTCTTTGGTATCCTTAGGTTCACTTGGTGCATTGTGATCCTCATGGGAAGGAGGAATATTATCATGCTCTATGGTAGGAATAGTTGTGGGAGCACTTTTCTTATGTACACCATCTTTAGGAGATGGAGTCCCTGATCTTCTCATGTACACCTGTGTCTTCTCTCCTGAACTCTGCACATTTACTAACGGTGGGTCAACTTCGCCTCCTACCTTAGAAGTTTCCTTCTCCTTCTGTGACAACCTTACTATTCTTCTTATCTCAGGTACATAAACACTAGCCTCTTTTCCCTCCTTTTTTAGTTTCATCCTTTGCAGTTTTCTTTATCCTTGAAATGTGTTTCCTTTTCTTTGCAATAGGCTATCTTTTCTTCTCTACTTCTTCCACCTCATCTGCTTGAGCATCCTTGATCTTTATCTTGAAGGGAGAGCTCACCTTAGCCTTTCCCTTAAGATCTTGCTCTACTGATTCCTTAGAGGTGGAATGAGACTCCAAGTCTCCCATCAAGTCATAGGTGCACTATACACCCTCACTCTCCAATTCCCAAATCTTGTGCTTAAGCCACAATTTTGTGTAATTAATCATTGGAGTCATAATTTTCTCTAACTCTGTTTTCTCTTCCTCCAGCTAGCCTATTTCTCCAACTGGATTATCTTTCATTGCCTCATAGTCATGGCTCTGAATTAAATCTCCATCATCATCTATCTGATATGGGATGACCTTGATATTGAACAATCTAATCAAATTGACTGGTAGCCTAGAGAATTTCTTCTTTCAAATCTCAAACTCATCTTTACAATTAGCCCAGTAATCCTCTAGGTCATCCTTGTGACTATACTCTCAACAAGCCTTCTTTTGGGCTTCACCAGTTATGTCAAAGTTGGACCTTTTAGAATGGAAAGATAGGCCTAGAGTACTCATCTCATCTTTAGAGAAGTGTGTTGTATGTATGGAAGGGAATCCCTCATTACTGTCTACCCTGAGGGGAAAGTCATTGCCAAATCCTGTTTTATGTTTCTCCTTCTTCACTATGGCATCGAAATCACATATCTACCTTGTGACTTCCATGAGTATGAGGTGATTAGTAGGATACCTAGGAAGTCTCTAAGGGGCCCTCCAATAACCATCTATCGTTATGTAAGAAAAGGTGGGAAACTATATAAACTAAGCCCCATACCTTTTGATCAACTCCTTAGCATTTTCAGATATTCTAGCATGCTCTGCACCTTGGAGAAACCTAGTGATGTACATGGTGAATGCATCATTCACCCTTCTATAGCTTGAACTATCCAAATGTAGCTATGGATAGACCTCATATATCACATCCCGCCCAAAGGTTCCTTGTGCACTCAATATGTTATATGGATGGAACCTAGCAAAGGCATAGAACAAGCAAGAAGTTATTGTAAAGCTCTTAGTTTGAAAGACATTGCATAGTTGATCATGTATCATGACACTTATAATGCTTGCCCAGTGATAATCGATATTATGTTCCATCCTCACTATAACAAGGAACATTCAGTTTTCAAAATCTCTTGCACTCTTCAAACCTATTACCCTACTAAGTAATGTGATGGTATCATAGTACTCCGGTTTGAATTTCACTCTAAATAATTTTTTTGGCAACTTCAAGATGCGGGGTTTAGGTTTCTCCAACTAAGAATTGACCACCTATAGAGCCTTGCTTGAATCATCTTCAAAATAATTTCTAGCAACTTCCAAGTCCAGAGCCACCACATGATCTGTTAGGCATGTCAAAGGTTTGTTCCACAGATACAGGAGAGAAGTTCTCCAACACTCTGCCTTGAGGACCGATCACTCTTTGTGTACCTCTGTCATAATGTCTAGGACATTCAAGCACTAGTTCATAGCATTAAATAGTAGGAGGAAAACTAGCCACATGAGCCAACCTTGATTCCACTAACCTTCTAGCCAACAATGGAGGGTCCTTTTGTGCCATTCTTGTCTTGAATTCCTCATAATCCCATCTACCTACATTGGTGTCACCTACTTCAATCTAGAAGGAAGAAAGCTTGGACTCAAGAACTTTACTCTTTATGTCAATTTTGATCCTCTCTGCTTTTGAGATTTAAGATCCTTCAGGGCCCTTATCCATCTTCTTGCTCCTAGTTCCACTTGCCACTGCCTTACTTGATTTAGCTTGCAATCAATGGGAGATCACAATACATCCTCTTTACCATATTAGAATCAAGGTCACCTCACCATCAGAAGCATGTTCATCAATCAAAAAATAAAAAATCATCATTAAAATCCCTTAAATCATCATAAGGCACAATCTCTTAGAAATCTAGGATTTTTCAGCCATCCAAGGAAATCAAGCCAGAAAGGAATTTCGGGGAATTCCATGCTAGGTGGATTTTAATGATCATGGCATAAATATCATAAATTGATCATCCAAATGAAGAAAAAATCATGAACCATCTCTCTAATTATTCAAGTCAATCATGAAATGTCAAGACACATAACATTCAATATATTTATCTTTCCAATTCTTTAGATGGTGAAAATTTCAAGAAAATCCATCAGGAGAGGAAATTCGTGAGGTAGGCATAATTCTGGATTATTGCACATCTTCAGGAAAATGAAGAGAGAATGGAAAATCAAGGAATTCCAGCAGTTGAGGAATTTTGTGAAGACTTCAAAATTTTGAATGTCAACATTTCTTTGCAACTTCACTCAAATTGATCGAACAATCACAAATTTGAGGACCTTGGGCTTGAAGCTAACTCAATTTGAACTTCTTAAAAATCATCTTTAAATTTGAGACATATTCTGAAGTAAATCGATGGGAATTGGTGATGCCCTAAACCCAAAACCCTAAAATTTTGCCATGAACACACAGAACAAGCTTGGACTCAACTTACTCATTTTGCTAGGTTTTCAAAAATATCTTTTATGGTCTACACAAGCACGCTACTTCATAATGAAACTAAAAAAAAGCTCACAAACTCACTTGGGGTCGTCAATCTAGCAAAATCGAATAACCCTAGCCTCAAGATGCTTAATGCCAAACATGTAGAAATCTGGACTCCAAGCATACTCAAGATGCCAAAGAATCATTCACATTCAAAAATCAAAAGCAAGGAAACAAATACATACCATTGATGAAGTTAAACTCAATTATAACAATGGCAGATAGCAAGCTTTAGCACCCTAGCAAATAATAGCAATTATGATGACACCCAGGAAATTCACCACCAAATCCAGGAATCCACAAATCCAATACACCAAGTCAAGCCAAGCACTCAAGATCAAGCACCTCAGATCAATAGAAGGTAAATGATAAAAACTTAATGGCACAAAAATTCCTCAAATTGACTAAATAGATGCCACAGAAATCGTACAATTGAGCATTAATGCACTTGACAAGACAACCCAAACCAAAACCCAAGAATTTGACAGGATGACTGATTTTCAGAGAAATCTGGCCAACATGGAATTCCACGAAGTCTCAAAATTTCTGGATTTAGTGTAAAAACAGCCACCACCAAGTTTTCAAAGCATCCAGGGAATTCCACCCAAAGAGGATTTTCTCGAGAACAATGAAAAACCCGAAATGAGTCTAAAGCTTGAGATTTTCAATAAATATCACAGAGGGATCACTAGTGTAGGAAAGATAAACATTCAAGATCATGCCAAAGCAAGTATGTCCTCAAGATAAAATGGCCAAAACACCAAGAACCAAAAGCAAAAGAGGGTCCCTGCTTTCAATGGGGCATGTGTGCGAAAATTGCACAACAAATGGTGACTCCGTTGGGAAATGCTCCAGAGCATTTCAGTGACAAACTAGAATCAAGAACCGAGAACCTTTGGTTTCAATCCTCACATTAAATGACCAATTAGATAGAGCTTCAAGACTCATAGATAACCAAACCTTTCTTGTACTGGGGTCTAAGTGTGTGCATATGTATTCATTCCCATTTTCCTTAGTTACAATAGGAACCAAATTTAATCTGACTAGGCTACATAAAGATTCTAACTCCAAAAGCATCCTGGATAGAGCCTCATTGGAAACTAGGAATCTATAGCCCTAATGAGGTTATCATTGTGAGTCCCCCCAAGCATAGCTCTATTTCCAGCCAAGCGTCCATAGCCCTGGTAGAGATACTTGGATACTCCTAATAAGTTGAGTTCGTTCTTTTGATTTTCAATATTTTCTCTTTTTCTTCCTTTTGATATTTCTTTTCTTTTTACTTTTTTGTTTTTAATTTCAATCTATGAACAATGTAGTTCACACTCAGGGTTGAGAACCACAATGGCGCTGAAGCAGAATATAATATTTTTCACCTAAGCAGATTTCATAAGGACCCCATGCAACCTTGTAATTTTAACTAATTTGTATAAATATAGGACCCAAATACATTCCAGATTGAACCCATCTATGATTCATCCACTCATAGCATTAAATACATGTGACACCTAAATAAAGGACCTTCACCAACTGACTCTGGAAAAATGATTAAATTTGGTAAGAGAAATATTCAGAACAGTCTCAGATAATAATATGATTGCCATGTAGATGCAACATACTCAAAAGAAAACAGGAAAACCCCCAAAGCAAGAGTAGAGCAAAAGTAGACCAAGCCAAAAGAAAACCTAAACTAACCAAGAACAACAAACAAACAAAACAAAGTAGAAAAGGAAACCTATTCTAACCAAAGCAAAGTAGAGAAAATAGAAAAGATACCTATGCTAACTATGTACAAAAGGAGTTGTAAACAACTCAAGATTGGAAATAATGCTTCAAGAATTGTGTTGTGTAGTTTTTTGCACACACGCCCCACTGAAAGCAGGGACCCTCTTTTGTTTTCGCTCTTGTTGTTTTGGCCCTTTAATTTTGGGGATTTAAATTTCCTTGGCATAAGTTTAAAGTGTTCATCTTGCTTGCCTAAGTGTTTTCCTTAAGTTACACATTGAAAATCTTATGTTTTGGGCTAGATCCAGGTTTTTACCCCATTTCGGGATTTTCTGGTCCATTCGGATTTTCCTAGATTTCGTCCAAACTCTGAAAAATGGGTTTCAGTGCTGTAGTTCAGAGAATGTTGGTCTTCATGGAAATTTGCCTAGGCCAGATTTTTCCAAATTTTTGCCTTATCATCGGGTCTCCGAACTTGGTTGGTTTTTGGAGTTTTGTGCTTGTATGCTTTATTATTGGTGTCTTGATGAGTTGTGATAGTTGATCCTTGGGTGCTTGGCATGCTATGGCATGCTAAAT
Organism: Sequoia sempervirens; assembly: GCA_007258455.2. Taxonomy (NCBI): domain Eukaryota; kingdom Viridiplantae; phylum Streptophyta; class Pinopsida; order Cupressales; family Cupressaceae; genus Sequoia; species Sequoia sempervirens. Next base: position 215,135,627 of record VDFB02047230.1, read on the forward strand.
TTGTGATTATTGATTTGGTTGTGATTCCTTCAGTGTTTTCATCATTGTTGCTTGCTTGGGCATTTGAATTGTTGTTTGTCTTTACTAGAGTCGATTGACATTTTATTCATGGTATGTACATGTTGCCTTGTTTTGATTGATGATGTGAGTCATGCTTTGGCATTTTAGTTTTGCTTGGAGTTTGAATTTCTATGTCTCAAGCTTGCTTTGTGCATTCATGGTTAAAATTTAGGGTTTCATGCCTAGGTTATCACTATTGCATCTTAATTTGATTTTGAATGAGCCTAGGATTCAAAGAAGATCTATAGGAGGTTTAGGTTTAACGATTTACATACCCAAGGTCCTCAAATTTGTGATCGTTCAATCAATTTGAGCGAATACATGCTAGATTGCCGATGTTTGAGTTTTCTTCCAGTCTCGGGATTTTCTTGTCAGGTTGGATTTTCCCGGTTCCTCTTTTTTCCCCTCGTTTCCCCGGAGTTCATGTAGTGATTGTCATTTTCGTGGAAATCTGGTTTTGCCAAAATTTTCCAGATTTTTTGGGAAGCTTGGTGAAACTTGAAAATTGGTTGAATTGGATGATTTTAATGATAAATTCTTAACAATTCCATGATTTTAATTGATAAATTGTGTAGTTATCTGCATCTTTTTTGCATTTTTAGTGATCTATGGTGGATTTTATGCCTTCTTTGGGAAGATTTTCCTGGGCCCAATTTTTTTAGAATTTCCCTTCTGGCCTGGATTTCGTGGCTGGCTTGAAGTATCAGACTGTGTAGTTTGCGATTAAGCAATGTTTCTGGGTTGATTTTGATTTGCATTTGAATTTAGTTGGATTACGAATACATTGTTGATGATGAGCTAGTCTTGATCTTCATGTTATAATAGTGTTATAATGGATATTATTAATGGTGGTTTTTGCTGAGTGCTGAATTTTGTTGGGTCTTTAAGGAAATTTTGGAAATGAAGTTTAATCTATAAAGGAAATTCAAAATGTTGGTTACTCCCCCCTTGGCCAACTTGGTGAGGTGCACTCAGGATAAGAATGAAAGGAGGTAGTTAATATGGGGCTGCATTGGAACTTGTGCCTTGGTTCAAATTGCATTGAGGATCCCAAGCCGACCTGGATTGAGTTCATGCATTAAATGCTTATTTGTTCTATTTTGAATTCTCCTTAGGCCGACCTATTTTATGGCCATTATTATTATTGTAAACATCAATTGGGGTGACTTTTTGTGGCTATTTTATTATTGTAAAACCCTTATTGGGTTGACATACTCTGGGGTTCTCTATAAATTGGGCATTTTTCCTTATTTGTAAGAGGTACACAGATAGAGATAATTTTTTTACAAGAGTGAATTAGGTAGTAGAGTAGAGTTAGAAGTTAGTCAATTTCTAAGCAAGTGTTGTAACAAAACATTGGAATTGTTGTTGAAATTTGGTGATTCCATACAATTGAAGACATTGTGATTTTCTGGTGATCTCTTTTGCGTTGACTTATCTTGCATGGTTCTTATGATTCTATCTTTTAAATTGCTCAAGGTTATTAGATTTAAATTTACCTTTCAAGAGAGATAGGATTTCATATTCTATCTGAGTTGTTGTTGTGCAGAAAACATCATCAACATACTACCTATTGACAGGTAGTGGGATATCTTCCCCAGTGAGGGTTTTCAAGTGAAAAACATTATCTCCTAGGATTTATGAAATCTAATAAGGGCCAATCCAGATTTTGTCAAATTTACCATGCTCCCCCCTACGGTCATGGGCTTTATCCCAGTAGAGAACTAAGCTAGAGATTCTCAAGGCTTTTACCTTGGCTCTCCTATCAAACCATCATTTGACAACACCCTAATGTTTGACAAAGTTTTCAAGGGCTTCATCTCTTTTCTCTTCAAGATGTAATAGCTCAGCAAGTCTGGCTTCTTGTTTATCTCCTTTTTTCATAATATTCATTAATGAATTGTAGGGTGGGGATTTTTAACTAAAGAGGAAACATAGGTTCTAGCCCATAAACCAGATGTTAAGGGGATGTTCCTATGGAAGTCTTGTGTCTTGTATGATCTTCCCAAAGGGAAAACTAAAGATGGGTATGCTAGTCATTAGGATTCCTTTCTAATAGCTTACGAATGACTACCAAGAGGTTCTTATTAGAGGACTTAGCCAAATCATTACCCTGAGGGTAATAATTAGCTACAAATTTAATTATAATTCCATGATAAAAGGCCCAATTAGAGAATTTCAATGATGCAAATGCATGACCATTATCACAAACTAAAGACATAGGACATCCAAAGTGGTTGATAATACTTGATTCGATGAAATCGATTACCACTTCAAAAGTACACTAGTTGCATGCAAGAGCCTCAATCCATCTTGTGAAATAATTAGTAACAGTAAAAATATACATGTGGCTTACAGAAGAGGGTAGATTGATCGGACCTATGAAGTCCATTCCCCACTGTGCAAAAGGTTTTACCTCAAATACTGGTTGAAGTGGGAGTGTTGCATACTTCTCTCTAGTTGCTAAATTTTGACATACATGACACGTCCTAACATGATTGTGTGTGTCCTTGAACAATGTGGGCCAATAATAACCAACCCTGAAAATCTGATTTGCAATGGATGGTGCAGATCCATGGCTAGTACCATAGCTGTCATGAAATTCTTCCATGACTCTTCCAGCCTCCTACTGCCCCAAACATCTTAAATAGACACCTTCATGGTTCCTTTTGTATAAGATAGCTCCCTTCAACATGAAATTGTCACTCTTCAAATGCAATTCCCTTCTCTGTACAACATTAAGATGGTCCAGATGTCGTTGATTCAAGAGATAGTGAATGATATCATCATACCAATCCCCTAGAGAAACATCTTCAAGATGTAATGTTGGGCTGCAAGGTCAGGGCCCATTTCTGCCATTTTTCTCGCAAGCCCTTGCCCTCTTACCAATTTCATGGGTTGAATCTCAATATCATATTCCTGCAACATGGTCACCCACTTAGCTCGGTGTTCTCCCAACTCATTTTACATCAACAACAACTTGACTACAGGATCAAGAACTATTGCAAAGACCTTGTTCCTAAGAATATAGTGCCTAAATTTCTTCACAGCTCTGACCAAGGCATAGGCTTGTTTCTCCACACTTGGATGCCTTAGTTCTGCATCTTTCAATGGTGCACTCATAAATGCTATGAGGTGCTCATTCCCTTGATCGGACTTTTGGGTCAACATGCCAACACAAGAGTGATCAGAAGCAAATGAATATATGTAAAATGACTTATCATAATCAGGACTCACCAAAATTGGAGCCTCAACAATGAATCTTTTTATTTCTGCAAATGCTTCTTTAGCTTCTACACTTGATTCAACTTTAGCTTCCTGCTTCAACATTGCATTCAATGGCTTGACTATTTCTGCAAATCCTATGATAAACTTCCTCACAAATTTAATTTTTCCAAAGAATGACTTCATCTCCTTCTTGCTAGTTGGTGGCTAGATCTTAAGTATGGCTTCCACTCGTTCAGGGTCAATAGTAATTCCTTTCTTTGAAATAATGTTTCCCAAAATTTTTCCCTCAGTAACTCCAAAGATGCACTTCTTTGGATTAAGAGATATGCCAAATTTTCTACACCTCTAAAACACTTCGCATAAATCAACTATGTGATCACCTCTCTTCTTAAAAAATATTGTCAGATCATCCATATAAATAATTATGTGTTTACCGATTATATCCTTAAAAGCAATGTCCATAGCTCTCTGGAACGTAGCTCCAACATTGATCAAACTGGAAGGCATCCTTCTATAAGTGAAAGTACCCCACTTTGTGGTGAAAGCAATTGTGTGCTTGTCTTCATATTGTACCATAACTTGATTGTATCCAGAGTAGCCATCTAGGAAAGAAATCATTTGAGACCCATTAATAATCTGAAGTACTTCATCCAGTGAAGGTACTAGATAATTTCCCTTTTCTGATGCTCTGTTAAGGTTCCTAAAATCCACACACAGTCTGATTTCACCATTCTTCTTTCTCATAGGAACCAGGTTTGTAACCCAGATTGAATGTCTAACTGGGAATGTGATTCTGGCAGACAGTAGCTTCTGCACTTCCGTTTGAATTACAGGCTCCAATAAAGCATTAATTTCCTTTGCCTTTGCTTGAAGGGTCTTACTCCTAGATTTAGAGGGATAGTGTGAGTTATAATCAAAGTGTCATATGTCTTCAAGTCTTCATAACTCTAGGCTATCACATCTTGGTATGCATGTAATGTATCAATAATTCTTTTCTTCTCCTCTAGAGTACACACTTTTCCAATGAATACATTCTTGATATCATCTTGAGTTCCCATGTTATACATTTCACATTTTCCACTAATGGACTCCTTAGCATCTTATTCTTGATCTCTGACCTTATCCAAATCAAAAATCCTTTCTAGCTACACCATTCCTCTAGGAATAGTATTAGTCTTCAAATTAATCACCCCTTCTAAATCCATCTCTACTTCTTGCGGTTTAGTTTCATCGATAATCTGAGAAGCAAAGACATCTGAACTTGTGATAAAATTCAAAATATGCTTATCATCTTCAAATACCTAGAAATTGGTAACATTTTCAAGTACTAAAGGCACCGGGGTCAATTCCACCATAAATTTCTTTAATCCAGAAAGAGACAGATGTTGTAACGTACTAGCTCCTTGAGCAAGGGAATATGTTGTTTGGTTATTATTACGTGGTATCAACTAAATGTTGAAGGCATCAAATCCTTCAATAAGGTCCCATACTCTATGCCTATAATTGGTCATCCTCCTATCATGACATGCGTACTACCTCCTGACTTGCTTAACCACTAACTTAGAATCCCCAAAGACTTGCAAAATCTTGACCTTTTTCTTTAGTGCCATGAGCAACCCATGAATCAAAGCCTCATTTTCTACTACATTATTAGTACAATGAAACCAAAGTCTGAGTATCAAATAAATTTTTACCCCTTGAACTGACTAACTCAAATCCTACCCCAGCTCCTTGCTTCAATTTAGATCTATCAAATCTTAAGGTCCAACAACCAACAACTACAAACTTCCTTGTTCCATCTCTTGCACTGTTACTACTAGAGGGCTCCTCAGAAAGTGTCACTTTCTCCCTTTAGGATCCTCTTGAATATTTTGAATATTGATTTTGACTACTGGAGTAGGCTTGATACATTTATGCACTTGTTCTACTTGAGTCTGGCACAAGTAACAATCTAGTTCAAAGTGGGAGGCATTATGAACTCTACACCAATTTGCAAAAGTAACTCTTCAAAATTCATGCCCCTACCCAAATGAATTTGATCTTCAATGCATTTCTGAATGAATTCTTGGAAATTATCCAACAAGCTAAGTTGATGATCTTCAGGAACATCATCATCAACTGGTTCCACCAGGGCTCCAGTACCACTAGATTCAGCTATGAGATCCATAGGTGTAGCATGTAGCATAAGTAGTTCTTCCACATCATATTCCTTAAAATGGGTTGCAAGTATGTAATTACCCATACTCACCTCTGATATCAATATTTCATTCAAAGTATTCTTATATTCTATAATCATATATTTCATCTTGGGCTCTCTTTCAATCCTGATCTGATTTGGAACTCCCTTCTAGGGAAGCCACATATGAGAGTGATCGGTTGATACATATCCATTTAGAGTTCAGGTAAAGTATCTTCCCAAAATCATATTGTAAGCATCAAGTATATCTGTCACCTATATATTAATAACTTGCTGAATTATAGGGTGAGAGGCAAATTGCATATGAATCATGTTCAATTCCCCTACAACATTAACCTTAGTTCTATCCAATTGAGTAACTTTCTTTTGGGAGTTAGTAGGAGTAATACCTAAGGCTTTATAGACACCAAAAGGTATTACATTGGTAGAAGCACTTGAATCCAACAAGCAATTGTGCAAGTTCTTACCAAATATACAGATAGATATAAGAAATGGAGGAGTGTCCATTTTCCCTTGAAACAAATTCAAGGGAGTATCCACCTGAGCAACTTGAGTTATATCTTTCTCTTTCCCTTTATCTCTAGGTGGTATGTGAATGTGATTGTGAATCTGATTTTGGTCTTTTACTACTTGGGAACTGGATGTTTTATTGACACTCTCACTGACTAATTTATCTTGTGATATTGAACTTGCATTGTAAGCTCCTAGAACTGCATTTCTAATAGTTGGAACTCTCAGTAACTCAAATGTAGAGAGACTTACCTTTAGCTTCTTGAGTTCTCCTGCAACATATATGGAAAGTTGTTTTGCACTCATATTAGCAGGAGCCTCTTTTAGGTATTCCACTACCTTATCCTTGCTTGTTTCAATAGTCTACCCTTTTGACAGATCCATTGGTCCTTGATCTTTAGATAAGTACTGCCTAGACACATGAGGATATGTTATTGCTAGCATTGGGATCTAGAGGAGTAGTAAAGCTGTTTGGAGGAATAGAAGTGGTGAAGGGTCCTCTAGCTTGTGGATGCCTATGTGGCAGGTCCCTCAAATCATATTTTTTAGTAGGCCACTAGAATGTTTGCACCTCTTCAATATAAGCTTCTTCTTCATCCATGGGGCCATTGTCATTCACTGAATTTTCATTGAATAACTATGTAATATCATCTCCATTGCACACCTAATCCACCTCTTCTTTAAGCTGGCCTAATTCTTCTTCAGGCACATTCTGCTTTCTCTATGGAAAAGGAGCATGATTTAGCACCAACACTAATGAATCATAGGGAGTAGATGGCACCATCTCCTAACTACTCACATTATTCTCCACCTCATACTAAAAGATTGGTGTTGATGTCTAAAATATTGGTTAGTCTAATTCAGAATGTTGACTTGTTTTATGGAGCCTACACCATCTTGATAAAGTAGCTTCAACTAAATATACACCACTTGGAGGATTTTCTTGATTGACTGGCTGATCCAATGGGGTGGGGACACCTCCATTGTTAGGCCTTGTATTCCAAGTTTTGTTCTATCTAGGTGGCTGTCTCCTATCAAACCCTTGTCCATCGGCTTGCCCCTTATCAAATTTTTGGCCTGAAGATTGTCCTTTATCATAATTATGTCCTCTTTCAGGATGCTATCATCTATCAAAATGTTGTCCTTGTTGGGTTTCCTGATTTTCTCTATTATGATTGGACTACATACTTCTTTGAGTAGCTTGGAGCTGACTGTTCTAGTTTCTCAAATAAGTTACCTCCATTTTTAGTTTCTTCACTTGTTCATTCAGTTCATCCAATCTCTCCTTGTTAGGATTTCTATATGGAGGTTGGTTTGCATTGTTTTGGAGATATCCTACTATAGTAATGGTATTCAGTGACTGGTTCAATACTTTAGAATTCTATAGATATGTGGGAAAACTAGCCTAAGGTTGTGGATGAAGAGGTTGATTTACATTTTGCTGAGGGTAGCTGGTTGTGGGTGGAACTTGACACACAGGAGGTCATAGGTGAGGAACTAGAGGCAACTGAGGTATTGGATTCATGATAGGAGTGTGATTGGCGAGAGCCTAATTGAGAGCTTAGACCTACCTGGGGTGAGCAGTGGGTCCTAGTGATGGTAAAGGCCCAGATAAGTGTTGTCTTAAAGTAGTTCTAACCTTCACATCCTCTCCATATGCATCAAGTAGGGTAGTAGGAGGGTTGTTTCTCCACTTCATGACGGTGGTTGTCAGACTATCAAGACCCTCATAATAGACTTCTAAAGCAATGGCCTCATCAATAGCATAAGGGGCTTGCATTCAGGTATAGGCATGATGAAACTTGTTGTTAAAGGACCCTATGGGCTCATGGACTTCTCTCTAAACATTGGTGAATTGAAGATAAAGCTCGCTGGAGCTAATGGGAATCCTGAACTTCTACAAGAATGTAGTCTCCAATTCAGTCCAATTCTGAATAGAACCAGTAGCAAAATGATTGTACCAGTAGAATGCATCTTCTCCTAAGGAATAAGGAAAGAGCCTACATGCTACATCCTCATGATTGATTCCTCTATGTTTAAGGAAAGTCTGAAAGATCCTGATGTGTTCCTCAGCAGTTCTATTAGGGTCATTAACATGGAACTTGAAACAAAAGTGTTTTGGGTTCTTGGGCATAACATTGTAATTATTGAAGGTCAAGGGAGATGGATTGTTGGCAAGGAAAGCCATTAGTGAAGGTGGAGGTGGTAATGGCTGATTTATGGCTTGTTGGGGCTGCGGAATAGGAATGGCCTTTGAATCAGATGAGGATGGACTTGATGAAGATGAGGATGATGGGGATGATGGAAGTGGCTGGGTGGATGAAGATTATCCCCTTCTTCTGGTCCTTCTTGACCTAGTAGGAGCTTGAAATTTTTGAAATTCCTCTTCCCTTGGAGTAGAAATGGTTATTCTTCTAAATCTTTCATAAGAAATGGCAAACAAAAATTCATCTAGCTTGCTTATTCAAGCCCTCCTAACACCAATCTGTTTATGGTGTTTTCTGCACAACAACAACTCAAACAAGATACAAGTATCCTATCTCTCATGAAAGGTAAATCTCTATCAACGAGCCTTAAGAGATAACCCCGAGGTCTCTAATGTCAGGTCTTAACAATGCATAAACAACTTAGTGATAAATGTGAAAATGTTCTTAATCACAAAGGGACCTTACTACAAGAAAATGTTGAATCTCAAAGCCTATCAGATTTTGCAATATGGTGATACTTCTAGTCTTAAATCTAACCCAAGTGACAAAGAAATAGAAAAAGAGATAAGGGTGTTAGAGAGATTCTTAAATTTAACACTAATCTTAAGATTAACCATGCAAATGATAAAATACTTGAAATGGACCAATCCCTCATAAACTAATTCCTACTTGACCCAGATGAATCTACAATCTTATAGAAATAGAGTAATATTCTAAGGCATTAAATAGTTTTAGATTATGAACATTCATCCAGAACAATCCTATTGTAATCGAAATGAACAAGCATCCACAATTGAACTAAGCATGGGGAATTTAAGTCCAAGTTAACTTTGCTAAGAAACTAGCAATCAACTAGCTATAAGAAGTATGGACTAAAGATTGTTGCAACACCTCAAGTATCAAATCGTAAACACTATTAACTCCCTTAACATTAAACCTAGCATATATCAAATAAACTTAAGCAATTTCAAAAGATAGAATCATAGAAACCATGCCGGATAAAATTCAACACAAGAGAGGTACCAAATCACAATGTCTTTGCTTGCATTGAATCACCCAAAGTAGCAACAATTCCTGTCTTTTGTTACACCACTTGCTTGAAACTGATACTAACTCCTAATTCTAACTCTTGTTATATTGCTTAATTCACTCCAATATAAAACTATCCAGCCCTTACAAATGAGGAAAAATGCCATATTTATAGAAACCCCCAAGATAAGTTGGCTCAATTAGGGTTAAAAATAATAAATGACCACAAAAAAAGTTCATTGAGAGGAATTCAAAATAAAAAATTTGGGCATTAAATGCATATACTCCATCCAGGTCGACCTGGGGTCTCCAACATAGCTCATTCCAATGCATGCAAAGGAAGAAGAGAAATAATGGGGAAGCACAAATTTTGATGAGGCCTTATATTAACTCCTCCCCCCTTTATCCTTATCTTTCCCCATCCTATCCTGCACCATCAAGAATATCCTGTCTAAGTTGGCTATAGGTGGCATAGCTAAAACCTTAATTCTCCTTTCAATGGGCTTAATGTACTCTCTTGACTTCTCTACAACTTTATCCCAATCTACCTTACTAGTTTGATATTTATCAATTACTGCAATGTAGGTAGCTGCATAATCTAATTGGTGTTCAATGATTGGGTCCTCATTGATTGGGGAATATACATCATGCCACCATTTTCTCAATTGTTCCAAGTTTAGATGCTTTGGTGCAAACCTATTTCTTCCTATCATAACCTTGAAGAAGGAAATGCATTTATTATAGATATCAATCAAAGTGTCCTCAATTTGTTTCCTCTACTTGTACACCTTCTTCAAAACCCTTTGCCTTATTTGAAAAACTTCAAACCATTCCAAAGGTTCTACATCTTTGGAGGAAGGAAGAATTCCCTCACTCACCAATATATCTTTAGTGTATTCCATGATGATTTTGGTCTTTTGTGATAAGAGATCCACATCCTCCTTATCTTGATCTAATACATCCCTTAACCAATCTCTTGACCTCATATCATCCTCATTGGTTAAAAGGAGGTCCTTGATAGCATTATCTCCCCTAGCTTGCACTCCTTGTAACCAGCTAGTTGTGGCATGTCTAGTGGTCTTCATTCTCTCCAACTTAGTTATTGTTTCTTGGGGAAGGAAGCTTGCAGGGCATGATGAGGAGCTAATAGATTGCAAGGGCTTTATCAAGTCTTGCAGATACTTCTTAAGTTTATCATTCTCCCTCTTCAATTCTTGCTTGGTATGCACCTCTTTCCTCATTCTACCCAAGATTACAACACTAGATCCTTCATATTCTTCAATTTCTTGTTCTATGGAAGTAGGCCCTAGGTTGATAGTCTACACACTGTAGTCACTACTAGTCACATCATTCTTATTCTTGTCAGGATTAGGAGTAGTAATGTGCAAGACCCTCTTATTTGCTTCATCTCTCTTAATCTAGGAGATAAATCTCGCCTTCTTCTTTTTTTTACCTTTCCCAATCTAGGCCAATAGGTTATCCCAATTAGGGAGAGTGTCATCCACCACAACCTGCTTACTCTTCAACTCTCTATCCAATCAGGCAGCACCATGGGATTTGACTGTACACTACCTTTTCCAACCACATCTTGGTCAAACTCAGGTACTTCTTCATTCAAATCTTGCTTTTCTAGAGTCTCTTCAACTTTATCTTCTTTTCCCTTATAATGTTCTTCTTCGTCATGCATTGGTGAAGGAATCATGGATGGTGCTTCCTATCTCTGAGGAGGTCTATCTTCTTCACTTGTTATAGGTGAATCCTCATAAGTCACCTGAGGAGACTGTAACACCTTCTCTATTTCTACCTCATCACTATAGAGCTCACCTTCTTGAAATTATTCTCCTTCTTGATCTTGATAGTCTTTAGTATCCTTGGGTTCACTTGGTGCATTTTGAGCCTCATGGGAAGGAGGAATATTATCATGCTCTATGGTAGGAACAACTGTGGGAGCACTTTTCTTATGTACACCATCTTTAGGAGATGGAGTCCCTGATCTTCTCATTTACACATGTGTCTTGTCTCCAGAACTCTCCACATTTACTAACGGTGGGTAAAATTTGCCACCTACCTTAGAAGTTTCCTTCTCCTTCTATGACAACCTTACTATTCTTCTTCTCCTAGGCACATAAACACTAGCCTCTTTGCCCTCATTTTCAATTTCATCCTTTTTGGTTTTCTTTGTCCTTGAAATGTGTTTCCTTTTCTTTGCAATAGGATTTCTTTGCTTCTCTGCCTCATCTACCTCATCCACTTGAGCATCCTTGATCGTTATCTTGAAGGGAGAGCTCACCTTAGCCTTGCCCTTAGGATCTTGCTCTGCTAATACCTCAGAAGTGGAATGAGACTCCAAGTCTTCCATCAAGTCATAGGTGCATTGTACACCCTTAGTCTCCAATTCCCAAATCTTTTACTTAAGCCACAATTTTGTGTATTTAATCACTGGAGTCATAATTTGCTATAACTCTATATTCTCTTCCTCCAACCAGTCTATTTCTCCAACTGGTTTATCTTTCACTACCTCATAGTCATGGCCCTAAATTAAATCTTCAACATCATCTATCTGATCATGAATGACCTTGACATTGTACAATCTAATCAAATTGACTATCATCCTAGATAATTTCTTCTTTTGAATCTCAAACTCATCTTTACAGTTAGCCCAGTAATCCTCTAGGTCATCCTTGTGACTATACTCTCTACTAGCCTTCTCTTGGGCTTCACCAGTTATGTCAAATATGGACCTTTTAGAATTGAAAGATAGGCCTAGAGTACTCATCTCCTCTTCAGAGAAGTGTGTTGTATGTATGGAAGGGCAAGCTTCATTACTGCCTACCCTGAGGGGAAAGTCTTTGCCAAATCTTGTTTTATGTTTCTCCTTCTTCACTATGGCATCAAAATCACATATTTTCCTTGTGACTTCTAGGAGTATGAGGTGTTCAATAGGATACCTAGGAAGTTTGTAAGGGTCCCTTTGGAAACCATCTATCCTTATGTAAGAAAAGGTGGGAAACTGTATAAACCAAGCCCCATACCTTTTGATCAACTCCTTAGCATTGTCAGATATTCTAACATGCTCTGCACCTTGGAGCAACGTAGTGATGTACATGATGAATATATCATTCACCCTTCTATAGCTTGAGTTTCCCAGATGTAGCTATGGATAGACCTCATATATCACATCCCTCCCAAAGGATTCTTGTGCACTCAATCCCTTATATGGATGGAACCTAGCCAAGGCATAGAACAGGTAAGAAGTCATTGTAAAGCTCTTTTCTTGCAAGAAATTGCACAATTTATTATGTATCATGGCACTCATAATTCCTACCAATTGATAATCAATATTATTTTCCATCCTCACTATAACAAGGAACATCCAATTTTCAAAAGCTCCTACACTCTTCAAACCTATTACCCTACTAAGTAATCCGATGGAATCATAGTACTTTGGTTTGAATTACACCCTGAATAATTATGTTGGTAGCTTTGAGTTGTGGGGTTTAGGTTTCTCCAACCAATAATTGACCACCTGTAGAGCCTTGCTTGAATCATCTTTAAAATAATTTCTAGCAACTTCCAAGTCCAGAGCCACATAATGAAATCTATCAGGCATGTCAAAGGTTTATGCCACAGATACAGGAGAGAATTTTTCCAACACTCTTCCTTGAGGACCGATCACTCTTTGTGTACCTCTGTCATAATGTCTAGGACATTCAAGCACTAGTTCATAGCATTGAATTGTAGGAGGAAAACCAGCCACATGAGCCAACCCCGATTCCACTAACTTTCTAGCCAACAATGGAGGGTCCTTCTATGCCATTCTTGCCTTGAATTCCTCATAATCCCCATCTTCCTACATTGGTGTCACCTACTACAGTCCAGAAGGAAGAAAGCTTGGACTCAGGAACCTTACTCTTTATGTCAATTTTGATCCTCTCAACTTCTGAGACTGAAGATCCTTCAGGACCCTGATCCATCTGCTTGCTCCTGGCTCCACTTACCACTACCTTACTTGATTCAACCTACAATCAACAAGAGATAAAAATAAATCCTCTTTACCATATTAGAATCAAGGTCAACTCACCATAAGAAGCGTGTTTATCATTCAACAATTCAAAAATCATGTATAAAATCCCTTAAATCATCATAAGGCACAATCTCTTAGAAATTTAGGATTTTTAGCCATCCGAGGAAATCAAGCCAGAAAGGAGTTTCAAGGAATTCCATGCCAGGTGAATTTCAATGATTGTGGCATAAATATCATAAATTGATCATCCAAATGAAGAAAAAAGCATGAACCATCTCTCTAATTATTCAAGCCAATCATGAAATGTCAAGACACATAATATTCAATCTGTTTATCTTTCCAATTCTTTAGATGGTGAGAATTTCAAGAAAATCCTTTAGGAGAGAAATTTGTGAGGCAGGCATAATTTTGATTATTGCACATCTTCAGGAAAATGAAGAGAATAGAAAATCAAGGAATTCCAGCTATTGAGGAATTTTGTGAAGACTTCAAAATTTTGAATGTCAATGTTTCTTCACAGCTTCACTCAAATTGATTGAATGATCACAAATTTGAGGATATTGGCTTGAAGGTAGGTCAATTTGAACTTCTTATAGATCATCTTTAAATTCGAGACTTATTCCAAAGTAAATCGATAGGAATTAGTGAGGCCCTAAACTGAAACCCTAAAATTCTACCATGAACGCATTGAACAAGCTTGGACTCAACTTAATCATTTTTATAGGTTTTCAAAAATATCTTGTTATGGTCTACAAAAGCAAGCTACTTCATAATGAAACCAAAAACAAGCTCACAAACTCACTTGGGGTCATCAATCTAGCAAAAATCAAATAACCCTAGCTTCAAGATGCTCAATGCCAAACATGCAAAAATATAGACTCTAAGCATACTCAAGATGTGAAAGAATCATTCACATTCAACAATCAAAAGCAAGGCAATGAATACATACCATTGATGAAGTGAAACTTGATTATAACAAAAACAAGTAGTAAGCTTTAGTGCCCTAGCAAACAATAGCAATTATGATACCCAAGAAATTCACCACCAAATCCAAGAATCCACAAATCCAATACACCAATTCAAACCAAGAACTCAAGATCAAGCACCTTAGATTGATATAAGGAAAATGATAAAACTTAAAGGCATAAAAATTCCTCAAAATTGACTAAATACATGCCACGTAAATCCTAGAATCGAGCATTAATGCAGTCGACAAGGAAACCTAGACCAAAATTCGAGAATTTGACAAGACGACAGATTTTCAGAGAAATCCGGCCAACACAAAATTCTGTGAAGTCTCAGAATTTCTAGATCACAATGTAAAAGATGCCACCACCAGGTTTTCAAAGCATCCAGGGAATTCTGCCTAGAGAGGATTTTCTCGAGAACAGTGAAAAACTCGAAATGAGTCTAAAGCTTGAGATTTTTAGTAAATATCACAGAGGGATCACCAATGTAAGCAAGATAATCATTCAAGCTCATGCCAAAGTAAGTAAGTCCTCAAGATCAAAGGGACAAAACACCAAGAACCAAAAGAAAAAGAGGGTCCCTACTTTTGGCAAGGCATGTGTACGAAAACTACACAACACTTATCTACTTTAGTTTATGTGATGCCTACCCCTTTACCATACAATATTCTCTTGGGTAGACCCTAGATCCATGCCATGGGTGTTGTGACTTCTATTTTACACCGTCCTTTAAATTCCATCACAAATAATTAGGTAGTTATGGTTAAAGCGGATCCAAAAGTTGTTCACCTTTGTGAGTTGGCGTCTGTTGGTTGTGCTTCAGTCGTATCCACTCTCAAGAATTGTATCCCATATTTAATTGCTGATGCTATGACATTTTCTTCATTGATACCCTCTGTGGAAGTCATTCCTAGAGTGAGTTTTGGTAAAGATGAACCACCTAAAGCAGAGGATCCTAAGTCTCCCCGGTCTTCCCCTTCTTCCTCTTGATCGAATGCTTTCCTTGGTGATGATTGGGGCTCCTTGGAATTTTCCAAATTATTTATTGCAAAATACAAGGCGAGCCCCTCTTGCATAGAATTTCTAGGTACTTACACAAATATGGATGATATTCTCATTGGGGAAGAGAAGTGTGACCCTATTTAGGAGACCACTCCTTCCTCTACTAAGAAGAGTAGTCCCACTCCTAAAAATGAGGTTAACATTTGCGAACCTATTAAAGAAGGTAAGGATGCTTCCGTAGAGATATTCGACATCCATTGATGGAATGAAACACTCTACGTAGAGCCTCCACCTCCTAAAGTTTTTCAAACTCATAACCAGTTTATATATGAAATCACCTCTTGATATGGCTATAGGTAGAAAGGCCTATGATGTATCAAACAAGGAATTCAAGTCCTTATCCATTTTAAGCCACAACAGTGTTATCTGAGTATGGGATGCTCTATTGAATAGTCTAAGCAAAAACCTTGGTGGAGTGTTCACATGATTTCAACTAAGCCATTGAGCATGGTCCATCCTAAGTTAATAGAGAAAAGGGAGCAGGCTGAGAAAATCCCTTTAGAGGTGTTCTCTTCAGATGAAGCACTAGAGGAATTCCTAGGTGCCTATTCCTCGTTACCTTCTTTCTATCATAAGAGATGATTCTTATATAGTCTACATAAACAAGCATACTTTGGAGAATTGATCTTGAGCAGTGATGAAGAAGACCCTCTATCTAACACCAGTAATAATGTTCTGATATCTCATCCTGAAGATTGCAATCTCTCCTTAAAGAAGATACTACTGAAGTCTCTATGGATCCTAAATCTTCAAAAAAAGTAATCAAGATTGGGAAGTGTCTCTCTTTAGAGGAAGTAGATGAACATTCCGATCTCTTGCATTCTCATCATGATATCTTCACTTGGATATACGAGGAAATGCCCAATATTGATGAGTCTATAGTGGTTCACAACATCATTCTATGTCCCAATGCCAAGCTAGTTAAGCAAAAAATTCGAAAGATCAATCACAGGGTGGCGTTGATAGTCAACACTGAGATAGAGAAGCTATTGAAAGTAGCCTTTATCGTCGGATTGACTACTTCCCTTGAATTTCGAATATAGTTGATGTTAGAAAGCCTAATGGTCACATTCGTATATGTATTGACTTTCAAGATCTTAATATTTCTTCTCTTAAGGATGATTTTTCATTGCCTAATATAGATATGATTGTGAATTCAACTGTAGGCCATGCATTGTTATCCTTTATAGATGGCTTCTTCGATTACAATCAAATCCGTATTAACCCAGAGGATCAATACAAGATAGCCTTCACTACCCCTTGTGGTACTTTTTGTTGTTTCATTCCCTTTGGGTTAAAGAATATGTGAGCAACTTATCAACAGGTGATGACCCTAATATTTCATGATTTTATTCATAAGCTCTTAGAAGACTATGGTGATGACATCTTGGTAAAATTGATAACCTATCAAGATCATGTGAAGAACCTTCATCTTATCTTCAAAAGGCTTCGACTCTATAAGGTGAGACTCAGTCCCCATAAGTGCATCTTCGGTGCGGATGTTGACAAGCTTTTGGGGTTCATAGTTTCTCACTATAGAATTGAAGTTGACATGAATAAAATTGATGCCATTGTTAACATACCTTCACCCAGGAATATCATTGAGTTACAAAGTTTACAAGGGAAGATTCAGGTGATTCATAGATTTACATCTCAATTGGTTGATCGTACCCTTGTTTTCACCCATTTATTGAAAAAGGATGTTCGCTTCATGTGGGATGAGGAGTGCCAGAAATCCTTTGAGTCAATCAAAGCTTATTTGGCCAATCCTCCCATATTGATGTTGGTTATGCATGATAGACCCTTCTTTCTTTACCTCATTACGTCACCATTTGCCTTGGCAGCTTTGTTGGCTCAATATGATGATTCAGGGAAAGAGAGAGTGGTCTACTACATTATTTTCATTCTAGTCAATTACAAAACTTGTCATTCTTCCATGGAGAAACAATCCCTCGCTCTTGTCTTTGCTACACAGAAGTTGAGACACTACCTTCTCCATGCCGAAACACATGTCATAGTAAAACATATCTCTTGAAACATATGTTCTCTATTGTTAGCATTGTTCGAAGATTAGGAAAATGGGTTATGTTGCTCTTTGAGTTTGATATAAATTTCATTACTCATAAATCAATAAAGGGTCAAGTAGTTGCCAATCAATTTGCAGACACTCCCTCATCTTGTTCTTTCCCAGGGTTGGACTTGTTTCCTGATGAGAATATTTTCATAGTTAATTATGACCTTGAATGAAAAATGTATTTTGATGGATCGAGGTGTCATATTGGTTCTAGTGTAGGTGTGGTCTTAATATCCCCCAAAGGTAAACTAGTCCCTCTATCCTTTCGATTATATTTTCCTTGCACCAATAATATCAATGAGTATGAAGCTCTCATTGTTGGCTCGTGTGTTGCGATTGCACTTAGAATCAAACATCTTTATATATTAGGAAATTTTGAGCTCATTGTGAATTAGATTATGAGAACCTATCAAGCTAAACAAAGTAAGTTGTCCTAGTATTGAGACCTTTCTTTGTCTTTACTTAATCAGTTCTCCTCCTTTGTAATAGATAGTATCCCTAGGAGGGAAAATAGACACACCGATACCATGGCAAGCATTGCTTCCTTGGTACCTTTGGAAGAGGATATGAAAGAATACCACTTTTTGGTTCAAGTCCTGTGAACCCCTATAGTTTCTAATCAACTTGAATCTGAATCCTTTATGTGTTCTCAAGTAGACTCGGGAGAATGGTTCTCTAGTATCTATAATTACCTATTTACACTGGAAACTTTCCTGATGATGCGAAAAAAAACAATCGCACTCGTATATGAAAACTTTCAGCATGTTACATCATTTTATCAAAAATCCTATAATGTCTTGCTTCTTAGATGTCTCACTAAAGCGAAAATACCCCTTGCCCTTAAGGAAGCCCATTTAGGCTCCGGGGGTGGAAATTTTGGTGGTAGATCCCTGGCAAGAAGATTGATGCACATGGGGTACTATTAGCAAATGATGGAACAAGATTCCTTCAATTTTGTTAAAAATTTCCTTAAATATCAACAACACAATCATCTTATTCATGTACCTACCCAAGAGTTACAAAATCAAACCTCTCCTTGGCCATTTGCAAAATGGGGGTTGGATATTATTGGAAAAATATCACCTCCTTCTTCCAAGGGACATACCTTTATTATTACTGCTACGGATTACTTCATGAAATGGGTCAAGGCTATTCCACTCTGATCCACAAATGCTCAAGCTATCTATAGTTTTCTCATCACCAACACTATTTCTCATTTTGGATTGCTTGATACACTTGTTTTTGACAATATCACACCATTCAAGAACAAGAAAGTAAAGTAGTTCTTAGAGAAATTTCATATCCAACATAGATTTTCTAGGCCATACTATCCACAATCTAATGGACAAGCAGAGGCATCTAATAATACTCCTGAACTGATTCTTCATAAGAAATTTAATAAACACAATAAGGATTGGCATATTCAATTAATGCATGCTTTATGGGCCTATCGCATGAGTTTCCATACAACAACAAGAACAATGCCTTACAATCTTGTGTATGGTGCTAAAGTTATCATGCCTTTAGAGTTGGAAATTATGTCTCGACAGGTTTCCTTTAAAGGGTTAATTGACGATGAAACCTACCAAGATAGCCATTTACATCAGCTAGAGATGGTTGACGAGCATCGACTATAGGTCCTCGATCATCTTAAAGCTTATCAATGGTCATTATCAAGACAATATAATCAAAGTGTGCTTCCTAGGACCTTTAACCTATGAGACCTAGTTCTCTATGAAAACCAGAGAAATGTAAATGCGCCACTTGATCAGAGAGGGAAATCTAGTCTTAACTGGTTAGACCCTTACATTGTGATCTTTTTGTATGGTTCGAGTGCCTATGGATTATCATCTATGGATGGGACACCTCTAGAAGATCTCATTAATGCGATGCATCTTCATCGATTATATGTATAGCATTCCATGTGTCATATGTGTGGTTTTCTCTCTATGAAAGGGTAGTAGCACTACATATATTGGAACTATTCATTAACACATTATGAAACTTTTTGTGTTATGATATGACTGTGTGTGTGCGTGATATACATACATGTGTTTCGCTATGCTATGCATCCATGCATCACATTACATCTTTTAAGGAAATTAGATCATCATTGTATTTAATTAACATAAAACCATGCATATTTATTAAATCATGTTAGCATCTAATGTAAATATACATACAAATGAGCGTATAACATCCATCGCATCAACATACATGAAAATAAAAAACATACACATCCAAATAAACAATGCCATGATGTCAGAACCGATATGTCCTTATATATATGCATGTATGTATTGAATTCCATGTACATGTATTAGGCCAATACTATAAAAAATGAGTGGTTTCTGAATATATGTCTATACAAAAGATCTAAAAATATATATGTATGTGTATGTATGCCTTGCTACAAAAATGATGTACAAAATCATCAACCCCTATGACTATGGTGCATGGCTCTTGGAGCCCTCCAACTCTAGTTGTTGCTCCTATACTCTCGGGAGAGGTTTCACAGTGGTCATGGAATGAGATCAATACGAGCATGATATGGACAGAGCTACCTGTATCCCCCTGATATCTCCCTACATGGAGCATATGGTCATCTTTTCCTATCTCAGCTCATCCCACAGTTGTTGAACATCTATCAGGATCACAACTATTGGTTGCCTATTGAGGTCATCGAGGTGGCTCTAGAGAGCGTCACATTCCTACTTGACTGCGTTGGTCCTCATCACTACCACATCTTACTCATCGAGTGTTGTCCATTCCCTCAACAGTTGGTCATGCTATCCCCGAATAGTGGTGAGCTCCGCAATTAGCTAGATGATCTATGCACTCTGCTCCTCATAGGTTATCTTCAAGCATGCTACTAGCTTGAAAGTGGGGGCATGTCATCCCATAGACACCAATCGGAAAGCCTCGATGATCATCCCCTAGATCATCATGTCAGGGGCTACCTCTGAAATACACTGAGCTATTAGCCCAGTCCATCCCTGTGCATCCTCTACAACCATAGAGAAAGAAAGAGAAATCAATATCACATGGCATATGTATATAATCATGAACAAAAGAAACTAGAAGTACAGAAACATAAATAATGTGCTTTGTATACCTGGGTCCCTTAGCTACCATGTGGGGTCAGGGTGACTAGGACCTGCATCGATGACATTGGTAGCCACTCCTGATGATGCCAAGGTCGTCATTGCTATAATAGTAGGAATTGGTGGTGCTGACAAGCTAGGGGTAGCCATTGGGGGGTCTGGTCACCTTTTTTGCCTCGATCTCTGAGGTGTCGCCTCCTCCTTACTGGCTTGCTAGTGCCTTCTTCATTATCCTATGAAGGCTAGGGTGGCAAGACCCCCTATATACCAGGATCCCCTCTCACGGAATCCTCACCGAACATAGGAGTAGGATGGTGCCTCTCCCACCACTATGTAAAATCTACAACAAACCCAACATTATTTACCGCCGTTATGGGCAGTAGATCATGGTCGGACTCATCATCATTAGAAAGAACAAAATTAATGATGGTGGGGTGGGGACAATCCCTAAATCTTGCTGCACTCCTATAGGCCCTAGTATATTTGGGCACATCTGGTGGAATCATCTATGGGTGGCCATGTTATCGCATGACCTGACTCTAATAGTATGGTACTTTAATATAGTCATGATGACCTACCAAAAAATGGTCCTACTACACATTCCTCAGGTGCCTACTATCATCCACCCATCTAAAAGATTGGTAGGGTCTCCATTGGACCCCATCTACAGTAAGAGTGTCAAACTGTAGCCACCGAAACTTAAAATTGTTGAATCTCCACTAGCCTTTGATGTCGTACTAGTAGGCCATGGGGACAAGATATGGCCATTGCTGGAAAAAAACTAGCCAGCCTAGTGCACATGATGTGGGTGAAGGCCCACACCTACAAAAGTGTTCATGTAGTAAGGCTACGGTACTCATAGTGGATGTACCAGCCTAGCTCCTAGTAGAGGTACACTGGCATGTTGCACCCCCAGGAAAAAACTATCTTGCGCTCTACCATCTCTTTGATCATATGGACGAGGCCCCCATGTAGGTGTGAGCCTTACCCATCTATTTTGATCCAAAAATCAATGATCATGACCATCACCTGGCGCAGGAACAATGTTGTGGCTCATGTCGTCATTGTTGTTCGTCCATCCCAAGCAATAGAGGTCTCCCTCCATTCACTCCTATGTCGATTAGGTATCATCTAGGGCCACCCACCGTCTACGAATGGGTAGTCTGAGGATATGATAGACATCCTCAAGTGTGATAGTCATCTCCCCACAGGGTAGTTGGAAAGATTACATGGTGGCGTCCCACCACTCCATCAATGTTGTGAGCATCTGCTCATGATAGCGCATCTCTAGCATGGTGAAAATCTACCATAGATTGACTTGATCTAGGTGTGTCACCTCATCATTTGTAAGATGATCCCCCTTCTTATGAATGAGTCAAAAATCTCACCCTCCCAGATGCTCATGAATCTCTAGATACTCCTGCAAAAGAAAAAAAATTAAATCAGAACATCGAGTTTCACTATGAAAACAAAAATATTTGCAAGACCTATGTGCACTATGCAAAGATTTGCACATCATGCATGCATCCTAGTCTACCATGGACACCTTGAGGATGTCAATGCATCCTTGAGACTATAGTACAGATTTAGTACCTTGACTTAGAATCTGGATGATAGTGCACATTTTGGACACAAGCTCCCAAAATGGATGCCTCTGCACCTTGCCAAATAAAAAAATGCTAAAAAATGAGATCTAGAGGCCTACCTAGTCCACCTTGCAACCCTCGGTGATGTCATCATCTAGCTACTCCAATCTTGGCACCTTGTACCCTCTCCTGCTTGGCATTTTGCTAAAAAAATTCTCACAAAAGTCAACAATTTGCTCATAGTGAATAGTGAAAATGACCCTTCTGGGGGCCCACCTAGGTATATATAGGCCCCTTGGGGGCCATTTTTCCTAAAGCTTGTGGCTCCCTGGTTTCTCCTGAATTTACCCTAGCAAGTTGGGGGAAAAATCAGGAGGGGGCCCATATAGTCATCTCTTGATCATATTTTCCTTTTGAATCAACAACTTTTTCTTGATCATTGCTCTCACCATTGTAGCTTCTTCTAATTTTTGAGGTTGACCCAAAATTTGAGTTTTACAGGTTAAAGTCTTGAATTTGAGCTTAGTTGCTTGGGGCACCTTTGGTACTAGTTAGCTTGACTTCAGTGGCCTCTAAGCCCCATTTTTCTTAGCATGCAAATCTGTAAAATTCAAATTCAGGTGAAATTTTTTCTTCTCTACTTTAATGAGGTTAATCTTTTAAAAAATAAAGCCCACTAAAGTGGGGGAAAAATGTAATGTCGTAGAATTGCACTTAGCGGAAATTCCACATTTTTTCACTTTTTCCTAGCATTTATGACACCTTAGATCATTAATGACAAAAATCCCATGAGTCAAAATTTTAAGATTTTGACTCCATGCAGACTTGTGGCAAAGAAACAGAAGCCTGAAAACATGTTTCTTGAAAATCTAGGCTTTGAACACCTATGTGGTGTGTGGACATCTATATGGTGCACTAGTGTCCTGGTGATTTTTTGAGTTTGAAACAAGGAATCTAAAATCTTAACTCTCTCGACATGTGTCCTAGCAGTCATATTTTTGGCATAACGGCTCTTTGTTGCCCTTGCATGCATCAAAAACCCCTTCCTTGCCTCATTTGGGGTTGGAATTCATTCATTCAAGCTCTCTTACCATTTGCTCCATCTTTGAGTTATCTTTATCTTTGATAGCAACACTCTCACAAGCGAAGCCATGTTAGATTGAGGTCCTTCCAACAACAACAACTCTCAAGAAAGCACTCAATGGTGTGTCTGTGTGCGCCAAAGAGGGTCTAGGCCTATGGGTAATGCTCTCTCTCTCATTTTCCTTTCCTACTTGTTTATTTACTATCTCATGGTGTGGTTTCTACTTTTAAAGTGGGTTTTTCTTTCACCACACATTTTGTTTACTTCGTTTTCACTCCTTTCTAACTTAGCTATCCGTGGAGGTGGGAAAACCAAAATAGGGGTTTGATTAAGGAAAACCCCTATACAGCCCCAACCTTTTCCCCTCATTCTTCTATGTGTAGGTTGCAAAGTGAAGCTTGGAGTGAAGACTCAAGCATCTAGCAAAAGGTAAGCTCTCCCCAAGTACCCTTGTATTTATTCTAGGTTTTGGCTTCCTATTTGGTTACTTAGTCTAGTACACCCTAGATCTAAAACTAGAAGTGAAACTTAGTTTTGCTCACTTGATTTCATGAGCCCTCTATTGCTTAGGATGCTAGCACATCTTTTAGACAATAATGCATCATGTTGGCATCCTGAAACCACATTGCTATCTTTTGACCAAGAGCTCACTCATCTGAGGTAGAAATCTTGGGATTTCACGCTCTCATGATCTGAAATAGCTTTCTTTGAAACATAACTTAGGTATATTTCTCTATAGCTTCGTTAACTTGCTTATGCTGAGGTGTATAAGGGTAGTTTGTTCCCTGGTGATCCCTTGAGAACAAAGAGACCCATGTGTAGTGAATCCATCTTATATCACAAGATGAAAACTAAAACCCCAAAGCCCTATACCAACAATGAAGCACAATCCAACACAGAAACATAAATATAAAGCAATATTACATATGCCATGGTTGATTCACCTCCATTTTCCTTCTCCATTTTTCTTGAATATGATTGATTCCCTTAGATTTGAGTATGCAATAGTAGCCTAATGATGATGATGGAAAAATATTGAAGATTGTAGTTTTCTCCTTAGTAGCATGAACTTAAGCATAAACTAGGTTGGTTAAAATGACAATGATAGGTGTCTTTTATAGAAAGTCAAATTGGAATGAAGGGTTAGCATTAAAAGCTAGTAAGTTATGATAATTAATGGCCAAGATTGAAAGTTGTAGTATGGAATAGGGTTAGGATCAAATTAGGGAAAATATAGGACTAACTTAAGGATGGATAGTTGAGATTAAAATACAAAATAATTCAATCAAGCATTGAAATTAAATGAGATGCAAAGAGATAATATTGACATGAATAATGAGGTTGGAGGAATTTAAATTTAATTATAAAATTATTTAATTGAAGAGGGAAAGTGAATAATTATAGAAGACATGTGACAAGTTGACTTTTTGATTAAATAATGATTTAATTCAAAAATAGGAAGAAAAAGACATTAGTAACATAATTAAATAAATGAAATTTAATTAATTAATCAAAATGAAGAAATAAAAGGATAGAAATGAATTAATTAAATAATTAAGATTATCTAATTAATAGAAGTATGACATTAGACAATAATCAAATAAATGAAATAATTTAATTATTAGGGACAAAAGGGGATTTATGAAGAAAAATAGAGTTCATAGGCCTAAGTTAATTTCTAGTGTCTACATTTTTCCCTTCTTTGATACAATGCAGTTTATCACACTGTGTCAAAAAAAAAAGTCAAAATATGCCCCTGTGCTGACAAGAAAATGGGGTAGACCTATGCCTCCTTAAAAAAAAAATTGCAAATTTTTAAAGAACTTGAAAAATTATTCCGATAGTCAAATCTAATAGTGGATGAATGCAAGGATTGATGAAGATAAATGTTAGCAAGAGGAAAATGTTAGCATGGAGGGAATGTGGTGCAGGGGCATCATGGGCCTCATAAGCATACCTTTGTGTCATTTTTGGTTTTTAGGTTGTTTGAGTGTATTAGAGTCTAATAAGGTCATTTATGACCATTCGGGGTCATGTGGTTCCATTTTGGAGTGTTATAGTTCCATTGGTCAAAAATTGTAAAAGTTGTGAATGTTGCTCAAAAATTCGTCAAGCAACTTTGGAAAAAAGTGTCAAAATGGTGTTTTGTTAGAAAACTAATCAAATGGTGGTTGCTAAAAGTTATAATTGATGGAAAATGTATAAAGGCACCCTCCAAACTTGAATGGAGGGTTGGAGACATTGGTTTTGAAGTTTTGGTGAATGAAAGCAATCATTTTCTGTGCATTTCTAATGTTGCAGACTTGTTCCTTCACTTTGTATAGCCTGTGCAGTCCATATGTTGGTCTGAAATCGATTAGCTTGTGTTGGAATGTGAATTATAAAATATATTCAAACCAAGAAGTTTTCTTCTAGAATTTTATTTGAATGATTGGAAATGTGGGCACTAGTTTAGATCGTAGCTACTTATATACCTAGTAGATGGAGGAGACGAATAAGCCATACTGGTTGTCTCAATTTTCATCGAGTACTTTGAAGGTTGTTGCATTTTCTTTAAAAAATGCCAAAACCCTACATAGGGTAACCAATGAGGATAAAAATGATGTAATTCAACCTTCCACTTGTGGAAAATCTCCAAAATGGGTAGAGGGGGAATAAGTGGCTTCACTAGAAAGTGTTGTAAATGTAACAAGTTTGTTGGTCACCAAGAATGGTAATGCCCTAAAGAATAATCATCTACTTCAGTTAGAAATGAAAGGAGGAATCAAATTGCACAAGGTGAAGACAATGAAAGTGCCAATTCTCCATCATACAATGTTGATCTAGAAGTTGGGGAGTCCTTGCTGATGAGAAGAACCTTTATTAAAGTGCCCATGGAGAAGGAACCACCTCAAAGAAAGTCACTCTTCAGGACTACATGCAAATTCCAAGGTAAGTGTTGTAAAGATTTTATTGATTCTGGTAGTACTGAAAATTTGGTTTCTGTTGAAATGGTAGAGAAGTTAAAGTTGAAAAGATTGTGTCATGCCACTCCATAAGAGATGTCTTGGTTAAACAAAGGGTAGTAAGTGTTAGTGAATGAAAAAAGTTGGGTAGAATTCCACACAGGGGGTTATAAGGATAAGGTCTTGTGTGATATCATCCCTATGGATGTTTGTCATGTACTCCTTGGTAGACCATGGAAATATGATAAGAATTCTAGGCATGATGGTAGAAAGAACACATATGTCATAAAGAAGGATGGAGTCTCATATACTCTAACACCATTGAAAGATGAAGATAAAACACAACAAGTGGAATCCACTGTGATGTTGGTAGGAGAAAAGGAATTCATAAAGACCATGAAAGAGGAAGAAATAGGATTCACAATAATGATCAGGCCAAGGACTATTGTGATGGAAAAAAAGTTTGATGATTTGTCTATGGAGGTCCAAAACTTGTTGAACAAGTATGTTGACATTGTGGTTGATGAACTCCCAAACTCCCTACCACCAATGAGGGATATTAGCCATCATAATGACTTCATAGTAGGGGCTAGTATTCCTAATAAAGTAGCATATATGATGACACCATAGCAGAATGAGGAGATTAAGAGAAAAGTCCAATAATTTCTTGATAAGGGACTAATCAAAGAAAGCCTTAGTCCTTGTGTGGTTCCCACTGTCTTAGCACCCAAAATGGGAGGTGAATGGGGGATGTGCAATGATTCTAAGGTCATCAATAAGATTACAATCAGACATAGATTTACCATGCCATGGGTAGAAGACTCGATGGACTGTCTAGTTGGAGCATGATACCTTTCCAAAATAGGCCTCAAGAGTGGGTATCACCAAATTTGGATTAAACTAGGGGATGAATAGAAGACAACATTTAAGACAAATGAAGGGCTTGTATTAGCCTTGTTGCTGTGATTTTTATGACTGTACCAATCAACATAACAAAATAGTCTGAGGGCTACTCCATTCTCTCTTGAACAAAGTATTCTGTGTGCTAAGATTGCGAGATAGATCACATGTTCAACTCCAAGGTTCTGAAATACTTAGAATACCCTCAGTTGGTTTGATGTGAATTGTTGTTTTCATGAGGGGACTTACACAATTGTTCAGAATACTTGCAGTAAACAATAAATATATGCTTTGAAGGGGATTTTCATGCAAATGATTTAGCCTTGAAGTGTGAGTTTCCTAAAGCTAACCAAAAGTATGCAGAATTAAAATGGATGCAAGGTTTAGAAGATCTAAATTCTAACCTAAATGCAAGGGATGTTAAGCTTAATTTTAGTGAACTTCGACCAAGTGTTGTCTAGCCTCCTATTGGACAGCCTCGACAAGGTTAGTGCAATCTTCAAAGGAGAAAAAGGATGTTCAAATCATGATTCAATGATGCAAGTACCATCACAATGATGCATAGCTACACATGAATCTTGACCGAAGTTAAGTATAAAGCATTCCAATTGACCACGCAAGACAAGCTTACCATCAGTAAGATTGTTAGTGGTATGGACTAAAGAAGCTCACTTACATCAAACGTAAACACCCATAACTAACTATTAGCATGAAAATTAAGTCCTACTTGAAGTTGAAGGAAGAAGAAACCTCACAAACTACTCACAAAAAAAGTTGAGTTCACCATCAATGAAATGCTTTTATTATGATTAGCCTTCATGACAATCTCTTACAAATATTCTCAAAGGGAGAATTCCCCTTTTCCTTCAAATAATGCAATGAAAACTACTCTAACTCCAAAATGTCTACTCTCTATTCTGCTTTGATATCTCACTAATTGCTAACTACTAGTGTACAAATGAGGGGACTCCCCTTTATATAACTGGCCAATTTCAATGGATGGTCCAAATAAAATTACAATGGAGGGCTCAGATCGAGCCACCTCAGCCCTAGACAAGATTTACCCTAAAAACCACTAGAAGGTGGAGGGGTGGCGTCATAAATGAACCCAAAAATAGCAGATTCCACCTTGACCACTATGGGCAATTAATCCCACTATCCCTCTAGAAGATTCTCATCCATGACTTGGATTCCCTTGCTCTTCTCTCTGACTGCGTAAGCTATGAACTGGGCCAGTACCTCATCAACTTCCTCCTCAGAAATTGCCGGAGTAAGATTGAGTTGATATTCAAGGATAGCTACCATCTATTCATGTCAATCGCAAGACTTTCCCCAAGCCTCAATAGACTCCTGTGTGCTTTGAATAATTGCTAAGAATGTAGAGATGTTCTCAAAGTCAAGTTGAGAGAATATCTTCATCTCGGAGAAGAAAGGTTGCAACCTTGCCTTCAATCCGTCTATCTCTACCTCCTTAGGATCTATCCTCTTGGCGAACAATGCATCCAATGTATTGAGGATGCCCTCGTGAATATTCCTCATTTCCTTCTTATTTTAGAAGACTCCACAACTATCATGTTGAAGAAGCCCTTTCCAGTGAAAGCAGTTAAATGCCACCCAAGAAAACCATACCTGTCCCCAGCTTGGATCACTCCTTCATTCACCAAAGTTTGTGTGGGCACACACATCAAAATAGAAAGGCAAGGAATGGTTTTGTCTTGGAAAATATGAGTGTCTCCCCAAGCTTGCTCGACACCATCCAAGCGTGAAAGGATACCAGATGCACTCTAAAAAGAGGAGATAAGATTGGCCAAAAATTTCTCTGCCTCAGTGCAAACACCACTTATCCATTTATCTCCCTCTCATATAGCTCTCTTCATTTCCTCAAGCCCACTGATTGGTTCTCATGGCAGCTCAGGTGGAAGCTCTACTGATGGGTTTTCTTGAGCACCTGTACATGCTAGATGTTGCACATATCTGACCAATGCCTTGTGCTCCTTCTTCAATCTTTTATACTTCCCTTCCTTTCGTACCAACTTTTCCTTCAATGCTTGAAAGGAATTTTCAGCTTCTTCAACCACTTGCACTCCAAAAGGACGTCCCAATTCAATTGTGGTGACGGTGTAATTCTCTAGCATTGCGTCACTTAAGTCGTGATCCTCCCTTGGAATGGCAATATGGAGGGTACGCAAACTGGCCTCATTAGTCTCCATTTTCAAATACTTCCTTTCCCTCTTCCTTTTTGGTGACCTACTTGTTCTATTTAGAAGCTCCTCCATTTCAATTGCCAGGTCAGCATCATCATCTTGATCTCTCCTTATTGCATGTGAGAGCCAATTATGATGAGTGTTGTAAACAATAAGGGGCTGCTCTTCAATTGCATTCACTTCACAAACCTCCTCCTGAGCAATATTTTGTTGAGGCTCAACCATCTCCATGTGTTGATTACTCTCCTCATGAGCTCCAACCCATGATTCTATAATATCCTCTTCCTCAAAAATTGTTACAAGCACACGATCAAAGTGGCTATCCATTTTCGTCTCTTCCCCTTCATCTGGCTGATTGGCATCTTCAGGAGCATTAGCACTCTAACTATCTAGCTTTCTTGGCATTGGCTAGTTAACTTCTCCAACCTCTGGCTCTTCATTCATTCAAACCCTTTGATCTGCAAATAGTGAGACTTCACGCACGCTGGAGGAATGGGCCAACAACTGAGTAGATGATGTATCTCTCAATTCCTCAGGTTCCGACTGAATAGATTCTTCCTACTATTGTGGCTCCCTAGCTTGGGCAATTTGTTTCTTTCTCTTTGCCAACACTGGTAGCCTTCTATCACCCATCAGGTTGTACGAGAGGGCAATTGATCTTCTCCTCAATCTGCGAACATGCTCCTCTACCCAAGTCCTTGTAAAAGTCAAGATGGGAATAGACAAAGTGTCCAACTCCATAATCTCTGGCTCAACCCAATCTGGTGGTGGGATTGGCGTGTTCTTTATTGATTCATAATCTGGGTGAATAAATGTAGTATCCTCATCAACCTGGTCTGGGACTTGGACCACTTCACATTCTCTGATTAATTTAAGAGGCAATTTGGAAAACATTCTTTTCCTAATCTTAGCTTCGTCTCCAACATTCACCCAAAAATCTTCCAAGTGAGCCCTATGCCTGTATTCCTCACCCTACACTGTTCCAATCTTCCCTCGAGGATCAAAATCTTGCTAGTTGGTATGGAGAGTTAATTGATAGAACTGCAATTCATCTTCTGCCTCCTTGGCTGCTTGCAAAGAAGGGCACTCCTCACGCGAGTTTCCCAAAATAATGGGAAAGTGCAAACCTCCCTTCTTCTTCCTTCTTATAATTTTTTCATAGGCCACCAGTTGCCTAGACAACTCAAGCATAATCATTCTATTTGTGCGGTACCTCGGTAGTTGATAGATGTATGAATTGTACCCTGATAGCCTTAAATAGGTGAACTTTGCAAATTGGACGAACCAAAACCCATACTCCTCTATCAACATTTATGCCTCTTCAGATATCCTTTTTTTCTATCTCTATTGAAGGGTCCTCGTGATGTACATTGTAAAAGCATCATTCACCCTCTCAAAGTCAGTGGTGCTCGTGAGATGCAACTGCCTACAAGATTCATGAATCTTGAACTGATTAAAACCACACCCAATCAGCTCTTGGTATGCCAACCCTCTATATTTTGTCATCTGAGCTAGCATGTAGATAACATACGAGCTCATGTAGAATGTCCTCATTCTCCTTAGATTCTCAAACTATTCAAAGATGTTATCACTAATCATCTAAGCCCAGTTTACTTCCACCTTTCCTTCGAGCACCACACTGATGTAGAAGAACATCCATGGTTCGAACACATATGCATGTGGGCTGCCATTAACTCGACTAAGCAACATAATTATATCATAGTATTCCTGCTTCAACTCCTCTGAAATTATTTTCTTTGGTAGCCTAGTAGCAGGAGGCTTTGGCTTTCTCATCCAGGTGGTGTTGATTCTCTTCATACATTTCTCAAAAGATGTGGCATACATCTTATCAGCCTTTTCCTTGGATTTGTATAACATCTTCTTTGTAGCCAGGATCCCGAACGCCTCACCAATTGCATCAGGTGCAAGGTTGGCCAATATCATGCCATCCGGAGAAACAATCGTCTAATGGTCCGAGTTTTTTAGAAGTTTGTGCATTCCATAATTAGCTTTGGACATCGAACTGCTAGTTGGAACCTGGCTACTACATATAATCCGCTCTTCACAATATTGTGCGGCACTTCCATCAGAGGATTTCCACCTTGCCCATATATCCTTTGCATGAAGGCCTCGAGGTTGAAAGACCTGAGGTTGGTGTCCATCAAATTCTCAAACTTTGACACAATCTTAGACTCTGGAATAAAATATTTCTTCAAACTCTTGATGATCGCCTGCTTGGAGGCATTTTCTTTGATAGCTTTATTATTTCTAGCCTTAGCTCTAGCTTTGCTTGTTCCAGCAACATTAGCTTTTCGTCCTTCAGCCATCTACAAAATGAGAATCAAACATTACACTTCAAACTTTTAAAATAAAAAAATCATGAGAGATGGTTGGTGAATGAATTTGGCTGCAAAAAATAAATTTAAATCAATAGCTTCAGCTGTATAACTCCAACTTCAAACCTCAATAACTTTAAACTTTGAAATATAAAACTCCGAACTTCAACAATTTTCAGCCAACAGAATTTTAAACTCTCTGGAAGAAACCAACTTCAGCAGTGTCTACTTCAAAAAATACTTCAAGCTTCAGCAACTTTGAAAAAATAAAAATTTAAACTTCAGCTCTTCTCAACAACTTGGAGAAATAAAATTTCTCAACTTCGGAAGCTTATATTTCAAATTTTACTTTGAGTCTCAGCAACTTCGCAACTTCAATTTTTTTTTTAAATCTCAACAACTTTGAGTTTCAGTAACTCAGAAAATCAATCTCTAGCAACTCCAAGCAATTTCAACTTCAGAGAAATAAATCAACTTCTTCAGCAACTCTCAACTTTCAGCTCTCAAAGAAATTAAATCAGTCTCACAATGAAAACCTTTAGCTCTTCAGCATAAATCTCAACTTTGAATCTTGTCAAATGAAAATGAAAATCCACAAAGTTTTATAGCCAAAAACTGGTGCTTATTTTAGCAGATGCCATTAATTCTCTTCATCATGACTTAGACATTTTCTAAATTTAAAAAAGAATATTCCATTCGTCTTACAGTCGTCATAGCAATTTGTTATTCTAGGAGATTCTTTCCTCAATTTGAATTTAAAATTTCCCTCCTAACTGCCAGTTACTCCCAACTAACTGAAGTAATTTCGAAATCATTTTGCTTTGATTTAAAATAATCTCATTGTTTTAAAATGGCATATTTAAAATATAAAATTTAATTTAAATGCCATTTAATTTATTTCACCAGCGTCCATGAAAAATCAACGTCAGCACTTTAAAATGGCTAGGCACAATTTATTTTCCGTCCATAATTAATCCAAAATAAATTCCCCACGATTAAAATCGTTTGAATCTTAAAATTTCAAGGGTCCAAATTAAAGGGGAACTTTTAATTTAACTTTGGAAAATAATTAAATTAAATTTTAGTTTCTCTAACTTAGGAAAATTTCAAAATTAATTGCCTAGAGAAATTTTATTTCTTCCAAATGCCTTTCGAAAATTTTAAACGCCATCGAATTTTATAGAAAATCATCATTTGATTTTTTTGAATATCATGCCAAACGCAATTAAAAGGGAGGAAACTTTAATTTTCAAACATTTAATATTTATTCATCACCCCTTTAACTAAGGCGCACATAATATGTTAGGATTTTATTTCCAACGCCTCTTACTTTATTTTTTTAATCTTCCCCTTTTGACTTAGGCGCACATGTGATCACCAACTTTTAATTTTTTAAACTTGAAGCTTATGAGTCAAGGTGCCTTTGATAGAAGGAACTTTCAAATTTCCACACCTTAATTAATTTTCTAGCTCTTTCCCTTTGTAAGGCGCAAATAGTATGTAGAGGTTTCATTTTGAACACTTAATGAAATTTCACCCTCCAAGTTCATGGGCGCAGATCAATGGGTGGGCATCTCACTTTTAGATGTGGCATATATGTAAGGTTGCTCTTTTAATTTTGAATTATGCACATTTAATCAATACTTCCCCTCTTTATCCAAGGTGAAAATCCTCATAGCTTAGACGTCTTTTATCCTCTTCAAGGCCGGGCGCGAATGCGAGGTTGAGTTTACAGTTTTCTTCTAGCCTCTTCCCAGCCAGGTGCATACCATACTATGAGCTTTCAGTTTTAATGCCTTAGAGTATTCCCCAAGGTGCATATTGCAAGGGAAGCTTTATATTTTAATCATCTCCTTCCTTCTAGGTGCAAATGACTACCTGTGGTTTCATTTAATGCCTTAGTCAAAATTCTTGATGCCATCAGCTTTTCTTTAACCTAGGCACATATGAGGAGTTGATCTTCAAATTTGTAGCACCTAGAATATATCCTCAATTCATTCTTCAGGTAAAGGGGGGCACATTTGAGAGGGGGAACTTTCAATTTTCTCACTTAAAACTTTTAATCACCCCTCCATGCTGGGCGCAAATAAGACCCCCTACTTCCAATTTTCAAACTTAGAAAATTTCCATCCTTCAAGCTCAAGGGCGCAAATGGCATGGAGAGCTTTGAATTTCCATGACTTAGATAAATTTTTAAGTTTCAACATCTTCACTAGGCGCAAACAGGAGGTCATGTTTCCACTTTATATCTTGGGTGCAAATAACCATGTCTTCTTTTAATTTGTGCACCTTAGTCAAAGTTTCAAGTCTTGAACTTCAAGGGCGCATATGAGAGGGGTTTCTTTCATTCTTCTACACCTTATAAAAAAAATTTGACTTCTTCCTTGAAGTGGGGCACATATTACCCTCATGGAGATTTCAATTTTGACACTTAGAAAAATCTAAACTCTTCAAGCTTAGGTGCATTTGAGGTAGGCTGCTTCCAATTTCATCACTTAGGCAAATGCTTTCAAATCATCTCCTTGGTGGGCACAAATCCTACATTGAGTATCCAATTTCCAATACTTAGTGCGATTTCCATGTCTTCAACTCAAGGCGCAAATTCATGGGTGAACTTCCATTTGGGGGTGCAAATAGGAGGGGCTAATTTTTAATTTGAACACTTAGAGAATTTTCTCATCCAACACCTCTTGGGCACATTTTGGAGGGTGGGCTTCAAATTTGTTTGCCTTAGAAACTTTTCCATCATCCTCTTCAAGGTAGGGCACAAATCACTAGCTAGACTTCAAATTTTGGGTACTTAGAAAATTTTCCACCCATCCTTGGCCTCAAGGGCGCATTTCCCCATGCCAACTTCTAGTTTTCATGCCTTAGGCAAATTTTGAGTCTCTAGGCACAAGGGTGCAAATGCAAGGGGGAGCTTAGAGTTTTTCATACTTAGAAAATTTTCCCAAGTCAAGAAGGGGGGCGCATTTGACCCATGGAACTTTCAATTTTCAACTACTTAGAACATTTTCCCTCTTTATCTTGTCTTCAAAGCACATTTACTAGGGTCACCTTCCACTTTCCAATGACTTAGAAAAATTTTAAGCTCTCCTTTCAAAGTGGGGTGCATTTCACCCATGGAGGTTTTAATTTTAATGCCTTGGTCAAATTTTACCTATCTTCAGCCTCTTATAGCAAGTTTTGGTGCCAGATTTGAAAAATTATCAAACATATTGTGCTTCGTGCCCTTTGCCAAATTTAGGGTGATTTTCTCCTGTTAACCCTAATTTGCCCTGATTTTCTATTTTTAGAAAGTTTCTCAAATTTTGTGCTTTGAATTGACCTTTGACTCCAGAAATCTTGATTTTGGCCATGTTTTGAACTTCGTGGTGTGATAGTGCTATCGGGGCCTGATGCCTGTCTGCAACTGCTATTTTTAGCAACCTGCTAAAAATAACAACTGCATAGAAAGTCTTCAAATTTCACGTACTAAATGCTTGAAGCATAACAACCGTGGCTGGATGCTGCCTTTGCATGACTGTCCTATTCTGTCCTTGATTTTAGGAAACCCTGATTCTTCTACCCAAGCATGCTAAAAATAGCAAGTGTCTAATTTTCCATTCTCAGCAACTTTGTTTGTCTTGAAATTTGCACCAAGGGGTCCTCATCACATGTTTGACCTGTTCATATTGAACTTCGTGATGACCTGCTATTTATAGTTGCTTTTGAAGTGGCTTACTATTTATAGTAACTGCTTGATTTTGAGACTTCCTTAGCTCCGTTCGAGTTGAAATTTGAATGCTATGAACCTTGTTGGTAAACTTTCCTATCTGTAGTGGCACCTGAGATTGACTTTCTATTTATAGCCCGTGTCGAGAATACCTTACTAAAAATAGTAAGTGCTCCGATTGCCTTCAAATTTTTCCAGCAAACTCCGTGAAGGATATTGATCATGGTGGATACTTCAGTTTTGGGCACTTTGACATTTGATTCCTCATTTTTAGTCCTCAAGCTCGAAACCTTAATTTTCCTGCATGTTCCTAAAATGAGCTCTGTTTGACCTCATTTTTGTTGCATGTCGATTAGTTCATAGTTCTGAAGTGTCGGGTAGCTGCCAGAGAGGTACCTACTAAAAATAGAAAGTGGTTGAAAAAGTGACCAACTGGTTGCTAGATGATTTTGCATGTCACACTGCCTGAGGGATCTTGAAAAACCTAGAAAAACCCAAAAAAATCATCAACATGCAAGCACTAGCTAAAAATAGCAAGTTTTTGAAAGTGACCAGTTCCACTTGCATGTTACATCATTGCGAAGGTCTTGGAAAACCCATAAAGAATATGTCGACATGGGCTAAGAAAATCTGCATGCAAACCCTAATATCAGCCTCTGAAGGCTGAATGCTGAAAGTCGTTGTCCTGCTTTGCATGTCATATCACTGCAAAGGTCTCGAAAAACCCACAAAAAATCTCTAGACATGCATCAGAAAATGTAACATGTAAACCCTAGAATTTGCTCTAGAAGTTGAACTGCTAAAAATAGCAAGTCATCTATTTCTGCCCAAATTTTGCCAGAAATGAACTCGAAGTGCTCATAATGTAATGCAGTTGCCAAAATGTGAAAATCTTGAAAAGACCAACCCTAAACTAACACTTACTAAAAATAGAAAGTTGGCAGAATTCAGTGAAAATTAAGAGGGAGTCCACCTGAAGTGTTTTAACAATAGTGCTAGGCTCAAAAATTGACCAACCAACTCAATTTGACCCAGATGCAAAACCCTAATATTAGATTTGGCCAAATTTTACGTTTAAGCTAGTAGACGGGAGCATCCCCAGAAGGTAAATAGCAGAAAAGAAGTAGAAAGAGAGAGAGAGAGAGACAAAAACCAAAGCCAAAAGACTAGAATGGAGCAAAAATTTAGGGGTCCCCATTTTGAATGGGGTGATGTGTGAAAAGGTCACAACAAGCCTCTTCCTATTCCAAATAGGCCTTGGGAGTCTATAAGTACGGATTTTGTAATGGGCTTACCAAAAATTCCTAGAGATTTTGATTCCATCTATGTGGTAGTGGACCGGTTCTCCAAGATGGCACATTTCATCTCATGTAATAGCACCAATCATGCCTCTTATATTGTAGGTTTTTTCTTTAAAGAAGTGGTAAGGATTTAGTGTTTTCCTTTTAGTATTGTTTCAGATAGAGAAACTTGGCACTAACCTTAGTTTCAGCTCTGCCTATCACCCTCAAACTAATGGATAGATCAAAGAGGTTAATAGGATCCTTGGTAACCTCTTAAGATGTCTTACCAAAGAGAACTCTACTCAATGGGATCTAATCTTGCCTTAGGTAGAGTTTTCATATAATGATTCAGTGAATAGAAGTGTGGGTAAGAGTCCTTTTGAAGTTTTTTATGGTTTGTATCCTAGAGGAGTCTTTGAATTGATGGATATTAGTGGAATGGAGAGGATGATGCTAAGGGTGAGCAATTTTTTGTGGCTATGAAGGAGATTCAGCAATAGGTCAAGGATCACCTACAAAAGAGTGTTGACAAATATAAGAAAAGGGTTGTGTTGGCTCCCAAATCAACAGATGCAATGATTCCTAAAGAGTAGCCACTCTCTCATATTTAGACTCAATGGATTGATGTGGCCAACAAACAAGATTTAGTCAAAGAGACTGAAATCTTCTACATTTATGGCTCTATTAAACCAAGGAGGGTAATCCCAACAATATATTTATAGATACTTGTGTGCTAAAGTACCAAATACATTGTAAATAGATGGTTCTCCTCTATTTTTTTGAAAGACACAGTACTCTAAAGGCTTGGTTGACCTCTATAGTAATGTCTCATTTAAACATGAGAGATGTGATTCATTGAAATGAGCTCAACACACAAACAAATTAGGATTGATAAGTAATATAATTTAAATTTATAATCATTATTTCTAAAATTTCTCAGGCTTTGTGATAGGTCAGTTCCTAATCATGAGCCATGGAGTCTAATATAAAACTGTAACAGAGATTCAATCAGCAAATTAAGTTCAACCAATGGATTTAAAATATGTTAATGTCTTGCATTAACATACCCACTCTTATTGCCATAAATTTCTACTCACCAATCCCACTTGTCACTAGTAGAATTTGGAAAATAAATGACTACGTGACTAAAAATTTTGGTCACGTGACTAAAAATTTTTGTCACATGACTAACACTAGTAGAATTTGACAAATAAATGACTAATTTGGTCATTTATAAGTGACTAATTTGGTCATCGAGTAAAATCACAACTAAATGACTAAATAGATGACTAATATCAGACAAATAAAAATGAATTTTACTCCTCTATTCCTTTTTCTTTCGAATTTGATCATAATCCATAGAGCTTAAGCCCCCCTCAAGGAACCACTACCTAAGCGGGCCATTTGGCCACCTAGGTTGCTTGGTGCACCAAAAATAACTATTGCGTGGAAGGCATTGCCTCTCGATGCAATCTTAAGGCCTTCACATTTTTTATAAATTTTTTAACATTTACATTCTTTAAATTTTATTACTCATTATATTAATAAATCACTAATGTTTTTAGCTATGATTTGAAGCTAGTTTGATAAAGATGACTAAATTCTTAATTAAAGTGGATAATTAAAAAAAAATGAATTGAGGGAGAGTGTGGTATTATAATATAATATAATAATAATATATTTTATTTTTTTGATTCATAATAGCAGCCGAAGCTGCAAAATTATATTACTTCTAGCAAAATGATACATCTTTCTATTTTATCCCCAAAGGGGTCATTTATAGTCCAAAATTGGCTTCTTGCCAATGTAATTGTCTAATTAAAGAGAAAGCACAAAACTAAAAACATACAACCAAAACACATATCAACCCCCTACCCCACAGAAACCTAAATATCTTTATAGAAATGCCTAGAGCCTACCAAATTTGCGAAGGAATGGCACCACTCCATACCTATCACCGCGTCTAAGCCCAATTGATGACATAAAAACTTTTGGTCAACTGAAGCCCATCACCTGAGGTGTTGCAATGCCTCTCCCTGCAAGTCCAAAATAAAGGGGTGCCAATCCACTTCTACTCCCTGCTCGAACATCTGTTCCATGTTATCCAACCATGGAAAACCAACTTCAGGCATAGCTACTGCAACGGTGTCAATATCTCCCACTAGAATTGATCCCTTAAAGACTGAGCACAATAGAAGCAAAAATCTTTCCTTCGGCAGGTTCAAATCCATCAAATACACCAAGAACCATGAATAAATGTCAGAATTGGCTCGCGTGCAATTTTTGAAAAAGCAGTATGCTTTCCCAATCACCATTCTCACCACCTCCAAACACAAAATGTCCTTGTTCTAACATATCTACTTCAACCTTTTGTTCGAGATGTAGCCAAGAAAGGTGAACTCCTTAGAGATTTGCAACTTAACTGGCGTATTCATGTTGATGGCCATTGCTTCTTCAAAATGCATAATAAATAGGAAAAAAAGAATTATGCATTAAACGTCAGCTGCCAATTCTACTCCACATTATCCTTTCAACTGCTAATTTGACTGTTTCGCTTAAGGAATCCAATAAATGCACACAATTTTCTGACACCACCATTGCTTAATTCCTGAGGGATTTTTAAATGGAGGTACTTATGATGTCCTCTAAGTGCAATTTGCAATCTTTCCTTCTCTCGATGCTGCTTAGAGAGACCCACTATCCCTCTAACTTGTACTCTGAATTTTCCTTAATAACTACGAATCCCCTAGAATGATGAGCCCATCACTTCCATCTAAGCGTCATTCATCTACTCCATAGTGGTATTTAAATCACTTGCTTTCTTAATTAGCATTTAGGGTCTCAATTAAGCACACCTCAATTTTGCTAATTAGAGAAGCCAAGCCCATCTTCCTATCATGAAAAATATGTTTATTCCTTTCTTTCCACAATTCCCACACCATAATTGAGGGGCCAAGAGTCTAGATGTCCCCAAACACTGAGTTTTTCTTTAGTGATGGTTAAGCACGAAACCAGCTAAGTAGATCAATGTGCAAAGCACATTCCTAGCTTAGTCTTGCACATAGATACATCCAACATTGTTGACCAAACTGGCAACCCAAAAGTAGATGGTTTGAATTCTCTTCTACCTTTTCACATAAAACACACCTAGTAGGCCTCTAGAAGCCTAAATGGTAGAATCTTTCAGCTATTAAGATTTTATTTTGGATTGCATCCCACGCAAAGGTCCCTACTTTGGGAAGACACACTACTCCAACAAAGATGTGAGGGAAAACTAATATTAGTTCTCTCATTCTCCTCATATAACTTTCTATACCCATCTTTCACATTGTAACTGCCAGTTTTGGACCCTGCCCATCTTAGGGTGTCGTTGTCCCTTCTTAGCAAGAGTACTCTATTCTTTAGAACATATGAAAGAGTCTGAATAATAATATATTATTAATATATAATATTATATTTATATTATAATGTAATTAATATTATATTATAATATAATATAATTAATATATTATTATAATATACTATAATATAATATTATATTATATTATTATATAATATATATATATTATATAATATATTAATATAATATTATATTATATTATTATAAAATATTATATTATATTATATTATTACATAATATTAATATAAAATTATATTATATAATATTGTATAATATATTTAATAATATCTATTTATTTAATTTCGTACTCTAATGGCCGAGCATAATGGGCGGGCAAATCTTGGCCATAATTTTCAGACTCCCCGCCATCATTTTCATTTTAATGAACACACTGAATGTCGAATGGGGGTTGGGAAATCCATTGTTCTTGGGATTCTAAAACCCTCATCAAAACCTTATTTTCAGGCCACAGCTCACCAAATCAAAGAAGTGAAAGGCCAAAACCAAGGAGGAAGAGTTTGGAGGAGCCAAAACCAATAGCGGCGGAGAAAGCAATAAAATATGCAAGAAAAGGATGCCTTAATGTTAAAACCTAAATGTGCTCAATATTAGGATCTTGGTTGTAATTTTCAAGGATGCCCTAATGTTAAAACCTAAATGTGCTCAGTATTAGGATCTTGTCTGTAATTTTCATTTTAACAACATACTCTAAAACCCTCATCGATAAGGACTCACTAGGTGAAGAATGACTATTTTTCCTCGAAGAATGACTATTTTTCCTTGAAAAATGACTATTCATATGGGTAGAACATGTCCATCATTGTACTCTGCTATAGAACATATGTAGATTATCTCTTCCTAGTAACTACCATAGCAACAATTCTCACTGTAGCATGCTCCATGTCTCAGCCATATATCTCTGTTTATAACTTATTTTTTTGTTTTTTAGAAACAACTATTGGACATGCTTTTGGAACAATATGGAGGATCTGAAGAGTTGCTTCTTGGAGAGCTTCAGTTTTCCTTCATAGCTTTCGCAGTATGTGTGTTTTTGTGGATCATCTGCCTAATGTGATTTCTTGGTATGTATGAATTGAAATATTTTTTAGTTTAATGTGCGAGTTTAGATGATCCAAATTCATTTAGGAATTTGGAGGACAATACCTTGTGAAGGAAGTCGGTTGTATTGTAAATTATGCAAAAAACAATATGCAAATTATAAAATAGTTTCTATTTAGAATAGAGAGCTCATACAAGTTGGAAAAATCAATAGAAGAGATGCATACCTACAACTCTATCTCATTAATTCAAAAACCAACAATATATACATTTTTCAACTAGAAGAACCAAAACCATGCAAGACTTAAAAACTATGGTTTCCCTTGGAAACCAAAGAGTCACTACTCCTGGGTCCTCATTGTAAGTTGGAATGGACAACCAAAAGACTACCAAATTAAATGAATATATATATATATATATTTTTTTGTTACCCCAACTATGTATTCTAACCAATTCCTATTTTCTCCATGAGGCAAGTTTTTCTCTTGATAGAGAGGATGAAGTTATAAGTGGAATAGTTTCTCTGAGCTGTATAGGTATTAATAGCTTGTGAGAGCAATGGAATAGAAAATTTTCTAAGTTATAGAGTTCTGTTGACATGCATACTTCGGGACCTAATTTGGTTCCTTGGTGCTAACTTTGCTCTATTATTTAGCTGTGTTACATTTGTTGAAAGGGAAATTGAATTTTGTAACTCAAAGAAATTGCTCTTAGAGCCTGAGAACAAAAGGCCACAATTTACCACATCAGCATCAGTGTAAACCACTCTCCCAAACCAATTCAGATATCAACTTAGAGTTCAATGCACAGGCTGCCATGTGCTAGGACATGTTTATACGATCCTATGCACATTTGTTTTATGTATGTATAATTTTATTGGTTTTATTTTATTTTATTTACCTTTGGTTTTATTGACTTTATTTTTGAGGGAAGACAAGTCACTTAATTTTAGGGACAAGTTTTCCATCAACATGACACCCGTGAGAAATGTCTGGATTCCCTGTTTTAGAGTATGTGTCCTAGAAGATAATGGATGAGCTAGCTTGGAGTCTCTCTTTTTGGAGAGACACGAGAGAAGTTCCCCATGAGTTTCCCAAGTTCTTGAAACAAAATTACCCTTCCATCCCTCACCCTAGAAAATTTTTGATAACAAAATGAGCTCCCCCAAACACTAGATGTATCCTAGAAAAATTTCCATTGGTATCCTTGTAGATAACATGGTCAAAACCTCAAGAATGATGCATATTACTTTATAGGTGCTTTAGTTGTGAATATGCATAGAATTACAAATCTTAATGAGATATAGAGAGTAAGAACCAAGCATTGCTTAAAAGCCAAAGGAACAAGAGATCATTGTTGTTGAGACTAGATATAATTAGAAATGATTTCTTTTGAAAAATTCAAGCAAGCTCTATAGCTGGGCACATCCTTATCATTAAATTCATAATTTGAATTGCAATTTTTTTTCTAAAGTAAAACACCTTGCTAAATCAGAACATGCATATTCAAGCACATGTATTACTAGAAATAGATTATAAACAGGGTACTTGTTCCGTAATTCATTTTTTATACTTTATACGGAAAAATCTAATGATTGCATGTGTGACATCCAATTAGAGAATTAAAAAAAAAGAAATTCAAATTGTTTGCTTGTTGGGGTGTCAGAGGGGTTCAATCAAAAGCAATAAAGGGTAGTAAATAATAATTTCACTCATCATGTTCCATTGGAAAAATCATCCCTTATTCGTAATTGTTTTCAATTGTGTGTGGGGTTGTGTGGTTAGGCTTCCTCAATAGAAGTTCGATTGCTTATACATCATAGGCAAAGATTGTATTGCACAAAAATGGCATTGACCACTTTCTCCCCTTTGGCCTTCTTTGAATAAGCAGATTTTGCCTACCTAGTGTTAACATTCACTTAATATATAGTAGTGAGGCTGCAATACTATGTAAAGTAATTGTAGATTATGCACCCAAGGGTGATTGTAGGTGTTTTTTGTTATGTTTCTTGCATCAGCCACCACTACTTCAACCCACATAAGTTTTTTGATATACTAAAGGAGTACATCAATGAAATGAGTGACACAAGAGCTCCAAATCTTCTCTAGGCCTATCAATTGACATGTATACAGTTGTATTTTTAGAAACTTGGACCACATTCTGCAAATGGACCTCGATGACTGCCTCTTAACATGTTGCATGTGTTGATGTTTTTTATTGGAATAGAGATGCTAGTTGACTTCAATAACATCAACTGATCACTTGTAGTCACGTGGAAGTTTATTAGTGCAGCCTTTTCTTTGTAAAACCCTATTTTGTTCCTCCACCAAGACCTTTCTCTATCTAAATCAAAAGAGACCGGCGACTTGAATTATTTCCTTGGTGTTGTTGATGTGGTGACAATTGACTCCAAATAAGGGATAACTTGCAATGTGGTAGGATATGTTGTTGCAGTACCAAAAATTGGCAATAACCAACTTTGACTCATTCTATTTCTTTGGTTCCACATGGTACTTTGGAGGGAAGGTTGCACTCTAGGAGTGTTATGTGGAACAAATCATGAATATCTAGATATCTTGCAGATGACTAACTATAACTACTTGAGGTAGAAGAGTCTCATAGTTGTGGGCCAATGCAAGGGCTCACTGCATCGATCTTAGGAGAAGCAACCATTACAGCTATCATTGCTGCTGCAGTCCTTTTCTTTTCTAATTTCAATTCCATATTAAGGATTGAGAGCATTGGCCTCTCATAAAAGCTCAGCCTCCACTTTATCAAAGTGAAACATCTCTTCTAGGGATTCCCACAAGATGAAATTTGGGGTGGTTGGTGCCTCTTGGCATCTTGTGTCCATAGTAATAATTACAAATAACCTTAGATTTTAAGGAATTATGTCAATGCATCAAGAAGTGAGAGCTAGAAGAGTGGAAGTGTGAAAAATGAACTTATTTTTTGCGTTTATCACTGTGGACTGATGTTTTGCACTGGTTGGTGAGTTTTCAGGTCAGATACTTGATTACTTGGCATTTTTTTGTCCAAAAATTGCCTTTGAATTTTTGGGGAGTGATCAAGGAGCAGTTTTTGCAAGTCAAGTGAGTTTTTAATCTATGGGTTTTATAATCAGCATTGTTTTGTTTAGTTCAAAATTGAAATGAATGGCTCAACCAAACTAAAGGTCTCAAAGAAAAGAATACCCAATTGATTTATAAAGACTGGTTCTGGTGAGGATGATTTTTAACAAAATGACTATGGCTGGCAGCAAATTGTCAAGACAAAATAGCCTGAACGTAAGAAGCCTGCCTTCTCATACCATGGATCACCATTTTAAGTTTTGCTCCATTTCCTGGAGTTTGTGCGATTTTCTGCAATTTTCATTGCTTATTTGATGCTCCCAAATTGAAGTCCGAATAGTTTGATACCATAACATGCTATGTTTTTCAGTAGTCACTTGACAACTAGATTTTATTAATGTTGTTGGGGAACATTAATAAGTT
This sequence comes from Sequoia sempervirens, assembly GCA_007258455.2. Classification (NCBI taxonomy): domain Eukaryota; kingdom Viridiplantae; phylum Streptophyta; class Pinopsida; order Cupressales; family Cupressaceae; genus Sequoia; species Sequoia sempervirens. The sequence continues at coordinate 215,180,096 of VDFB02047230.1, forward strand.
AATATATTTAATGGTTAGTCGAATAGCCACTGCACCACTTAGGCAAGGTTTACTCTAATACGAAGTAGTTTAAAAATATAGAAAGAAAGAGAACTACACATGCATTGGGAGCTACAATGCAAATGTGAAAAAAACATCTGCGTGTTAAATCCTGGAAACAATTTCAATTCAAAAACTATATGGTTGATTAATAAAAATCACATAGAACTGAAAATTGGCAAGCACTTGTTGTAAATGCACTGATATGATTGAAGCTTTATCATGCAGGAAACAGATATAAATAACAATTGGAATGTGTTTGGATTAAGATTTTAATTAGTTTATTAAAAAGTATTAATATTTTATAAAGTGGAGGGGATCGCCACCTATACTTAGAATTTGCTTGAAATATGGTTCATCTAAAGAATCACATCATTTATTCAAGTACGTGTGATTTCTTTATATATGTCTCAAGTTTTTCTATTTGTTTGGGGGCGTTTGAGGGAGATTAAAATGAGAAGTGCATGTTATATGCTTGCAAATGTATCATGGTAATTTTTTAACAAATATTTTTATCATGTTCAATTTTAAAATGTTCACAAATATTTTCATCATGTTCAATTTTAAAATGTTTCTCAAATTAAAAGTGCATGAGAGACCCATTTTAGATGGAAGAAAGATTGCATGTAAACGAGTAATGCTAGGCTGTGGTAAAGTGGGTTTAATTTTGACATAGGTCCATAACAAGGGTGTGAGAACACCATTCAAATGCTTCTTGGCCAATATACACATTCAATAGGTTGCTTCAGTGAAGCTGCTTTACACTTTACTGTAGCAAGAAAGGTTATTCACATTGTTTCCATATTTAATAAAGATATTTAATTTAGTAGCCCTTCTGAAGTGAGGCGAATCTTCATGTAATAGTAAACATCAGAACTTGTATAGTTGTACTGTGAGTTTGTAAGAGCATAAGTAGCAATATTAAGATGCCTTGCTAATATTCTAGAATTTGTTTCAGCTAATGAAGAGTAAAAGTACATAGGCAATGTGTCAGATTTATGCAACAATATCTTACATTTTTATTGGTGATGCAAAGTCATCCTCTTAGGTATAACTTAATTAGCCAATGTTTCTCCACATAATTTAAACATGCTACTCAATAAAAAATTGTATACTCAAATGTGTGTCTGTATGCTTCACATTAACTATAGGAACAAAAAGATTATTGCTCACTAGCTTGGCCAAGCAAGTTACTTGCATACATTATTCTTTGAATAATCAAATGTTATTGCAAGGTATTTCTACTATGGAAAAACTAATTATACTAGATGTTCAACTTCCTTGTTTAAAATGCAGAAAAAAATTTGTTTATATATTAACAACATTTTCCAATTGCACTCAATGTTTGAGTAAAGCATAAACTTATAGTGCATCCTTAAATAATTCAATATATAGAATGATCACCTACATTATGAACCTCTTGCAATATTTGATAAAATGTCATAAAAATAAAAAAACATGGTAGAGCTACTAGCAGTAACGACATTTAGAAGATCTTTTCCCATTAATGGGGTAACTATACAACTCATAAGTGGAAATTATACCCTTGCATGCCCCTAAAAGTGATTGTTTTTAAATGAATTGTGATGGTACAGCTAGAGGTAACCCAGAGTTGGCAGGAACAGTTATAGCATTTCACTCATCTTTATGTTTATTTATTATAGGGGCTTATTTGTTTTTAGGTTCCAATCTAACAATGAAGTAGAAGTTTTGGCTGCTTTGGAAGGGATCAATGTTTTTTGAAGAACCAATTACATGACTCAACATCAAACAACTTCTTAGATGTTGCCCAACTCTTGTGTGGAAATTTTTATTTGGTTGTTTTTAATCATTGTTTTTAGATGGTCACTGATAAGTTGGCTGACTCTCAGATAGACCAGTCTCCCTTTTAGGCCAAGTTTAGTATTGATCCAAAAATTAATGGAGCTTAATGCGGGTTTTGACAAACAATTCCAATCATAGTTGGAGCACTTGGCGAGTACTCACTAGTTTGTTTTGTCTCACAAGTAACTCACAAGGATTTTTGTTGAGTTTTTGGAAAGTACTAGCTAGGGTTTTGGTGAGCACTCACTGAGTTTTTGGTCATTTTTTTCATAAAACATTTTTTTTGAGAAGGGTTTAAAAACTACTAAATGTTGTTATGTGGATATTACATGAACAAAAATTGTCAATATGGCAAAGCTCCAATGAAATACAAGAGAATTTATCTATAGACTAATAATATATAGAACCCTATGCCCTTTACTATGGCCCTGGCTTCTAGTCTTGTGGAGGAGGTTGTCTCTAGTCCTTTGTAGTAGCCTACCCCTAGTACTATGCAGAGGACTAATTCAAAAGAGCTTAAGGTTTAATTTTATAATTTATTCTTGTAATTGATATGAATTGAAGGACTATTAAATTGAATCTTCTTTTTCACTAACTTTTGGCTAGTTAGGGCAAGTATGAAGAACAATGTGCTGATGGAAGTGGAGCCTTGCCAAAAGTAGTAGTGTAGGAAACTTCAGACCTTGGGATGTGATCATTGTGGGGTGATCCAATGGAGGAGGTTAGTTGAACTTGACCCACCTAATATTCACTCTTTCAATGATATCAGTCCATAGTTTAGAGAATGTAGAAATTGTATGTATGGGAACTGTTTCAATAAAAAAATTGTTGTGTGACTTGCAGAAGGATGTATAAAACTCAAGGTGGTCACATATGCTTTGAAAATAGCACTGGACCTCCTTGTACTAGGTAAGATATATGAGTGAGTTAAATCCTTCTTTAAAGAGATTAGTATAGCATATTCTTCCAGTGATACTCATTTACATTTTAATAATTTTGATGGTAAATATATACTAATTTGTTGCAATTTTTCTACCTCTCACTTAGATGGGTAGATATGATGGCTCCTGTATTCTCAAAGGTTGGATGTCACTGTTCATGGGGTATGATCTAGGTACACATCTTTAAATATTTGATTCCGCTAGGAAGAGTGCCTTATTTTGTTTCACTTGTTTATTTTTTATTGATAGTTACATCGAATATAAATGATAATTAGTGCAAGAAATTTGTAGGAATGTTTCCTTAAAGTTTATTGCTACTGATTTGTATCAATGCAAGTCCTGGAAATCTCTATAAATCTTTTGGAACTTCTCCACTATATTGATTATTTTCTAGTCTAAGCCTCACAATACTTGAACAATTCCTAAGTTCTGACTTTCTACCATTGAGAATATTATTGAACACATGCAAAAACCACAACTTTCCCCAATTACAAAGTTGGGATGGTGATGACCCACTTAATTGATTGCTTGATAAATCAAAAATGGAAAATTGGGTGTTACTTCCAAGTTTATGAGGAATTTTTCCATGAATTGAATTATTTAACAAAGATAAATCACTCAACATAGTTAGACCTTCAAGACTGGCAAGAATCTCATCAGACAAATCATTATCCATTAAATGCAAAGATTTCAACATACTTAAATTCCCTACACTCTGAGGAATATGTCCTGTGAGTGCATTGTGCAAAGCATCAAGCCATTTCAAGGAGCTCATCTTCCCAATATTTGTTGGAATCCCACCATTGAGCCTATTCATGTAAAGCTGCAAGCTCTTTAGCTTCATAAGGTTGCTAATGAATCCATGCCAAGAACAAGTTAGATTATTCAATTTATTCTAAGAAACATCCAATAGTTGAAGCTCTTAATAGAGCTAGGGATTTCCCTATGTAGATTATATTGTATCAACCATATATATTGTAGTTTGAAACTACCTATCTACCAAAATTTTGAGGTAGACAAGTAAAATGTTTCACTCTCCCATGACCTCCCAAAATTTTGAGGAAATCCCCATGCACTGTTTCCATGTAGAAACACCCCAGAAATGTTTCTAAGCATTGACCTGTAAGGATTCTAGAATGGTACTAGACAGGCAAAGTCAATCATAGGGTAGAGTGGCTGGCATTTCCAGTAAGGTAGATTTTAACTTTAAACAGTGACCATCAATCAAAACTCTTTCTCCAAATTCAACATCAATAGCCTATTTTTATCTACTACTAAAATGCATTATGGAATAGTTTTGAATTTTCAATGACTCACCTTCATATTTATTTTTGAATCTATAGTAGGTGCTGGTGCCTTTGTAATGGGTAAATTGTTCATAGTTTTTAGAAAATACTCCTCCCATGGGGCAAGCAACAAAATACCCTGACCCTCTTTACCTTTGCATCCAGTTCTACCAAGTATGTGTATGTACTGCTCTCAATCAAAAGGTATACCAACCTGCACAAATATAATTTTTTTGTAACTAGTACATGATCAACCAATCTATTATTTTATACCCAAATCATGCAAAGGGAAAATAAACTCATTGAATGTAATTAACTCAGTTTCAATCACCATAATCTTATTAACCAAATGGCACTAATAAACTAGGGGTTCATCCATGATATTAAATTTCTCCATGAGATTCTGCATATGATTTTTTGAAATGTGGCAAACCCTCAGACAAAAATTCCAATTTTCTAGACAATGTTAGTAACTTTGTATACAACCCTACAAAATTACATTTCCTTTTTCATGTATTTCCTTTGAAAATAATATTCTAGAACTTCCAAGCTTTAGATATAACAACAATTACAGAACTAAAATTGAATTTAGTTGGCTGTAGCAGACCGTAGAGGGTAGAACTAAAATAAATATCAATCTTCCAACCAAGTACACCCAAAAAGGTAGTGTTGATCACCTGAAATCACTTTTGCTAGGTGAGGTAGGAAATTTAATTATTTAAGGCATAAAGGAGCAAACCCATACATCTAAAACTACAGTGATTTCCTATTTCATCATGAAAATGTCAAACTAGTATCACCACAGTTACAACTTTTTTGGCCAAATCAAAGACTTTTAATACTACACTTAAAAACTTGAAAGTAATCCCAAGTAATCATGACCTACCACATCTGCCATGCATGTCCTAAGTTTTTCAAAAAGTGGTTCTGAACTTTTTTTTATGTATTTCTATCCTTTTTGTTTCATTTTGAAATTAGGGGAAGAAAACCACAAGTATAGGAAGACTGGAAATTTTTAGTTTAGGGTCAAGGCTAGAGCCTTTTAAATTTTCTTTGTAATTAAAATTATAGTTTATACATATTCAACGTTTGAATTGTAATGCTTCTGGTAGAAAACTGGGTAGATTTTTGTATAATTAATCTTCTTAGTTTTCTACCAAAAGCATTACAATTCATTTTCATGGATTGAAAATACAGTACCTTTAATATTCATGAGGGTTTTTCTTATAGTTAATACCCTAATGAGTGTTAGGTAGAAAAAATCGAACTGCCTGTAAAATAGTTTTTTCAAACCCAATTCTCATAATTGGAAAAAAATTATGTGCTATGTTTATAATCTCTAAGAATTATATTTTGGCTTGAAATAACAAAATAAAAGTTCTCTATTTCTAACATTTTTAGTTTCCCAAGTTATATCCAATTTAAACCCACGTAACTGAATTCCATTTACACTTTTACCACACCATGTCAATGCCATGTAAATGGAATGCTAATATGATACTAATTCAAAATGTAGATTACACAATAAAATAAACATGTCTTCTAGAAATATCAAAATATATAAATGCAACAATTTCCACATTAAATAGCTGGAGTCCACAACCCTTCAACCTGATAAAAAGTGAAGCTTGGAGTAACTAAGGGTGGACTCTACATATTTATGAGTTGATTGGGGCCAAAAGGAGATTGATTTGGCTAGATGGTATATACTTGATCTATACATTACAAACATAACCAATTAGCCTTGCAAGATTTTGTTCCATCTGTTGCTACATTTTTCTTAGGGTATATGCTCAGTGCTTGTAGAGAGTTACTGGATTAGACCACAAAACAGTTTCTACATATAATTTTAGAGTCTGATGTTCAAGGTGATTCAAACTCTTCCTTTAATAAAATGTATCTCTATTGAGTCAGAAGAATGTGAGTAAAGTTTGGATAATTAGGCCTCCAAATGGGGATTAAGAACAAATACTTTGGTTGGAGTCAAAAATTATGTGTAAAGCCAAGAGTCTTATGGCTAGAGCCTTGAAACCCACCTTAATCTCCAACATGCTACAAAGGATTTGGAAACAAATGACCCCTCCAATGAATCAAAGTAGAGAGCAGCTTATAAGTTAGAATCTCAAGTTAGCTCTCTTTATGAGTACATAGCAAAAGGAGTTAGAATCAGGCACAATGCGCTTTAGATTGCAGCAAGGGAATGATATAAAGCTTTACAGAATCAATAAGCATGTTGCTCTCAGAACTACCATACACTCACTACTCTTTGTGCACACCACTGTCATCCTCAGTTCGAGATCTACCATTAGGTCTCTCTTGTTCTGCTGCCCTTTCAGAACTTACCCACTGTCTCTACTCTATCATGCTATGTTTAGCTCCTATCATCTACCCCTTGTCCTTTTTCAATGTTCACTATCCTCCAATGGTTCATAGTTATTGTATACTTTACAAAGTCTTCTTGACTGTCCCACATTGATACAAAGGCTTCTCTATCACTTATACCACCAAGAAGTACATTTTCCTTATCCTCATCTAGATTGATCTTTGCAATATATAGAATTTTCCCTTTTAAAAAATGTTGAAATCACCTTGCCTATGTCTATTTCCCAAAGCCAGTAGTTCCTACCATACCCTGGGGAAGCTACTATAATTGTCAACAAAATTGTCTTGAACAGAACCCTCTAGGCTTCATAAGACCCTTGCAATTATACACTAACCTTTTCCAATACCCTGTCATAGCACAATTAACATAGGCTCATTCATGTTGTCACACTTGACTATCATTGAGACACTGAGTAAAAACTCCTTCAACTCTAGAACTAAACTTTAGCAAGGTCATCACTTTTGTGGTTTGCAACACTTGGTCCAAATATTTGAATTTCTTGACACAGAGCTTCTTCCCTATCTACCATCCATTATACATTTGACCATTCATACCTTGGAGGACCAACTAGGGTGGATAGTGAATTCATAACCTGAATAGCTCTTCTCTTCTTGATCTACTACATCAACTTCCGGTGTATCTTAACATTGATAGACCTAAAGCAACAACCATAGTCTACATAACACAATAGCCTAGCAACAATCACTTTGAGCATGGATTCCATAAATCCTCCAACCTCAACATAAATATCTTACTATTCACTATAATTTTTCCTTGGAGATGCATTTGGACTATCCTTTCTTTCTCGATCTCACTATAAAAAATTATCCCCTATTTTATCCCCTAAACTCTATCATCTTTGACCATCAAGAAAATTTTGTTTCTTTAAAAATTTCAACATAGTCAAGGTCACTTAACTCAATTTAGTCATAATCTACTATTAGAGTAAGCCGAGCCTTGAGTAGTTGAGAGTAACATCATCAATGGCCTGGTGCTTGATATGTGTTATCCATAACTGTGGTAGCTTCATGGCTTCACATAACTTTCTATATATCTCATGACTATGAAATAGCCCTTGCAACCTTCATATTCTCTGTCATACTTTGGGTCATTGTTTATTTTCTCACCATACATTGTCATGCTTTTCTTCCTAATAAACCTGCCACTTGGTCTGTCTTAGGCTCCTTTCTTTTATTGGTGTCTTTGACCTCCTACTTACAAGCAAAAACTTCTCTGCTACTGTCATCATGTCCTTGGGATTCATCTAAACTCTTCCCTATTCTATGTAGATTGTCCCTGCAATGATGCCTTGGATGCCTTTTAAATGGACTTCCCTTCTTTGTCCTCATCTTCTTGACTTGCAATCTTTATCTAGGATGTGTACCACTGTTCCTCATAGCATGCCTTCAATCTTTATTTAGTAACCTCTATAACTCTCAATTATGCTACCCAGATTTAAAAGACAGTGAAAAACCACCTTAACTAGCATTTGAAGTATTATCTTGTGATTCATTAGCTAGAAGTGCAGACATAGACAAGACTATTCCACTACACAAACCTTCACCTTCACTGCTAATAAGGTATAACTAAAACTATGATGATTTCTTTGCCATGCATTCTTTATAAGGTATTGACAACAACACTCCTCAAGAGACAAGAAAATGCAAACTAGACCCTACAAGAATACATCGTCCTTTTACTCTAAAATGATTGTCCATTCACACCATTAATCTGCTCTTTCATAGTCCTTGCTATAAGGTGACTGATGTTATGGATGACTGTTCCTTTATCAACCTGAATAGCCTTCATACATAGACGTTGTTCATGTACAGAATATTTCCCTCCCTCATAAGGATAAGTGACTGTGCTAATATCCTTTATATCAGATTGTAATATCTATCCCTTTTTCCTCACAAATCTACAATTTATGTCTTTGATTGTCTTTTCCTATGTTTATGTTGATTCTCTTTATGCCAGTGCACTTGTCTATTGACTCTATTTCTGAGACTCCCCCTTCAAGAGCATGACCAACTTTTAGTATGATAATCTTGACTATCTCTTGGAGAGAACTTTGGTTTAAGTGTTGAGCAAGAACCGACCTCCTCTTCTCTATGAGAAAATAGACTGGAAGCATTGGAAATAGTCTAAAGTGGTGAACATGTAGATAAATTTTTTTGAATCCTTTAACTCATGCCCCCTCATATTTTTCCTTTCATTTGTAGTTATTGCCCTATTGTTCTTCATCATGGTTGTGGATTTCATTAGGAAAATTTCCCCTTTGATATGAAGACTATCCTTTGTGTTCCTTGGATTACATCATCTCTGCAAACATGGCTTAAGGTACTTAGGAGAATGTTACAATAATAGAGAACAAACATCTATTACGTTACAATAATAGAGAGTAGTTACCTTGCAGTAAAGATATTGAAGATCTTAGGACAAGCATAGAGGAAAATTGCTCTTATTGAATTGGAAAGACTAATAAGGTATACTCAAGTAGGGCTACCTGCAACAAATTTGAATCTCATTCCAACCTTGATGTCTTTGTGATGGCCTTTTAATCTTTTAGACAATGTTGTTCCATGCTCTTATGCAACAACAATTTCCCTTACTTGCACTTAAAAGGCATCATACCCTGCCATATCTCACTGTCCTGGCATGCTCTATTGGCTACCATACCATCTTTGATATGGTAGCTAATAGAGCATGCCAAGATAGTGAGATATGGTTTACAGCTCATTTCTGTGCGGGCACGTGGAAGGGAAAAGGGTTAATAGGTCTTCTCATTCTATTAATCCTTATCACTAGCATAAAGAACATACTCGTGGTTTTCAATAGTTGTAGGCTTTTGGTAATGGTTTATTGTGTATTTGCATGAAAAAAACATTCATAGCAGACTGTGTGAGAATTATATGTCAAGAAGATATTATAGGTGCTTTGTGATAATCATGAAGGAAGTTGAGCCCTTGTTATTGGGTTCTCTGCCACCCTTACCCTTGCTGCTAAGGTTTCCAAATAAAAGCATAATAAAGGGAATTTCATTAGAATTTTCAATTGTAAGACCTCTGGTAGACATGTATGCAAAGTGTTGGAACATGCAAAAAGCATGTAAACCTATTTGACAAATGTCTCAAATAAATATACTCTCATGGAATGCTAAGTTTTCATGACATACGCAAAATGGATATTCTAAAAATTGGAAGGAACTGTTGGGTATCAGTTAAGACTAGAATAGCAGGAGGAAAACACTCATCACAAATTTTTTGTATAGTTGCAACACCAAGTACCTATTTCTGCCACTACACCTTATGGTTCCTTCTATGGAGCAGAAAAAGTGTTCAACATTGCTGAAACTACATTAACTTTTGATGATATTCTTTGTGTTTCCTCTTGTTTTTTTTTTGTGATAATTTTGCAAGCTAAATAGATGGGTTCTATTTTTTTATTGTGATAGTCTAATTATTTCTATCTAATTTTGTTGTCTTCTGATCTGCATAAACATATTGTAATGGTTTTTAGGCTTAGCATGTGTGATTGATCATGAGAAGAGAAAAGTAGGATACAGTCACATACTTATGTGTTCACCCCCTAAAAATCATTTGAGTAATCATGAAGTTGTCCTTCTACCAAGCTAGTTGCCTTGATAATCATTGCTACATGACCCAGCCAATTGACAATCTAGTTGTATCTTCCTAGTTAAGTTGTTAGTCTCTTTTCTTGATTCAATGGATCATTGATTGGCCTATTAGATCAGCTGCAACTATCTATATGTCTGGATAGCATTCTTAGACTTTGCATTGGTACTCCCACTATGTATGATGGCATTTTTCTTGGCTCCTCCAATGCATCTCAGAGCATGGACACTTGAGGATTTTGGTTGCTCATCTAGATGGTTTTCTGTTATCATCTTATGGAGTCCTCCCTCTCCTCTTGTATTACTATCCTTGCATGGGGGTTTGCTGATTTTAGAGTAGATGATGTTTATGTTTACTTTTTGTCTAGGGCCTCTTTTATGGACTTAGTCCTTTGCTATTGTACCTGTTGTATGTTCTAGTCTTGTTAATCCATTTTTGATCATTTGTGGACATTAATTTTCTTTTCTTTCTCTTTCTTTTTCGTAGAGATGTTAACACAAAGAAGTCAAGAAATGAGAAAAGTAGCTAAGAAATACACAATTTGTTAGAAAATACCTTCTTTTTCTCTTGCATGAAACTAAAGAGTAGAATCTGCTCTTGCATTGTTAACAATGGGTATGTACTAAAGCACTTAATGCTTAAGATGGTCATCAAATTAGCTAGCCTTCTTGATGAAGGCATTAAAACAAAGCCATCAACAGACCTCCTTCAAAGAATCAATTCCATGGTTAGTGCTTGAACTACTTGTTATCATGTTGCACAGGGATGAAGTCTAGAAAAGACAAATTTGAGATGATAAATTTGGTATTTGGGGTTAAATCCAAGATTGGAAATTGTTCGGAAGGTAAGTGAAAAGGGTCAAAATGCTCTGAGCATTGGAGTTAATCAATAAATTTGAGTGCAGTGAATGTTAAAAGAGAGATAGATAGATACTGGAATAATTTGTCTGTAGCATCTTTTGATATTGTTTATGAAGAAGCCTTTGAAAACTTACTTTGGTTTTATTTCATTTCATCAGTATTTGGGGTGTGGATTTTCCTTTGGGAATTAGTTTTAGACAATCCATGGATGCTATCAACCCCTCATAACTTCACATCATTAAGACATTATGGTATGCAAATTTTGTGACAATAACTTCATGATTCTCCTACAAAATTTCTAACACGATCTTGAAAAATACCAAATGATCTGAAGATAATTTCATAATCTTCCAACAATATCTCAATCGGATGTACATCAAAGACCTACTTATAGGAATATTGATGTCAGCTACAAAAATACAGATTTATCAACTCTACATTTTTCTGAATTGCATGTATCCTATAAGGAATATTGATCTTAGTGATAAGAATATATATACTTTCTTAACTCTATATATATAATAGAGTTATATAGGAAAATCTACATCTAGTTCCTCATCTCATGAGTATGGTTATGTTTCCATTGATGTAAAATGTGTGAAGTTAGATCATGGAGAAGGTAGAGAGTATGATGATGAGTGGTATTTTGTGGTTTGTGTTGCTTTTCTTAGTTCGATTGTTTTTCTTCATTTGAATCATTTGTACTTGTGCATCATTTTCATATATAATCTTGTATTCCACATTCTCATTGTGTCTTGTCATTTGAAATTTTACCAAAGGGGCATTCATACTCAATGTGATTTGGAGGTAGGCTAGGCTTGGTTTGGTGCCTATAATTTGATCCAATGAATATTCATTTTTGGTGGAAATTGCACTTGTTCTTTTATTGTATTTTTTGAGGAGTTTTTAATATGTACATAGCTCCATTAACTGTCTTTGCTTAGATTTAGTGGAATTGGAGGTTTTCTTGGAGAAGTGTTGGTTTGGATACTTCACTCATAGATTGATTGAGCAAGCTATTTTTTCAATTCTACATCCCAATAATGAATGTCTTATAAATAGAATGGTTCATTAGCTGAAATTGCAAAATTAGATTAATGGAGAAATGCCTCTGGTAGGTGGAAGGCCTATTGAATCTTAATAAAAACCTTCAAATGCAACTAGAATATCTTGCATTTCTTTTAACGGTAAAGTGGAGATGGGTCTTAAATTCTTAATATTGAACTTCTTCGATGATAAAATTAGTTGACTGCTTAGTTACATTAGCAAGTCAAAACATTTTTCTTTACCAAAAGGATGCATATTACAATACCATTATAGATTGATTTGCAATATTGCTGATAAATCCTTCCAAGCAGAATATCATAATAATCCATAGAATTCATGTTTCATGTTCTTGTCGTTTTATGCTACATATTTGTATTTACCAATGCAATATCTGTTGAGTGCAGTATTTAGCATAATTTTCATCAATTTCTTACCATGATATTTAATAGTCATTTTCTTGTATAGGGATGCATCTTGTATAGAATACAACAAGATGCTATAAGGATGCACTACAGGTAATTTTTCTCACCAATTTTCTCATTTTCCACAAAATTAGATTCTAGTTTGTAGTTTAATATTTACTATTTTGATTTTTTTCATTTTTAGCAGAATTATAATAGTTCGTAGGTTGTGCTTGCTATGCAAATTTGTAAGATGATTTTTTTGTATTTAGTTGCACGATACTTTCCTTTTTCACTAAAATTTTATGCAATGGAGTTGAGAAATTCATCATTTAAAGTTAGTGTCTCAAACTGTCATATTTACTATTTTTCTTTTTTCTTTTTTAGGAAAATTTGAATCCAGTTCGTAGGTTGTGCTTGTTGTGCAAATTTGTAAGATGGTTTTTTTGTATTTAGTTACATGATACTTTCCTTTTTCAATAAAATTTTATGCAATGGAGTTCATTCATCATTATATTAATACAACTCTTACTATCTTAGTACATATTAATTATTTTTGTCTTGCTTTGCTTGCATGGTAGGGAAGCAACAACAACATATAGGGAAAAATCTTAAGAATTGCAAAAATGATTAAGGTGTTTCAAGAATTAGTTTGATTTGCTCAGTGAGCAAGCTTTAGCTTTGATTCCCTCTAGCCTTTCACTATAGCTTTGAATCTCTTTAATAAACAACTCTTGCCAGTAATTTGCATTTTAATAAATAGATTCTAAACCCTTCATCGAAACCCTATTTTCAGGTTGTAGCTTACCAAATTGGAGAAGTGAAAGGTCAAAACCAAAAGAGTTTGGAGAATCTGAAACCAATAGCAGTGGGGAAAGTAGCAAAATCACAGGTAAAGGATTTCATTGATTTAAAATCCACATTAGCAAGAATGAAGAGCCTTAATGTTAAAACCTAAATGTGCTTAGTATTAGGATCTTGGACGTAATTTTTAAGGATGCATGTTAAAACCTAAATGTGCTCAATATTAAGATCTTGGCTGTAATTTTCATTTTTAAAACATACTCTAAAACCCTCATTGAAACCTTATTTTCAGGCTGCAGGTTGCCAAATTGGAGAAGTGAAAGGTCAATACCAAGGCAAAGAATAGGAGAGTGGAAACCTTAGAAACTTTCAAGAAAATGTAATCTTGGCAAGTGTAAAGCTAGATCCCATAAACTTTTCTAGTGTCCTCCTTGCCTACAATAAAATGAGAGTTTTGGAGCAAGGTATGTACATCCATCACGAATAATAGAAGGTGGATTTCCATCAGATATTATGTTTGGAAATGCTTGGTAGAAATGTATGCAAAATGTGGAAGCACGACATGGTGAGTGAACTATCAATCTCCCTCTCCCTACATTTGTTGTTTCAATCTATTTACAATAAATGAACAATAGATCTAAAAATATCTAGATTTAGAGCTCCTAGATTCCTTTTAAAGCAAAGTCTCAACTGTATAAAAAAATGTATTATATATATTAAATATGTTGATATATACTTAACTACGTAGGATAAAGTATGTCGTAATTGTTTAAACCTGAATGTGCTCATTATTAGGATTGACAAAACTTTCATTTTAATGAACATACTCCAAAAACCATCATGGAAACCTTATTTGCAGGCTGCAACTCACCAAATTGGAGAAGTGAAAGGTCAATACGAGGGAGGAGTTTAGAGCGGAAATATTTGAGATTCATTTAATTGTTTTGCATTGATATGGCTGCAAGATAGCCGTTAATATGCCTTTACAGGTCGTTCCCTCTGGCATAACTAGTATTTCTCTCCATTTTCATGACTGATAATTAAATTTTGGGAGATAAACTGATATTTTTTGATGTATGAATATATTAATTATCTCAGGTTTTTTGTTTTTCAAATTTAGAGCTTGGTTATTTTTTTGTAGCTGCATGAATGGAGAAGACATGGTCAGTGGCATGAAGAGGATGCATCCATACTTGTTTCTATTGAAATAATTAGCATTAAACTTGGAGACATTGTTCTTGCAGATGCTCATCTTTTTTAGGGAAACCCATTAAAAATTGACCAAATTTGGGGAAAATGCCTTTTTTTCTCCTTTCATTGAATGCATTATTCCATAGTTTCTGGGAGTAAACATGAAAGTGTTTAATATTGTTTAGCAAGTCATTTAAAAATATTTTCAGATTGAACAATTTGCAGTCTTCCTTGGTATCTTGTTTTAGAAAGAACAATTATGTAAGGAAGCACTTGATCTTGAGGAAGAGGTAAAATTTATTTTTTACTTTTTATTTTATATTATTCTTTTGAATTGAAGTTTATTTATTTGTTATTTTATTGTTTATTATTAGTTTTTAAGTTTATGTTATTGTAGGTATTATTAGTTTATAAAGGGAGAATTTTATTTTTTTTAATTTTTAAAAAAATAAAACATCTTAAACTTTTTGCTAAGTTTGTCCCTTGTAAAGATCATCCTTGTGAAATTCTTCACTTTGAAAGGGATAAGTCATGTTGAACCACATTTGAAATCTCTAACTCAGAATTTCTAGATAAAATCTCTAAGTCATTTTGATTGTGGATAGGTATAGAGCAAGGAGAAAATGCAAAACCAATGCCTTCTAGATGAATTTACAACCCACCCCATGTGCAACAATGGCATCATTGAAGACATGTATTCACATAATGGCTTTTTAGTTTTAGTTTTAGTTTTTTTCAGTTTTAAAAGCATAATAAATCAACAGTTTGCACACTGTGAAAGATTTTGTATTCAAAACTCTATATATAGATTTTTTTTGTAACATATTTTATATACAGTTTGAATATAAAGTGAATTATTTCCAATCCTTTGAGGATTCAAAACTCTATATATAGAGTTCTTTGTAACACATTTTATATACAGTTTGAATATATAGTGAATTATTTTCAATCCTTTGAGCAGATTTGTTGAAGTTTTATGATTATTTCAGTTTATAAATGACTAAATAAATGACTACCATGACTAAATAAATGACCAAACAATGACTAAATAAATGACTACAATGACAAAATAAATGACTACCATGACTAAATACAATGACTACCATGACTAAATAAATGACTACCATGAATAAATAAACAACTACCATGACTAAATAAATGACTACCATGACTAAATAAATGACCAACTAACAACAATCAATGACCAAATTAACCACTAAATATACTACCAAATTGATCAATGACTAAATAAATCACTACCATGACTAAATAAATGACTAGTTAACAACAATCAATGACTAAATTAACAACTAAATCAATGACTAAATCAATGACCAAATCAATGACTAAATTAATAACTAAATAAATGACTAAAATAGTTTAGACATAAATTTGGTTGCATTATAAATGATCGGCAATAAACTACTAGTGGTCACGTGACTATAATTAGTCATTTATATGCAATTTTTAGTAGTTTATTTAGTCATATATTGTTGTTTTTGTACTAGTGTGTACACTCAAGATTACAATGATTTGATCATAGTAATTTAACTCCTTACTTGAAAGAGAGCCATGTCCAAATAACACTATCACAAGAAAGTTGTGATGAAAAACTCAAACAATCCTTGATATATTGAATTCATATAATCAAAAGCATACATATTTGGAGACAACTTTACAATAGTAATATAATGTTACACAAATTTTCTAACATTTGCTCATAAAACCTAGTTGTTACAATTTGCATACTCCATTTACAACTCAGAATTAACACTACTCTACCTTATTCACCTAATTCAGAATTTTAGAACTTGTACAAAAGAGAAGAAGAAGAAAGATATAGAAGTAGAAGAAGCCCTAGAATCCATCCATGAAAGACACCTAGCATCTTTAGCTCCCTTGATCTATAACCACCCTTTGGTTGTTGAAGAAGTTCCAATCTGATCTTTGATTCATGCATCTTTCCTTTTCCCTACAACTAAAAATATTCCCTTATCAGAAAAACTCATCCTTCTCTCCATTCAGTCTTTTACCCATGTTGAAAATGCTTTTACTTGCAAAAGACTTCATCTCTTCTCTATCTGTTGTAGAAAGCCCTTGCATTTTCACTTTGTTGTAGAAAAAAATCTCACCTACCTATTCACTACTTGCTTCATCTACAGCTCAAAGCTTTTTACTTTCATGGTGAAAAAACCTTCATTTCTAAATATCCCCATTTACCTATGTATTCACCCTTTATGTCTACTTACAACTCAAGTTTCTTATTTTCACGGTGAAAAACCTTCACATTTCACAAGGCAATGAAAATCCCCATTTACTAGTGAGCTTTACACTTTAAAAAATTCATCAAATAATAATATTTGACATTGGCCATAGGCCTCCACCATGCCTTTGTGCAAACACTATCCATCACACATCTTTAATGTGCTTAGAGAAAGAAAAATATAATAGTGAGATATTCACTTTATCGGGAAATAAAATAATTATCCGTGAGATTTATATTTTAAATTCCCAACATTTAAATTTTCACATTTATATCAGTGAAGGGTTTTAAAATCATTTTATTCAGGCAAAAATATTTACCTGGGCCTTCATACTAAATCTCTAGAAACAAATAAATTTTTTATTTTATTTGAAGTCTTTTTTTACATCGGGCAATTGAAATTTCATTACCCGTATTTCACTTTATTTCCCTAGTAACTCAAAGATTCACTTTATTTACTTAGTGGAGGCTTTAAAAATTTTATCGAGAAGTGAAAAATATGAAAATGAAATTAGTGATGGGTGATATAAAAGGTTTGACATTGAGTATCGTGAATTCAAGAAAGAAAAGAACAATAGATCAACGATGAGAGATAGATGTTTTGTAGCTTCTCGATGAACTCTGGAGGATTTAATTAATTTTAATCGGCTCCATTTACCCGTGCATTAGCCTTCACATACTTTTGCACCATTAAAATAACCCCCAAATGATAATATTTGCAAATTACCATGGGCCCACCATCAACCCCCAAATGATAATATTTGCAAATTACCATGGGCCCACCATTAACCCCCAAATGATAATATTTGAAAATTACTATGGGCCCACCATTCCTTCATTACTTTGAGCCTTGTCGTGATACCATCACACATCAAGGATGAGTAGAAGAAGAAGCAAAATAGAATAGCAATGGGAGATGCACGACATGGAATGCAATGTGGAGAGGAAAATTTCAATTAGTGATGGGCAATGGACACAATAGCCATCGCTCATTGCTAATTTGTTTTTTCATTCTAGACTCAAAATTGCAACATGCACTACAGGAGAACTTTGAAAATTTAATAAAATTTATCATTTGCTAAAAAGTTTCAATTAACTTGCCCAAATGAAGACTTATCACTGGAAAACATTGCATCTCTAATTTGTTGCTTCATTTTCACTTCAAACTAGTGATAGGCTATGAATTTTGTCGTACAATGTGAAATTCGTGAAAGGCGCCTCTAGACCAATCGAAAGCAAGAATTAAACTTGCTTGTCCCTAGAACATTTGAAATACATTTCCCATTTTCCCTAAATACATTTTTCATATTTGTATAATGTTTAAAATATTCAAAAAAATTTAAACATAAGCATTTAAACTTTAGAAAAAATACAAATTTTAATTACGTCTACAGTCCAAACAGAGAAATTTCACTATTCACAAATGGTGACCCTGGAGCCAAGATTTTTTGTGTGTGGCCATAATAAATTATTTAGAGAAAGCCCATTTCCTCAAATTTTTTCCAGCCATAAAAAAATTAGGTACCTCCTTTGTAAATTGGCCCTCGGGATGTGTTTACCACACCCAAAATGCATTAAAATAACGCATTATATGACCTTTTTTATGAGAATGGAGCTGTAGAGGTTTTCAAAAAAAAAAATGGTTTGTCCTTAGATTTTGAAAATTTGAAAATTTTTGAGACACCATTTTTGGCCTTGCCGCGATTAGAAAAATGATTAAATAACCCATCAAAACTTATCCTGGAGGCACTAAATTGAACAGCAATGTAGAAATTTGATTCAATAATGCAATGCAAAAGATGGTTTGACAAAAGAGATCTTGAGGTGAAAGTTATTCAATCAGCCATTTCTGCAACTACACCTATTCAAAACTGATTAAAGCTCACCAGGTTGCCTCAAAAAATTATCAAATTTTCTCCTGTAAAACTGAACAAACTGTATTTGCTTTTGATCTTGAAAAAATAGTAAATATGATCTTGAGACTTTGAAATCAGATAGGGGAGTACATGAATGTAGGGAGAATGGAAAGCAACAATCCATTTTCCATGAAAATCATCCAGTTGCAAAATATAAGCTCAAACAGGAGGCCACTTCACAGAACTAAGAATTTACAAACAATAGAAAAGTGTCAAAGCCCTCCAGCTTCTCTTTTCAAAACATTATCAAAACTCATCATGGGAAGCTAAAAACTGACATGCACATTCAGATATATCACATGAGTGTGTCCACAAAGATTTTTTTCACAAAAATCAACTGGCTTCAAATTGTGACCCTCCAAAGTAAGTCACTTGGGTAGATTATTTCAGGGGCACTTATGAGTGTGCAAAGGTAAATTTTTCAATATGGGTACTTTAAATTTGAAAATTTGAAGGTTCCAACAGTGGCTCTTTCTGGGGATGTATGCCCCCTACAGGCATAACAAGAATTCAAATATTTGGGAGAGCATACCAGGTGTGAGAAACAATGGGTGACAATCTTTATTAAAAAATATTAACTTCACTTGATGGCCCTAGGCCACCAAATGAAAACGAGTAGTCAATTATTACCTCTATCAAATACCAATCTATTAAAAGGGTTGATCCCCTTTAATCCATATCTTCCTCTATCATACCACATCAATATGAGTGACTTCATTTTTGCAAACACAAGTGTCAGGTTGCCTTTGTATTTAGCTTTAATATCACATGGCAACCAAATGACATAAGTTGCATCACTACCACTCATTTTATTTTTTGATTCTGTGGCAAGTGACAAAATGTGAGGATAGTGATCAAGACCATTTGAAAACACAGCCTCATCACATTTACCAATTCCCTCACAATGATCAGGCTTAGAGAAGACATCTTCCTTAATAAATAGTGGGAAATCCTTCTGTGTGTCAAGATAAAACTGCTCACACATTTAAAATTCTTTCAGCTGGATTGCATCACATGCAATTTTTTCATCATCCCAACAACATAGCTCAATCACATTACCGTATGTCTCAATTTCCTAAAAACAAGATTCACCAAAACTCATAATACCTTCATCCACATTCAAATCATAGCATTCAAACAATGCATGAGCATCCCAAACAGTGCTTCCTACTTCAAGCTCATAGACAAGACTGTCAGCATTAGTATTGTTATCACACACAAAATTTTCAAGAGCGGGCTCAGATGACTCAAAATTTACTTCTGCAACAAATTCCTCACAATGAATGTTTAAAACACATTCAATGTTGCAAGAAGTATCATACTCAACATTACCCCCTATTGCATCAACATGACAATTTGAAGCATACTGCTTATGAGGAAGAATTTGAGTTGCAAATTTAGAAAAGAGGTCCTCATATGCATCCATGTGATTGAAACAATCACATTCTTCAAGTGCAAACTCATCATAAAGAGCATCATTAGTTGTACTAACATTTATCTCTACATTTCCACTATCAAGTACAACTTCTTCAATGTTGATCTCATGCAAACATTCAAGGATAAATTCAAAAGTAGCAACATGAACAAAAGAAGGTAAAGCATAAAAAAAGAGAGGAGTTCCTTGTTCATTATAACCAACATATGCATGCCCTTCATAATCAACTACTTTAAATGATTCATGCAATGAACCTCTTGTATACATATATCCTTCGTTTAAATTGCTACCACAATCAGCAGAGCTACCTTTCTCACTATCAAAATGGAAACCATCATTTATCTCTTCATTGCAACTTCTCATATATGATTTCTTTGACTGAAAATCATTGCATACTCTATCACTTTTGTATGATATGTTGACATTCTCAAAAGTACTCTTCAAACCAGCAAGCTCTATATCATTATCATGAAAGTTTTCATCAATGCTACACTTACTTGTAGAATTGGCATTACCAATTGTACCATTACAGTGTTGATCACACATGTCTTTTCAAATAAAATATTTAGTTCATATCCATCATTTTTTTCTTGTGAGCTTTCATAAGTATTGTCATCATTTTCCTTGTTGGAACACTTTCCACTTGAAGAAATTAATTCTACCTTTTCCTCATGAGAGAAATCATAGTCACTAGGGCTGCAAGTAGAATTGAAATCATCGTGATCACCCATACAAGAATATTTTTCAAATAGTTGCAAACTTTCATTTACAATAGCATTGTTCTCATCATGAAAACATGAAACTTTAGAATTAGCATGATCTTCAACTGTATATTCAAAGTCCATAGAAGAGAAAATACTTTTAGTTTCATCTGCATCATTGCAATCTTCATCTAGGTATATTTCTTTTGTGGGTTGTTCAAAAACAACTTCCTCGTCACCTAATGATGCATCATTCTTGTCTTCCACTATACCATCTAGATCTATAGGACTAAGTCTTGAAAAAGTACCATCACATAATTGAGTTAGAAGATTACTTCCATATTTATCTATCATTTCCTCAATGATTGAAAGTCATTGATATATGCATTTAAGGCTAGGGAGATTCAAGTGAATTGGCATGGTACTTAGACATAGCTCAAGTCTTTCACAAAACAAATCAATGCAAAATGATTCATCGGGTCTTTTTTATTCTGGTATAGAAAGCAGAAATTTCATGAATCTATCATGAAAATCATAGATGGATTCATCATCAAACCTTTCTATATCACACAATGCATCAATAGGTGACATAAGTTCAACCTCATTTTCAGATTTCTCATCATATACTTCTTGGTTATGCAGATTTATTTCTTCAAACAAGAATTCATCATTCACTTCACCAAACTCATCCATGAACAGTTTATCAAGCTCTTGCCATGAACATATGGAATGCATTGGTACACTAGAAAACCAATATTTAGCAGTATCTTCTAAAGTTCTTACAAAAAAATTCATGGTAGCATCTTCCTCTACTATTTGACAATCTTTCATTACATCAAGAAAACCTTGTACATGTTGTGATGTTGATTCTTGAAAACCTCCTCTAAACTTAGGAAAATATTCATTAATTCTTCTTGGGATAGAATGTGGGTAACCTTGGATTTTTCTAAAATCTAGAGGCTCGTATCTCTCATTAGTGAACACTTTCCTTTGAGGACAAGGTTGTGTTCAAGGCATGATACTACAACCTGTAGAGGGAGAACTAGCACAATAATACATTTTTACAAATAAATAATTTATTACCTTTACAATTGTTCAATTCCAATATCCTTTTCAAAATATTCTACTTTCTCATGTCCCATTTCTACTAATACCTCAGAGTATTGGATAAGGGACAATATTAACTAGAACATTTGTTGAAAACCTTCATATAGGAATATTACAATAGAAAAATACTGGGGAATTGTTTCAACCAACTATTCTGATGTAGAAACTTATGTAGAGTCACTACCTCTTTGAAAGAGGAAAAAAATTTCAAGCAGTAGAAAGCTTCTTCCAAGATCTAAGTATCTCTGAGTTCTCTCCACCAGCAGAGCACTAGACTTCAAGAATACATCAAAAAAATTGCAACAATCTCCTTCAAGTATACAAGTCCTTGGATCATTTTGACCCAAAACTTTAGATTAGCAAACTGATTGACTCTTTAAGGTTGGATGATCTTCTATCAAAATATTCTCCAGTTCTCCCTAGCAGAGTCGCCAATCTATTGGTTCACAAATCAACAAATGCAGTGAGTCCTAAAAAGTAGCCACTCTCTCATATTCAGACTCAACGGGTTGATGTGGCCAACGAACAACATTTAGTCAAAGAGATTGAAATCTTCTACACTTTTGGCTCTATTAAACCAAGGAGGGTAATCCCAACAATATATTTATAAATACTTGTGTGCTAAAGTACCAAATGCACTGTAAACAGATGGTTCTCCTCTAATTTTTTGAAAGACACAGTACTCTAAAGGCTTGGCTAACCTCTACAATAATGTATCATTTAAACATGAGAGATGCGATTCATTGAAATGAGCTCAACACACAAACAAAATGGGACTGATAAGTAATATGATTTTAATTTATAATCATTGTTTCTAAAATGTCTCAGGCTTTGTGATAGGTTAGTGCCTAATCATGGGCCATGGAGTCTAATATAAAACTATAACAGAGATCCTATCAGCAAATTAAGTTCAACCAATGGATTTAAAATATGTTAATGCCTTGCATTAACAAACCCACTCTTATTGGCACCATAAAGTTCTACTCACCAATCCCACTTGTACGCTCAAGATTACAGTGATTTGATCAAAGTAATTCAACTCTTTACTTGAAAGAGAACCATGGCCAAATAACACAATCACAAGAAAGTTGTGATGACAAACTCAAACAATCCTTGATATATTGAATTCATATAATCAAAAGTATACAAATCTGGAGACAACTTTACAACAGTAATATAATGTTACACAAATTGGCTAACATTTGCTCATAAAACCCAACTGTTACAATTTGCATACTCCATTTACAACTCAGACTTAACACTACTCTACCTTATTCACCTAATTCAAAATTTTAGAACCTGTACAAAAGAGAAGATGAAGAAAGATGTAGAAGCAGAAGAAGTCCTAGAATCCATTTGTGAAAGACACCTAACATCTTTAGCTCCCTTGATCTATAACTACCCTTTTCTTGTTGAAGAAGTTTCAATCTGCTAATATTCCCTTATCAAAAAAAATCATCATTCTCTCCATTCAGTTTTTTACCCACATTGAAAATTCCTTTACTTGCAAAAGACTTCATCTTTTCTCTATCTGTTGTAGAAAGCCCTTGCATTTTTACTTTGTTGTAGAAAAAAATCTCACTTACATATTCACTACTTGCTTCATCTGCAGCTCAAAGCTTTTTACTTTCATGGTGAAAAAACCTTCATTTCTGAAAATCCCCATTTACCTGTGTATTCACCCTTTACTTTTACTTGTAGCTCAAGTTTCTTATTTTCACAATGAAAAATCTTCACATTTCACAAGGAAATGAAAATCCCCATTTACTAGTGAACTTTACACTTTAAAAAATTCATCAAATAATAATATTTGACATTTGCCACGGGCCCCCACCATGCCTTTGCACAAACACTATCCATTGCACATCTCTAATGTACTTAGAGAAAGAAAAATATAATAGTGTTGGGAGATATTCACTTTATCAAGCAATAAAATAATTACCCGTGAGATTTATATTTTAAATTCCCAACATTTAAATTTTCACCTTTATATCAGTGAAGGGTTTTAAAATTATTTTATTTGGGAAAAAATATTTACTCGAGCCTTCATACTAAATCTCCAGCAACAAATAAAATTTTTATTTTATTTGTGAAGTCCTTTTTTTATATCGGGAAATTAAAATTTCATTACTTGTATTTAACTTTATTTCCCTAGCAACTCCAAGATTCACTTTATCTACTCACTGAAAGCTTTAAAAAATTTATCCACCAGTGAAAAACCTTATTCTCGTACATTTCCTAACCACCATCACACATCTCCAATTTGGTGTATGAGATGAAAATGAAATTAGCAATGGGCGATATAAAAGGTTTGACATCACATATTGCGAATGCAGGAAAGAAAAGAACAATAGATCAGTGATGGGAGATAGATGTCCTGCAAGTTCTCAATGAACTCTAGAGGATTTAATTAATTTTTATCGGCTTCATTTAACTGTGCATTACCCTTCACATACTTTTTCACCATTAAAATAACCCCCAAATGATAATATTTGCAAATTACCATGTGCCCACCATTCTTTCATTACTTTGAGCCTTGTTGTGATACCATCACACATCGAGGATGAGTAGAAGAAGTAAAACAGAATAGCGATGGGAGATGCACGACATCGCATATTGGGAATGCAGTGTGGAGAGGAAAATGTCAATTAGTGATGGGCAATGGACATAGCAGCCATCACTCATCGCTAATTCCTTTTTGCATTCCAAACTCAAAACTGCAACACAAAACTTTGAAAATTTAATAAAATTTGTCTTCTGCCAGAAAGCTTCAATTAACCTGCCCAAATGAAAACTCATCACTGGAAAACATTGCATCTTTGATTTGTTGCTTCATTTGCACTTCAAACTTGCAATGGGTGATGAATTGTTGTGCAACTGTGAAAGCCATGAAAGCTGCCTCTGGACCAATCAGAAGCAAGAATTAAACTTGTTTGTCCTCTAGAACATTTGAAATACATTTCCAATTTTCCCAAAATGCATTTTTCATATTTGTATAATGTTTAAAATATTCACAAATATTTTAAACATAAACATTTAAAACTTTAGAAAAAATGCAAATTTTAATCACACTTGTGATCCAAATGGAAAAATTTCACTAGACACAAACAATGACCCCTAGAGCCATGATTTTTTGTGTGCGGCCATAATCAATTATTTAGAGAAAATCCATTTCCTTAAATTTTTTCCAGCCATAAAAAATAAAGTACCTCCTTTGTAAATTAGCCCCCGGGATGTGTTTACCACACCCGAAATGCATTAAAATAATGCATTATATGAGCTCCATTTTTTTATGAAAATGGAGTTGTAGATGTTTTAGACCAAGAAAAGAAATGGGTTGTCCTTATATTTTGAAATTTTGAAACTTTTTGGGACACCATTTTTGGTCTTGTCGTGATCAGAAAATGATTAAATAACCCATCAGAACTTATCCTAGAGGTGCTAAATTGAATAGGCATGTAGAAATTTGACTCAATAATTCAATTCAAAAGACGGTTTGACAAAAGAGATCTTGAGGTGAAATTTATTCAATGTCAAAGTTGCTCAGTCAGCCATTTCTGCAACTGCACCTGTTCAGAACTGATCATTAAAGCTCACCAAGTTTCCTCCTGGAGAACTACCACTGGAAACATAATTTCATCTAGGTACATTGAGTATGTGTGAAAAATAGATTTTCTTCAGTCATTATTCTTCATGAGATATTAGGGATCAAAGTTGATCACCTTGAAACGTTGTCAAAAATGCAGATGTAAAACTAAACAAATTGCATTTGCTTTTGATCTCGAAAAAATAGAAAATCTGATCTTTAGACTCTGAAATAAGATAGGGGAGTACATGAATGTATAGAAAATGGAGAGAAAGAATCCATTTGTCATGACAATCATCTAATTTCAAAATATAAGCTCAAATAGGAGGCCACTTTGCAGAACTGAGAATTTACAAACAGTAGAAGTGTCAAAGTCCTCTAGCCTTGCTTTTCAAAACATTATCAAAACTCATCATGGGAAGCTAAAAACTGACATGCACGTTCACATATATCACATGGGTGTGTCCACAAATGGATTTTGCATGAAAATCAACTGGATTCAAATTGTGACCCTCCAAAGTAGGTCACTTGGCCAGATTTTTTTAGGGGCACTTCTGAGTGTGCAAAGGCAAAATTTTCAATATGGGCACTTTAAATTTGAAAATTTGAAGGTGCCAATAGGTTGATGCATACTAGATAGAAGTACATTTCAAGGTTGTAGATTTGGTTCTATCCCATCTCAAAAAGAAGAGATTTCCCAAGGGAAAATACTCCAAGTTGCAGATGAAGAAGATTGGGCCTTGTAGGGTTGTTCAAAAGTTTGGTTCCAATGCATATGAGATTGAGTTACCAAGTGGAATTGGTATTTCACATATATTTAATGTGTCTGACTTGTACCCTTTCATAGGAGATGTTGTTATAGGTAATGAAGCAGGTTCCCAAGAATTTGTAGATGATGAATGGATCCAAGACCTTCCACCTAGCAAACCTCTAGAGTTGGAGTGCATCCTTGATACCAAGGAACTCAAAAAGACAAGAAACACAACATATCTTTAATACTTGGTCAAATGGAGGGGTCTTCCTATGGAATATGCTACTTGGATGTTTGAAGTTAATATTATCAAGCATGGATATATTGTTGGAGACCTACACTCAAGTGTGACTTGAGTTTTCATCCCCTTGGGTGTCTAGTGCAAGGGCATTAGGGGACTCATAAGCATACCTTTGTGTAATTTTTGGTTTTTAGGTTGTTTTTAGGGGACTCATAAGCAACTTTGGAAAAAATGTGTCAAAACGGTGTTTGAGAATAGTTGGAATTGATGGGAAATGTATAAATTCACCCTCCAAACTTGAATGAAGGGTTGGAGACATTGGTTTTGAAGTTTTGGTGAATGAAAGCAATCATTTTATGTGCATTTCTAATGTTGTAGACTTGTTCCTTCAATTTTTATAGCCTATATGATCCATATTTTGGTCTAAAATTGATTGGCTTGTGTTGGCATGTGAATGTTCTTTCATTTGCTTCTTGTGGCATCAATTTTCATCAAGTAAATTGAAAGTTATTGCATTTTCTTTAAAAACTGCCAAAACCCTACCTAGGGTAACCAGAGAGGAGAAAAAATGATGTAATTCAAATTTACACCTATGGGAAATCTCCAAAATGAGTGGAAAGGTCTGTGTAAATGTAATTTATCATATTTCAAACTTGCAGGGGCCCAAGGAAAGGTTTAGCATGTGCTTGGTTCACCAGTAGGTCTTATATTTGATGTATCAAACTGTGTAGCAGCAAAGGCAAGGAAGAGTTGAAGAGCCAAGGTTTGATTTTTGTTTGTTTTTTATTGGCTATTGTAGAGGGATGTGGAGAGAGGTCTTGCAGACCTAGACCAAAATTTTTGAACATTTCTTTTGAAGGATTGACTTAATTATGATTGACTATTCCAAGAGGACTGAATTTTGCAATCATAGGTATGTTGTTAGTGTCCAAGCAAGATAGAGTTTTGTGTGATTCTTGAGATTGAATACTATATGGAAACACCCTTAGAATGTTGGGAAGAGGCCTCCAAGTTAGTGATTGATGGTTTGAAACAATCTATGTAGGTTCGGCCTTAATCCATTAAAAGTTATCTCTCCTAAGAGCATCAATGGATATTGTGTATGAACATCTTATCATTGTTGAGTTGTGGTTAAAGGAAGGTCCTTCCCTTGCATGCAGAATGGATGTTAGCGTGGAGTTAGTGGAGACAAAGAAAGATTGATATTTTACTATGGTAGGCTTTGCATTGAATCATCATTGAGTGGTAAAATATGATAAATGGACAATAAACACCATGATATGATAGATCAAGGTGTGCAAAGTCATCCACTTGCGAAAACAGACAATTGCAAACAAGGAATGTCCTAACTTATACTAAGGGAAAAGTTTCCCAAGTCTTTTTTCCAAGATAATCCACAGACAACAATCAAAGAAAAGATGAGTCATGAGACATCATCACTCCTCTAAATCCTCTGTGGGACATCCAGTAACATGACCCAAAATCCAAATTGGAAAGATAAGACAAATTAGACCAACAAATTCAATTGTCACGTAGAGTGTTTTCTATCATGTGTTTGTCAATATGTGATTGACTAGGTGATTGACAGGTCAATTGTTTGATAGTGATTGGTTTCAGGAGAGGAAACATATCATATAAGATGTCAAGTCTTGTTTCAATCATGTAGCCACTTGTATAAGGCAATGACAAAGTTTGATAGTGACAGTTTCTGGTTTTAGGAAGGACACATTCTATATAAGATAATTGACATGGTTGATTGTTTTGATGTTGATGTTTCTTTGATGTTTGATTGATTTGACTTGAAGACTTGTTGGATATTTTGGCTATTGACTCATGACTTGCCTAAGGTTTTGATGATTTTTTGTGTCTGATTTATTATGACCAACTCAACAAACCCTAAAGGACTGACCTAGGGCCTTAGGGGAACATCAATTGATGGCATTGCCTACGTAACAATGCATAGAGACCTCATAGTTTGACATGACTTGAATTTTTTTTCTTAACTAAGGACTAGCTTATGATTGAATTTATTCGACAAACCCTAAGAATTGACGTAGTGCCTCAGGGGCTCATTGACTGATGGCTTTGCCTACATTATACAATAGAGGCAATGTAGTTCAACTAGACCTAGACTAGCATGACTAACTCTAACTCTATTTTTGAGATATTTTGAAGGTTTTTTAGATGCTTTTGGATTTTGATATGTTCTGATTCCTTTGGATTTTTTGAAATTTTTTTTATTTTTTTTGGATTGTTAAGAATATTTGATTTTTTGTCTTTTTGGGAATATTTTATTTTTTTGTCTTTTTGGGAATATTTTTTTTTTTGTCTTTTTTTGATATAGGGACCTCTAATCACGAGTGTTGAATCCAATGAAGACATAGGTTAAATGCATTCCCTCAGTTGGTTATAAAACCAATCTAGGAGGGGTGGAATGGGATGAGTTTTATTGTGAGTGGATGTGAAAGGCGAAAAGATGCATAATGACAATCATTCTAGGCTATGAGAAGGACAAAAAAGCATTATTATGGGTGACAAGGAAAAGGAAAAGTATGGATTTATTATGATTGAAGAGGAAATCTAGATAGAATGATGATAGATGATAGAGTGAAGATCAACTACACATGACATCTATTTACCAAGTTTTCACCATGGTACTTATCCAAAGCACCACCAAAGAGGTTTTCACTATTGGATGGATTCTTTCTCTTTACTATTTTTTTATTTTTTAGTTTTTTTGCTGTCACCAAGATGCTTGTTTTCCAAGTTTAAATTTGAGTGATGATTTTTTATCTTTTTTATTTTTATTTTTTAGGTTTTGACATGGCTCTTCTAAAGCTAGGTGTAGAATTTGCACAAGTGCAAGTTGTTGATAGGATTTGATAATGGTTCACCTTCAGGAGTTGAAAGCCGATAAGGTCCTGATCCATAGACTTTCATGATGATGTAGGGACCCAACTAATTTGGTTCAAACTTGCCTGGTTTTTCTCATTCTTCTTGATTCTTAGGGTTTTTCTATTAAGACTGGGTAACCAATGTCAAAATGTTAGACCAAAACTTCCTTGTTGTAGCTATGATGAAAATGATTTTGATAAGCTTGCAAATGGACCAATATGTTTTGTCTTTTTTCATCTAACAGTTCCAACTCATGTAATTTGGACACACAATACTCTTCATCATCAACAAGCCTTTGCATGGAAACCCGCAAGGAAGGCAACTCGACCTTAATAGGTAAGATGGCCTCAAAATGAAAGAATAGTGAATATGGGGTGGCTCTTGTAGGAGTGTGGATATTGGTGTGGTAGGCTATAAGGCGGGATTAATCTGAAGGTGCTAATTATGACCAGTGTCATTGACAGTCTTTTTTAGGATTTTGATAATAGTTTTGTTAGACGCCTCAACTTGGTCATTACCTTGTGGGTAGTATAGAGTGGAAAAATGGTGTTGGATATGGAGTTTTTCATACAGTTGGAAGACATCTTGGTTCTTAAATGGATGGCCATTATCAGTGATAATGGACTAAGGGACACCATATCGATAAATGATATAATTAAGAATAAATTTTGAGATTTGTTTGCTAGTGATGTATGTCATGGGAATGGCTTCAATCCATTTGGTAAAGTAATCATTCATGGTGATAATGAAGTTATGGCCATTGGATGAAGTGGAATGGATTCTACCTATGAGGTTGAGTCCCCATTTGGGAAAAGGGCCATGGTGATGTTATCAATTGAAGTTATTGAGCTAACACATGTATCAAGTTTCCATGAATCTGGCATTGTCAACATTTCTTGACAAAATGGTACGAATCTCATTACATCATGGGCCAATAGTATCCTACTCTCATGATCTTCTTGGCTAGAGTTAGACCTCTAGAGTGGGCTCCACATATACCTCCAAATACTTCTCATAAAAAAATTTGTTCTTCCTTGGTATCGAGACATCTTAGAAGGGTTTTATCTTGTTACATCGGTAAAGGGTGTCACTGATGATGTTGTATTTGAAGGCTTTGCAAATGAAAGTCTTGCATTGGTTAGCAAATAAGTCAAGCAGAATGATTTGGTCATGAAAATATTCATAAATTTATTGTTACCAAGGGGAGTTAGGACCAACAAGTTCACATACCATATCATACTTGGGAATATCAAAGGTGAGGACCAATAGCTATTCTACCAAGAACTCATACTGCCGCACATTATCAAGAATATCAAAGAGGGAACCAATGGTTTCCATTGCATTTTTTGACTTATTTTGAATGTGAGGGACTTGCAAAAAGAGGATGTTGTCAAATTATTACATAAAATTATCAACCATTCTCTTATAGGGAGTGAGATTTTTGTCTTTTGTGTCATAATCATCATTAACTTTTCGGATTACCAATTGTGAATCACCATATACATGAAGAATTTTTATTTTCTATTTGGTGGCCATGTGTAGTCCTATGAGCAAATCCTCATATTCTTCTAAGTTATTTGTGTAAGGGAAAGAAATCTTGAATGATTTGGGTATGGTGTTGCCTTGAGGGGTAGTAAAAAATATGTCTACGCCTAAACTGTGACTTGTGTGGGATCCATCAAAGTATAACTTCCATGTGGCAAGAGTGTCCAATGTGAAAATAGACTCATCATGAAAGTCTGATATCAACAAGTGATCTATTTTGGTAGGTTCATCTGCAAGTTGGTCGGCTATGACCTGTCCTTTTATGGCTTTGCATTCAACACATTGGATGTCATATACACTTAGTATCATAACTAATTTTTTTAATCGATCTATCAATGTTGCTTTATTGAGAAAATACTTCAATGGGTCAATTTTAGCCACAAGCTCTATCTAATGATTAAGCATATAGTGCCTAAGTCATTGAATAGAAAAAACTATCGCAAGGAAGGCATGTTCCATAGAACTATAGTTGATTTTATAGCCCACAAGTGTTTGACTAATAAAGTAGATTGCTCATTCTTTGCCTTCATCATCATTTTTTGCAAGTAATGCCCCCAGTGTGAATGTATTAGTTGATATGTAAAGTATAAGATGTCATCCATCAATAGGTGGCATCAAGATTGGTAGTGTTAACAAGTAATCCTTAATCTATTGGAAAGCTTCTTGACACTTGTCTGTCCACATAAACGGTACTCTCTTTCTAAGAAAGTGCTAGAATGGTTGACATTTGTTTGCAAGTTGCACTATAAACAATCTAATGGATTGGAGTCTTCCTTGTAATATGTGTAGCTGAATGATGGTGGTAGGTGGTGGCATGTCTAGTATGGTTTTAACTTTAGTTGGGTCAACTTCAATTCCTCTTTTGGAAATGATGTAGCCTAGGAGTTTCCCAATGTCACTTCAAATACACATTTCTTCATATTTAGACATACCTTGTATTCTTCTATCCTTTTGATGATTTTTTATAGTACTCATAGATGATCACCTCATATTAATGATTTAGCCAATAAGTTATCCAAATAATCCTCCATGAGAGTGTGCATTACGTCATGAAAGTTTGTGTTCATTACACATTGATATGTGGCCCCAACGCTTTTCAGTCCAAAAGGCATGACATTCCAATAGTATGTTCCCCAAGGGCATGTAAAGGTTGTCTTTTTTTATCTTCAATTTCTATTCTAATTTGGTTGTATCTTGAGAAGCCATCCATGAGGGACATCTCGTAGCTTGTTTTCAAGTCCACAATTATGTCAATGTTTGGTAGGGGAAGGTCATCCTTTGGACATGCCTTATTCAAATCTCAAAAATCAATACATATGTGGATTCCTCCTATTGGTTTTTTCACTGGTACAAAGTTAGAAATCCACTCAGTATAGTCAATAGGATGAATGACCAACAAGGAAATCTTGGGATGCATCTTCCCAAGTTTTTGCTTCACTAGTTTGGCATAGAGGAACAATGGAAAATGGTGTAAAACCAACTCAAGATCTAGGCTAGGAATATTGGTTGATGACCAAGAAAATTTGATATGGCTCTCTATGAAAAAGGTATAGAACTCAGGTAGTTTTGATTTTGTCAGTGACACTGCAAAGTGGAAAATTTTAGGATTTATTTCTATTCCTGTATTGACTTCCATAGTCAATTCAACGAGCATAGGTGAATTATCTTGGTGTTTGGGAAGTGTGTCCAAATCTCCATCCTTGGGCACCTCATAGAGGTTTTCACCCTTGGATGCGTCCTTTCCTTTTACTTTTTCATAGTCAAGAGGTGCCTTATAGTTTTCACCTAGAGACCTTTCCTTTTTTATTTTTCATTTTCATTTTTTGCAATAGGAGGGGTGGAAAAACTCCCCAAAATAGGTTGTAATTTCCAAGTCAATGGTAAAACCATCTTTATGATCTCCACTAGGGATTCCTTCATGTAAGCAAATCAACTCAATGATTGCTTCATTTTTTTCAAAAAAATCTAGGATGGGAGGTCCTTGTTGGTCCCAATCAATCAGTTGTGGGTACACTAAGGGCATGCCATCATTGGTACTATTGAGGTTTAGAGTTAATAAGGTAAATACAAAGGTATTTTTAGGATCTTTTGTCATGGTGTCGAATAGGCCAAGTTCTTTAAATGTCTCTACTAGGCCATAACCGCTAGATGTGTAAGAGTCAAGGGAGTCAATCTCGGTATGATAGTCACTGGATGTCTTAGATGTCTCAATGTCCTCAGTCAAAAATATCTTAGTACGAGAAGCACCTATCTTTAATGGTTTAAACCCTAGCCTCAAGTTCTTTGGTCTTCCAAATGGTAGAAAAGGTTATGTCATTCCATTTTTGTTTAAGCCAAGTTCGTTGTGTCCATCATAACCTTTGTTTTTCATGATTTTGAAACATTTTCTATATTGTTTAGTAGGTATTTTCTTGGGTGGGATGGCTTCTTCTTCTTCTCTATACAACCAAGAGGTAACATATTCTTCATTGATAGCTTCCTTACTTAGATCCCCCTATTTTATGAAAGTTATCATGGGAGATACTTGAATAGTGACCCTAGATTCTCTCTTGACTATTGGCAGTTTTTCATCTGACTTGGGTGGTGCAAGTAGTTGACTAACATGATATGATGATTTCATATGATATTCACCACATCCCTTGCCTTGGACCTCAATTTTAGGATCGAGCAGTAAAGTTTTGGAGGTGGATGCTTTGGAAAAGGTGGAAGGATCAATGTAGTGAGATGAAATGGATGACGAAGCTTCCCAATTTATTGGCACTTGTTGATTGGGTGTTCCTCTCAAATTGTTGCAATATTTAAATGGTTGGCCAAGAAAGAAGATTATATGGTAGGTCTCGGTCCAAGACTTGGAATGTGGTGTCTATTACAGTGGGCCCAACTCTGATTGGTATTATTATAACACCCTTGGAGGAGCGTTTTTCATCATCATGGGATTTTATAATAATGCTCTTTGTCATGTCCACACAAGCTTGAGAGAATCCCAATGCCTTAACCAATTTAAGGGTGTAAATATTTAATCTCGCTCGTTTGATTTTATATTTATGGACAAAGACTTTGAGGTGCAAGGGTTCATTGTGATTGGTCTTTTGGGTTTAATAATCTTGGTCTGAGAAAGTGACATGGTGAGTATTAGCCAAGTACCCACCATTTCCTAGAAATGATTGACATGAAGGTCAGTGGTGATGGTAGTTTCTTGTAAAGCTTCAAGTCAAGAATGGCCCTGTACTCGTGAGATATACAAAGCATCTCAAGGATGGAGATTTTCATAGGTGTTTTCCCCAAATGATCTAAAAGGTTATTTTATGATTTTTGTTATTGTTTTGGGGGAGAACCTTGTACAATCACCTTGGTTTGACGCATCTTTACAACACATTATGGC
Organism: Sequoia sempervirens; assembly: GCA_007258455.2. NCBI lineage: Eukaryota > Viridiplantae > Streptophyta > Pinopsida > Cupressales > Cupressaceae > Sequoia > Sequoia sempervirens. The sequence continues at coordinate 215,214,329 of VDFB02047230.1, forward strand.
AGCTTCTTGATGGTAATGATATTGACAAAATTGTCTATGACTCAAATTTGATGTATGGTAGTGTAGTCAAATGTGGCATTGGTATAGTTGGCATGATGATTGGTCTTTGAACCCAAATTAGAGGCCTTTCCTTTTCCATGGTCTTGCAAAGGATTTGTAAAAATTGTATGATCCTTATTTGAGGTCTATTGTTGACTATCCATTTTAATGACACCACTTTCAATGAAATCCTGAATGATTTTCTTAAGTTGTCTACATGATGAAGTTGATTGTCCTTTAATACGATGATAATTGTAGAAGGCATTGTTGTCCCACCATGAAGGTTTAAATTGCTCTGAGTCATAAGATTTTTCCTAAGGAAATTGAATGATTTTAGACTACAGGAGTTGTTTGAGGACTAACTCGATTGGTTCCCCTAAGGGAGTGTACTTGCGTCTTGTAGGAAATTTCCTTTAAGGTCTTTCTTCTTGAGTGTTTGATCAGGGGCACGTGGTGGGCTGTTTGATATATTAGGTCCTTTAAGTGTAAATGTAGGACCAACATGTATAGTCTTCATGTTGACAACTCCGTCATTGGTGTCCTTATTATGGGCCTAGTATTTTCTTTTGTCATTTGATGTACCTTGGGCATTTTGAGTCTTGTTGTATGTCTTAAGTTCCCCTTATGTAATAAGATCCTTCTCCAGTATGGTGCCTTTTTCCACTAGATTAGCAAATGTGGTGCAACAATGGGCTTGTATTTGATATTTGAGGTTGACGATCATTTTTTATATGAACATGACAATCTATTATTTCTTAAGAATGTCGACATGACAATGACTAGCCAAGCTCCTCCATCACTGAAATAATGTTATGAATGACTCACCTTCATATTGTTTTGTGTGACATAATGTGGCTATGTTGATGTCATTTTCAATGTTATAGACAAAGTGAGTGATAAATTTGTCGGCTAGTTCATCCCATGATTAGATGCATGTAGTTAGATGGGCGAACCATTCTAATGCTTGTCCTATGAGACTCCTAGGGAATGGTCTCATGAGATATGTTTGTTCGGATGCAATGTTTATCAAAGCTGTGTGGAATTCTCTTATATGTTCAATGGGATTTCCTTTACCTCTATACTTTGGTAATGTTGGTATGACATAGTTACGAGGAAATGGAGGCATATATATGCATCTATCAAAAAGGTATGGACACAACTCTTGTGTCAAGTAGGTCATATTGAGTGAGAGGTTTGTCTACTGTATTTGTAATTACATTGTGATAAAGGAAAATGTTTATGTTTTGTAATCCAATGTTTTGGGTGGATGAGTCGGTGTTGACTCAAGGTATGTGTAATGTGTTTTGGTTTGGGATGTTTTGATTTGGAATGTTATGATGAGTCGATGATGGAATTTGTGCTTGAGTTTGGATGTGTGAGGTATGAGTTAGACTTTGAGTTTGAATTTGAGGAATGTGTGAGGTTTATGTATTGGATTGTGTTTGAAATGAGTTGGGAGTATGTTGAGGTTGTGTGTTTTGATTTCTATATTAATGGAAATTCCCTTGTGTGTTTTGTTGAAGAATGTTTGTATTAGGACCTTTTGACATGTTTTCTTGAAGTGTTTATTAGTGTCTTGGACCCGCATATATGAATCTTTCTCATCTTGTTCCTACCAAAGGGATTTTATGATGATGCACCCATGTCCTTGGATGATGACCCAAATCGGTTAAATTTAGTCCCAAAGGGTTGTATCATTGGTTGTGTCATTGTTTGTGTCATAGATTGTGTCATAGCTTGTGTTCCAAATAGTTTCATGTGAATCATGGTAGAATCTTGTGTTGAGCCTCCTAAGGGAATTATAGTATTGATTTATGGGATAGAAAATTTAGGAGTGGATGTGGCATGTCCTTGAATTTGTGTGGTTTCTTTGTTAGGTGTCGGTTTTACTTGAAGTGTGTTGACATCAAAGACATGAGGAAGTTTTGCTCCATTATGCAATAGTTTTGATAAAAAAATTTGAGGGTCTAGGGCTACTATCTCATCCACAAATCATGCCACATTATGATCTTGGGTGGTTTTCTCTACCTCATCCTCAATCATATCCTTGATTTTATATTTTTCAAAAGGAGTATGAGGTCTAGGTGCTTCATTGGAGGAGGAGCCAAAGTTCATGTTACTAGTGTAGTTGTAAAGGTCATCATCATCATCATAGAAGAAATCCATTTCATTTCTCTTCCTTTGTGATCTTGTTTGGACCATAAAAGGACCTGTAAGTGTGATGAATGTGAGGTGAAGCCTAAGAAATAGTAATGCAAAGGTATGACTAAGACTAGGGTATTCAACTATAGTATGTTTTTGGATTTTTCAAAATATAGGGGATGCCAAATGATAACGTACCAAGATAAAGAGTCAAGTTGCATTTTAACCAACCTAGTTTATGCTTAAGTACATTGGTAAACCTTACATTAACTAACCAAATTTTGAATAATTTTTTAGAAATTTTTAAGTTTCAAGTCCATATCGCAATCACGAGCCCAAAAACTAATGCATCGGAGTCATTGCCTAGAATGTCGCATTTGTCTAGAATTCATGAAAATTGCTTTGTTGAATATATTTTCAATTTTTTCTATTGCTTTTCAATTTCTGGTTTTGTTTTTCATCTTCTAACATCATATTAGTTTATGGTTTTGTCAAATTTGGTCAGATTTTTAGTGTTTTGTAGCTTCCAAGTTCTACGACACAACTGATAGAGGCTTCACCGCAATCATTTTCGACCATTCACCATAGTCGCCATTCTAGAAGTTGTAGTTGACATTTCCTACACCTTGAGTGATTTTGGGAATCAAAAAAATGTCTTGACATTTGCACTATTATACCACACATTTTTTTTTGTTTAAGGTTAATGAATGCTTGTTAGTGTGAGTCAATTACAATGTGTATTCTCCTCACACTTTGAGTGATCTTGGAGCTCAAAAACATTGTTCTTGTCTTTTTTTTGTTATACCCTATTAGAGTTGACCTACCAATGTGGGATACATTTGTCTGAAGAACTCCTTGTTGGCCTCAATCAGTTTTTCCCTCAAATTAGTTAAGGTGAAATCTAAGTCCAAACTCATTGCCCAGTCATTTCACTTGTTGGGAGGTAAGTCCTCAAGTTGCAAATAAAAGACAAACTAGGTAGATGCCCATCCTTTATGATTGAATTTTTATTAGCATCAAGCTTGATGCAAGGGATGCACATCATACCTTGAAAGTTACTCACCATATGGCACACTTGAGATGAGACAAAAATCCTTGGCATTGCATAAGTTACTTGTTTATACTTGTAGCTTTCGAGGGAGAGTGATTTGGGTTATGCTTCCATTCCCTCCTCGACATTGCGTAAGTTACTTGTTTATACTTGTAGCTTTCTAGGGAGAGTGATTTGGGTTATGCTTCTATTCTAGGAGGCCCTTATCTATCCTCTCTCAAAGACAAGAGTTGCAAACGACCCTAAAAAGGTGTCCCTCACTTGCATTGATAGAGATTCTAAGGTGTGGGCCCGAGGGTCATGCCATTGGCCATTGACTTTAGGATAGACAAGTGTTTTATGTGTGTGATTTGTCTTTGATTTGTGCTAGACCCATGGAGTTTGAGGTTAATAATCTTCACACACATTATGATTATAAACTTTGACACTCAAACCAACCAAGACACTATTTTCAAATTGTTTTTTGTGTTTTCACTTAGCAAATTTCACAAAAAAAAAAAATCCAGTCAAAATTAGTCAAACTAGGAAAAAAAAAATTCACCACAATTGTCATTGAACACCACAATTGCTTCTTAGAACATCACAACTATAAAAAACTAGAACACTATAATTGCTAAATTTTTTAGGGAATTCTAGGATAGTTTGATTTTTTATCAAGTTTTGATTGCATTCTTTTCATCAAACCACAGGCTTGCAAGTTCTAAGCTTTGTCATTTTATTTCATTTCATTAAATTTCCATTTTCATCATACATTAGTAGAAAAACAATAATAAATGACTAAAAAACTACTAAAAATTACATATAAATGATTAAGTTTGGTCATGTGACCATTAGTAATTTATTATCGATCATTTATAACATGACCAAATTTATGAACTAAACCACTTTTAGTCATTTATTGATTATTTGAATTGATCAATTTAGTAGTATATTTAGTCATTAATTTAATCGTTGATTGTTGTTAACTGGTTATTTATTTAGTCATGGTAGTCATTAATTATCGTCAATTGGTAGTATATTTAATCATTTTTATTCACTATTTTCCATCCATTGGTAGTACGTTTAGCCATTTGTATTAACTGATTTTCATTCATTGGTAGTATTTTTAGTCATTTTAATCATTATTGTGTCATCAACTAGTCATATATTTAGTCATTTTAATTTTTAATTGTCGTCATTTGGTAGTTTATTTAATTATTTTTGTTCATCAATTTATGTCAGCTAGTAATATATTGATACATTATTTATTAATTGCATAATCATTATACTTACTACTAGTTTAGTAGTAAATTTGTATTTATATGATATGAATAATTTATTAAATACCATAAATTCTATAATGTAGAAATAAACATATTATTAAACTTAAATTAAAACATAAAAGCAAATAAAAATATTACATATATGAACAAGCTACAACATGCTAAAAGTTAAAAGATTGATTCAACATCATGATAAAAAAGGTAATTTGTAATAAAAAAATATGATGCAATTTTGATGAACTGTAAGATGTTCATATATATATCAAAAATGTCAAATTCTAAGAGTTTCCAACTCTAAGAGTACACCATGATAAAGATTCTTGAACAACACATTCAAACTACTACATAAGGCAGTGGGCCAAGTTGTCTAATAGCTAGTACATGATAAAGACCAATTATGTCATTTTATGTAAATATTTTAGTGGCCACCATTGGAAGGTTCCTTCTTTCTCTTTCAAATGGATAGCTCCATCTATTTTGTCTTCATAAACAAATGATGTGTTACTTATGACCTTTAAAATGTTTATATTTGCATCTCCTGTTCCTTTCAATTTGACTCCATGTATAATATATGGTGAGTGAATCCGTCCAATACCCATAGTAGCACCATCAAATGAATCCAACACCCCAACTTTATCCCCTTCTTAGAGTTTATCAATACATTTCTATAAAAATTTAGAAAAACATAATATATTGAAATATAAAACATTTGATAACACATAGATAAACATTCAATAAATATTTATAAAAAACTAGAAAATGATGATAAGAAACCTAAAACCATGCACCTAACATATTAAACAAAAATTAACTTCCTGATTTATTTTGACATCAGTTGAAAAGTGTTGTCTTTCAGTTTTTACAGTTGTATGTAATGTCTTATACCTTGGAATAAATCAAATTTTGTATATGTTTTTATTTTATTTTGTTGAATAACAAAGAAGCAACTTTTTACTTTGAAAAAAACTAACCCATTGCGAGGTACAAACAAATAGAGAGCAAGACTACAAGAGTGCTAAAAATATACAAGTACTCCAGAAAGAGACTTGGATTGGCAATGAAGTCCCTCTAACTGAGGACTATGACATCTTCAAACACAATGCACTAATGTATTGTCAAAATTTGTGTATGCACTCTATTACAACTAAGCTTTTTCGGCATGATCATGTTTGATGGTGGTTAGCCTATTTATCAGACTCTCGTAGGCTAACAGGTTGGGTTAGAGGGTCAGTGGTACTTTCTGGAGAGTTTGATCGTTCTGGTTTTCAGAGCCCAGTGATTGGTTCACAGCAGGCGTTGGCAGTGCAGGAGTCGATCGCTTCTGACGACACAGGATTATATGGTGTTTTGAGTGAGTTATGGGTTTTTAAGTGATATTAAATATTAATTGATTTAATATTTAATTATAAAGTCAAATTGACTTTATATTTTTAAATCACTTAAATATTCTTTTAAAAGTGATTTTAGATCTTAAATCACTTAAATGAATAAGTGCGCCGAGTATTTAATTCATAAACTATTGAAATGGATTAAATGTTATTTTAAAAGATTTTAATATCCCAAAAGTGGCATACTTTCTTGGAATGCGTGCCTTTGCATAAAAGGGCATTTCTGGTAATAGAAACTGATCTTTGACAATTTCACTTTGCCTTGTGCTATTTTTCCTGTGCATTCTCCTATGACTAGGGTTTGAACAATTTTTCCATTGAGGAATGATAACTCTTCAGTGTTGAGTGCTTTTGAGGCTGTGAAAGATCAACTAAATCAGTACAGTTGAGAGCTTCATACAGAGGTTCTACAGATACAGACAGAGATTATATATATTTAGATTGCTTGTTGTTTACAAATAAATGAGGGTTTCTTACTGGTGGCGCATCCTTCTTCAGAGTCAGGGGCTTCCAGTAGAGATTCTTTGCATTCTTTTCTTGGTCGTACGACCTACCTTGGATATTGTGCCTTTAGAGAGGCGTGTGAAGGGTTAGGCTGAAATGCCTCCCTTTTGTGTGTTTTTTGTCTTTCATCATTGGCGTCCAGCATTTTCAGAGGATTGTACCCAGTTTTGAGGCAGGAGAAATCACATTTGGAGATTTGGCGTGCTTATATGTTGGATTTCACCATTTCTGGCTATCAAACTGGAAAATTCTTTAATTAAATAATCTGGAGATATTCTGGTATGTGTATCACTTGCAATCTATTTGTCATAGTTAAATAATGCAATCTACACTTCCATTCTGAAGCAAATAGTGTAAATTTACATTTTTATGAGCATTTATGATGTGCGCCCCTTCTCTTCTGTCTATCAAACATTCTCTAAAAAATTAAATAACACATAAAGATTTAAGAAAATTTGGGTTTTGAGTTGAGAGCCAACAGGGCTCATCACAGTGGTATCAGAGCACACATCCTGCCAGCTTGTGGGGTTTGAGAAATTTATGAGGTCTCACAGAGAGGGTTTTGGCAAGTCCTATTTCAGAGGGGGTCCTAGAAATCAAAGAGGAGATCAAAATCCCTTCCCACCATTTCCGTTTGCAGATCAGGAGGAGGATTTAGATTGGGATAATATGGCGAACAGGGCAGGTGAAAGTTCTCACAGGAATTCTTGGGATGATGAGGACAGAGAAGCTAAAGATGTGCTCAGAGGTATGGTTGCAGGGTAGGAACAGGTGGCGACTATTCTGCAGCAACTCAGCACAAACGTCCAAAACTTAACAATTAATAGAGCTCAGAATTTGGATCATGATCATGAAGGTAGTATTCATAGAGAGCCTCAGAGAATTATAGATCCAGTACACAGCTATGAGAGAGCCACATATCCCACGTTCACCAGAGATGATGCTGAGGATGTGGACGAAGCTGAACAAGGGGGTGAGATTAATTTTGCAGATAATATTATGGTTATGCATGATGAGTGGGATAATTTTCCACCAAGGGTTAAGGAGCACCTTAACTTTGACAGATTCATGAGCCAGAAAAGAGAACACACCAGAAGCAGGAATGACAGGCGGCCTAGAAACAAGCAAAGTGATCTTAGATAGGCTACCAACAAACTAACCTTAGTTCACTATGATGGCAGTGGTAGAGTTATAGCACATGCCTGGGTGAGTAAGTTGGATACATTCCTGACACTACGTCCAATGCCAGAGGAAGATGCTATATGATTTGCAGCTCTCCACCTTGATGGCATAGCACATGACTAGTGGATTCATGGCATGGCTACACTGCACCATGATAGGATTACCTCGTACCAGGAGTTTACTGATAGACTAGTAGAGAGGTTTGATAGACACGATCCTGAGCTATTCTTCAGAGACCTTGCTCAATTGAAGCAATTGGGTAGCTTGGAGTCTTATATTGGTGAGTTCCAGAAGCTCTCGGTTATGGTACTACTCTGAATATCATGCACATACTTGTCGATTTTAGCATAATCACTATCAACATTGACATGAAGTTGTGTAACTTTGCAGAGAACTCTATTGGCAGGGCCTTTTTCTTTTTTATCCACTTTAATATATATAATTTCTCTACATGTGGTTTAATTATCATGCAAAAATTAATATACGTTAAGTAAAGAATGTAAAAGCTATAATTTTTTGTCCAAAAGAATAAAGAATGTAAAAATTATAATTTTTTGTCTAAAAAAATAATAGCAAAACATTGAGGCATATTAACTTATAACTTAAAAAATGAAAAACCTATAATTTTTTGTCCAAAAGAATATTTTAAGCATGAAGAATAAAAAATTTGGGACACATAACTGACAACTATTATATTACCTCTGTTAGCTCTCAAAAATGCAAGTTTGATCCACGAAAGGTTTCCAAGCTTTCACAATGTTTCAGGGTAATAGACAAGGCCAAATGAATTGAACCTTCTACTCTTTAGGTGCTGCCAGACCTAGGTAGGTATACCTACAACAATGAGGCAGACTTGACCTTTGTTTATTTCCCAAAATAATTTACCCACATAGGAAAACAAGAATGGATAAATGGATTTTATTTCAGTATAAATTGTATAAGCAATTTCAAGGCTAAAATATAATGGGTTCATATGAAAAAAAATGAAACTAAATAGTGGAATGGTAGATACCAGTGACTTATTGGGTGCACGGAGTCAAATGAAAATATGAAATGAATAACTTATTTTTGGAAGATTCTCAAATTGTTTGGCATACAATTTTAAGTTTATAACTTGTACAAACATGCAAGGATATGACTACTGAGTTCTTCTTAATGATCCAAATGAGATTTCCTAATTACTATGACTGACTAAAAGGACTTAATCTTTTCTTGAAAGAACCAATTAATCTAATCATATAGATACAACAAGTGTGCACCTATAAACTAAAAAATATCCTTGATATATCAGTTTAAATAATTAGAAAACATCAACCTTGGAGACAACTTCAACAATACTTTTAATTAACACAAAAAACAATTGATACCAAAAAAAATGTCACCACATCAAATAAATTCAATTGAAATCTACATTGTTTCAAACATGCATCATAGTCTCAAAATTGCAAAACATTCTATCCTACTATATTTTTTATTCGCTCTCCACTATTCCTTTCATTCATTACAAAAAATGGCATTTATACATCAGTAGCATGAAAGGACACGTCCCTTCGTACTCAAATCTAAGCAATCTTTTATTTGTTCAGGCCCTTACCAATGTTCATTGAACACCTACTAAGACATCCTACAATCTTATCAATGTTTAATGTCTCTATGACTACCACAGATCACATATCGCTATGTTTTCCTATAGTCTCAAGTGTATCGCTATGACTCTTGCTAATGAAACCTATCACTATGACTTTGTGAGTCAGGCAAACATTCCACAACTTACTTTGTGTCTTGTTGAGATATCTCCTCGGTTCATTTTCTGATCACCGAGACATAACAAATTTCCTATCGATGAAGCAACACTCAATATGACTCTCCTAGCTCTCACCAATGAAGTTTGTCTTGTCGATAAACAAAACATATCACCAAGTCTTCTACCAATGCAATCCCATTGGTGTGACATAGGGGGTTGACAAGACTTCATGACTTCATATCGATAACATCAAATCCACCTCTGCTTTATCAGCCAGACTGGATGAATACTACTAGACATCACTCTGATAGCTCAAGTCTCACCAATGATCAAACATATCGCCAAGGCTATACAATATTTTCATTGTGACATAGGGGATTAGTGAGACTTCTTGACTTCATCCCGATGACAATGATAGAACCCACCTTTGTTGTATCGGCAAGACCAAATGAATACTTTGGGGTATTACACCGAAAGCTCTCATCTCGATGACATGGAGAGTCGGCAAGACCTACATGAACTCACCCCAATAGTATCAATCGAATCTTCCTTTTCCTTATCGGTGAAACTGAACAAATGTTGCAGAACACTACTTCGATGACTCAAGTCTCACTGACACATCTCTTTATGCTTCGATCGGTAAGACACAAATAAGATCGTTATGACTTATATCGATGACTATTGTCTTGCCGATAGGATCCTACTATTGCTGAGACTGTGCATTGCCTCTTGCCGATATCAATCCTCAGATGAAAACTTATTGATATGACATTCCTGATCTCTTGCCGATAGACTACAAAAAGACATACATTAGTATAAAATGCTTTATGGATTGGGGAGACCCTCATCATTTCATGTTGATATGGTTTATAAGTTCAAATGCTTAGGGCCGGGTGAATTTTATGGGGCCAAATGATGAAAACTGAAAAAAGTATGGGAAAAAATGTTATACAAAGTGGATGGTATGGGCTTCTTAGGAAACTTACAAGTATAGATAGTCAAAAAAAATTTCAAACTTTTACAGTTCTAACAACCTCAAATTTAGCACAACTATAATTGTGTTGCACATTCTTGTCCAGCTCATCATGATCACTATCGATATCGACAACTTTGTTGACATCAAGGTGTTTTTGTTTTCATGCTATTTTGATAAAATTGTTTTGCATGTGGTTTAATCATCATGCAAAAGAATATACAAAGCATTCAATAATCAAGGAAAGAAGGCAAGCTATACATTTTTCCAAAAAACATTTTATAGATCACTCCAACAATAAAGAAACTGAGTTGGATTCTTCTATGCTCAAATTTCAATCTACATATTAGGAAACATTTGTACACAGAATTGTCAAACAAGAAGAAATGAGATCAATAGAGCCTCTTACCTCATCTGAATTTGTGGAATTATGCTCATTCCATGTAGAAACTATAGGCTTAATAGAGGAAACCAAATATGAAACTTTCTTAGTGAGACTATATATTCAAGTCATTACATGTTGGTACCCTTCATTTGAGTTGACATGATTTGGAGAGGATTTTACCAAGTGTCTAACAAATGGTTGTAAAATATTTATTGACAAACTAGATTTTCACTTCATCCTACTCTTAGATTTACTAGGATCTAGTGTTGCCATATAATTGACAATATCTTTTGTATCTGCTTCTCTATTGTTGTTTTCCACCTAAAATACAATGTCAATTTTAACATATATAGTTAGTTCAATAAAAAATAAAAATAAATAGCACAATGTAAATTGAACCAAAAAACCACACACTTACTCCAAATTTGTTCATTTTGGTATACAACTTGTCTCAACCAAATGTATATTCAACCCTCACATTATCTCTTGCTCTCTTTCCTATGTTACTCTTTGTCAAATATTATTCGGAACACATATTTTCTTTCAGTGCCTCCCACTGTTTGGGAGATAGAGTGGATTCTAACCTCTTTTTTCCCTCCAATATGATTGATTTTCTACAATTGTATCTAAAATTGTTTATCAAAAATCTCATCTTTTACTTATAATATCTTCTAGAGATTTGTCCACCAATAGTCTCAAAAACATTTTCTATTTTTTGTTTAACATTTTTCACATTTCATAGATCTTTCTCTACAAAATTTGAGGCCCACCTTGTAGTATTTGACCCCACATCTTACACATCTTACACCCAACTCGGAGGCCCACCTTGCAGTATTTGGCCCAATGGGCTCACCATCTCTAGATACCTCAATCAAGAATAGTTTTTTACCTTCTAATTTTCTTTCATTTGCATTCATTTTTATAGATCTATACAAATTTTGACTCAATCTTTGTCTTTTGACAAAACCAAACACATCTTTTATTAAACCACTACCAATATTTTTGGCTAATCCACTAGTTTCATCAAAAGTTGTAAATACAACACTAGTACACAAACAACAATATATGACTAAATAAACTACTAAAAATTGCATATAAATGACTAATTTTGGTCATGTGACCATTAGTAGTTTATTGCCAGTCATTTATAATGCGACCAAATTTATGACTAAACTATTTTAGTCATTGATGTGTACTCATTGATTTGGTCATTAATTTGGTCATTGATTTAGTCATTAATTTAGTCATTGATTTAGTTGTTAATTTAGTCATTGGTTGTTATTAACTGGTTATTTATTTAGTCATGGTAGTGATTTATTTAGTCATATTTAGTCATTAATTTAGTCATATATTTAATCATTAATTTAGTCATTAATTGTTGTTAACTGGTCATTTATTTAGTCATATATTTAGTCATTACTTTAGTCATATATTTAGTCATTAATTTAGTCATATATATTGTCATTAATTTTGTCATTACTTTAGTCATATATTTAGTCATTACTTTAGTCATATATTTAGTTATTTAGTCATTTAGTCATATTTAGTCATTAATTTAATCATTACTTTAATCATACAGCTAGTCATTAATTTATGCATTTTATTTACTAGTTTCCATTAATTGGTAGTAAATATAATCATGAAATAAATAATTTATTAAATACCATAAATTTTATAATGCAAAACTAACATAATATTAAATTTGAACTAAAACATAAAAATAAATAAAAATATTAGATATGCGTACAAGCTACAACATACTAAAATTAAAAGATTGATTCAACATCATGATAAATAAAGGTAATCTACAATAAAAAAATTTAATGCAAATATATATCAATATATATATCAAGTTATAAGATGTCAAAGATGTCTAAGAGTATATATGTAAATATAATAAAAAATGTCAAAGTTGTCTAAGAATTTCCAAGTCTTTCAAATACACCATGATAATTAAGATTCATGAACAACATATTCAAAATATTGCATAAAGTAGTGAGCCAAGATGTCTAGCAACTAGTACATGATAAATATGTTCAACTATGTCATTTTTTGCAAATATTTTAGTGGCCACTGTGTGAAGGTTCCCTCTTTCTCTTTCAGACTAACAGCTCCATCTATTTTATCTTCATAAACAAGGGGTATGTTACTTGTGACCTTTAAAATTTTTACATTTGCATCCATTGTTCCTTTCAAGTTGACTCCATGTACAATAGATAGGGAGTGAATCCGCCCAATGCCCACAACATCACCATCTAATGGATCCAACACCTTAACTTTATCTCCTTCTTTGAGTTTATCAATACATTCCTGCAAAAAGAAAAAAATAACACATTATAACATAAACTTGCATAAAGGCTTCCAACAAATAACACATTATCCATGTTCCTACTAAACTTGGATAAAGGCTTCCAACAATTTTTTATGCATGAATAACATAAACTAATAAACTTGTATAGTTTTCTCTTTAGATTACAACAACTACATGTAGCTCAATCAATATCTCATTCAGACAAATAAAAAATTGTAAGATTTAATATTCAAAACCATAGAACACAAAAAATATGATAAAATGTGTTCACTAAGGTCATCACAGAACTCACTGTGTTTGGAGAAGCAAGTTGCTTTCCACTCAACATACTAGTAGCTGATCTTTTTACAAACCCATTCTCATAAGCCTGCTTGTGCATACACATCAGCAATTTAAATATCAACAAGCATTCCATATTAACTATTGTTCAATAACCTTATTACAAACCTACCTTATAACATAGAAAACAAGATAAAATTACAAAACATACATTTTTGCCAAGGTGTGAGGAGTCAAAAACTAGGAAAAAAGAATTTTTTATCCTAAACCTGTGGATGATAATTAAATTTTTTTCAAAATTTCAATTCAGCTTATAAACTCAAAGTTAACATTTTGACAAAATGATTTGACCAGGTATAGGGTTGGTTTCCATCCACACAAGGAGATTCGTAAAATAGGATGCACAAGGCAACCAAAAAAAAATCCAAAGCATGACATTCAACTTATATTATATTTGATCTATAACAATCCTTGGAAGATATGTTGAGTTTATATTACGTTCCGTTGCACTTCATCCATGTTCCTACTAAACTTGCATAGAGGCTTCCAACAAATTTTTATGCATGAATAACATAAACTAATAAACTTGTATAGTTTTCTCTTTAGATTACAACAGCTACAAGTAGCTCAATCAATATCTCATTTAGAAAAATAAAAAATTGTAAGATTTAATAATCAATACCATAGAACACATAAAATATGATAAAATGTGTTCATTGAGGTCATCACAAAACTCACTGTGTTTGGAGAAGCAAACTGCTTTCCACTCAACATACTAGCAACTGATCTTTTTTACAAACCCATTCTCATAAGCCTACTTGTGCATACACATCAACAATTTAAATATCAACAAGCATTCCATATTAACTATTGTTTAGTAACCTTATTACAAACTTGCATTATAAAATATTAGAAAACAAGAGAAAATTACAAAACAGACATTTCTACCAAGGTGTGAGGAGTCACAAACCAAGAATAAAGAATTTCTTATCCAAAACCTATGGATGATAGTTAATTTTTGTTCAAAATTTCAATTCAGCTTATAAACTCAAAGTTAAAATTTTGAAAAAATGATTTGACCAGGTATAGGATTGGTTTCCATCCACACATAAGGAGATTAGTAAAAAAAAGGATGCACAAGGTAGCCAAAAATAAATCCAAAGCATGAGGTTCAACTTATATTATATTTGATCTATAACAATCCTTGGAAGATATGTTGATTTTTTATGATGTTCAAAAGTTGCACTTCATCCATGTTCTTACTAACTTGCATAAAGGCTTCCAAAAAAAATTATGCATGATTAACATAAACTAATAAACTTGTACAATTTTCTCTTTAGATTACAATAGCTACATGTAGCTCAATCAATATCTCATTCATACAAATAAAAGATTGTAAGATTTAATATTCAATACCATAGAACACAGAAAATATGATAAAATTTGTTCACTGAGGTCATCACAAAACTCGCCGTATTTGGAGAAGCAAGCTGCTTTCCACTCAACATACTAGTAGCTAATCTTTTTACAAACCCATTCTCATCAGCCTGCTTGTGCATACACATCAACATTTTAAATATCAACAAGCATTCCATATTAACTATTGTTCAATAACCTTATCACAAACTTGCCTTATAAGATATTAGAAAACAAGAGAAAATTACAGAACAGACATTTCTACCAAGGTGTGAGGAGTCAAAAACTAGGAAAAAATAATTTCTTATCCAAAACCTATGGATTATAGTTAATTTTTGTTCAAAATTTCAATTCAGCTTATAAACTCAAAGTTAACATTATCACCTTTCAAACCAATGTCACTTGGTTTATCCAGTTTAATCTCCAATTCTCTATTGTGAGTGCTTTGGTCTTTTATCTTAGCACAAAATGCTAGACATGTGATGGCCTTTTTAACTTTTCAAAAAAATCCCCTTTCTCCTAGTTGCTTGCATTTATTTTCTAAGAGTTGCTCTTAAAAAAGATTGATTTTGGAGCTACTTTTATTGTTTGGTGAGATCACATGCACTCTATTTTATACATTCAAATTAAGGAATTCACTTGAAATTATACATTTATAACTCAAGCTAAATAGAAAGATATAAAAACTATTTTACTCCTTACAAACAAGATCTACTCATTTGTTATATTCATGGGCTTATTACTAGTTTGTTCCAAGCTTTTCTAATTAGTTTATGTTACAATTTTTT
Source organism: Sequoia sempervirens (assembly GCA_007258455.2). NCBI lineage: Eukaryota > Viridiplantae > Streptophyta > Pinopsida > Cupressales > Cupressaceae > Sequoia > Sequoia sempervirens. The sequence continues at coordinate 215,229,793 of VDFB02047230.1, forward strand.
AGATTGTATCTCAATAATATCATATGGAAATCCTTTGATATTGCAGTTGTCTATTGGATCTCATATTGGCTTTTAAAGCCACAAAAGACTAGAGTCAGTATCTATGCTATAGAAGTAGATGAAAGGGTTGCTTGTATCTCGCTCATTAAATGTGGTCTATGATGCATAAGGAAATAGAGAGAGTACTTCAATAATACAACAAAGGTTTTTCCTTCCTTCTCACCCACATTTATATTGATTGTTTGATGATGTCAACTACCAAGCACATAATAAAGATGTGACACATATTTTTCTTCCATGCCTAATGGCTAGACAAGGATATGACAACTTTCAATTTCTACTACTATCTCTATTCTTTTTAACTTGGAGATTTCTATTGTTTTCATACCAATTAAAGATCACCTACTAATTTTGATGCTCACTTCTTTACAATATTAGCCAAGTCTCTTTATTTGTATACAATTGAAGAAAAATAAGATTGAGTGTTGTAAATTTAAAAAATTTCTCATCTTTTATAGAAATGCAGTTGTGAAATATCCTTGACAAGGTTCAAGATTATTTAATCTAGTAAGAAATTACAATGTTTCTTGACAAATGAGAAATTGCCAACTTTGGCCTTTGTGGCCCAATTGAGTACAATGTTTTATGTCAATATCATGACAAGGATCAAGTTTGATGCGTTTCTTCCTTCCTTGTTGTCCCATGGAAATTGCTCAAATTAGTGAGAAAGAATGCAGCTTTGGTTTGATCCTTGGAAGCTTCACACAAGGCATGTGGACTAAACCTTTTACAATAGAGAACTAAGAATAGGCCTATTGCTTATCACAGAGATAATAATCTCTTGTGATTGAGTTGAGGAAAAAGAGACCTCTAATTGATCATTTTAGTAGGTCAGAACTTAATTCTTAACCATGCCCATGTGTACTTTTGTAGCTGTTTAGAGAGGAAATTCCTTGCAATATGCAAATTTCCTACTATACAGGCCATTGTTATTCTTAGATTAGGGGAGCAATAATTTTAAGGTGGAATTATCTGATGCTGGAATATCCAATATAATTAATTAAAATGCAGAAGGGAGCACAATCATGTGAGAAAATCGGCAAGGTGGGTGCTCACTGATATACTAGTTTATATGGGTGAATGCTGGTATACTTGGGATGAGAGAAAATATTTAGGGTTTGCATGTTTTTTATCACTCTATCTCTAATCCGCAATAATTTTTCTGATGGATTTTGAAAGCATTGAATTTTGAAATCTTATATTTTGGCCTCAATTTCAATGATTTATTGTATGTGTCATTCTTTCTACAATTGTACTTTGAGGATCCTAAATCAGTAAGTATTAAGGTAATTTTCCTAGTAGGCTTCAAATTAGGAATAAATTTTGAATAAAAACATGAGCTTTTGCGTTGTTCATCTTTCAAATCAAATGCAACAATACTGCTTTTGAGCCTGTGCATTTTAAAAATTATAAAGATGGACTACAAAGGTGAGATTATTTCTTTTACTCCTACTTACTAAATGGATTATAAGATTGACAGAAATGTTTATTTATATGCTATCTCATTGTATTTCCACACTAAAAATAGAAGACAGTTTTTAATTCTTCTAGTTGATAAGATATTTAGTTTGGAAAGCGGGAAAACATTGAGAATACTTGTGAAATTTGGGAAGAGACATGGTTATTTTCATTTTGCAAACATAATTCAGTTTTCTTGCAAGATACATGGTTATCTCTTATAAATGTTTCTGCAATTCCAAAAAATGATATTTCAATATAAATTCAGTTTTATAATGGATAAAATGCAAAGTTGAAAAAGAATATTGAAATGTGTGTTGAAAAAAAAAGGAGTGCATGTTGAGATAACAAGTTTTTGCCAAATGGTTTCTAATTTAAAATAGGTATTAATTATTTTCAATTTTTTTATAGAATTCTAAGTGTGATATAGGTGTTCTATTGTTTTCTTATGTATTTTCATTTAAAGCATGGGGCAAACCATCACTTCTATGTGTAAACTTGGGGACACTTCATCAATATTAGCTTATGTGGCAATAGTTTAGACTAAGTTCTAAACACCTAAAGTATTTGAAGTGTATTTTCCTATTTCAAATACATATAGGTAACATTTTAGTTTAAAGAAGAGATAGGCCCCAAGCAAGCTATCAATGTGGAGTTAGCTATGACAATCAATTTTATCACGTTTGAAATTGAATTAAGCCTAAGTTTAGCTTAATTAAATGACAAGTCACCTAAGTTACAAGATAACTTGAACTTTATACAACTGACTTAAATTTCCTAACTCAGTTCAAATTTATAATCCAATAAGATTATAACTAACTCCTAAACACATGGAAAGGGTATAAAAGGAACTTGAATACTCATCTTCAAATTAGAGAAAGAATTGACCAAATCGTTGAGTTCTGATTTTACAAAATTCTAATTTTGGCCCACATAAAGATACTATTATTAATAGAGATATTTCAAATTAGTTGGCAATTGAGAAAAAAAAATGCCAAGGGTGTGAGCATTGAAGAAACAAGTGTAGAATAGATTCAAAAGCTTGTTGGCAGCTGAGACCTTGTGGGCCCTATACATCCTTTCTGTGTAAATCATCCAGTAGAAGCCACAAAACAAATATTTTGGCCTTGATTATCCTCCATAGCTTTCACCAAATTTTTTCAATTGTATTGATAAGAACTTTCTCTAGTTTTGGCATCTGCACATGCTATTTTATCAACTTTTCAAATAGAGAAAAGGTTGGGTATTAATTTTGTTAGTCTTATGATCAGATGTAATGCACAGAAAATTAATTCAAAATCAGACACAAAACACAGTAGATACCCTAGGAAAACCCTCCACTTGAGGGAGAAAAACCCAACAACAATATAGCTCTTATATATTGAATCACCAAAACAATGATCTCCTTACAAGAGGCAAATATGAAGGCCTAAATGCAAGCATCAAAGTCTGATGCAACACATAATTACAATGAAGCAATATGTTGATAAATCTTAGCCTCTAATAATGTTGAACTTGATCTTGAATGACTTCGATCTGCCTTGAATAAATTTGCACCAAGTAGGAGTGAAGTGGAATGAAAGAATAATGAAATGAATTGATGCTAAGTGAGACACAATGATGGTGAATATATACAAGATAGGGAGAAGATTGTGACCTTTCAATGAATACAAGTTGGCCTTGATCAAGAATTTACACCTCTTACATAAGAGGTCGCTCCCTTAAAAATCATGCCAATTTGAATCTTAACAATAATCAGCATTAAATAAAATGTTATATGAATTGGACGTGTCTCTTTTTTCCATCCAATTGCCATAATATAAATTAAATAGCCTTAGCTATTATTTAATTTATCACATGTAGAAGGAGATCGCTGGAAGAAGACCGCGTCGCTGCTCTAAACATCAACAAAGTTCAGCCACCAAGGCGCTTGATTGTGAATTTTTTACACCACCTATCCTCTTATTTCAGTTCTTCATTTGAAAATCGTATCACTTTGAAAATGGATATATTCCACAATATAATGGTGACTTGTTGCCTAGCAATGTCCCTGTTGGTTTCCTCTCCAACCAGTACTACAAATCAAGAGTTTTCCCAATCAAGATCCTTCCCCCCAAAAGGACAGCTTTGACCTAAATGTAGAGCACTACAAAGAGGCAGCATCAAATCTTTCACAAATGGAGTTAGGAGATTGCAATGGAGCAAGCACTCTATGTAGAGGGAAATGGGGTGGGCATAGAGGAGGAGAATTTAGATCTTTTAGTTAGAAAGAGCCTTCAAAAGAAAGAGGTTGATATGGAGTAGGTTCATCTCAGTTCCCATCCAGGAAAGCCATAATAAGTTATTCACATCAAGATGAAATCCTTGTCAATTATTCCCATTAATATCCTTTTGGAGGATGGTGCATGAGAGTATGATCAGTAGGAAGTGATGATGGTGCACTAAGATCAAAACACAATCATGATATGGGGAGAATCTCAAATAACTAGGCCATTCTAGAAATCATGTGTAAGGTAGGTTCACCATATTTAGTTAATGTTGCTTTCTATGTAGTTTTTGTGGGAAGCTACTCATTTTGTTATATATAAAGTTTACCTGTATGTATCTGTTTACCCCTATATATCTATTTTATTTGTATATTAAAATAAGTATATGTAATAATTTCACATCTTTTGGAGAAGAGTGTCCATACCTTTTGTATTCATAGGCAAGTTTGGGTGTGTAAATGATCTTATTCATCTTATTATTGTGTAATTGTGTTTGTAAAGGTTGCAGGTACACTTCATATGAGAGATAAACACTACATTGGATTGCACCAAATTCTGGGTAAGTAATACTACAAGATAATTATTATGAACATTGTAATTCATAAGTTTCCTTCAAGTAGGCAAGTTGCATTCAAGGGAGCTTGCTAAGGTAGAGGCATAAACATAATTAGTGAAGTTCACAGTTTGAACTAAGTTACTAATGTGGATATGGGTAAGAGTTTTCGTTTGGTCCTTGTGTATACTATGACACTATAATCTCCTTCAATACCAAACGATCTTAAATTTAGAGCTCTAGTTCCTCCAATTAGCAACTCATAAATCTCAGATTTGTATAAAAGTTGTGGATGTTTGGTCTTCAATTTTTCAAGTTTAATGGCAATTTCCTTATTTTTCCAAAATTTGATATTTAATAATTCATTTTGGCATAGTAGCCTCTTTATTTTCTTTTCCCCTTCATTATATTGATGCCCATCTTTCAGTATAGCTGGGTTTAGAAAGATAATTTTATAAGTTATCAACCTTTTTGTGCTACAAGGGAAAGAATACACTCACAAAAGAGACATACATTCTCTCCTTTGATCCTTGTACATGCACTGTGTTATAGGGTTGGAACAATATGCAACCAAAAATAATGTGAGCAAAGATTTTTGTCTAAGTGATTTCCCCACATAAATGAATTTGTGTATAAACTTAAAATTTAAGTGTCCAATTTCTACTTATAAATTCCACCATGCAACTTTGTCTAGTAGTGGCTATCTGACAACCCTAACATACAATCATAACCTTTTATTGAATATATATACTATGCTAAAACTATTTTTCCTAAAGGTTTTTCCCTATCATTTATAAGCAACCAAGGAAAATACCAGAACCAAAAACAATATTTTAGATGCTTAAAATGCACTCATTTCACATACCAAACATTTTAGATTTAAAAGCAATCATAAATGAATTTGATATACAATCTTGGTTGTGACCTATGCTCAAACCCAAAGCAACCAAAATTAAAAATTAATCTAAAGGTTTCATAGCACTCCCCTCAATATCATGCACATACTCCTTGAATTCAGCATAATCACTATCAACATTGTCCTGAAGTTGTGTAGCTTTGCTGAGAGCTCTATTGACAGGGTCTTTTCCTTTTTGTTCTGCTTTCATATAATTGTTGTGCAACTATAAAAACATAGATTAAGAAAATTATGAAGAGCTCAACAAAGAAAAAACAACAATAGAGAAAGAGTATACAAAAAAATGATATAGTTGAGAATCAAAATATTGAGGAATAGCCTCTAACCTGATCTAAATCTTTGGAATTATGGTCATTCCATGCAGAAACTATAGGCTTAAAAGAGGTAGAAAACTGTGAAACTTTCTCAGTGAGACCATGTAAGCAACTCATTATATGTTGGTACTCTTCATTTGAGTTGGCATGATTTGGAGAGGATCTTACTGGGCGTTCAACAAATGGATGTGAAATCTTTGTTGATGAACTAGATTTCCAATTCATACTACTCTTAGATTTACTACAATCTAGTGTTGCCATATAATTAACAATATCTTGTACTCTTACTTCTCTATTATTGTTTTCCACCTAAAAAACAATGTTAATTTCAACATATAGTCAGTTCAATAAAAAATTGAATTAAATAACACAATGTAAATAGAACCAAAAATCCATACACTTACTCCAAATTTAATTTTGGCCTGCAACCCACCTCAGCCAATTGTATATTCAGCCCTCACATTATCTCTTGCTCTCTTGCCTCTATTGCTCTTTGTCAAATATTCTTCAGAACGCATACCTTCTTTCAATGCCTCCCACTGTTTGGGAGATAGAGTGGAGTCTAACCTCCCGTTTCCCTCCATTATTATTTATCTGCAATTGTATCTAAAATTGTTCATCAGAAGTCTCATCTTGTGCTTGTAATATTTTCTGGAGATTTTTCCACCAATAGTGTCAAAGGAATTTTCCATTTTTTATATAACATATTCCACATTTCATGGATCTAGCTATGCAAAATTTGATTGCAAATATCCAAATGGGCCCTACATCTTATGCCCAACTCCGAGGCCCACCTTGTAGCATTTTTATCAATGGGTTCACCATCTCTTGATACATCAACCAATAATGGCTTCTTCCCTTCTAATATTCTTTCTTTTGCATTCCTCTCTGTAGATCTATATAAATCTTGGCTCAATCTTTGTCTTTTAACAAAAGTAGACACATCTTCTATTGAACCACTACCAATATTTCTAATTGATCCACTAATTCCATCAAAAGTTGTAGATGCAACAGGTGCACTTTGAGGCACATCAGATGCAAGCAGACTCTCTTCATGACTTTCATTAACTGAAACTTCATGCTCCTTGGCCACATCAGGTGTGGCATGAGTAGGTAGATCAGTATTGGTCTCCACAGATTTCACTTCAAACACATCCTTTATGTGTTGGCTTCTACGAGTTGGCAGCACTGTATCTTTACTTTCTTTTTGTTTTTTCTCTACATTTTCTCTGCACTCTTTTTCTTGCCTATAAAAAAAAAAATCATATCATGTCTTATATACATAAAGCTCTTGCCTATAAAATTTCATTAAACGGTATTAAATATATAATATACTACTTAGTGGACTTACAACTTGCCTGTTTGTCAAACCAAGACGCGATAAATATTCATTATTCTTGGCCACACGTTCTTCACAAAAGTGCTCATAATCTGTCACTGGAATTTCAGCATTATGATCCCTATCATCTAATTTGTGCCTTAAATTATTTTTCCTCATTTCCCCATGTCCAAAAATAATAATGTATAAATTAGCAACTTGATACAGAGATAATTAACCATAACATAAACTGAATAAATACAAGTTTATGAGGTCTCAGTTTTAATGAACAGTCATTAAAAAATGTAGGAAGTCTAAAGCACTACAAACAAAAATAGCCATTAGATGTTGTGGGTATTTCAATCAATGGATATTAAATAACGGTTCCCTGCAGAAATGCCAGTTGCATAAAAAGCTTAGCAATGTATTTGAATCAATCCATCAAATCTTGGGAATGGAATAAGGAGTCCTTCACATTGGATGTAGATTCACCATTAGGTCAGTGATAAATTTGGTGTTCTTGGTCTTTTGGCTTCATTCCTCTATTCTTTTGTTTAATATACAATCTGATCTTTGTGGGCAATGAGCAGTTATATCTAAGTCTCTATGGGATGAATGGGTTTAGAGTGAGGTAGATGCCCAGACTTTGTGTACATAAACACCTCCTTCATCTGAAGTAACAAAGCTCACAAACACTTGGGATATCTATAGATTGCAAATCTCATTATCAAATATTATCCTAATTATGAATTGACATTTTCTAGATTTGATATAGCTCCATAGCTTGATTCCATTACTCTGCTACTCAACTTGCTTAGGGTGCTTAGCTCATAGTTGAATTCTTGAAGCAATATCAAGGTTTCAAATAATTTACCTACAGTTGAGTAGTTAATGCATTACACATGTCATGGTATACAATTCCTCAAGTGAAATTTTCAAGAAAAGGGCAATGAGAACATGACAAAGACTACCTATGGGATTCTAGATGACTTGGTTGTCGCATCAAGACCAAATGCAGTAGCTTTTCCATGGCAGTTTCTTAACTACAAAAGTTTTCCAATGAAGATGACAGATAAAAATGTGATAATGACAGCCATTGGAATTCTAGGTGACTTGGCTAGCACCAAGACCAAATGTAGAAGCTTTGCTATGGAAATCTGGCTTCTCAACAGGTTTTTCCAATACATGCTTGTCATCTAGGGATCAACTGATCAAGAAAGTTGCCAAATGGGTTGAGATAACTATTTGTCAAGTGATTTGATCCAATTTTTCCAAGAAGTCTGAAACTCCATAGTCTTTTGGGTTCATCAAGTTGAAGATATATGTGATGGTTTAAACATCTAAGGATTAAATATATTTAGTCAGAAGATTTCTATTCACTATTTTTTACATTATTCTACTCCAAGTTCCACAAACTGCAAGTTTACAAAAAGAGAATACACTCTTCTTTCAAAGACAAGCAAAATTGTGTTGGACAATATGCAGCTCCATGAGAATAAAAAAAGATTTGCAGTTCCAAAAAAATATATCAACTAATACAACATAAATTTCATGCAACTCAACACTTCACTGCTGTAAACCAATGAACAAATCTTTCTCAAAAAACTATTTACAATATTTTTCACTACTGACACTTTTCCTAGATAATCCCTCCATCATCTAGCACACAAACAAGTATTTATCAACAGTCCATGTAGGTCTATAAACTAGTGAGAAATGGAGAAACAAACATTATTTGTAGCTTTAAATTTTCACTATAGCATTAGTATAATATGTGATATAGTGAATAGATATTTCCAGGTAAAAACATTTGTGGAAACTATTGAATGATAATTATAGCATGGAAGGCCTTCAAACGGATGTCATATATTTAGATGTAAGAAACAAGGACCTAAATTATAATTAAAATATATACCAAATTATTTTTTCAGAGATTAAAAATTTAAAAACCAAAAACCAGTTCCTGGAAGAAAAATTACTCATGAGAACTGTGTGTCTCTAAAAGAAATCCTACAAATAGGCTTTTAGCAATGCTATACATGGACCAGTAAAGCAAACAAAGAAAGACCCAATAAGAACTATACCTAGATATTTAGTTCACCATGACATTATTAGAAAGTTAAATGAGTGGTTCTGAATTATTCTTTTTTATTTGGGCACAAATTTCTATTATTCAGACTATTTATATAACACAATTTTTAACTCTACTTACATTCTTGTCATAATTTGAACAACAAACAAGAGAGCAGTAGAAATATTATTAGTGTTTTAAGGCTTAGTGTCTAGGGTTTGTATAGTGATACAGTGAATAGATATTTCCAGGTAAAAATAGTTCACTATGCAATGAACACAAACCTAGGGAGACTCTACACACAAGAAATCAAGCATAATGAGGCTAGTGATCAAGAGATAGAGGATGACAGTCACATTGCAAAAGATTCAATAATAGTGATAAGAGATTGTAAATTTTGGACAGTCAAGATGAATGCATGTGGAAAGAAACAGTCAAAAATATCATTCTAATGCAAAAGTATAGTCCAATAATGGCAAGGAAGGATGGGCATTGCCAACTAACGAAGGAAAGGATTCAGGGGTAGACTTCAAGCAAAGCAATAATGGTTGACCTCAAGCAACATGAAGACCCTAAAAGTGTATCACCTTACAAGTAGGGCATATGAATTTTTGAAGATTACAATAGTCTATAAGCAAAGATTCAAATAGCATACATCAATATTCTCATGAGTTGGGTCATTCGTTAGAGTATGTGTTCCTAGAAATGAACACTCACCATGAATCTGTTAAGAGGCAACATATCAAAGTTCACAATCACCTTTCATGCCAAAAAATTTACTGATTTTGGCTTTAGTACGAGGCAAAGTAATGTCCCAGTTCTTCAAAAATGCTAATAGGACCTAATGCAAGTGCATATGTAAGTAATTGAATTGTACTTTCTTTGAATTTTTTGGAATAAATTCCTATTGAAGAGCTATTTGATAGAATGTGGTTGAAAGGATAGTCAACTAAATTTTTAGGCTTCACAAATTAGTCATAAATGCAGAAGATTAGTTATAAATGAGTAAGTTTATGACAGTCATTAATGGACTGTGTGTGAAGGGACAGTCCTTTAGAATTGATATGAAGTGGAATGTGCATAGATTGAGGGGTAGTTTACTATACTATTATGAGAACATAGGGACCACCTTGCTCAAACATCAACAATAGTAACCCTACCTTTAATACTACTTCTAGCCTTTGAGTCACCTTAGATAGCTTTCGCAAAACAGTTTCTAGACACTTTGATTCTATGATGGAAAACACCTTGGAGACCTAATGCCCTTTTAAGACTCTATCCCACCTTGATAGCCACAAGTCATCATTTATAGATACATACAAAAGAAATCATCAAACAAGTGACATTCTTAATAGTAATAAAGGAAGACAACCTATTGAAAGAGACAACATATAAGAGGTTGAAAGCATAGGAGGCATATTTATAGATGGTATAAGAAAGAATAACAGTTCACTATGCAATGAAGACAAATATGGGGAGACTCTATGTTGTGCAATTTTGCACACACGCCCCACTTGGAGTAGGGACCCTCTTTTCGGGATGTCTTTTGACCTTTGGTTTTATTGGATTTGTCTTTTGAAGGTCATGGAATGTTGGTCTTGCTAGCTTTGGTCTTGCCCTAAGGCTTAAATTGTTTAAAATTGACTTTTATTGAAAATCCAAGTTTTAGCCTGAATCCGGGATTTTTCAGCTCCGGCGGATTTTCCCGGACCTTGGTTTATTGTCCGTCTACTGCTGAATTCTCTGAATCCGGGTTTCTACTTGACTCTAGGATTTTCTCATTCTAGTGGATTTTCTCGGACTGTGTCAAAATCCTAATTTTCGCCATAGTCCTGGTTTCTACCGAATCTGCGGAATGCGTGTCCATCCGGATTTTCCGTGTGTCTTGGTTTTTTCCGAAGTTCCGTCTTAGGCTCGGGTTTCTGGATTTTCATACGTGTCTTGTCGCTCATTAATGCTCAAAGTACTTTTGCTCAAATGCAAGTATGAAGGGATTTAAGGTCTTTTAAAACATCGTTTGAGTCCATTATTTACTTATTTTCTGCTTTGGCGATTGAGTGCATTCTTCATTCAAGCTTTGAGCGTTGATCTTGAGTTGTTTGCGTGTGGATTGGTTGAGTGCTGACCAGAGTTTTGTTGTAGGGCGCACCTATTTTGTAGTCATCTTTTCAAACTCAAACCTCATCCATATTAATCCATGGTAAGTCATGGATAGCCTTTCCATCTATTTACGCAATGATTGAATCTTTCTAGGTTGGTTGGTAGTCATTTTTGGGTCGGCCTTTGCTTCAATTATGACTTTGTATTTGTAAGGCTAGGGTTTGACCCATCTTTTCACGATTTCGTCATGCCCACTATGCATGTTTTGTTCATCAATTAAGTGTCATATGCATCCTTGTAGTCACGTCTAAATAGGACTTTGCCCCTTAAGCGTGTCATTTGCCATATTTTGTGAAAATTAGGGTTTCGTTTCATTTGCTCGAACTTGCCAAGGTTTAGTTGGGTTAGCGCAATTTCATGGTTTATGTTCAGCCCAACTTGCTCACACCTTGAGAGACCCCTGTATGCTTCGATGGATCGTCCCAATGATGGTGTGCTTCGAAACCTTAGGCCTACCTGGGCTTTAATGGCGGAGGTCTAGTTATGTGATTTAGGGCATCATTGTTTCGACTTGAAGGCTAGTTATTCGGAGGTATTTTGAAAGTCAAATCCATGTGCATTCTGAATTTGTTAATTGGCATTGATTTCGGGACCATTAGAATCCAAGTAGAAAAGTTCGCACGATTGTTTGATTAATGGCTGCGTGTTATCATTTTTTCGGGTTTCCGAGGTGACCGTGGAATTTTCACGTGCCCGGATTTTCTCCGTATCTGTCAAGTCCGCGGAATGTAGAGAATTCTTGAGTATTCAAACCATCCGCAAAAATCCGTCCTATCCAGACTTTTCCAGTTCTCCTGCTTGGTTTTACTCTTTTCGATTTTTGGGGCTAAAACTAATGAGGTAAAATGCTAAATGATAATTTTGTGCTACTAATGGATGGATTTCATACAATCGCATGCTAGTTTGTTTGTATTAATGATTTATTTGGTGAATGATGTCTTTGCAGCAAGAATCTGTCTGGGTCGAATTTCTCTGAATTCCACCTTGACCAGATTTTCCCGGCTTACCTTGTTTTCCTGAATTGTTTGATTTTTTTTGGATTTTCAAACATTGATGATTTATGATGGATCTTAATTGCTTTATATGATTTTATGCTAACCTTTGGATTGGAATATGTATGACAAGTGGATACTCATGACATTCTTTTACGAATACAGGCTGAATCAAACAAGGCTGCTGCAAGAAAATCCAAAGGTGATATGGAGGGGTCCTCCATTTCAAAGGCAGAAAGATTAAGGTTGGATAACAAGAGTCAGCTGCTAGAAAGCAAGATATCTTCGGTGTGGTTGAGGTCTCAGACACCAATGTTGGAGCATCGTGGTATGAGGAGTTCAAAGAGAGAACAACTCAGAAAGATCTATTTGTCTTGAGACAAGGGATGATGAGGTCCGTACTTGTGCATGTGGTAGGGTTCCCTCTTGCAATCCAATGCTACAAGTTAATACTAGAGTGTGCTCGGCAGTATGACTTTGACACACAAAGGGTTGTCAGCACCGAGGGGAGGGTCTTGGCAAATTTTAGCCCTGTTTCTATTGCCCAAGCCTTTGACATGCCAGATTTTCCTTCTATGTGTGCCTTGAACGTGGACTTGGCTAAAACATATTATGAGAATGAACAAATCAAAGCCCAACAGATGATTAATTCTTCATTGGAGAAGCCAAAGTCACACCACTCCAAGCTGCACAAGCAATTGCATGGAGTTAAATTCAGATCAGATATTTATGATGTGATCACATTCTCAAGCAGAGTAGTAGGTTTGAAGAGTGCAGGGGTATTGGAGAGCTGGATGGTCCATGTGATTAACAAGATTGAGCAAGGCAACAATTACCATTGAGTGGGGCTTATTAGTACTATGATTGATAAATAGTTGAGGAACATCCTAGAAGCCAAGAAATTCACCATGTCCTCTTATGTGATGTATGTGTTGGCTAGATTCTACCCATACAGGGGTCTGAATCCACAGGGAACATTTGGGTAGGATGTAATTTATAATATTTACCCAGAGTTACACCTAGGACACAAGGATTATAGAAGAGCCAAAGATTCATTCACAATGCATATCACTAGGATGCTCCAAAATGCCGAGCATGTGAGACTGTCAGATGGAGCAAAAGAATTGATAAAGAAATATGGGGCCTAGTTCATTCAGTTTCCCACCTTCTCCTACATCAGAATTGACGGATGCCCGACTGCTCCATACAAGTTACCTAGGTTTCCTAATGATCATATTGTGTTACTAGAAGTTGTTAGACAGATATGTGAATTCAATGGAATTGTAAAAAGGGAAAAGCATAAAACAGGTTTTGGTGGGGATTTCCCTCTTGGAATTGGCATAGCGGAGGTGTGTCCTTCCATCCAATCAGTACATATAGCTAGGGATGAATTGGCAGCTCATGGTTTCTCCTTCCATTCCAAGAGGAAAAACTTTGATATCACCGATGAAGTGCAGAAAAAGGCCACCAAAGAATACCACCACAAGGATGACCTAGAGGACTATTGGGCAAATATCAAAGATGATTTTGAGGTGAGGAAGAAGAGGTATTCTAGGCTTCCCGTTGATGTGATTAGGCAATACAATGTTAGGTTAATCCCCGACAAGCTGGAGGATGATGGAAACCTGGTGCAAGATCATGCATATGAGTCTGTTAAGGATAGGTCAATTGGAGAGATTAACTAGGATGATGATGAGGTAACTGAATTGGAAGATTTGATGGCATCGGTTATGAAATTTACTACCTCATGGCTAAAGCATAAGGTTTGGGAGTTGGAGTGTGAGAAGGTACCCTGTACCTTTAATTTGATGGGAGATCTCAATCCTATGTCTACTTCTAAAGAGTCTGGGGAAGATGACCCCAAAGGGAAAGCTAAAAGGAGCTCACCCTTCAAAATCAAAATTAGAGGTCCTAAAGAAAGTGAGCCAGAACCTAGAAGAAAACCTAAAGGAAAGAAAAGAAGCTGAGCTCTAAGAATATGCGGGTCCTCTGATGAGGAGGAATTTGAAAAAGTAGAAGAAGAAGATGCCCCTCCACAGCCTAAGAAGATAAGAATCACCAGGGTTTCAAAGAGAAAAGGTTAGGAGGTTTCTAAGGGTGAAACTTTGATTGTTGATGTGGAAAGTTTAGGGGAAAAGACTAAGGTGTATTCAAGGAGATCTAGGACTCCATCTCCTAAGGAAATTATGCAAAAGATGAATCCTCCCCCAAGGTCACTAGTTGCAGAACAACCTAAGACTACTTCTCCTTTGTCAAGTGTGCCTGAGCAGGAAACAACCCCTCTAGAACAAGAAACTAGTGGAGAGACAGAGCCCTTCAAGGAGGGAGAACTTTTTGGTGCGGTAGCTGAGCTTCAGGGTGAAGAGAAAGAAAGGCATCCTTCTCCATTGGTGCAATATTAGGATTCTCTAGAAAATAGCAGAGGAAACAGATCACTTGAAAGGGAGGATATCCCTGTTAGAACCCCATCACCAGTGCAAGAGGAAGAGATTGAAGTGGGTGATCAAGGTGAGCAGCTCCCGAAAAAGGATGAAAAGGATGAAACAACAGAACAACACGCAGAGGCTGAAACAAAAGAAGTCTGGGTGGATCCTATTGTCTCAGATTGGCTTGAAAAAGAGGTTGCAAGAAAGAAGCAAGTTGTTGTTGAGGACACCCCTCTAGACTGGGATGAGATGCTGTCCAAAATTGGAAAAGGGAAGAAGAAAAAGATGGCCAAGGTGGTTACAAAGATAGAGAGAGATGAAGCAAGTAACCGAGTCATTCACATTGCCACCCCTGCTGTGGATAAAACTAGAGAAGAGGTCACTGGTAAGGATTACAATGTGCAAACTTTCAATCTTGGACCAACATCTATGGAACAAGATATAGAAGAGTATGAAGGGTCTAGTGCAGTGATAATAGACAGATTAAGGAAAGAGACCCAGTCAAAACATGAGCTCAAAAGGGAAAATGAGAGGCTTAGGAAGTGCTTGGAAGATGTAATGAAACCCTTACAATCTCTTCACCCATCTTCCTCTACTACTCCTGGTTTCTTGCCCAAGGAAACCATTTCTGAAATTGAAAGGATGAAAGCTTCTTCCCAAACTACAACGGATTGGTTAAAGGGTGTACAAGTGAGAGTGGATGATGCAATTAAGGAAATCCTTTTAGTTGGGAAGGATGCAGTCAGAACCAAGGATCTGCTTGAGCATGTGCTATCCCAGGACAAAGAGGACATCGACCTTCTGTTGCAAAAATCCAAAATGATTATGGAATATGGCAAAGAGAAGTTGGCTGCGAATGGGATCCTTCCTTCCTCTAGGCTTAGTGAACCTTGGGAATAGTTTGAGGCTTTGCAGATCCGGCAAAAGGCCATGAGGAAGATTTAGAAATGAAATAAATTAATAGATGGAGATTTAACTGGAGTTTATGAGGGATGCATTGCATTTTTTGAAATTATGACTGGTAGGAGGAAAATTGCTCCTAAGTACCTAAGCCTAGAACAACTGAGGGAATGGTGGAATGATGTTTATGCCCCAGATTCTGAAAATGCCATAATAGGACATCAGCTAGATGATGCAGCAACCTACTTGGCAGTCATGGAAAAGTATCAAGCCCATAGGGGTGACTAGAATAAAATTGTCAAACACTCAAATGAGGAGATTGGTGCCATTGAATGTCAACTTAGGGTTTCTCCTTTGCCACCTATTGCCGAGTTAGACCAATTATTTTTGAAAGTTCAGGATCAGAACAAGGATAAAGGAGGTGGTAATTAATGCCAACTTTGAGATTTGTGCTTCCCTATTATCATAGGGCATGTATTGATCCGGGTTGCATTGGGGAATGTGTCTAGGCCAACCTTGATGATGTATCGGCATTTAATGTATGCTTTATTTTTAAATTCCTAGAGCCGACTTGTTTTGGCTATTTTATTTTGTAAGATGTTTGGCTGGGCCGACATGTCTTGAGAATTTGCTATAAAAGGGCATTCTTGCCTCATTGTAAAGGGACTAGAGAAAATAATAGATTCAAGTTAGATCAAGAGAGTTAGAGCATTTCGTAGGGAAAATAGTCAATTTCTTGAAGCAAACATTGTAACAAAACAGTGGAATTGTTGCAGCATTTTTATGATCTAATGCAATTGAAGACATTGTGGTTTTCTTGGTGAAATCTCTTGTGTTGGATTATCTTGCATGGTTCCTGTTGTTTCATCTTTCAAATTGCTTAAAGATCTAGGGTTTAGTATTTAGAATTAGATTAGTTTGGTGAATGATGTTCATGATTTCATATTTGGAATGTTTGTAGCAATATCTGGTCTATACTCCCAGTAACTATCTGATTGTAGTAGGCTGATGAAGTCAACCTGGACCATATAATTATTTTGTGCTTAGTTCGATAGTGGATGAATGTCTATGGTTTGAAAATCTGTATACCTTAGAAGATTGCACCATTCTTGTGATATTGCATTGTGGGTTAAACAAGAGTTGGTTATTTGAGATTGGTCCATTCTAGATATCTGTCATTTGCATTGCTCATTCTAGGAATAGTTTAGATCTTATCATATCCTTGAACCCTTACCTTTTGTTATTTCTTTATCATTCTATAGATTTAGAATTTGAGATCATTATATTACAAAATCTGATAAATTAGAAGATATAGTTTGCTTGTAGTAAGGTCCAATTGTGATTACTAGCATTTCACATATTATCTGAGTTGTTTATGCATTGTCATGACCTGACACCCGAGAGACCTTGGGGTGATTTTTAGTAACTTCTCATTAAAAATTACCTTTCAAGAGAGATAGAATATTGCATTCTGTCTAAGTTGTTGCTGTGCAGAAAACACAATCAACAGATTGGCACTAGAAGGAGGGCCTGAATGAGCACACTAGATCATTTTTTTAACGCCATCTCTCCTAAAAGATATAGGAGAAACACCAGATCTACCGCAGGAGAAGAAGATTTACAGGAATTGCAGTTCCCCACTAGGTCAAGAAGGACTCAAGAAAGGGGAGAATCATCATCACCCATCCCTTCACCAGCATCATCCACATCTTCGCATCCAAAAATTGAAGCCATACCCATCCCTGAGGCAGTCCCCATTCAACAACCTCAGCCTATCGTTAACCAACCACAACCACCACCCCCACTTTTACCAATGGCCTTCCTTGCTAATAATCCATCTCCTTTATTTTTCCAAGCTTACAATGTAATGCCCAAGAATCCTGAGCACTTTTGTTCAAAATTCCATGTTAATGACCCAAACAGGACTGCAGAAGAACATATAAGGATTTTTCAGACCTGCCTCAAAGACAGAGGGATTGTTCATGAGGATGTTGCTTGTAGGCTGTTTCCTTATTCACTAGGAGAAGATGCCTTTTATTGGTACAATCATCTCTCTTTTGGTTCAATTCTCAACTGGAACGATCTTGAGGCTACCTTTTTACAAAAATTTAGAATACCTATCAGTGCCAATGAATTATATATGTAATTCACCAAAGTTAAGAGAGAGGTTAATGAACCAATATCCAGTTTCAATAATAGGTTCTATCGTGCATATACTAGACTTCAAGACCCCTACGTCCTAGACAATAATACAGCCTTGGGAGTCTATTATGAAGCCTTGGATAGCTTGACAACCACCTTCTTGAAGTGGAGACCTAATCCTCCAGCCACCTTAACTGATGCCTATACAGAAGCTGTTAAGCTTAGCACAGATTTGAGACAACACCTGACTAGACCATTGCCTTCTTTAGGACCAGTTGCACATCCCAACCAAGTCCAGGCAATGAATCAGGCTCTTACTAACCATACCCCAGTCATGAATCTAGTACCCTAATTGCCTTTGGTGCCACACCCTAGTCCTCCCATGAACCAGGTTTCCCCAATGATAAACTTTCCTCAACAACAGGTTAACCAGCCTATGTATCAACCACAGCCTAATAGTTTCCCTACCTATTTGTAGAATTCTGAGGTGTTGCATCAGTCTATGGGATCTGCTACAATTCCTGTCCCTCTGCAGAGTAACCCAAATCAGATCCAAATAGGGAGAGGATTGACGAAATGACTAAGCAGATAAAGAAGCTAAATCTGGAAGTGACTTATCTAAGAAATTAAAACCACCAACTACAAGCTGCCCAGAAGAGTATGCAATCCAATCAGAATAGAGAATTTCCACAAGGGTAGAATTCTGATAAAGGACAGTGTAATGAAAGAGGGTTCTATAATGATAGGGGATATAATCAGGATAGGGGTTACAATAATGACAGAGAATTCAATAATGAAAGGAGACAGAATCTCGATAGAGGACAAGGTAGTGGATCAGGGTTTGATAAGAGGCAATCACAAGGATAGAGCAGGACATGGAATACAGGACCTAATAATGGAGGAGTCCCCACCCCTTTGGATCAACTAGCTAATCAAATTGTCAACCAATCTTCAAATCAACCAGTCAGTCAAGACAAGCCTCCCAGTGGTGTATATCTGGTTGAAGCAGCCTTATCAGGATGGTGTAGACTCCATAATACAAGTCAACATTCAGAGTTAGAATGTCCAGAATTCCAAACTGTTGCCTCCATTTTCCAGTATGAAGTGGAAAATAATGTAAATGGATAGGAAATTGTTCCCTCCACTCCCTATGACTCTCCTGTGTTAGTGTTAAATTATGCTCCCTTTCCAGTAGGTAGGGAAAATGTACCAGAAGGAGAGTATGAGTTCCATGAAGACAAAATAGATCAAATTTGCAATGGGGATAAGGTTACTCATCTGATCACTGAAGAAGTAGTGAATGACAATGGCCCTCTGGATAAGGAAGAAGCTTATGTCGAAGAAGTACAAATGTTCTAGAGGCAAGGTCTGAGGGATATGCCTCATAGGCACCCACAGGCTAAGGGACCTTTTACCACCTCCGTTCCTCCTAATAATTTCAATACCCCTCCAAATCCTAATGCTAGTAATAATCTGTCTTATCCACATATTTCCAGACAGTACCTTTCAAAGGAAATACAAGCTCAAACTGACCAACAGAAAGAGAAGGCAATTCAGGCAAGCAAAGACAAGATGGAGGAACCTTCTAGGGAAGCTTCTGCTGATATGAATGAGGAGCAAATGGCTTCATATGTTGCTAAAGAGTTCAAGAAATTAAAGGTAAATCTTTTCGTATTTGAGTTATTAAGGTTCCCTGAAATAAGGAAGGTTGTTTTAGGTACGTATGATGCACATTCAATGTCTTTAGATAAACCTTCTGGTGGGGATATTAGTAAGACTTCCAGTTCTCAACCTGTGAAGACACAAAGTCAGGCACACAGTCATACTAACTTTTCCCCTAGAGATAAAGGAAAAGAAAAGGATAAGACTCAAGTGGCCCAGGTAGATACTCAGCCAACTTTGTTCCAAGCGAAGACAGAAACCCCACCATTTCTGATTTATGTGCGCATATTCGGTAAGAATTTACATAATTGTTTACTGGATTCTGGTGCTTCCACAAATCTGATGCCATTTGGAGTATGTAGAGCTTTGGGGATCACACCAGCTGATTCTCAGAAGAAGGTAACACAATTGGATAGAACTGAGGTAAATGTGGTGGGAGAATTAAATATGATTCACATGCAGATAGCTTCTGACCCAAGGATTCAGCAGGTTATCAATATTCAGGTGGCTAATATTCCTGATGCATATGGCTTGATTCTGGAAAGATATTTTACTAAGGCCTTGAATGGATATGTGTCTACTAACCACTCTCACATGTGGCTTCCCTGGAAAGGAGTTTCCAATTAGATCATAATTGAGAGAGAACTAAGAATGAAATACATGATTACTAAATACCGAGATACTTTGACTGAAGTCCTGATATCAGAAGTAGGTATAAGAAATTATATGTTGACAACACAGTATTAGGATTCAGACTCAGAAGAGGTATTGATGCTACACATGATGCCTATTGATACAGAAACAAATTCTAACGATGCTACTATTTCAACAAAATTAATTAAGGAAAAAGAAGGATTTGAAGATAATTAGATTAGCCTATTAGACAATTTTCAGGAATTCAACAAGCAGTGTATTGAAAATCAAATCCACCTAGGAAAAAGGACAAGCTTTGAAGAATTACTCTTACCTAACTGGTGTAGAGTTCATAATGCTTCTCATTCAGAATTGGAATGTTGTTTATGCCAAACAGTAGTGGAGCAAGCACAGAAATGCCTAATTCCAACTCAGGCAACTAAGACCGAAGTGCAAAATCCTCAGAGAGAATGTGAAAACAAGAAACTTATGCTGTCAAAAGAATCCTCCAGCACTGATGAACTGAAGAGGGTGATAAAGAAGACTACCACTACTGAATGTTGGACTCTCAGATTTGATGGATCTAAATCCAAACAAGGAGCTGGGGCAGGGTTCAAATTAATTAGTCCAAAAGGTAAAAGCTTCTTTGCCACCCATAGACTCCAATTTTTTTGTACTAATAATGTAGTAGAGTATGAAGTGTTAATTCATGGACTTCTTATGGCACTTAAGAAAAAGGTTAAAATTCTACAAGTCTTTGGTGATTCTAAGTTAGTGATTAAGCAAGTAAGGAAACAATATTCATGCCACGATAGGAGAATGACTAACTATAGGCATAGAGTATGGGAACTTATCGAGGGATTTGATGCCTTCAATATTCAACTGATACCACGGCAGAAGAATCAAACTGCAGACTCCCTGGCCTAGGCAGCAAGTACCCTGCAACCTTTATCATTGTCAAGTTTGAAGAAATTCACTGTAGAATTAACTCCTGTGTCATCAGTTCCAGACAACGTTACCAACTTCCAGGTCTTTAAAGATGACAAACACATTCTGGATTTTATTACAAATATAGATGTTTTTGCTTCTCAAATCATTGATGAAACAGAACCCCAAGAAGTAGAACTGGATTTAGAAGGAGTGTTGAATCTAAAATCTAATACTATTCCAAGGGGAATGGTACAGTTGGAGCAAATTTTTGATATAGATAAGATCAGAGACCAGGAACAAGAGTAAAAGAAAGAGTCCCTCAATGGACAGTGTGACACTCACAATTTGGGAACTGAGGATAATGTTAAAAACATTTTTATCGGCAAGGTTTGTACTCTAGAAAAAAAAAAAAGGAATTATTGAAGCCTTACATAGCTTTTCGGATATAGTAGCCTGGGGTTACGAAGACTTGAAAACCTATGATACCTCAATCATAACTCATACTATACCCCTAAAGCCAGGTGCCAAACCTTTCAAGCAGAGACAGAGACCCATCAATGCATTGTTAGAACCATTCATACAGAAAGAAGTTTAGAAATTACTGTCTGTTAGAATTATATTTCCTGTCAGGCATTCAATGTGGGTAGCAAACCCGGTTCTAGTAAGGAAAAATAATAGAGAAATTAGGCTCTGTGTTGATTTTAGGAATTTAAACAGATCGTCAGAAAAGGATAACTATCTGGTCCCTTCATTGGATGAAGTGCTTCCAGTGGTTAATGGATCACAGATGATGTCTTTTCTAAATGGTTATTCAGGGTACAATCAAGTAATGGTTCAATATGAAGATAGGCATAAGACTGCTTTCACTACTAAATGGGGTACTTTTGCCTACAGAAGGATGCCTTTTGGTCTTATTAATGTAGGGGCCACATTTCAAAGGGCAATGGATATTGCTTTTAAAGACATTATAGGTAAATGCATCATTATTTACATGGATGATCTGACTATTTTTTTTAAAATAGAGGGGATCACATCTCAGATTTGTGCAAAGTGTTTCAAAGGTGTAGAGAATTTGGCATATCCTTGAATCTTAAAAAGTGTATTTTTGGAGTAACAGAAGGAAAGTTACTGGGACATATGATATCAAAAAAGGGAATTTCCATTGATCCAGAAAGAGTGGAGGCTATACTAAAAATTCAACCACCTGCCAGCAAAAAGGAGATGAAATCCTTCTTCAACAAGATCAACTAAATCAGAAAATTCATCACTAGATTTGTTGAAATAGTTAAGCCACTAAATGCAATGCTGAAGCAAGATGCTAAGATTGAATGGACTACGGAAGCAAAGGAGGCATTTGCAGAGATCAAAAGGGCTATTGTTGATGCTCTAGTATTGGTAAGTCCTAATTACAGTAAACCCTTTTACATCTATTCATTTGCTTCAAACTATTCATGTGTTGGAATGTTAACTCGAAAGTCTGATGAGGGAAATGAACATCCCATTGCTTTATGAGTGCACCATTAAAAGATGCTGAGTTGAAATATCCAAGTGTGGAAAAGCAAGTGTATGCCCTGGTCAGAGCAGTGAAGAAACTTAGACATTATATCCTCAGGAATAAGGTTTATGCAGTTGTCCCCGATCCTGTAGTCAAGTTACTTTTGATGCAAACTGAGTTAGGTGAGCATAGAGCAAAATGGGTGACAATGCTACAAGAGTACGATATTGATATCTAGCCCATGAAATTGGTAAGAGGGCAAGGACTCACTCAGACCATGGCTGAAATAGGTCTTAAATTGACTGTTCAAAATTATAATGTCAGGGAAGTTTCCTCTGATGGTTGGTATGATGACATAGTTTATTACCTGCTGAATCAATGGTCTCCAAGCCATCTTAATGCAGTTCAGAGACAAGCTCTACAATTAAAAAGTGACAGTTTCATGTTAAAGGGAGCTATTTTGTACAAGAAAAATCATGAAGGCATTTATTTAAGATGTCTCGGGAAACAGGAAGCTGAAAGAGTGATGAACGAATTTCATGCAAAATATGGTACTAGTCATGGTTCTACAATTTCCATGGCAAACCATGGTTTAAGAGCTGGGTATTACTAGCCCACACTGTTCAAAGACGTTCACCATCACATACAGACCTGTCACACCTGCCAGACTGCAGCAACGAAAGAAAAGTATGCAACACTTCCACTCCAATCGGTCACTGAGGTAAGACCTTTTGCTCAGTGGGGTATGGATTTCATAGGCCCCATCAACCCATCATCTTCTGTGGGACACAGGTACATTCTCACTATTACTGATTATTTCACAAGATGGATTGAGACATTCGCTTGTAGGCAATGTACATCTGAGGTAGTGATTGATTTCTTAGAATCTGCTATTCTTAATCGATTTGGATGCCCTGTTGCTGTTGTCTGTGATAATGGTCCTGCTTTCGCATCTTTAAAATTTTCAAATTGGGCTTTTGATCATGGAATTATTGTAAAGTTTTCATATAATTATTACCCCCAAGGCAATGGCTTAGCAGAGTCCTCTAATAAAAATTTATTGACTATCATCCACAAGCTGTTAGAAAGGAATCCAAAAGACTGGCACACCCGGCTCCAATTTTTCCTTTGGGCAGATCGAACAAGACTTAAGTCATCCATTGGAACATCTCCTTATCACCTAGTGTATGGTCTAGACTTAGTATTCCCTATTCAACTCAAGAACCCAACTTTGCAGTTTATAAATGAGTTTTATGATGAGGGGAACAAAAGGGAGGCTAGGTTAGCAGAACTATTGCACCTTGAGGAGAAACGAGACAATTCCCTTGAGAATTTTGCCAAACATCAGGGGGTAGTTAAGAGGTGGTTTGATAGGAGGGCTAAAATCAAAGCCTTTAGAATTTTTGATCTTGTCCTATACTAGGATAAACCTCACGATCAAAAGGGGAACCATGGGAAGTTTGATAAACTGTGGCTTGTCCTATACTAGATTGTTGAGATACTTGGAGATAATGCCTTCCACTTGAAGACTCTCATGGGAGAAGATATTCCACTGCCTGTCAATGGGCAGTATTTGAAACATTATTTCCAGTCCTAAGCTATTTTCAGCTCCCTGTTCTGTATATAGTTAGTTTAGGTTGTTGTGCTTGTTTCTTTTGGTTAGAGTAGGTTTCCTTTTGGTCTCCTTATTCTGCTTTGGTTTGCATTGCTCTTGCTCTTGGTTTCTTCTCTTTTGGGGACCCCTGGGTGCATTTGTGTGACAGTGGTGACAAAGTGGGTCTAATGTTCTTGGTATTTTTTTTTTACAAATTCTAATCATCCTTCCAGGACATCGTGGTACAAATTCTCTACCCGCTGTCACTTATCCTTATGCTAAGGCAAATGGTTTCTAGTCAGTTTGAACAGGAATATATTAGGGTCTCATATTTTCAAATATTAAAGATACCTGAAGTTGCAGAAGGTCCTTATAAGGTTTGCAAAGGTGAAAAATCATTTTTTGCTTCAGTGCCATTGTGGTTCTCATCTTTGAGTGTGAACTTCATTGTTCACAGGTTGAAGTAGAAGCAGTGAAAAGACAAGCAATATAAAAAAAAATGAAAAAAAGGAGACATAC
Organism: Sequoia sempervirens; assembly: GCA_007258455.2. NCBI lineage: Eukaryota > Viridiplantae > Streptophyta > Pinopsida > Cupressales > Cupressaceae > Sequoia > Sequoia sempervirens. The sequence continues at coordinate 215,254,203 of VDFB02047230.1, forward strand.
ATATTGAAATTAAAAGGGTCTCAATTCAACGTCATCAGGGGCATCTGAATATCTCTATCGAGGCTATGGATGCCCGACTAGCAGTAGAGCTATGTTCAGGAGGATCACAGCATTAACCTCATCGGGGCTATGGATGCCTAACTGGTAGCAAGGCTCTATCCAGGTTACTTTTGGAGTATGAATCTTTATGTAGCCTGTTCATACCAAGTTTGGTCCCTGTTACAACTAAGGTAAGGAAATAAATGCCTATGCACACACTTTGACCCTGGTATAGGAAAATTTGAATGACTAGGGGCTTATTTGTTTTAGCATGGAAGGTGGTGGTAGGATATGTGAGTTGAAACCAAAATTTTTGGGTTCTTGATTCTAGTTTTTCATTGAAATGCTAAGGAGCATTTCCTAGCAGAGTCGCCATTTGTTGTACAATTTTGCACACACGCCCCACTTGGAGTAGGGACCCTCTTTTCGGGATGTCTTTTGACCTTTGGTTTTATTGGTTTTGTCTTTCGAAGGTCATGGAATGTTGGTCTTGTTGGCTTTGGTCTTGCCCTAAGGCTTAAATAGTTTAAAATTGGCTTTTATTGAAAATCCAGGTTTTAACCTGACTCCAGGATTTTCTAGCTCTGGCAGATTTTCCCGGACCTTGGTTTATTGTCTGTCTACTATTGAATTCTCTGAATCCGGGTTTCTGCTTGACTTCGAGATTTTCCCGTTCTAGCGGATTTTCCTAGACTACATCAAAATCTCAATTTTTGCCATAGTCTCAGTTTCTGTCGTATCCACGGAATGCGTGTCCATCTGGATTTTCCGTGTGTCTTGGTTTTTTCTAAAGTTCTGTCTCAGGCTCGGCTTTCCAGATTTTCAGATGTGTCTTGTCACTCATTAATGCTCAAAGTACTTTTTCTCAAACACAAATATGAAGGGATTTAAGGTCTTTTAAAACATCATTTGAGTCCATTATTAACTTGTTTTCTACTTTGGCAATTGAGTGTGTTCTTCATTCAAGCTTTGAGTGTTGATCTTGAGTTGTTTGTGTGTGGATTGGTTGAGCACTAACCAGAGTTTTGTTGCAAGGTGCACCTGTTTTGCAGTCATCTTTTCAAACTCAAACCTCATCCATATTAATCCATGGTAAGTCACGGCTAGCCTTTCCATCTGTTTACGCAATGATTGAATCTTTCTAGGTTGGTTGGTAGTCATTTTTGGGTCAGCCTTTGCTTGAATTATGACTTTGTATTTGTAAGCCTAGGGTTTGACCCATCTTTTTGCGATTTCGTCCTACCCACTATGCGTGTTTTGTTCATCAATTGAGTGTCGGATGCATCCTTGTAGTCACGTCTAAATAGGACTTTTCCCCTTAAGCGTGTCGTTCGCCATATTTTGTGAAAATTAGGGTTTCGTTTCATTTGCTCAAACAAGCCAAGGTTTAGTTGGGTTAGCGCGATTTCATGGTTTATGTTCAACCCAACTTGCTCACACCTTGAGAGACCCTTGTATGCTCTGATGGATCGTCCCAATGATGGTGTGCTTCGAAACCTTAGGCCTACCTGGGTTTTAATGGCAGAGGTCTGGTTATGTGATTTAGGGCATCATTGTTTTGACTTGAAGGCTAGTTATTTGGAGGTCTCTTGAAAGTCAAATCCATGTGCATTCCGAATTTGTTGATTGGCATTGATTTTGGGACCATTAGAATCCAAGTAGAAAAGTTCACATGATCATTTGATTAATGGCCACATGTTATTATTTTCTCGGTTTTCCGAGGTGACCGGGGAATTTCTGCGCACCCGGATTTTTCGATATCTGTCAAGTCCGCGGAATGTAGAGAATTCTAGAGTATTTGAACCATCCGTGAAAATCCGTCTTGTCTGGACTTTTTCGGTTCTCCTGCTTGGTTTTATTCTTTTCAATTTTTGGGGCTAAAACTAATGAGGTAAAATGCTAAATGATAATTTTGTGCTACTAATGGATGGATTTCATACAATCGCATGCTAGTTTGTTTGTATTAACAATTTATTTGGCGAATGATGTCTTTGCAGCAAGAATCCGTCTAAGTCGGATTTCTCTGAATTCCACCTTGACCAGATTTTCTCGGCTTACCTTATTTTCCCGGATTGTTTGATTTTTTTTGGATTTTCAAACATTGATGATTTATGATGGATCTTAACTGCTTTATATGATTTTATGCCAACCTTTGGATTGGAATATGTATGACAAGTGGATACTCATGACATTCTTTTGTGAATATAGGTTGAATCAAACAAGGCTACTGCAGGAAAATCTAAAGGTGTTACGGAGGTGTCCTCCATTTTAGAGGTAGAAAGATTAAGGTTGGATACCAAGAGTCAGCTGCCAGAAAGCAAGATATCTTCGGTGTGGTCTGAGGTCTCGGACACCAATGTTGGAGCATGATGGTATGAGGAGTTCAAAGAGAGAACAGCTCAAAAAGATCTATCTGTCTTGAGACAAGGGATGATGAAGTCTGGACTTGTGCATGTGGCATGTTTCCCTCCTGCAATCCAATACTACGAGTTAATACTAGAGTGTGCTCGGCACTATGACTTCGACACACAAAGGGTTGTCAGCACCAAGGGGAGGGTCTTGGCAAATTTCAGCCCTGTTTCTATTGCCCAAGCCTTTGACATGTCGGATTTTCCTTCTGTGTGTGCCTTGAACATGGACTTGGCTAAAACATATTATGAGAATGAACCAATCAAAGCCCAACAGATGATTAATTCTTCGTTGGAGAAGCCAAAGTCACACCACTCCAAGCTGCCCAAGCAATTGCATAGAGGTAAATTCAGATCAAATATTTATGATGTGATCACATTCTTAAGCAGAGTAGCAAGTTTTAAGAGTGCAGGGGTATTGGAGAGCTGGATGGTCCATGTGATTAACAAGATTGAGCAAGGCACCAACTACCATTGGGTGGGGCTTATTCGTACTATGATTGATAAACAGCTGAGGAACGTCCTGGAAACCAAGAAATTCACCATGTCCTCTTATGTGATGTATGTGTTGGCTAGATTCTACCCCTATAGGGGTCTAAATCCATAGGGAACATTTGGGTAGGATGTAATTTATAATATTTACTTGGAGTTGCACCTAGGACACAAGGATTACAGAAGAGCCAATAATGCATTCACAATGCATATCACTAGGATGCTCCAAAATGTCGAGCATGTGAGACTGTCAGATGGAGCAAAAGAGTTGATAAAGAAATATGGGGCCTAGTTCATTTAGTTTTCCACCTTCTCCTACATCAAAATTGACGAATGCCCGACTGCTCCATATAGGTTACCTAGGTATCCTACTGATCATATTGTGTTATTGGAAGTTGTTAGACAAATATGTGAATTTGATGGAATTGTAAAAAGGGAAAAGCATAAAACAGGTTTTGGTGGGGATTTCCCTCTTGGAATTGGCATAGCGGAGGTGTGTCCTTCCATCCAATTAGCACATACAGCTAGGTATGAATTGGCAGCTCACGGTTTCTCCTTCCATTCCAAGAGGACAAACTTTGATATCACCAGCAAAGCACAGAAAAAGGCCACCAAAGAATACCACCACAAGGATGACCTAGAGGACTATTGGGAAAATATCAAAGATGATTTTGAGGCGAGGAAGAAGAGGTATTCTAGGCTTCCCATTGATGTGATTAGGCAATACAATGTTAGGTTAATCCCCGACTAGTTGGAGGATGATGGAAACCTGGTGCAAGATCATGCATATGAGTCTGTTAAGGACAGGTCAATTGGAGAGATTAACTAGGATGATGATGAGGTAACTGAATTGGAAGATTTGATGGCACCGGTTATGAAATTTACTACCTCATGGCTAAAGCATAAGGTTTGGGAGTTGGAGAGTGAGAAGGTACCCTGTACCTTTAATTTGATGGAAGATCTCAATCCTATGTCTACTTCTGAAGAGTCCGGGGAAGATGACCCCAAAGGGAAAGCTAAAAGGAGCTCACCCTTCAAAATCAAAATTAGAGGTCCTAAAGAAAGTGAGCCTTTGTCATCTTTTGTGTAGATTTATAAAGTTTAAAAGCTTAATAGTTGTTCTATTTTTTTGTTGTTTATATCTACCAATGATATATGAACATAGATATCTAAATATTACAATCAGGAAAACATCAAATAGATCAATAGATATTTTTTTTTCATAATAAAGATGTTTCATATTTTGAATATAATCCATCTCAATCAACAAAGGCTAATTATACCAAAACTTTAAATAAGAGGTAGCAAGAAAGCTTCCAAATAATGAGTATTCTTTCATAATGACATGAATTCCAAATAATTGGAGTTCCCTTACATAAGACGTTCAATTACTATATAGGAAAAGCAAAGGTACATTCAAATTTGAAGCCATATCATAAGGATTTAGGTGCATTCAATTACAATCCTAGAAAAGAAAATCCACATTCAAATTTGAAGGATTGTAATTGCAAATATTGTTATGACAATCTACAAATGAGTATCTAGTTTGTGAAAGGAAATTATCTCGAGAAAATCTGGAGTTGGGACTTAATGTCTAAATAAAATATGACATAAATGAGGAACTCCAATGGCATTTAGTGCCAGAAAAATGGTTGAGTTGTGAGAGTGTTTGGCCTTATTGTTTTGTTACTTTTATGTATTTGCATACCTATAGGAAAATTGTTAGAAAGAGAAAAGAAAAATGTTATTTTGGTCATGTTTTAGAGCAAGTTGATATTAATGTTTCATGTGTAGTGTATGACTACTTTTTTGAAAGAAGGAATTTGGATTAATCATTGGAGACACTTTGTAACTAAGTATGCAATGAGGGATTTTTGGTTAGAAGTGGGAAAAATGTAGTTGATAAAATCAAAGTAACTAACCTATAGTTCTTTTTTGTATTAGTGTTCATTCAAGAGTTTGAATTTGATAATGCCAATAAGTGTTCTTCTTCTTGCTTTCGACGAGCTACCTATGGACTTTATTGCATGCATGCATATCATTGAAATGTGAAGGCTAGTTTTATGCATAGGCTTACAAGTTCACACACTCTAGAAATAGTTGTTAATGTGAGGTCATACTGATCTACATTGTTGATATTGATTGTTTCCTTTTCAAGTGTTAGGCTTTGTGATTTGTGTATTATTAAGGCCCATGCCATTTTGAGTGGGATTTGATGACAGAGACCATGATGAAAAGGGGCAACAAGTACATTTTTTAGATTATTGTAATTTTATTCCACAAAAACAAAATATTTATTCCACAAAAACTATTAATTAGTAATTTTATTTGTAATATTTTATTATTAATTATGGCAGGCTACGATTGAAAATAAGGTCTTGACAAAGGTTTTAGAGTATGTTTATTAAAATGAAAAGTATGGCCAAGATTTTAATAATTAGCACATTTATTTATTCATTTTTATTTGTCTAATATTAGTCATTTATTAAGTCATTTAGTTGTGATTTTACCCAATGACCAATTTAGTCACTTATAAATGACCAAATTAGTCATTTATTTGTCAAATTCTACTAGTGTTAGTCACGTGACTAAAAATTTTATTCACATAGTCATTTATTTTCCAAACTCTACTAGTGCAATAAATGCACTCTAAGGCACACCAAATGCAAGTGGTCTATCTTCATGACTTTCATTAACCAGAACTTCATACTCCTTAGCCACATTGAGTGTAGCATGAGTAGGTAGATCAGTACTCATCTCCATAGATTTCACTTCAAACACATCATTTAATGTTGAATAAATCATCTGTAGACTTATTATTTCTTTTTTTTCATGTTTTTCAATAATCTCTCTTACACTTTGTACTAAGAGATCATCACGATATTGCACATTACCATGTGCTATATCAAACTACACATCATCATGTGTTATATCAAGTTGCACATCACTATGTATTATATCAGATTGCACATCATCACAACTATTCTTTTAACTAATTTCATTTGTTGAATAACAAATTTGTTGGCTTCTATGAATTGGTGGCACTGTATTTTTTCTTTCCTTTTATTTTTTCTCCACATTTTTTTGCACTCTTTTTCTTAACTATAAAAAAAATAAAAAAATCATATTTTGTCTTATATAAATAGAGCTCTTGCCTATAAAATTTTATTACACTATTAAAAAATAATATACTACTTAGTGGATTTACAACTTGTCTATTTGGCAAACCAAAACACGATAAATATTTATTATTTTTGGACACATGTTCTCTACAAAATATTTATCGTGTTTTGGTTTGACAAATATGCAAGTTGTAAATCCACTAAATAGTATATTATTTGTGTAATAGTGTTTAATGAAATTTTATAGGCAAAAACTTTATGTATATAATACATAATATGACGTTTTTTGTTTTATAGGCAAGAAGAAAAGTGCAAAGAAAATAAAGAGAAAAAACAAAAAGAAAAAAAGATATATTGTCACCAACTTGTAGAAGCTAATGTATTTGTGATTCAACAAATGCAGTTGGTGAAAAGAATAGTTATGATAATGTGTAATTTTATATAGCACATAGTAATGTGTAGCTTAATATAGCACATGGTGATGTGCAGCACCATGTGTAGTCTAATATAACATGGTGATGTGCAATGTCGTGATGAACTTTTAGCACAAAGTGTAAAAAAGATTATTGAAAAACATGAGAGCAAAGGAACAGTAAGTCTACAGATGATTTATTCAAGATTAAAGGATGTGTTTGAAGTGAAATCAATGGATACTAATACTAATCTACCTATTCATGTCACACCTAATGTGGCCAAGGAGCATGAAGTTTTGGTTAATGAAAGTCATGAAGAAAGACCACTTGTATCTAGTGTTCCTCAAAGTGCACCTGTTGCATCTACAACATTTGATGTAACTAGTGGATCGGCCAGAAATATTGGTAGTGGTTTAATAAATTTGTCTACTTTTGTCAAAAGAAAAATATTGGGTCAAGATTTGTACAAATCTATAGAAAAGAATGCAAAAGAAAGAAAATTAGAAGGAAAGAATTCATTATTGGTTGAGGTATCAAGAGATGGTGAGTCTATTGGGTCAAATGCTACAAGGTGGGCCTTCAATTTGTGTGTAAGATGTAGAGCCCATTTGGATATTTTTAAATCAAATCTTGCAGATAAAGATCCACGGAGTGTGGAAAATGTTATACAAAAAATAGAAAATACTTTTGAGACTATTGATGGAAAAATCTCTAGAAAATATTACAAGGAAAACATGACAATTTTTATGAACAATTTTAGATACAATTGCTGAAAAATAATCGTGAAGGGAAAAGAAAGGTTAGACTCCACTTTATCTCTCAAACAGTGGGAGCTAGTGAAAGAAATTATGTGTTCCAAAGGATATTTGACAAAGAGTAACATAGATAAGAGAGCAAGACATAATGTGAGGAGTGGATATACATTTGACCAAAGGGGGTTGTAGGCCAAAATGGAAAAATTTGAAGTGTGTGAATTTTTGGTTCAATTTACATTGTGCTATTTATTTCAATTTTTTATTGAACTAGCTATATGTTGAAATTGACATTGTATTTCAAATGGAAAACAATAATAGAGAAACAGATGCAAAAGATATTGTCAATTATATGGCAACACTAAATCTTAATAAATTTAAGAGTAAAATGAAGTGGAAATCTAGTTCATCAACAGACAATTCATATCCATCTATTAGACATCCAGTAAGAGTCTTTCTAGATCATGTCAACTGAAATGAAGGGTACCAATATGTAATGAGTTGCATATACGGTCTCACTAAGAAAGTTTCATAGTTGGTTGTCTTTGTTAAGCCTATAATTTTTACATGGAATGAGCATAATTCTACGGATTCAGATGAGGTAAGACGCTGGTAAGAGGTTGTATTGATCTCATTTTTTGTTTGGAAGTTCTATATACAAATGCCTCTTAATATGTAGATTGAAATATGAGTGTAGAAGAATCTAACTCGGTTTCAATATTATTAGAGTGATCTAAAAAATGTTCTTTTGGATAAATTTATAACTTGCATTCTTTACTTTATTATTGAATGTTTTGTATATTTTTTTGAATAATAGTTTAACCACATGTCAATTTTATCAAATTAGCATGAAAATGAAAATGTTTTGATGTCAACAAAGTTTTCGATATTGATAGTGATCATGATGAGCTAGACAAGAATGTGCAACACATTCATAATTGTGTTGAAGTTGAGGTAATATAATAGTTGTTTTCAGTTATCTGCCCTAATTTTTTGTCATTCTTCATACTTAAAATATTCTTTTGGACAAAAATTTATAGCTTTTACATTTTTTAAGTTGTAAGTTAATTTGTCCCAATGTTTTTTAATTCTTCTTTTAGAAAAAAATTTATAACTTTTACATTCTTTAAGTTGTAAGTTAATATGTCCTAATGTTTTGTCATTCTTTATGCTTAAAATATTCTTTTAGATAAAAATTTATAGCTTTTACACTCTTTACTTGACTTATATTAAGTTTATATAATGATTAAATCACACGTAGAGCAATTACATAAAAGTAAAATGAAAAGAAAAAGGTCTTATCAATAGAGCTATTTGCAAAGCTGCACAACTTCATGTCAATGTTGATAGTGATTATGTTGAACTCGATGAGTATGTACATGATATTCATAAGAGTAGTGGTATTGAACTCAAGGTCAGTGCTATGAAACCACATGCAAGTAAGTATTATTCAAGTAAGCAATGGTTTTTTTATTATATAAATAAGGGTAATCATTACCTATGTGATAAAAGATGGTTAGAATAGTAGTGGAGTGTAATTAGCTAGTATACATAGAATATGGAAATAAGGGAGAACATATAACTTACATATGAAAGTTTAGAGTTTAGATGTAATAGAATGCATACATAGATTTTGAAAATGCATTAGTGCATTGTGTTTGGGGATTTCTTCATCTTTAGTTGGGAGAATTCATTGTCAATTCATGTCTCTTTCTGGAGTACTCGTACATTTTAACACTATTGTAGTTTTGTTTTTCATTTGTTTGTACCTCATAATGGGTTAGTTTGTCTTTTTTGAGTAAGAAATTGCTTCTTTATTATTTAATAGAATAAAAATGCATACAAAAGTTGAATTGTTCTAAAACATAAGACATTACATATAGTTGTCAAAAATAAAAGATAACATTTTTCTACAAATGTCAAAAGACAACGGGAAGTTAATTATTGTTTAATATGTTAGGTGCATGGTTTCAGATTTCTTATCATCATTTTTTTTTTTTTTTTTTAAATATTTATATGAATGTTTACCTGTGTGTTATCAAATGTTTTATATCTCAATATAATGTGTATTTTTTTATTTTTACAAAAATGTATTGATAAAATCTAAAAAAAGGATAAAGTTGGGTGTTGGTTCCACTTGATAGTGCTATTGTGGGTATTGGGCGGATTCATTCACTATTTATTGTACATGGAGTCAAATTGAAAGGAATAGAAGATGCAAATTTAAATATTTTAAAGGTCATAAGTAACATACCTCTTGCTTATGAAGACAAAATAGATGAAGTTATCCATTTGAAAGATAAAGAAGAAACCTTCCAATGGTGGCCACTAAAATATTTACAAAAAATGACATAGTTAAAGTTTATCATGTACATATAGTTAAAGTTTATCATGTACTAACTCTTAGACAACTTAACCCTCTGTTTTTTGTAGTAGTTTGAATGTGTTGCTCAAATATCTTTATCACGATGTATTTGCAAGAGTTGGAAACTCTTAGACTTTGACATTTTTTATTATATGTGTGTGTGTGAACATCTTACAGTTTATCAAAATTGCATTATATTTTTTTATTGCAAATTACTTTTTTTATTATGATGTTGAATCAATCTTTTAACTTCTAGCATGTTGTAGCTTGTTCATATATGTAATATTTTTATTTGTTTTTATATTTTAATTCAATTTTAATATGTTTATTTTTGTATTATATAATTTATGGTATTTAATAAATTATTCATATCATATAAATAAAAATTTACTACTAAACTAGTAGTAAATATAATGATAATGCAATTAATAAACAATGTATCAATTTATTACTAGTTGACAGAAATTAGTAAATAAAAAAAATTAAATAAATTATCAAATGATGGTAATTAAAAATTAAAATAATTAAGTTTACTACCAATTAATGAAAATGAGTCAATTAAAATGACTAAATATACTACTCATTGACATCAATTAATAATTAAATTGACTCAATATACTACCAATTGACATAAATCAGTGAATAAATATGACTAAATATATGACCAATTGATGGAAAAATAATGATTAAAATGACTAAATATACTACCAATGAACAAAAATTAGTTAATACAAATGACTAAATATACTACCAATAAATAGAAATCAATAAATGAAAATGACTAAATATACTACCAGTTGACAACAATTAACGATTGAAATGACTAAATAAATAACTACCATGACTAAATAAATGACTAGTTAACAACAATCAATGACTAAATTAACTACTAAATATACTACCAAATTGATCAATCAAAACAACCAATAAATGATTAAAAAAGGTTTAGTCATAAATTTGGTTGCATTATAAATGACCGACAATAAACTACTAATGGTCATGTGACCAAGCTTAGTCATTTATATACAATTTTTAGTAGTTTTTTTAATCATTTATTGTTATTTTTCTACTAGTGCAAAGAATGAGCAATCTAGTATATTAGTCAAACACAGTTTTTGGGCTACAAACTCAACTACAGTCCTATCGAATGTGCCTACCTTACAATAGATTTTTCTACTCAAAAACTTAGGTACCTATATGCTCAATCATCAGACAAACTTGTGGCTAAAATTGACCAATTAAAGTATCTTCTCAATTAAGTAGCAATCATAGGTCAGTTAGCAAAATGGGTTATGATACTAAGTGAATATGGCATCTAGTACATTGAACACAAAGCCATAAAAATACACGTCATAGCCGACCAACTTGTAGATGAACCAACCAAAGTAGATCACTTGATATCAAACTTTCTTGATGAGTCTATTTTCATGCTAGACACTGCTACGACATGGACGTTATACTTTGATGGATCCCACACAAGTCATAGTTTAGGTGCAGGCATATTTTTTATCAATTTTCTCATAGGACTTATAGACACATAAAATATATTGATTGACATTATGCACTTGATCTTGATTTACTAACATTAATTCTTCCTTAATCATCCCTCGGTCTAACCATTTAATCAGATTCCCCTATCTGATTAAATTCATCAATATTCGTCTCTTAATTGAATAAATCATTTTATCTAATTAAGTCAATCTCTTTTGTTAATTAAATCAATCCATCTGATCTAATTATCCCTATTTAATTAAATAATCAATTTATTTGATTAAATATCTAAAGTCTATCCATTAAATTAAATAAATTAAAACCTTATTTGACTTAATCTAACACCATCTCTTTTAATTAAATAAATCAAAATCCTTGTTTAATTAATCCCTTGTCATATTCCTCTCTTATTTGATTTAAATAAATCCATAAATTTGAGTCAAATAGGTCATATCATCTAACCTCTCTCATTAAATTAATTAACCCTTGATTAATTTAATCTCATATCATGTCACATCCTCTAGATAATGCAAGTTGCATATGAAAATAGATTTAATTCATTTATTAAATCTCTATTTTTCCTCACAAGTCATCATTTGGAATATTCTCTCAATTTGAATTCAAAAATTTCAAGTCAACATGTACATCCAACAAGGCAATAAATTAATCTTGCATGTCCTTTGCCTTGAGCCAAGTGGCATTTATTGCATTTTCCCTTCCCTCTTCCTTGTCATTTCAACAAATTTGAATTTCAAATATTTGCATTTATTGGCACAAACCCCAAATCTTGCACATCCTTCATCCATTCATAGCTTGACAAGTGGCATCATATCATTAGATGAATGTTAGTCCCACATTGTTCAAATTTGGACATTCATCCATCTTGAAATCCTATAAATAAAGAGCTCATATCCTCATTTCATCATCCACAAACATTGCAAAGTTATTATGCTAAAATATTTAGCCATTTCCATCCATCATTGAAATCTTAGCTAGGATTTTTGCAGATTTGGGCATGGAGTTCTCATCTTTCATCACCAAGGTGGATCAATATCATCAACACAATCAAGCTTGCATCATAGGAATTGGGAAAGGGCCAATTTTCATATCAAATTGGCACCAATTCCCCCATGGGATCATGAGTTTGCACATTTAATTTAGGATTCAAGCTATTTCATTGTTTTTTATTTTGTTCTTCATTATTTTCTCTCCTATTTTGAGTTTGTAAATGGATTTCATGGGGAATCCTTGTTTTAGCTTGCAATTCCTTGTTTAACTTGTTTACTCATGTTGTTTTGCAGGTACTAGGAGAAGGGTTCACACATTTGGCGCTAGAGGGAGGGTTGGATATCATTATTTCTAATCTTTTCTTGAAATTTTCATGTTTTCACTCATACATAGAAAATTCCAATGCTGGGAGCTTAGCGTTACTGTTTTGGCACTACAGGCTCTTCAATGTCACTATACAGCACTGCTCAAAATCAAAATTGCGATGCTAGACTCATCCCGCCAAAAATTTTGAATTTTAAACTCTACCACTAGACTCGCCGACCTACAGAAACTTTCAAAAAATATTAAACTCCAACATTGGAATGAAACTGTGATGCAGGGTGAAAATTGTGACGCAGTTTAGCTCTCTATCCTGACACAAAGCACCACTGACTGGTAAGCGGTGCTGTGAGGGAACCACTTAGAAAACAAACTGCGATGCCATTACGAGTTGCGATGCTGGAAGGCAATAAAAGGGGAAATTTATTTTTTTAGCACATGTTTTTGATTTATGATTAATTTATCTTCTATTTTTTGGTTTTTAACTCCTGTATTTTCCAAAATCTAATTGGTTTTTCTCACTTGTAGGTTGGAAATCGAAAACAAAGGAAGAAGGAGCATGATGATGATATTTCGTCCAATCAAATTGTTTTTAAACACTTTAGTGTTTGTTTAACACTTCTTCAAGGAATTATTAGCACTTCTTTCTTAGGACACTAATCTTCTTTTGGGTTTTAAAAAGAATTTTTTTTGTTTATTTCTTACAAAGGGCTAAAATGAACTTTATGATCACAACTTACTAGATTTTGTTTCTTGGATTAACAATTGAACAAATTTCTTTCACTTGTGATTTGGTGCTCTAAAACGAACTCACATTTTGCTTTGAGGATTTAAAAAGAACAAGTGCAAGCTTTGTTTTTCATGAGGGCTTACTTAAACTAAAGCCATTGAAAAAGGATGTATGCACTTCTCTCACGCTTTATAGTGATCTTGAGAATCAAAGGGCCTTTCTCATGACTTTAGGGTGAGACAAAGCAATCACCTCCACACTTTGATTTGGGTTTAAAATTGAACATCTTTTGCGAGTGTGAGTGGGGGCATTGTTGTGTATATTCTCTCACCTTGTTGCCAACAAGGATTGATCAAGTTACAAATATTGTTCTTCATTAGCTTTTGTTTATCCTAGAGGGTCTGCCTTGGGGAAAAAGTACTTGCCCAAAGGAATGACTCAATTGGTAACACTCTAAAGCCAAGAGTATTTCCAACTGGGATATAAATGTGGATATTGGAAGAAACGCCAATATCATGTGGTTGATTCCGACAAGATGGATCCAAAAGGGGACTCTTGTCATATGGGTCAATCTCCATGAATGGAAAGTCCTTACTAAAATCCATGTGCTAGAATTTACCAAAATCCTTTTATCTATTTGTTGGTGCAAGAACAGTCATTCTCAAGCCACCCCACACTTTTACAGTCTTCTAGTAGAAATGGAAAACATTCCATTGGAGTTTCATGGGTGTTGATGCTTGGCTACCCCATATAAGTGAGTTTTGTGGAGGGGAGCTAGTGGGGTCAAGCATCTAACCCTTCACTAGAGATAAGCGTAGCTGGACTTGTCCAAGTGGGAATCCAACAAATATTGTCTTACACATCCATAGGATTGTACTTATTCTTGGGTTACAAAATGCATTTGCTTGATTGAAAACACCATGGAAACAAACACTTGAACATCATCCAAATTTCAAACCCTTTTGAAGACAGATACAATTGACTCAATCCATATGTTATTACTTTCCCTTGGGATTCACATCCTTAGAGGTTTCTAAGCATTGGATTATATCTTGATTTGTCTCCTTAAGTAAACAATTGGAAAACCCTTGCCTTAAGTTCATTGAATTTCCACATAACATATCTTGTGGGGTTTGAAGAAATTAAGACATTGGACATCTTAGTTCAAAAACCTAATCGAAGAAAGTGTTTTTGGTAAAATAAAGACATTAAGCAAAGCTAAGAAAAATGAACTTTCATATGTGTTGAAGACTCACAACCCCAAAAGAAAAAAAAATCATTGATTGGAAATCAAAAAATGAATGTTCAAATGAAATCATTTCTTGGTTACAAAGGTCTTTAGGAAGCATTTGCATGCTCTTCAATATCTAGGTCTAGGTAAACAAAGTGTCCTTTTTAGGCTCATCTTAGGATCAAAACATATCAAAATGTTTTTCATCCATCCTCCAAAACATCAAAACAACACCATCTCATCATCAACTTTTGGAAAATCTTGAAATCATCCTTAATAATAGGCTTTTTAGAAAAATCAAAATCATTGAGACTAAATCCTTGAAAACATTATCAAAATCACCTTTGGCTAGGTATGTGTGGATGCATCCTTTTGCATATGCTTAGTCAAAGTTATCAAAATCATCTTGTCTAGCTTAGTATATGTTGATGAATCCTTCTTTATATACTTAGTGAAACAATCATCTTGTTTGAATAGGTGTGGGTAGATGCATCCTTCTCCTCGCACATATTCAAATCATCATCCTTTGAACAAAGCTATCCCTTAGATTATCATCCAACATCTTAGGGTCTTTTTGTTCAAAATCAAAATCAAAATCAAGGACAAATTCCCAAATCCCAAAACAAAATCAAAACCAAAATCCGCAAGTCCTAAAAGCCTAGTATCACATTCAAGATTTATCAAAAGCCAAAAAAATCCACATCATCCATCCCTAATATCATTGTCATATCATCACCTTTGATCCTCAAGGCATCCTAAAACTTTCTACTTTGGGGCATAAAATAACAATCAATCCAAAGAATCAAGAGATTCATCTCCCATATTCTCGAAGATTGATCCTTGTTTTATGGTTCTAACTAGATCTCAATACAAGAAGAGTATGGAAACCAACAAAGAAACACCCACTTCAAGTGATCTTAGCCAAACAAACACAAAAATGAATCCCACCAAATCAAGTAATCCGTTGACCCTCTCATCATCGCAAAATATACAAGAAGAAAACCAAGGAGAGGACCTCACTTTTGGAATGTCTCATGAGGAAATGACTTAAATGCTCCAAAATCTAGACAACCATAGAATCATCAACATCATGATGAGGCTCAACCCTTCGTTATACATGCTTGAGCTAGCAAAACAAGGAGCCAAGTTACCTTCGGATTTTGATGTGAGTACCATAGTAGAGACATCATTTCCTCCAATCTCATCCACCATTCCCATCTCATCTACACCCCC
Organism: Sequoia sempervirens; assembly: GCA_007258455.2. Classification (NCBI taxonomy): domain Eukaryota; kingdom Viridiplantae; phylum Streptophyta; class Pinopsida; order Cupressales; family Cupressaceae; genus Sequoia; species Sequoia sempervirens. The sequence goes on from VDFB02047230.1 coordinate 215,269,808, forward strand.
ATCTCAAAACATCACGTAAAACATTCTGCAAATCACAACATTGTTTGCTCCAACCCAACCCAATGTCAATAAGGGAAGTACATTTCTCAATACAATTCAAACACACCCCTTTGTTAATAATAAAAATTTGGATGCAAACACCACCTTGGAACAAAGCATACCCCAAAACCCATTACACAAAAATGTTCCTCTCACCTTCCATCATGATCCATCATTATCATTTTTTCACACAACACCTCAAACACCTCTTCTCACAAATTCACAAGAAGAGGGAGATATGTTTGGATCAGGGGGCATATTTGACACCACGACATTCTCACAACAACTCACACCCCTTACACTTCCACCTCTTCCACCATTACCATTATCATCCGCACCACTCCTTGGTTTAGGGCTTCCTCCCCTACCAAGTATCAATCAGACCTATATCCCAACCATCAATCAAAGCATTACACCAAACACTCAAAACTTTTCATTGATATTGCAAAAACAAACAAAAAATGCACAAGAAATTGCAACCTCATCAAACACCCCCTAACATCACAAAGCATGGTCTCCCAAGGACCAACCATATCAACAGCACCATCCATCATGCAAAACATCAACACCACCTTCACAAACACCATTCCAAACCCACCACCACCCCCACAACCACCAACTTCCACCACATCAATCCAATATGACATAGCATTGTAAGCTACTTTCCAAAGAGGATACCAACAAGTTCAGAAACAAAAAACCAAACAACTAGCTACTCACCATTTTCTCAAGATGCACAAGCTACCCAGGTAGCCTAAGCTTCCTTACAAGTGCAACAAGCCCAAGCATTATTGCAACAACAACAAAAACAAGCTACACAAGCATTGCAAGAACAAAGGGTCGCTCAAGCACAACTGCTATTGCAACAACAAGCAGCACAAGTACAAGCTCAAGCGTAAGCCCAATATCAGGCACAACAAGCTCAATATCAAGCACAACTTCTTGCACAAAGACAAGCATCACAATTGAAAGCATATTAGTAGGCATTGAAGCAATACCAAGAGCAGCAAGAAGCAGCAGAATTGGAAGCCCAACAACAAGCATTGTTGGAACAACAACAAGCACAACAACAAGCGTTGTTGGAACAACAACAAGCACAACAACAATCATAAATCTTAGCATAGCAATAGTAAGAATAACAACAAGATTTGTTCATACAAAAGCAGGTGAAAGCCTACCTCGCTCGCCAAAACATTCAAATACCATCAAACAACGCAATAACTAATCCACCCATCCAACCCACAATAGAAACACCCCAAAACAATTTTATCCCACCCCCTAATCCCCAAAATGATGTGACGACATAACTCAGGTTTCTCTCACAACAAGTGCTCGACCTTCAATCAGGGCGAATAACCAAAATACCAAGAAACTTGTGTCCCTATCCATTTGATAGGAGCTTGATAATGAAACCATTCCCCAAGGGATTTGAAATCCCCAAATTTTACAAATATCGAGGATGAGAAACCCTAAAGATCACATTAGATAATTTGAGGTTCATTGCATGGAGGTCGCATATGATGATACTTATCTGATGTGGCTATTTCCTAGGAGCTTGGTAGGCCATGCTATAGAATGTTTCTCTCGCTTACCTTCAGGCATTAGAACATTCCAAGAAATTAGGGACGCATTCATTAAAAATTATGCATGCAACATTACAATGGATGTTAGTCTCGAAGAACTCTCAGCTCTAAAACAAGGAAAGGGTGAGTCATTCGCCTCGTTCCTACAACAATGGTGATCCAAGGCCAATCAGAGCAAGTGGACAATGCTAGAAGAACAACAAGTTTGCACCATCATAGCCAACCTTGAAGGTCACTTGGCATTTCATCTCAAGGTTTAGGGCATCACCACATATGATCAATTGATCTCCAAGGCACTTAGTATTGAAAGAGCCCTTATGACTTAACCCACGGAATCAACATCATACCATGAACAACAAAACAACTGCCCATCATCCAATTACAACAAAAAACCTTGTACATGGGCAAGAAACAAAAATGTTACTAATGATGGTGTTGTTGATGCCAAGGTGGTCATTAGTGCCCCTCGCTAACATACACCCGCACCACAAATCCAAATTCAACACCAAAACCACCAACCAACAATAATCCAACCATCAATAATCTCAATCACCAAAGAGGACCACCCCAATGAAAAAGTTATCCCAAACGTAAATACACCATTTTGGGGGAACCACTTAAGGACATAATGAAAAAGTTGATCGATGAAAAACTCATCAAACCTCCTACATTTGAGAATTACCAAGAACCCGATGTCAAACCTCCTTGGTATAACAAGAATCAACTTTGCAAATTTCATAAAATCAAAGGCCACACCACAAACAATTGCATGAGACTCAAAAACATCATCCAAGATCTCATCGATAAGAAAATCATAAACATGGAAAAAACTATGGGAAATCAAGATCTTAAAATCTACATGAATCCAATGTTGAAACATGGAAACAAAGGGAATAGAAATGATAAAGGGAAGGGCAATGTAAATCATGTGTACGAAACAGTTGTTTCCTCCCTAAATGAAGACTGCATGGTCATCACCATCAAGGGTACCCATGTCAAAGATTGTAGAGTCACCACAAGAGGCGGAAAAGTGACCACCACAGGATCATCCCAACCAAATAGAGTCCCTATATCTAGATCCATCCCTAATGGCTACAATGTCCTAGATCAACTCAAGAGAACACCAACACACATCTCCATCATGGATTTTTTTAAAATTTCATCCACCAATAGGAAGATCCTTGATGAAGCATTGGCCTCATCCACTATCCCTATAGATCTTGATGTGGAGCAATTCCAAGCTATGGTTGGAAATATCATTATGCCTAATCTTCTTACATTCTCTGACCAAGATTTCCTTGCCCAACCATCTCACAACTATGCACTTCACTTAGAATCCATTGTACATAAGAGAAAAATCAAAAGGGTCTTGGTGGATGGAGGTGCGGGTTTGAACATCTGTTCTCTCAGCCTCATCAAGTAGTTAAAAATATTAGAAGATTCCATCGACAAAGGAAAGGGCATCACGATAAGAGCATATGATGACCAAGAAAGAGTGTCTCAAGGCATGATTAAACTCCCTATTCAAGTAGGGCCGATTCTCATGCAAAGCACTTGTCAGGTCTTGGACTTGGACTTACCATATAATATCCTCCTCGGACGCCCATGGATCCATGCGATGAAAGCCATAGCATCAACCTTCCACCAATGTTTGAAATTTACACATAATGGACAAGAGATTATCGTCCATGGAGATCCTGAACCTTTCTCATATTGCAAAAAACTTGAAGCAAAGAATTGCAAAATCCCTGAAGTTCCAAAGAATGATGAAGGCCCATCCACACCATACATCGACCCTGCCACTCTCGCATCCACTTCTGTTATAGAGACACTCACCATTCCCACCATCCCCACCATCTCTGACATCAAGCTCATCATCCGGAGGATGGTTGTGGAAGCTACAAGCTCCCTAACAATGCTTTTGTGATAGGAGAGTTACCACAATCTCCTAGATCATGGGGATGTCCACAAGAAATTCAAGCTTTCGCATCACAAATGTTTCCTAAAGACTATCCCAAATTCACAAGATGGGGAGACCTTGGCCAGGAGGTTATTCAAGAAAATCCATCTCACTTGTTGTATCAAGATGAAAGACCAACACCTGAATTACCAATGGATGAGACAAGCAAGGGCCTACAAATGATGCTCGTAATCGGCTACGACAAAAATCAAAGACTGGGACAAAATGACAATGGCCTCATAATACCTATCATGCAAAAGACATGAACCATAACAAATCTTGGCCTTGGATGTACCTCTTCAAGTATAACCATACGTGATCGAAGTCCTCCGGTTAGACCAGTTAATATTTCTCCTCAGCCAATACTAGCAGAAGTATGCTCACCAATATCCATAGGTGGAGACATACATAACTTTATAACTAAGGTCTATATTAGTAGCAACGATGAAGATACCATGACCAATCTACCTAGGTTATTTGAGGACACCACCCTGTGCATGATTAGTACCCTATCCTTCGAACCAAACCAACAGAATCATGAGATCCACCTAGTCTACCCCCAACTCATTGACTATGACCAACAAGGACCATCGATTCTTGATACATTCAAAAATGATGAGGCACTCTCAGAATTCATGGGATTGAGGGACAACATTCCAAATGGTGATAAAAAAGTAGGCTTTATAATAGAGTTGGACACACATGCCTATTATGGGGAAACAATTGAATCCTTCAGTCGCAAAAGTGAGAAACTAAGAATCATATCCAAGTCCTTGAGTGAAAACCACACGGTGACACTGTCTGACAAGAAAATAGTAAAAATAAAGGACGTATCCAATGGTGAAAACCTCTCTGAGTCACCCAAGGATGAAGGATTCAATCTTCCTTTAAGAGCTATTCATTAGGAAAAGTCAACAGTCTTGGCCAAAAAATGCAATCCTGTCAATCTAGGAATAGAGGAGAACCCGCATATCACATTTTATGTAGAATCACTATTATCAGAAGAGCAAGAACTCCTAGAAGCATTCCTAATAGAGAGGAAAATAAACTTTTCATGGAGTTATGCCGACATGCCAAGGCTTGATCCAGAGATTGTGGTTCATCACTTAGCAGTGTATCCAAAAGCAAAGCCGATCAAACAAAAGCTTTGAAAAATGCATCCCCAAATTGCCTTATTGGTCAAAATGGAACTCAAAAAGTTGTTAGATGTAGGATTCATATGACCAATCAACTATCTAGAATGGGTGTCAAATTTAGTACCTGTTTCAAAGCCTAATGGAACCATCAGAATCTACACGAACTTCAGAGATTTGAACAAGGAATGTCCAAAGGATGATTTCCTGCTTCCCAACATCGACATGATAGTGGACATGACAGTATGACATGAGATGCTATCACTAATGGATGGATTTTCAGGATACAACTAGATCATGATAGCAAAGAAGATCAACATAAAATGGCTTTCACTTGTCCATGGGGGACCTACTACTGGAACATGATGCCATTTGTCCTAAAGAACACAGGAGCAACCTATCAACGGGCCATGACATTGATATTCCACAATATGATTCATAAAATAGTTGAAGACTATGTCGACGACATTCTATCTAAGTCAAGAAAAATACAAGACCATATAGCAAACCTAAGTGCTATCTTTGACAGATTGGAGGAATACAAAGTTAGACTAAATCCCAAGAAGTGTGTCTTCACCATATAATCAGGTAAATTGCTAGGATACATAGTGTCCATGAGAGGTATCAAGGTGGATCCAGCGAAGGTGAAAGCAATCCTCGAGATGGAAGCACCAAAGACATTAAAACAATTGAGAGGTCTCCAAGGTAGACTTCAATCCATCTGATGATTCATAGCACAATTGGCGGACAAGCAGAACCCATATTCTCACCTACTCCACAAGGGAGTAGCATAAAAATGGGATACCAAGTGTGAAGAGGCATTTAACAAAATCAAGGAATATCTACTGACACCACTATTTTTAATGCCACCCATCCCAAGAAATCCATTTATCTTATATGTATCAGCAATAGCAGCAGCCCTTGGAGCTCTCTTGGCTCAACATGATGAAAACATAATAAAGAGGGCTATCTACTACATTAGTAGAACAATGGTCGATCATGAGATAAACTACTCATTCATCAAGAAAGCATTCCTCGCAGTAGTGTTTGCATCACAAAAATTCAGACATTGCATGTTGGCACACAAGATAAAGCTCATTGCCAAAATTGACCCCCTCAAGTATCTATTATCAAAGGCAATGCTCATAGGAAGAATGGAAAAATGGGTAATGATACTATCAGAATATGACATCAATTATGTGGAAAGAAAAGAAATCAAGGGTCAAGTTATCATAGACCAACTAGCAAAAGCACCTATTTATTATGAGAATCCTATTGTCTCAGAGTTTCCAGATGAATCCATTTTTAACCTCAACATAGCTTACCACTAGAAACTATACTTTGATGGCTCATACACATAGCACAGATCAGGAGCTGGTGTCTTCTTCATCACCCCACAAGGGGATTGCATACCAAGGTCACGCAAACTGACATTTCCTTGCACTAACAACATCGCAGAATATGAGGCTTTGACTATAGGTCTCAGAATAGTAGTACAATGGAATATCATAGCTCTCAAAGTGTACGGAGATTCTCAGCTGGTCATAAATCAAGTCAATAATGAATATTAGACCAAGGATGATAAGCTCACTCCATACAAGAAATTGGTGGAGACTCTCAAAGAATCTTTCATTGAAATAATATTTGAGTAGATTCCTAGAACCAATAATAGAGCAGCAGATGCCATGGCAACAATTGGGTCCCTACTGAACATCCCCAACAACATGCCAAAATATGAATTCTTGATTGAGTAGCTTCTCGTTCCCACATTCGAGGTATTGGAATAAGAATTCGTGTGTGAAATCATTGGTCCAGTTGATTCTTGGTATCATGAAATTTACACATATCTTCGCATAAGAGTCATACCCGCTAACCTACCATCAAACCTAAAATGAACCTTTGTTAAAAAGGCATCTAGATTTGTCATCCTAGGTGATACCCTATACCATAGAAGCATAGAAGGTACCTTGCTACATTGTTTAAATGCTGAGGAGGAATTGACCGCTCTAACCGAAGTACACAACAGTATCTGTGGTTCACACTTGAGTGGAATGACCATAGCCAAGAAACTATTGAGGATGGGGTATTATTGGCCCACAATGGAAAGAGAAGCACACGATCGTGCCAGAAAATGTCTACAATGTTAGCAACATGGGGACCTCATCCATACTCCAGCTCAAGAGCTTCATCCCATTGTCACACCATGGCCCTTTTGGCAGTGAGGACTCGATCTCATTGGGAAAATCACACTCACCTCATCCAATGGCCACAAATTTATCATAAATACAACTAATTACTTCACAAAGTGGGTGGAAGCCATACCCATGATGTATATACCTGGGAAGCAGATCTCAAAATTCATCCTAAACTATCTCATCTATCGTTACGGTGTCCCACAAGCCATTATCTCAGATAATGGGACACCATTCAAGAATCAGGAGGTTTGTGACTTTTGCGAGAAATTAAAAATCCAACATCACCTCTCTACCCTATACTATCTCCAAGGCAATGGCCAAGTAGAAGCTACAAACAAAATCATCCTCAAAATCCTCAAAAAAATATTCAATGACATAGGTCATGACTGTCATCTACAGCTTAATCCTACCCTTTGGGCCTATCGAACCAGCATTCACACACCCATTGGTGCCACCCCCTTCTCCTTGGTCTACGGATTAGAAGTCATACTCCCCATTGAGATCAAGCTCCCATCCCTCAAGATATCACTGCAAAACCTCAACACTGATGAAGACTACCTAGTGTCAAGTCTAAATGAGCTGGAGCTACTAGATGAGAGATGAATAGATGCTTTAAATCACTTGCAAGTCTATCAGAATAGACTCAAAAGAAGCTACAATAAGAAAATCATAAGCAGGATGTTCCAAGTCAGAGAATTGGTCTTAAAAGAAAATCAAAAGAATGTCCTGAACCTAAGCAACAAAGGAAAGTTTGAACCTAATTGGCTGGGGTTGTTTGTCATAATAGCAAGTTATAAGTCAAGGGAATATTAGTTATCAACACCCGAAGGTGAACCCCTGTAGGAGCCCATGAATAGCTCCCATCTCAAAAAAATTTATGCCTAAATCTTTCAAGGTATAGAACCAAAAATTCAAAAAATTCAAAAAATGTCCTGAAAAAATGGTTACTTTAGCAAAAACCTCGCAAACAGGCATCTTGGTAACAACAAAAAAAGCAAAAAAGCAAAAAAATAAAAAAAGGATCAAAAAAGGATCAAAATAATCGTCCTCTAGTGAAAACCACTTCGGTGGCACTTTGGGCATGTACCTCGGTGAAAACCTGGAAAACAGGTACCTTGTGTAAATAAGCACTTTCCATCCACTAGGCTCGGTACAGCTTGTTCAGCATCATCCCTCCATTTCGCTTCCATCATCCACTCACATCTGCACCATAGGTTGGTCTTGTTTTCGTATCATGATCCCTCCTAGTACTACTTGGCCTATCCTCAAGGTCAGTTTGTCCTGCCTTTATCATAGTAGTCTATTGCATCGCACTAGGGGCATGTTCTCATCAGATTGGATTCGTGTATGATCTTAAAGTCCTAAAAATCAGAAAATCCAAAAACATCAAAAAATCAAAAAATCCAAAAACATCAAAACATATCAAAATCCAAAAATAGGTCAAAAAGTCAATCAAAAGTTGAAAAATAGAGTCAGCTTGTCAAACTACATCGTCTCTGAGCTTGAACATAGGCAAGGTTGATCTTTGATCATCCCCCGAGACACTTAGGTCAGTCCTTTAGGAGTCTGTCATAATAAGTTGGCATTTCATCATGTATATCGTCATCTATAAATCAGTCAAGTGGTTAGTCGAACTACGTGGTCTCTGCGTGTATAATGTGGGCAAGACTAATCTGTTGATCAGCCTTCAAGACCCCTAGGATAAGTCTTTAGGTTAGTCTCTTGGTCAAAATCTCAAAAAATCCCAAAAACATTGGAAAATCAAAAAATCAAAACATTTGAAAATCTCAAAAAATACCAAAAACAGCCTCAAAACATTGCAAAACATCAAAAACATCCAAATATTGGAAAAAATCCATCCATCTCATCTTGCTTGCATCTGTAATAAACATCACTCATAATAAATTGATCATCATCATCAACCTTTGGTGAAAAAGTTAGAAACAAGTCTAGTAGATTAAAAAACCAGAACTCCAAACGTCAAGTCTTAAGCCTAAGTAGTGCGTAAGCAAGTTGGTCATCTCTTCATATTGGTAACTTATCATCCAATTGGTCCCATATCAATCGTCCCTTAGAGCACTTTGGATAAATGAAATGGCGTGCCTCCATCCACTAACATGTCCTAGGATGAATCCTTCCTACAATGGGCATTATCTTTTGGCAATAAGTTTCGGTTCTGATCCTTAGAAAACACATCCTTTTTCTGTTAGCGGTATTGAAGAGCATGAGTTTGTTTGTTTACTTGGTTTTTATCTTTTGACTTATCTTATATTGCACTCATTCCAAGGACGCCTCAATGATATCCCAAAATAGAGGATTTAGAGAAATAGGAATGGGGCAACAATCATTATCTTTTGTCTGCTATGCTTGTTGGACGTTCTTGTAATATAACCTCAGCGAATACTTGCTTTGATAGGTATGTATGGAAGAGGTCTAGGGAAACTTGTTGACTATTTCATGGATGGTTTTACCTTTCGGGTATGTGCAGGATCATCGTGCAAAAATCAGGCCCCTAAGTGGCAAAAAATTTAGAAAAATCAGTGTTAGGCAACTTGACGTAAATATTTGAATAAGTTATCTATATTATTTCAAAAATATGTAAGAATAGAATTTGTAGAAAATTGAATGTAGTTTCTAAAATACTAGGTTTATTTAAAATAAATAAAATCTATTTGGTGAAAATTTGAAATTTCAATGCAGAGTACTTAAATTTCAAGGAAAAAAAAGAGTAGGTATTCAAAACCACCCTAACCATAATAAAATGATAATTATTTTTTGTAAGATTTTATATATAAGTAGAGGACTCATGTCCGGGTGTGATGCATATTTTTTTGTAATTTTTTTCCAAGTAAATAATTAATTATGAATTTTTTATTACAACTTTTAGAAAATATAAAAACTCGTCTATCTGACCATCTTAACTTGGTCAAAACTTCATGAAATTTAATTTTTCTTTTTTAATCCCATAGTATGTGAAGCATAGAATGTGACGCATGTTTTGGTCCTTTGAAAATCCCAATTCCTCGACAAGTAATCATCATCTTCATCATTTTCATTTGCATCATCTTGTGTCTTGTTGAAATGACTTCTTCTTTTCTTTCTAACCGCACTAGCAAGGTACTATGGTAGTTGATCATCATCACCATCATTGTCATTGATCCTGCATCCAGAAATCATTAGCATGTTGCATAAACATATCTTATAGGAAACACAGGCATTGCATTTTTATCATCATATAAACAGGTGCATCCATGTCATTGCATTTCACCCATTTCATTGCATCTCATGCCATTATATCAATCATTGCATAAACATTCATTTTCATTTCATAACCATTTCATATAAATCATCACATAAGCATCTACAAAAGAATTTCATAATCATTTTTTGCATAATCAATAGGTATATAAACATTTAATTCATTAGGCATACATACTTGCATAACATTATATCATTACATTATGTTCACATTACATTATGCATTAACATATCATTGCATCACATACATCATCATTTATTACATTTAGGATAATAACATTTGTTATTCTAAGCATCTCATAAAACCATCTCATTATGCATTAACACCATTTCATTTGCATCATATCACGACCATCGCATTCATATTACATCCATCCATAAATCATCTCATATATAAGCATTTTTCACACATCATTGCATATAACATAGATCATATCATCTTACATATTAAAATCCATCGCATAGGCATAAAATAAATCATCATATAGATAACATCATTACACATCATATCATAGGTTAGCATAATATAGATCTGTTAGTCATAATCATTGCATAAACATCATTAGAAATATATGCATCCATAACATATAGAACTAGAATCATGCATGCATGGATAAAAAGTACACATTTCATCACATCAAAATCAGCTCATATAGATATCATCAATAATGTCACTGTCATAGTACAAGGAATAAATTAGATCACTGTACATATATTTCAATCGGTACAAAATGCCCATCAGGCTATCAAAAACGAGTCCATAAGGCACAAAAAGTATATATCATCTTGATCAAGCTTGATCTTTGTGAATGCTACCCTCGCCCCTATCACCATGACCCTCTGGTGGTTTATAGTTGTCTCACTCTAAATACTTTGTAACCCACTCTACTCTAGGCACAGTATCATGATAAGCCCATCGGTAGTACTCTACCTCTCGAATGGCATCCCTGTAGGATCGCACTGACACTGTACCCTAAGAGGAGGAGGTTGTCATACTCTCTATCTGCTGCCTTCGGCCTAGCTTTGTGGCGGCCTTTAGCTCTACAGCCTCTTTGTTGCATGGCCTGATCTCTCTCCACCCCGAGCTGCTCTCTCTTAGCCCTTGCCTGATCTCTCTCTGCTGTCACCGCCTGGACCTGGGCCTACAACTACGAAATCAGTGCATCTCGAGCATCTTCCTATCCTTGTGGCTACACTCGAGGCTAATATGTAGAAAATAATGAATGAATGCACAACCCCTAAAGCTCTGGAATCTTCAATGAAGGACTTTAGCCATGAAAGATAATCAACCACAAAGAGAAGTGTTGCAACAATGGAATGCAGAATAAAGATTCTATATTGATATGATGGAAAAAGATATTTTACAAATGAGCAAGATGCCTAAATATATAGGCAAAAGAAAACCCTATCTAGATGATTTTTAAAAGATGAGATAAGATCAAGAAGAGATCTTGTCCTACAAACTAGGAAGGAAATATTATCCTATATCTGAAAATATTTATTAAATATTTTTTTTAATAATGCAACCTAGGACTTAATTAACTAAATGCAAGACCTAAGTTAACTTATGCTAGTGTAATAATTAATTAATTACACTAACACCCCCCCATAATTTCAACTTAGGGAGGAAAATGCAATGATTATGCAAGATGATGATGGGTCCCAGCTACGAGGCCATGTTAGGTACCCATGTACATGAAGATGCAGAAAAATCTCCCACAACCGGAGAAAAGGGGAAAACCCAGTAGGAACAAAACCCCTCTCCAAAAAGGAGAAGAAAATGTAGAAAATGTGAGATAGGATGGGAAGGATGGAGGACTCCCAAATACCCCCCAAGTACACCATCTGTCACATGGATATAATAGAGAGACTATATATCCCCCTCAGAAGATAAGATCACCTGCAAGAAAGGTAAGTGTCTGAAGACAAAACAAGATCCAATGCCGACAAAAAACTTGTCTCCCTTTCGAAAGAAACAAAACCAACTCCAAGTGCAGAGATGCTTCCCATTCTAGATTGGAATTGAAGGAAGTGAGGATGAAAGTGGATGTCGATGGTGTCTTTGAACTATACTCAAATGTCTCCTTGTCTGATGAAGATACCACAATCAATGAAGAAGGTGACAAGCCAGGACAATGCAGAAACTGATGTTGAACAATATCCAAAGACAAAGATAGAATGGATATGATGGATGTGATGGATACTTGATTGCCCCCCTGAATGAAGTATCCTCAAAACCACAGAAGGAAGTATGAAGCAAATCCAATGGTAGATGCTGAAGAAACCTCAAGTCCTGAGAGGAGTAACAAGGAAGAAGTCTTAGATATGAAATCTCTAAAGAGAAACCAAGTGCCTCCAAGATAGTCTCTAGATCCCCAATCAAGGTCGAGACAAAGAAATGAGGAGACTCAAAACAACTCTCCAAATCCAAATCTGAATAGAGGAGTGATATCCCCTCAATAATTTCCTCCAAACTTGTAGAAGTAGCCAAGTCAGTGATGCCTAAAATGAAGCCATCTTGTGATGTCAAGTCAGGAAAACAAAATGTGTCCTGATGAATGATGATAGTGGAAGCCTGAATCAATGATTCTAGACAAGGAATCACTGAATGTGAAGGGATACCAATTGTCTATGATGAAGAAGAAGCACTAAAAGGAACCTTGTCAACCTCTTCAGAAAGATCAAAGTAATCAACTTCCTGCACAGTAATAGCATCATAGGGAAATTGATCTGAAGCAGGACATTCTGAATCATGACCATCAAGGAATGGTGGAGTGTTTGAATCTCCGTATAGCTTCCAAAGCTTAGTCCAAAGAATGTGAGGACAATCACAATGATCAATAGCATTCAAAACATCAGAATCAACTTGAATCTCAATGATCTCCAAAGCAGTGTGGTTGTTGCAACTTCAAGCAAGTTCATGAATACCTTCACTTGGATGAGGAACTATACCAAATAGATGTGGCAAAAAATCAAGTGAATGAAGATGGTGGCAGATCCCATCTCACCATTATTGATAGTTACCCATGTGCAACATAACCAAAGGAGAATAATATGCAAGCCCCATAACAAAAAATTTCCGCAAAAACAAAGACACTGACCTTCAACAGAGAATAGAAGACTTCCAAATAGATATGCAATTGGAGCTAAAACCAAAGAAGGTGACTGGACTGATAAGAAAAATCACTAAAATATCTCTTGAATGCCACTCGAATCACCAAAATTTGACAATTTGATGCGAAGATATGCGCTTATGAGTCCAAAGGGAGGGTTGAATTCAATTGACTTGAATTTTTGATGATAGTAGAAGCTTTAAAAATAGAGTGCACCACTAAAAAGGAGACGGAAATAGCTTTCCAACGATATATCATTTGCAAATTTTTTATATTGTAGGTGGAAGATACAGCCTCCAGAAGAATTTTGCCTGATTGATGTGTACTAGCTAAATAGGCACAAAAGATAAGCACCTGGGGTTTTTAAAAAAATAAGCCCCCGATCGCTAATATGACCACAGGGTTGGCATTGGAAAAAAAAAACATGCGCCGCCTAATGGGCGGCATTAGAGCAGTTGTCCAGTGGCAGGGCTCGTCAGTGGCGCAATCAGGAGGATGCTCGGCTACATGGATCGGCAGAGCCCCTGGTCGGTGATGGAACCATGGTGGGAGCTAGGTTGTCGGTGGGTAGAGACAATAGTTAGTGGTCAAAGATCTGTGGCTGAAGGTGAACGGTGGAGGCCAAAGCAATCATCGAGAAAATGGAGGACGGTCACCGGGGAGTGAACGTCCGGTAGGTGGGTGATGCCGACACCAGGTGACGCAGAGATGATAGCGGCCGATGGGACAGGGCCAACAACCAGGTGGACTATGTAGACTGACAAAATTTTTTTGAATAATGCAATTTATTGCAATTCAAAAAAAATGCTGATAGAAAAATCCGACGATGGAAAACTATAGCCACTGGAAAAATAATTAAGCCGACTACTTATTTAAATACTAGGTCATCAAAAAAGCAAATTTTTGCCCAAACTATTGAAAAATATCACCCAAAAAAGCCAAATTTTTTTTTTTATTTTTCTAAAAAAAATTTGCCTTGATCGAGGACTAAGAGGGAAGATTTTCTGCAAATATGTATGGATTTGTACAAAAAAATGCAAAACCCAAAATATACCTCAAAGGCTCTCAGTTGAAACTACTCTGATTTTGACAAATGAACAGGCGATTTATGGGTTTTGAGGCCTTTTGGACGCAATGGAGAGGTCAGAGAGAGCCTGATCTACACCAGAAATTAGCTTGGCTCTCGGGTAGAACCAACTAGCCTACAAAATAAAACTCCAAACCTGCAAGAATCTTGCACTCCAACTTCCTAGATCACAGGTTGATGTGTCAATGGACTAGCTCTGATACCATGTAGAAAATAATGAATGAATGCATAGCCCCTGAAGCTCCAGAATCTTCAATGAAGGACTTTAGCCATGAAAGATAATCAGCTACAAAGAGAAGTGTTGCAACAATGGAATGCAGAATAAAGACTCTATATTGATATGATAGAAAAAGATATTTTACAAATGAGCAAGATGCCTGAATATATAGGCAAAAGAAAACCCTATCTAGATGATTTTTAAAAGATGAGATGAGATCAAGAAGAGATCTTGTCCTACAAACTAGGAAGGAAATATTATCCTATATCTTAAAAGATTTATTAAATGATTTTTTTCTAATAATGCAACCTATGACTTAATTAATTAAATGCAAGACCTAAGTTAACTTATGCTAGTGTAATAATTAATTAATTACACTAACATGATCCTCATCTCCTGGTGGCTCCTGCTGCTGATCCTGCATGTGAACATCTCTATGACCTGGTGGGACTGGGGGCACAACTGGTGGATCCTATTGAATCTCAACCCTCGGTCCTTGCCCTTGTCCTCTCCCTCTACCTCTGACTTTGTGCACATCAGAATCCTCACCTGGAATGGTCAACCAAAGTGGAGGTCAGAACCAGTCCCTGTAAGCCTGAGTAGTGCCTGGATCTACTAAGTTTGATCGTAAGCCCATGATTGGGCTACCAAGTGCCTGAAGCTGTCGATTGCCTTAGAGGTAGGAATACCATGTCCCCATGACACCTGTGTCATGCTACGAGCAAAGATGGCTACATAGTCATCATTAGGCCGATCCTGCGGCTCTCCAAACTGACGTTGTACGTGCCTAGGCAGGTACCTTTCAATCATGGTATGATCCTGCCCCTACATATACCGGTCCCAGTGGCAATAAAAGAGTTGATCAACATCATCAGCCCATCTAGGCCAACCAAGGTATGGACGCCAAGTGAAAACTAGCATCTCATCTAGGATCCACCTCCAGTAGGGGATCATGTGCTCACCAGTGTGTCTAAAGGACACACAACCTCTATATCGTGCCATGAGGGCATCATTTTCCCCCATCAGAATTAGAATGACACATGGATGTAGCACAGAAATGTGCTCCCATGCCCAGACATGAAGTAAGGCCACTCTAGCCCCCAACGCTCTATCGTCCATGTATACATACTCATGTAGGTCCCTATAAAGTGAAGCTAGAAGAACAAGTCCCCATGCGAAGTGAAACAACCTGTCTCAGACCATCTGCTCCCAACAAGAACCCTAGTCAGAACTGAAGCATTTCCCTCATCGGTCTGGGGCAACGAGACCCAAAATGATAGCTGCAACCAACTAGCGGTAGGGAGCTGCTATGACCCTGTAGCATTGTAGCTCAATCTGTCCCTCACAGTAGATAATGTCCCATGTGGCGAGGACTCTGATGCAGGACTCAAATCCCTCATTCATATCAAATATCACTCGTCGGCCATGAATAGGCAATTGAAGAATGGGCCAGACATCCTCCAGAGTGATGGTGGCCTCACCAATGGGGAGATGAAACAATGACATCTCGTTGTGCCACCTCTCGGCCAACGCCGACAACATCCCTAGGTGAGTGTGCATGGGACTTGCATACACAATATGTCATAATCCTACAAGTCCCAGTCGATCCTAGTCCCTGTCGCTTAGGTCCCGTAAAATGCTAGCCAAATCTCGCGACTGGTGCTCCCGAGAGTAGAACTCCCTCGCCGCATACTGCATCAAGGAAGGTCAACATGTTAACACTTCAAAAAAATCCCCAGCGGTATAGTTTGTGATGGCATCATAGTTTGATTTTACTCAAACTCCAACACTCAAGCCCAAAAAGAGCTATATGGCACCGCCGCGGTGCACTTTCCCTTCCAGCGTCATAGTTTTCGTGAACAGGGTGACACCACGGTGCACTTTTCCAAACTGACCCGCTGAGCCCAAGCCCAGCGTCAGAGTTTCTAAACTCTGAACTGCACCACTGTGGTGCAAAGTAGCATCGCGCAGTGCAGTTTGAATGCTGAGCAACGCTATATAGCACCGCTGGAGGCAAGTGACTACTTTAAAGCATTAATGAAGGCATTAAATGAAAAAATGAAGCTTGGGTAAGGGTCACATACTGGTGCCCCGATGCCAGGTGGCCACTGGTATGTCTGAACTCGATCAGTGATGTGCAAGGGAAGTTGTCGTTGCACCATATCCTCAGAGGTTCAGAGCTCAAATCTCAAGATTGCTAGTAGAGGTGTGTGAAAATGTCTTGAAGGTGACCCCTCGGGCCCCTTTTAAGCCTAAAAATTTGGTTTTTTAACCCTATTTGGCTGTCCTACTAGGGTTTTGGACCCCCAAACCTGTTTTAGTCTAGTTGAGGCTTTTTTTTCATCATTTTATTGCTTTTAGACACATTTTTAGCCTCCTGGAACCCTTTTGGAACTTTTGGATACTTTGTCACTTTTTTTTGCGAGATCACCCAAAAAATTAAAATTTTCATTCGATCTCTTGAGGGGGAATTATAATGGCACATTTTTTCTTGCCATGCAATAGTGGGGCAAGTTGTTAAATATCAAAAAATAATTGTTTTGATCAAGATCATTTATTCTTTGAACCAATGCAATGACTGCATTGCTTCAAAGAGGGGTAAAATGTAGACACGTAAAATATACTGATTGAAATTGTGCACTTGATCCTAACTTACATTGTTTCTTCCTAAATCATCCCTCAGTCTAACCATTTAATCAAATTCCCCTATCTGATTAAATTCATCAATATTCATCTCTTAATTGAATAAATCATTTTATCTAATTAAGTCAATCTCTTTTGTTAATTAAATCAATCCATTTGATCTAATTATCGCTATTTAATTAAATAATCAATTTATTTGATTAAATATCTAAAGTCTATCCATTAAATTAAATAAATTAAAACCTTATTTGACTTAATCTAACACCATCTCTTTTAATTAAATAAATCAAAATCCTTGTTTAATTAATCCCTTGTCATATTCCTCTCTTATTTGATTTAAATAAATCCATAAATTTGAGTCAAATAGGTCACATCTTCTAACCTTTCTCATTAAATTAATTAAACCTTGATTAATTTAATCCCATATCATGTCACATCCTCTAGATAATGCAAGTTGCACATGAAAATAGATTTAATTCATTTATTAAATCTCTATTTTCCTCACAAGGCATCTTTTGGAATATTCTCTCAATTTGAATTCAAAAATTCCAAGTCAACATGTACATCCAACAAGGAAATAAATTTATCTTACATGTCATTTTCCTTGAGCCAAGTGGCATTTATTGCATTTTCCCTTCCCTCTTGCTTGTCATTTCAATAAATTTGAATTTCAAATATTTGCATTTATTGGCACAAACCCCAAATCTTATTCATCTTTCATCCATTCATAGCTTGACAAGTGGCATCATATCATTAGATGAATTTTAGTCCCACATTGCTCAAATTTGGACATTCATCCATCTTGAAATCCTATAAATAAAGAGCTCATATCCTCATTTCATCATCCACAAACATTGCAAAGTTATTATGCTAAAATATTTAGCCATTTCCATCCATCATTGAAATCTTAGCTAGGCTTTTTGCAGATTTGGGCTTGGAGTTCTCATCTTTCATCACCAAAGTGGATCAATATCATCAACACAATCAAGCTTGCATCATAGGAATTGGGAAAGGGCCAATTTTCATATCAAATTGGCACCAATTCCCTCATGGGATCATGAGTTTGCACATTTAAATTAGGATTCAAGTTATTTCATTGTTTTTTATTTTGTTCTTCATTATTTTCTCTCCTATTTTGAGTTTGTAAATGGATTTCATGGGGAATCCTTGTTTAACTTGTTTACTCATGTTGTTTTGCAGGTACTAGGAGAAGGGTTTGCACAAGACTATGCATGATCATCAAATGGAAAATCAGAAGTCTTTATGTATATGGTGATTCACAATTGGTAATCAGACAAGTCAATGATGATTATGACACAAAATACAAAATACTCACTCCGTATAAGAGAATGGTTAATAGTTTTAGGCAATACTTTGACATCATCTTTTGGAAAGTCCCTTACATTCAAAACAAGGCAATAGATGCAATGGAAACCATCGGTTCCCTCTTGGATTTCTTGATAATGTGTCACAGTATGAGTTCTTGGTTAATCAGTTGTTGGTCCCTACCTTCAATATTTCAAAGTTTGAGATGGTATGTGAACTTGTTGGTCTTAACTACCCTGTACCAAAACATTTATGACTGTTTGCATGACCAAAGCATTCCCCCGATGTATCCACTAACCAACACAAAATTTTCATTTGCAAAGCCTCCAAGTATGCCATCATCGATGACACCCTTTATCGACATGACCTAGAAAATACTCTTCTATGATGTTTCGATACTAAGAAAGCATAAACAACTTTATGAAAAGTACACAAAGGTATATGTGGTACCCACTTTAGTGGACTCTAGCCAAGATCATGAGAGCAGGATATTATTGGCCCATGATGGAACAAGATTCATACCATTTTTTTGAGAGATGTCGATAGTGTCAAATTCATTTAAACTTGATACATGTGTCAGCTCAAGAACTTCAACCGATAACATCACCATGGCCCTTCACCTAATGGGGACTCAACCTCATAGGTAAAATCCATCCCACTTCATTCAATGTCCATAGGTTCATTATCAATGTGACCAAGTACTTTACCAAATGGATTGAATTCATTCCCATGACATACATCACTAGCAAACAAATCTCAAAATTTTCCTCAATTACATCATTTGTTGGTATGGTGTCCCTCAATTCATCATCATTGATAATGGTCATCCGTTTGAGAACCAATATGTTCACCAAATCTACAAAAAATTCCATATCCAACACCATTTCACCACTCCATACTACCCACAAGGTAACAACCAAGTTGAGGCATCTAGCAAAACCGTTATCAAAATATTTAAAAAGACTTTCAATGATGTTGGTCATGATTGGCACCTTCAGCTTAATCTCACCTTATGGGTCAATATATGTACTCCTATAGGAGCCAACCCATATTCACCAGTCTTTAGTTTTGAAGCCATCTTATCTATTGAGGTCAAGTTGTCTTCTCTATAGGTGTCCACGAAAGGGCTTGTTGATGATGAAGAGTATTGTGTGTCCATATTACATGAGTGGGAATTGTTAGATGAATAGAGACAAAACACATTAGTCAATTTGAAAGCTTATCAAAATTATCTTTGTCATAGCTACAACAAGAAATTTTTGGTTTGACATTTTAACATTGGTGGCATGGTCTTAATGGAAAACCCTAAGAATCAAACAAAATGAGAAAAACCAGGTAAGTTTGAACCAAATTGGCTGGGTCCCTATATCGTCACAATAGTCTATGGATCAAGAGCTTATCAAATTTCAACTCCTGAAGGTGAACCATTATCAAATCCTATCAATAGCTTGTACTTGTGCAAGTTTTACACCTAGCTTCAAAAGAGCCATGTCAAAACCTGAAAAATATTTAAAAAGGTAAAAAAAAGTCACCACCTTAATAAAAACCTAGCAAACGAGCATCTTGGTTACACCAAAAAAATAAAAAACAAAAAAAATAGTAAAGAGAAATAATCTATCCAATAGTGAAAAACCACTTCAGTGGCACTTTGGATAAGTACCATGGTGAAAACTTGGCAAATAGGCGCCATGTGTAGTTGATCTTCGCTCTATCATCCACCATCATTTTATCTGACTTTCCCCTTCACTCATAATAAATCCATACTTCACCCTTTCCTTTTCACCCATAATAACACTTTGTTATCCATCCCATAGCCTACAATGATTGGCATTATTCATTTTTTTTCCTTTCACATCTACTCACAATAAAAACATGTCCCATTCCACCCCTCCTAAATTGGTTTTATACCCGACTGGGGCCATGTACTTAACCTATGTCTTCATTAGATTTGACACTTGTCATTAGAGGTCTCTATATCAAAAAAAGACAAAAAAATCAAATATTTCCAAAAGGACAAAAAAATCAAATATTCCCAAAAAGTCAAAAAATTAGATATTCCTAAAAATCAAAAAAATCAAAACATTTCAAAAAAACCAAAAACAATAAAACATTTCAAAATCCAAAAACATCTAAATAACCTTCAAATATCTCAAAAACAAAGTCAAAGTCAGTCATGTCAGTCCAAGTCCAGTCAAACTATGTTGTTTCTACGTGCATAATGTGGGCAAGGCCATCAATCGATGAGCCCCTGAGGCACTAGGTTGGTCCTTTAGGGTTTTTCAAATAAATTCAATCATGAGCTAATCATTATTCAATAAAACAAATTCAAATCATGCCAAACTATGAGGTATATGTGCATTGTTACGTAGGCAAGACTGTCAATTGATGAGCCCTTGAATCCCTAGGTCGGTACTTTAGGGTTTGTCGAGTTGGTCACAATAAATTAGACATAAACAGTCATCAAAACCTCAAGCAAGTCATGAGTCAACATGCAAACTATCCAACAAGCCTTCAAGTCAAATCGGTCATTTTCCTAATAAGTCAAACATCAAACAAACATTGACATCAAAACAATCAACCATGTCATTTGTCTTATATGGGATGTGTCCTTCCTGAAACTAGGCATTATCACTATCAAACTTTGTCATCGTCTTATATAGGTGGCTACATGATTGAAACTAGACTTTACATATTATATGGTGTGTTTCCTCTCCTAAAACTAGGCAATATCAAACCATTGACTTGTCAATCACCTAGTCAATCACATATCAACAAACACATGATGGCAAACACTCTAAGTGACTATTGACTTTGTCAATCTAATTTGTCTTATCTTTTCAATTTGGCTTTTGGGTCATGTTACTAGCTACCTCGAGGATGTCTCACAAAAGATTTAGATGAGTGATGATGTTTCATGACTCGTCTTTTCTTTGATTGTTGTATGTAGATTGCTTTGGCAAAAAGATTAAAGTAACTTTTCCCTTAGTATGAGTTAGGAAATTCCTTTCCTGCAACTATCTATTTTTGCAAGTGGATGGCTTTGCACACCTTGATCTATGTCATATCATGTTGTTTATTGTCCATTTGTCATATTTTACCACCTAATGATGATTCAATGCAAAGTCCGACATAGTAAAACACCAATCTTTATTTATTTCCACTAACTCCATGCTAACATTCATTCCCTCCATGCTAACATTTTCCTCTTGCTAACATTTCTCTTCATCAATCTTAGCATTCATCCACTATTAGATTTGATTATCAGAATAATTTTCCAAATTTCTAAAAAAATTGCAAAATTTTTTTGAGGGGACATAGGTCTACCCCATTTTTCTGTTAGCATACAAGGGCATATTTTGATTAAATTTTTTTGACATAATGCGATAAACTACAATGTATCAAAGAGGGGCAAAATGTAGACACTAAAAATTGTTCTAGGCCTACGAATTCTATTTTTCTACATAAATTCCCTTTTGTCCCTAATAATTAAATAATTTTAATTATTTGTTTATTGTCTAATGGCATACTTCTTCTATTAATTAAATAATCTTAATTATTTAATTAATTAATTTCTATCATTTTATTTCTTTATTTTCAATAATTAAATAAATCTTACTTATTTAATCATCTTTCTACTATAATTAAACAATTATGATTAATTATTCATTACCATTTTCTTCCATAAATTAAATTATACTAATTTTTCCTTTTCTTCCCACTTTTGAATTAAAACATTATTTAATCAAAAATTCAACCTATCACGTCTTTTATAATTAAATAATGTTTTCATTATTTAATTATTCACTTTCCCTCAATTAAATAATTTTATAATTATTTAAATTCCTCCAACAACCTCTTTCTTTTATCAACCTCATTATCCATCTTAATCTTATCTCTTGGCATCTTATTTAATTTCCACGCTTGATTGAATTATTTTATAATTTAATCTCAACCATTCATCCTTAACTTAGTCCTATCTTTGCCCTAATTTGGCCCTAACCCTATTCCATACTACATCTTTCAATCTTCGCCTTTGATTGTCATATCTTATTAGATTTTAATCCTATCCATTCATTCCAATTTGACTTTCTATAAAAGACACCTATCATTGTCATTTCAACCAACCTAGTTTATGCTTAAGTACATGTTGCTAAAGAGACAAGTACAATCTTCAATATTTTTCCATCATCGTTATCAAGCTACTATTGCATACTCAAGCAAAATGGAGGAAAATGGAGGTGAATCAACCATGGCATAGGTAATATTGCTTTATGTTTATGTTTTTATGTTGGATTGTGTTTTATTGTTGGTTTAGGGCTTTCAAGTTTTAGTTTTGATGCTTAATTACTTTGACCTTGATTTTACCCTATTCTACAATTATCACTATCATTTCCCACCTGTACTTGGTATAAATCTCACATGACTATTTTACTGTTGAATTACTTTTGGCTAAAAGATTAACTGCCCTAACACCACACAATCATGAATTCATAGTTGGCATGAAAGAATTTGCACTCCCATTCTCATGATACATGTAACCCCTGCCATACCCATGTAACTCCCATGCATGCTAAATGTAGAGGGGTTTAAAATAACATTAAAGGCATAACAACACAAATAAAATAAACTCAAATGTACATAATATGAATTGTAACTTCAATAACCTTCAAGGATTGAGCTCAAGATGCACCCAAGTCTTGAAGATTTTCTCACAAGTTGGAATGTGGATTGCCCACAAAACACTAGCATAATATGGCTACGAATTCTCAAGATGTCCAAATGAGAGAAGAATGCTCCACTTTAAAAAAAATTGGAGGGGAGAAATGGAGGGGTTAGGATTGATTAAGAGAATGAGGTGTCAATCAAGGTGGTGTGGCCTGTTAACATTGTAAAAAGTGTCACAATGGAGTGTGGGAGAAGTGATGAGGTGTGCTCACACATGTGTAAGCATACCTTGGACAGACAA
Source organism: Sequoia sempervirens (assembly GCA_007258455.2). NCBI lineage: Eukaryota > Viridiplantae > Streptophyta > Pinopsida > Cupressales > Cupressaceae > Sequoia > Sequoia sempervirens. The sequence goes on from VDFB02047230.1 coordinate 215,293,328, forward strand.
TTCATTTAATTTTGGAGGCTAGGTGTAAGATAGTGGGGGTAGGTGAGATTTCTCATATTAATGAGACAAGGTTGGGAAGATATGCATAAATTTAAAATTGGGAAAATAATGGTAATGATGATTTGTATGAACCAAGATCCTATACCTACATAAACACAATAGACAAACACATTATTAGATAGAATGCAAGTGAGAATTAATATTCCCCATAAAATCCATTTGCAAAGCTCAAATAAGAAAGAAAATGAAGTAACTAAACCAAGAAAGAAATGAAATCCTATTTAAGTATGCAAACTCTCAATCCCATGGGGGAATTGGTGTCAATTTGATGTGGAAATTAGCCCTTTCCCAACTCCTATGCAAGCTTTGATGAAGATTGGTGGATGATTTAAGCTCCTTGATGAAATTTTAGCATAATCTTGCTATGAAACCATGAAAATGATGAACACTTGATATGAAATGGATAAAATTAGCTCTCAATGTGAAGAGAGTAACTTTGCTTTAAGTTGTGGATGATGAAATGAGGAAAGAAGCCTCTTATTTATAGAATGACAAGTTGGATAAATGCCCAAAATGGAGCAATGTGGGACTAACTTTCAACCAATGGCCAAATGCCACTTGTCAAGAGATGAGAGGATGAAGGATGTTCACATTTTGATGAATGTGCACATAAATGCAATTAGGTGATATTTGAAATTAGTGAAATGACATGTAAGAGGGAAAATGAATGTCTTAAATGCCACTTGGCTCAAGGAAAATGGACTTATTAGATGAAATAAATGTCTTTTTGGAAGGACAAAGTCCAATTGGAAAGATTTCAAATTTGAAAGAATATTCCTCTATTATGCCATGTTGAGAGAAAATAGAGATTTAATAAATGAATTAAATCTATTTTCATGTGCAAGTGGAAAAAGCTAGAGGATGGGACATGGATCATGATTAAATTAATCAAGGGTTAATTAATTTAAAGAGGGATTAGATGATGTGACAAATTTGACTTAGATTTATGGGTTTATTTAAATCAAAGATTAGAAGAATGTGATTTTAGAGATAGTTAAATAAATATTTTTTTTATTTAACTAAAGGGGATGATTGGTTAGATTAAATTCAACAAGGCTTAATTTATTTAATTTAATGAGATAGACTTTAGAGATTAATTAAATAAAAGTGATTTATTTAATTAAATAGAGACAAAGTTAATTAGATCAGATAGATTGATTTAATTAAGAAGAGAGAATGACTCAATCAGATAAAATGATTGATTTAATTAAGAGAGGAAAATTGATGAATTTAATCAAATAAGGGTATTCTATTAAATAGTCAGACTCAAGAATTATTTAGGATGAAATGTTCTTAGTAATTGGGATCAAGTATGTTGGTATATTTTACGTATCTACATTTTTCCCCTCTTTGAAGCAAAGTACTTGCTCATTGGATCAAAGAATAAACTATCTTGATCAAAATTTAAAAATTCTCTAAATTTTTTGGATGCCCCACTACTGCCCCAACGAATGAATAATTATGCCGATATACTGCCTCCTCGAGAGATCAAGTGAAAAGGTTTTATTTTTGGGTGATCTTGCAACAAAGAGGTTCAAGATTAGCTCAGCTCAAATGTTTGATGTAGACAGATTTGGTGATGTAGATAGTCATCGACCATGGGTAGCCTCTTATATACTTTGATATATTACACACACTTGATACTGATTTAGAAATGTTAGTAAGAAGAAATGAGATATTACAAGAGGATCCAAAAATCCCATGTCTACGAGATTTTATTAGAGATGATGATGATGATGATGATGTTGATGATTTGCTTACCGAGGAGTTGAGATTTTAAAAGGACCAATTACCTTATGTTTGATAACACACATAAGTATGATGCATCAAGGTATAAAGAACCAGGATGGCATTGTACCTAGTGCGATGGACTTTGAATTGAAAAACAAATAGGAGTATTCTTGTTCACACCTGACATACGAAAACCTTACTAGGACGTACCTAACAAAGCAAGTATTCACCAAGTTATATTACAAGAACATCCAACAAACACAACAGAAAAAAAATAACGATTGTTTCTGTAGACATCCAAATTTGGACACTTAATTTATCCAAATTTATCACTTTTCGTCTAAACATCCTCTTATCCTAGTTAATTAAATAATATTACTATTATTTAATTAATATCTTTAATTCTGCCAAATCCCTAAGGTATTTAATTAATAATTAAATACCTTACCCTCCTTAATCCTCTTTTCATCAAATAAATTAAATAAATATTATATTTATTTAATTCCTCACATGTCATTTTCATCTAATCCTAATCCATTTCCTAATTTTCATTAAGGATGTGCACATGCCTAATCTTTGATTAGGGATGTGTCACATCCTCCAACTTTTGCAAGTTGGCTTTTAATCCTACTAGCCCCTAATTATCCTCTAATTACAAATTAATTAAGTCTAATCATTCTCCAAGAATTTTTAATTCCTTTTTATTCTTCCTAGATTCCCTATTTTATATGTGAATTTTTAATTCACATTCCATCCTTCCAAGGCTTCTAGAACCTTGGACTTGTCACAATCTCCACATGTGACCCACTTTGGACTTGTCACAATCTCCACATGACCTGGACTTGTCACAATCTCCACATGTGACCAAGTCCCACCTTTTTGGAGCCCACCTTTTATCCTCTAGACTCATCCTATGAATGTGAATTTTAATTCACATTTATATCCCCAACCACCTTTCCTTTTCCCATGTAGATTTTTGAGGAATTCCAAAATTCCTCAAATGTCCCTTTCACTCCCACTTGGGGACAAGAAATCCCTTTTTGTGGAAACCTCCTCACTCCCCAAGGTGCATGTCATTTTTCCACCTCATGTACCTTCTTGACAACTCATCTCCATCTCATATCCCCTTGGCCACTTCACCCTCCACATGTCAAGATGTGAGGGCTTGTGGGTTCTCAACCCACCATAGCCCTTCATCTTGGCCTTGTTGGAGCAATCTTGACCATTGAATTCTCTAGAGAATTCAAATTCTCCTATAAATACCCCCTCCTCAAGGGCATTTCCAACACTTTTTGATTTGAGCAACTACATGCTGCCCATTTGCTTTCCCAAACACTTTGCATTTTGATAACTATATGCTGTCCATTTGAATCCTCAAGCCTTTTTCAATCATTCAACTATCTTTGTTCATCATTTTGCATATTGAAGCTTGCATTTTAGTCACTCAATCCATCATCTAAGGAGCACACAACCAATCCAAGCAAGGGCCAATCAAAGAGGTATCAACAACAAGGGAGGTAAAAGTGTTTGTATTTTATCTTATTTGCATTCCTTTTCGTTGAACCACTCTTTGGCTAATCTTGAAGTGTCCTTGGTATTTTGTTATTCATGTTTCTTAGTTGTTTTGCACATCTAGAACAGTAGAAATATCAAGGTATCACATTTCTGGCACACCTGGTAGGACCCACACACGGGTCTTGCATTTAACGTCTCTTCAAATTAAGAATTTTGCAGGAAAAGCTCACAGAAGTGCGGTAGCACCCCCACAGAAGTGCGGTAGTGCCCCTACGTATGCTGTAGTTTCTTTACTGGGGAGTAAGCAGAGCTTCCCACAGGTGGCGCAGAGTTGCCCCTTTTCGTATGCGCAGCCCTCAATAAGTGCCGTAGCAATCCCCATGTATGTGGTATAATTCCTACGTAAGTGGTAGCTTCCCATAGAAGTGTGGTAGCACCCCCACGTATGTAGCTTCACGAAGCTGGCAGTCACCATCGAAACGCTGGCAAATACTCTACGCAGAAACGCTGTAGCACTCTAAACAAAGACAAATGGGAAGGTAAATGGGCCATTTGCTTATGCTCTAGTTTTTTGTAGTTTTCACGTGATAACTCTTTAACATTGTGGTGGCAAGAATATTGCTATTTTTCGCTAACGTTTTGTAGCATATTGTGGTGAAATTTGACCAAAGACGAAAAAGAGGACAACTAACATTTGTTTGCAGGGTCATCTACATAATCAGATTTTCAAAAATTATCTTTGCTATTTTGGAACATAGTCTAATTAGGGGGATTAAACCTCATTGTTTGCTGTGGTTGTTTACTTTTGTGTTACCCAAGGGGGCATTGATTTGTTTTCACTTTCCCCTTGCACTTCGTGTGAGCCTGGGGAGTAGTTGGAAACAGTTAGTGTCTTCCTTTAGTGGACCCGCTTGGGGATTTCATCACCCTGGATGATTCTAACCACGGTGTTCAATTTGCGGCTATAAAGGGGAGAACGAAGTTGTACCCCAATCCAGCCATGTCAGATTGGTGGATGCCAAGTTAGTGATACCCAGATAGATTGAAGAGTTGGGTCCCGAGCTCTCAAGATCTCAGTCAATTCCCGACCACGCTTAGACGGATCGTGTTCACTTCGTCAGGCCTCACGTACCGAGAGTATATCGAAGACTCCCTAGAAGCCTTGTACATCCTAGATTAAGACTTTGCCTTGCCATACCTGTAATATTAATCATAGGATTGTGCTTGCTTGAGGTGTTATCTCGTGAAAAATCTTTCAAATTTTTGATACTTTGGACTTGTTTTATCATTTTGTGTCATTGCCATAGCCTTTGCCATCAAAAACCAAGCTTTGTCCCCGCAGAAAACGCCGTAGCTTCCACGCTAGAAGGCGTAGCTCTTAATGAAACGCGTACCGATTCATTGTCGGGTTTCACGCCCTTTGATTTTCACGGAAACGCCCTAATTTTGCTTGAAATGCCCCTCGATTTTGCTGGAAATCTTCCCTGATTTTTTAAGCCGGAAAACACTCTCGATTCTTGTTGGAAATGCCCCGATGGCAGTAAAGCCGCTCTTATGCCCCTCGATTTGTCAGTAGAATGCCGGGCTACGCCTTTAACTTCTGGGCTCACATTTTACAGAAGTCAAATCAACTTCATTCAAAACAAAAGTTGCTTAATTTTTCAAGCTCTATCCAGTGGTACCTTCCATTTCCTCCTATCAAGAATTCTCCCATCCCAGGGCGGCCACGCCCCGCATCACGGGGTGGACACGCCCCTAACTTCCTGGGGCTGCCATTTACAAACCGTATATCGAATCAACTTCATTCAAAAACCAAAGTTTCTTAGTTTTTCAAGCTCTACCCATTGGTACCTTCTATTTCCTTCTATCAAAAATTTGACCATCCCAGGGCGGCCACGCCCCGCATCGCAGGGTGGACACGCCCCTAACTTCCCGGGGCTACCATTTACAAACCATATATCGAATCAACTTCATTCAAAAACTAAAATTGCTTAATTTTTCAATCTCTATCTAGTGGTACCTTTTATTTTTTCCTATCTAATCAAACCAATCCATTCCTCTGATCATCTAATCAATCCAAGCACACCAATCCAATCAAGTTCATCCAATCAACATCGTCTAATCATTTGATCCTATCCAATCAAACTGATCTAGTACTTTAATCAAATTCATCAAATCATCTACCTGATCCAATCATTCGTCTATTGAATCCCATCAAAATCAAAAGCAACCCCATCCAATCATCCTAATCTAAGCTTTTGTCCAATCTTGATCTGAGCTTGACCAAAATCCTAATTTGAGCTTTAATCTGTTCCCATCCAAAATCTTTTATCCATCCTCTTTATCCTTTCACCATCATGAATCCTCATCCTCCATCAATAGTAGTCAAGGGAAACCTTAATTACGTGGATGACGATAATGAAAGTCTTGTCGATCAAGAAGAATATGACGTAGATCCCCTTGATGCTATTGTCACTAGTAAGATCTCTCCACCCACTTTCCACAATCCAATCACCCATTCCAGTTATCCTGTTATGCCTTCATCCATGCCTAATCATGCTCCTTATGCCACCTTTGACAATGGATATCCAATATCTTCTTCATATTTGTCATGTCCATCTACATCATCCCCTTACACAACATCTACATCCTCTTATCCTCATCTTCCATCACAACATTCCTATTACAATTCCCCATCCATGTCCCCCTATCCTAATCCTATTTTCCAATCTTTCCAAACTAGTCCTACATCCACACCCTTTTACCTTAATCCTACATCCATGTCTCCTCATCCTAATCCACCATCCCAATACCCTTATTATAATCCATCCCCCACATCCTCTTGTCCCACTACACCACCTATATCCTCTTGTCCCACTACACCACCTATATCCTCTTGTCCTAATCCACAATCCATGTCCCCCTATCTTAATTCACCACTCCAATATCCTTATCTTAACCCTCCACCCAATCCCATTCATCCATCTACTCCTAGACCTCCATCCAATCCTAGTCTTCCATCTACTCCTAGTCCTCCATCCAATCCAAATCCCCCTTTTACTCATAGCCCAACATTCAATCCAATTCCTCCATTTAACCCTAGTCTACCAATCCATAATCCCTCATCCATTTCTACCACCCTAGCCAAGCCAACCATATGCAAGTCTTTCATTTCAGAAGTTCTCCAAGGACTAATTACAAAGAAGCCATCCCCAACTCCACATCTTAAAGTCATGGAACCATGCCATCCCAATCCATCATCCACGGTCACTAGCGATGAGACCCTTCTCCATACCACACCTATCATTGTTGTTACCACCCCTAGCACTGATCAAACCATTGAAACCATTGAACCCACTAAATCCATTGAACCCACATATCCCACTATGAGAGCCACTGAAACCATCAAAGACACCCAAATCCAATCCACTCCTCCCACTCCTAGTAGCACCAAAGCCCATTCCAATGAACCTCATGAATCTTCCATCCCTCCATCTTCCCCACTTGAAGAGTCCCAACAAGACTCCATTATCATACCTCCCCAAGCAAGACATGATGAGTCAGTGCCAAGAACCTAATCCAAAGCATGCTAGCATATCCCCTTCTCCAGATCAAGATCCTACTATCCCATCTAGTCCACATCAAGATCACAGTCCCCCATCCATTCCATCCCATGATCCCTTTGTCATTCAAGCTTCCACTCGCTTCCCATCTCCATCTCCATCTCCATCGCATGAGCCTACTACCACAAATCCGGATCCTATCATGGCCCCTACTCCCTCCCCTGATGTTGCTATCCCATCATCTCCTTCTCATGATCCCCCATCATTGCCTAAAAATGCTATCCCCACACCGCTTACATATCCCCTTGGTCCTCTCACATTCCTCCATGGTGGTCTCCTCGCAGAAGAAAAACAAAGCATATACACCAACCCTCCTCTTCCACCTAATAATGAACTCGCATCATTCTTCCAAAATAACAAAAATCTTGTCCTAGATCGAATACTCAAGAAAATGAACTATCAAGGAAAAGGTTTAGGCCTTCATGAGCAAGGTATTATAGAGCCCATCCAAGCTAAAGAACACTTGTATCTGCAAGGTCTTGGATGTACTACTCATGACTTGCAATCCAAAAATGTTGGTACAACCTCTAAACATCCTCAACGAGCCTTTTCCAAAAGACATGTCAGCTCTTCTTATCGCCCCACCAGATCATATGTTGCCATCCCTCCTCCTCTATCATATCACCTCAAAACAACCGTCCATCTTCCTCCTTCATCCACTCCATCCATATTGGGTCCTTATGTCCCCTCATCCCCCATCCCATATCCTCCAAGTCCTAAGTCTATTTTGGGCTCTTATATCCCAAAATCACCTCCTCCATCTCATCCTATCCATCCTTTCATCCATCCATCACCTATCCATGTCGTCCATCATAACTATCCCACTCTCATGTTCCCTAATCAGGATCAACAAAGGCACATACCTAAACATCCCCCGTCTACACATAATCCCCATACTCCTATCTCCATCACTCCACATCATCCATCTCCTCACACCCATCCCATTGCTACTAAAAGCACTTTGGTTGTTAAAGAAAAAATGCATAAATCCAAGCATCCACATGAATCTAAAGCTTCCCATGTCCCCTCTAAAAGACATGTTAAATCAAAGCAAAATCAAACCCAAAATCCAAATCAAATCTGTAGGCCGCAAAGGCCCACCAAAGCAAAGATCAAAACCATGTGGATCCCAAAGAAAAAAGATGCAATGCCATCACATGAAAAATCAGTAAGAACATCCAAAGTCGCTAATCCACAAGCTAATCATGCACCCCTTTCATCTCCTAAGTCTCTTTTGGATCCTTATGTCCCGAAATTCACCATTCCATCTCCTCCATTATCCCCACATTCTCCATCCCTTAATCCTCTTATTTTTCCACATCCACCACCACATGTGCCAATGTTGGTCCTAAACGCATCTCCCCATCATATATCCACCCCATCATTCCATCCATATCCTTTGCAGCATCCCATCCATTATCCCATGTATCTCCCCTCTCAAATCCCCCTAATTCATCCTCTTGCATAAGGTTGTACGAACATCCAATAGTCAATTTGAACATGGGATCTTACTACCTAGTATAGAACTTGATGCTTGAGTCATCCATCCATATCCATATCATGTATCTTCTAAATCCCCTTATCAACATCCCTATCCTTGCCCATTTTCATCCCCTTGCTATCCACAAAAATCCAAAAAAACCAAAAATCTACAAAAAAAAAAATAGTAAAGAGAAATAATTCGTCCAATGGTGAAAACTTGACAAACAAGCGCCTTGCATAAGTACCATGATGAAAACCTGGCAAATAGGCGTCATGCGTAAATCCCCATCTGCACTTGGGGGCAACTTCCTGATATGCATTCCCTCCATCCGCTATGCTTCTAGCTATGCACCCGTCTTCCTGTTATCCGTCCTCTTCATAAATTTCCCCCCATCCCACCTATCTTTCGCATCCTACCATCATATCCCATTCCCTCCATCTTTCTTGTGATCTTGATCAAAATTGGGGCACCTATCTATGCATGCTTTGGACACCTATTGGTATACATTCCCTTCATCCATGCTCTATCATATTCCTTGGTCACCCATCTTGTCCTCCTTCAGTTATCTACTTTATCTTATCATCCACTCATCTTACGTCCCTCATGCCTCATCATATATGACATATCTAGAGTGGGGGCATCTGCTTCCTTTGTGACATAGTCCTTGGAGAAATCATCTACCATAACATCCCTTCATCTCTCTATCCATCTATCATAGCATCCCTTCCATCCCCCCACCCTTATCTTCATCTATCCGCATCCCTTTCCTATCCTTCTATTCCATTCCACCATCCTTCATCCATCCTCCTTATCCCTTCCTTCCTTCCTTGTCCATCTTATCCATCTCCGGTCCCTATCCATCCATCCTTCCATCTATCCATCCCTTCCATCTATCCGCATCCTTTCATCCTCCATCCATCTATCCACATCCTTCCATCTCCTTCTCCTTCCATCCATTTATCCTAACATCCATCTCCCAATCCTTATATTCCTATCCATCCAAACAATCCCTCCCATCCCCATCCCTATATCTCTATCCATTCTTTCCTCTTTATCCTCATCCCATCTCATCCCATCTCACAATCCCTTGTCATTGGTATCTGGCTATAGGCCTTCCCCCCATGCAACCCAATGCCATTTATCTCCCCTGCTTCTTTTGCACATCTTTCCAATCCCCTATCACTTTTCATCATACCATCCTCCTAAGTCATTTTAATGTTTTGATAACTATCCCCGCCCTGAGCTTTATGTGATCGTCATCATCTTATCCAATCCAATAGGTCTATCCTATCTTGTCATATCGGTCCCATCTTTTTATCCACTTATCCTATCATCATCCATCATCCTTTATCCATTGATTACCTTTGGTCTTGTCAAACTACGTTGCCCCCTGCGCTTTTACGTAGGCAAAGTCAATCATTTGATCCGCCGGGGTTCAATCATCGATCTTCATTTGTCCACTTTGGTCCTATCGTCCTATCATCGGTCTTTCTCCTTTTGTCCATCCTATCTTTACCATCCATCAAGGTCTCCATCTTGGTCGATTCGTCCACATTTCACTGAACTACGAGGGCTCTATGCTTTCACGTAGGCAAGGCTAATCTCTGATCGGCCCCTGAGCCCCTAGGTTCTTAGGGTGTGTCAGTCCCATGTCTTGTCTCCCTTGTGTCGTGTCATCAAGCTATGCCCTTATCTAGCCAGTTCTTCACAAATGAGATCCACTTGTATCATGAAATCCAATCAATTTTGAACATCCGCGTCATAACGATCTTTTGGCTTCGTATCCATCATCTTTGGTCTCCAACGGGATGCATCCTTCCCTATGAAACCTCATCAATCCCATCCCATCGATCCTATGGCAAGGACATTTGGGAAATTGATTGCAATCTTTTGATGCTTTTGGATTTTGTTTATCATTTGAGCTCCCTATCATCACTTGTCAAGACCGCCATAATCCATTATATTATGGTGTGTTTTGATTGGTCAACATAGGGGCATATCTTGATCTTTTTATGTCTATTTGTGTCTTCTTGGTTGTCCCACGTAGTACCCACCAGGATCCTTGAGGTCTTGTGTTATGCTGGGGCATCCTTTTGGTGCTTGTAGTTATCTCAATACCTGGCCCGACCAAGGTCTTTGTGACTTTGGGGTGTTGGGATAGCCTTTTTGTCTATTGTGTTTGTTTCATGCATTAGACACTCTTACGCCTTGGTTCCACATACCCTAGTGTCTTGTGTTTGATGCTATAGCAAAAACCAGTGCTCCAAAGATGATAAATTGCATTTAGGATTGCATTTCATTTTCCATTCTATCGTCTTGCATGTATCCCCCCATCCATTCATCCTTCATCCTTATCTCACATCTCTATCTAATCCCCATCCATTCCACTTAGCCTGAATCATCTAATCATATCCTTTCTCTTGTCCCTAGTCTCATTATCAGCCTTGACCCATCATCATCATTATCCATTAGTATCATTCCCTATCCCTTTGGTGTTGTTTTGGGATGTATCCTTCCCTCATCAACAACAATTTCATCATCATCATCATCGGGAGGTATTTTTTCCCTATCCTTTTGTGGTGTTTTGGGATGTATCCTTCCCTCATCAATACCACTCAGTGGGATGTATCCTTCCCTATCCCTTTGGTGTTGTTTTGGGATGTATCATTCCCTCATCAGCAACACTTTCATCATCATCATCGGGAGGTATTCTTCCCTATCCTTTAGTGGTATTTTGGGATGTATCCTTCCCTCATCAATACCACTCAGTGGGATGTATCCTTCCCTATCCTCATGTTGTTTCGGGATCCTTCAATCCTTCATTGACAACACTCCATCCATCATCAACCCATTTTGGCTTGTACCTTGACTGGGGCAACATCACCTTTTGAAATCCATTTGTGCTTCATCCATCTCCATATCACTTACTCTCTTACCCATCACCTTGCATCATCTTCCTCATCTCCCCTAGCATCACATCATCTATTTCGAGAGCACACACGTGTTCTCTTCAACCCGCATGTCCTCTCGAGGGGGCATCCTTCATCCCTAACTCTTCATCTTTACCCCCATCATCTTCCTTCCTAGTCATTCCTTTGATGACTGGGGCATCTTTTCCAATCTAACCATCTTCTTCTAAGTTCTATATTTTAATATTCTTTAAAATGATGCTACTTCGTAACACCATCTCAAAGAGGGGCAAAATGTAGACATCCAAATTTGGACACTTAATATATCCAAATTTATCACTTTTCGTTTAAACATCCTCTTATCCTAGTTAATTAAATAATATTACTATTATTTAATTAATATCTTTAATTCTATACCTTACCCTCCTTAATCCTCTTTTCATCAAATAAATTAAATAAATATTATATTTATTTAATTCCTCACATGTCATTTTCATCTAATCCTAATCGATTTCCTAATTTCTTCATTAAGGATGTGCACATGCCTAATCCTTGATTAGGATGTGTCACATCCTCCAACTTTTGCAAGTTGGCTTTTAATCCTAATTAGCCCCTAATTATCCTCTAATTACAAAAATTAATTAAGTCCTAATCATTCTCCAAGGAATTTTTAATTCCTTTTTATTCTTCCTAGATTCCCCTATTTTATATGTGAATTTTTAATTCACATTCCATCCTTCCAAGGCTTCTAGAACCTTGGACTTGTCACAATCTCCACATGTGACCCACTTTGGACTTGTCACAATCTCCACATGTGACCAAGTCCCACCTTTTTGGATCCCACCTTTTATCCTCTAGATCATCCTGTGAATGTTAATTCACATTTATATCCCCAACCACTTTTCCTTTTCCCATGTAGATTTTTGAGGAATTCCAAAATTCCTCAAATGTCTCTTTCACTCCCACTTGGGGACAAGAAATCCCTTTTTGTGGAAACCTCCTCACTCCCTAAGGTGCATGTCATTTTTCCACCTCATGTACCTTCTTGACAACTCATCTCCACCTCATATCCTCTTGTCCACTTCACCCTCCACATGTCAAGATGTGAGGGCTTGTGGGTTCTCAACCCACCATAGCCCTTCATCTTGGCCTTGTTGGAGCAATCTTGACCATTGAATTCTCTAGAGAATTCAAATTCTCCTATAAATACCCCCTCCTCAAGGGAATTTCCAACACTTTTTGATTTGAGCAACTACATGCTGCCCATTTGCTTTTCCAAACACTTTGCATTTTGATAACTATATGCTGTCCATTTGAATCCTCAAGCCTTTTTCAATCATTCAACCATCTTTGTTCATCATTTTGCATATTGAAGCTTGCATTTTAGTCACTCAATCCATCATTTAAGGAGCACACAACCAATCTAAGCAAGGGCCAATCAAAGAGGTATCAACAACAAGGGAGGTAAAAGTGTTTGTGTTTTATCTTATTTGCATTCCTTTTCATTGAACCACTCTTTGGCTAATCTTGAGGTGTCCTTGGTATTTTGTTATTCATGTTTCTTAGTTGTTTTTCACATCTAGAATAGTAGAAATATCAAGGTATACAGTTTCCCCATTCCTTTCTCTCTAAATCGTTTTGATTAGACATCATCTAGAGGTCATTGGAATGAGTGCAATAAGATAAATAAAAAATAAAATATCAAGTACACAAACAAATCAATGCTCTTCATGCTGCTAGCCAAAGGGATGTGTTTTGATTATGATAAGAATCCAAAGTGATTTTGCAAAAAGATAATGCCCATTGTCAGAAGGATGCATCCTAGGACATGTTAGTGGATGGTGGCAAGTTGATAGGTTGTTTGAAAGGCTATTGATATAAGGTTGATTGACATGTTTGCAGATGATCATAAGTTCGATTTTGCATTTAAAAGTTTGTTGTTTTGATTTTAATTTTGCATTTGAAGTTTTCTTTTGCTAACTATTGTGGTTGTTTTTGTTTGTATTGCCAAAAGATGAAGGTGACGATCAATTTATTATGGATGGAAGTTTATTGCAGGTGAAAGTGAAATGGGATGAATCAATTTTTTTAAATATTTGGATGTTTTAGGAGTTTTGAAATGTTTTGAGTTTGTTTTTGGATTTTGTGTTTTTTGAATGTTTTTGGATTTTTTGATTTTCTGATGTTTTGGAGTTTTCTAAGATTTTATGATTTTTTTTTGGATTTTTGATATGTTTTGAATGTTTTTGGATTTTCTCATTTTCTGATGTTTTTGGATTTTTTGTTTTTTGAATGTTTTTGGATTTTGTATTATTTTGAATGTTTTAAAAATTTGATGTCTCAGGGGCTAATTAAAGATTAGCCTGGCCTATGTTTAAGCTCAAAGATGATGTAGTTTGGATACCATGTTTTATGATTTTATTTTATTTTTGATATGTTTTGGATGTTTTTGGATTTTCGCATGATTTTGATGATTTGGATATGGATATCTCTGCTGATATCAGTGCTCCATTTTGGGATTTTGTAGAAAACCAAGCTTAGGTTGATTGATCAAATTGATAGATTGATGATGATAACATTGTTGAGGATACACAACAATGTCAGGACAGTGTTAAGCAATATGAGGATTAGGATGGATGTCCCAAGATTATGCAGGATTGATGATGATAACATTGTCGAGGATACACAACAATGCAAGGATAGTGTTAAGCAACACAATGATTGGGAAGGATGTCCCAAGATGATGGATTGATTGGATTTGATTGATTAGGATTGTTGAAGCTTGGTTTGTAACAAAAGTTTGTTTGGATGATTTGATGTGATGTTGAAGAACACATTAGATGCAATAGGAATTGATTGTTTGGATTGATGTTCGATGAAGGATAAAGTTTGATAAAGAACATCTTCTCATCAAAATATGCCATGGGCTAGTGATTTGGATTTTGGCTCACAACTATTTGGCCCAATTTGATTTTACATTTGCCAATGTTCGGATCACCACATAAGTTGGAGGATATAGATCAAGATTTATTCCCAAAGCAAGATGTAAATATCTACCTCTAGTGTCTAGTAATGTATGGAATGTCATGAATGGATGTTTGGATAAGTGTATGGATGGATGAATGTGTATGGATGTTTGGATAGGTGTGTGGATGGATGATTCAAATAGAGGATATTTATTTGGATAATGTTGCATGGCTCAGATAACGTTGGATAGGATATGATCAATGAAAATGACCCATGTCAAGATGTTTACCATAAGCAAGCATAAAGTATGAACCAAACTTTGTCAAGATCAAGATAACTTGGAAAATGGATGCAGATGGATGAAAATGGATTGGATCAATGTTTCATGGATGAATGAATTTATTATGGATGAGACGAATGGAATGTTGGACTTTTATGGATGAGATGAGATGCTTTCACCTAAATAGGAACACGTAGATGTTCAATTCTATGCATGGTGTTTGTTTGTCAGGTTTTCATCATGGTACCTATCCAAAGTGTCACCATAGTGGTTTTCACTGGAGGACGATTTTTATTTTTATTATTTTCAATCATTTTTTCTATTTTTTTGGATTTTCATATTTTTTGATTTTTTTGTATTTTCTAAAAGATTTTAAGCTCATGTTGAACCACCTTGTGGTATTGATGTAGATGCTTCTGTCATAATTTTCCATTAGTATCCTACTTGAAGAAGATGCTTTGCTAAGATACATGCATTTGAATACAACTTTTGAGATTCTCGATCTACTTTGGTGATACCGGAGTTAACTTTGTCTTGTGCTCACATCGTAATAGGATGCCTTTTGAATCCTTATGATGAAGGGTAGCTATCAATACATGGTCAATGCAAGAATTGGATATCATGTGTGGAGGCATGGATGAAGTGTGTTTAGGGATAAAAGATGGATTGGTTGATAGTTTGGAACCTTTGACTCTCCAAACTTGGAAAGATGAGCAATGATGGGTGGATACGGAAGTGTGCATGGAATTATGACCAACTATTTGATAAACTTTGTACGTTGCTTGAGAAGCTTTCTTTTTCCTTTGTGGACATCTTTGATGGATACTTTTCCCTTTTTTTATTTTTCCCCATAGTTTCTTTAACTAATGGAGTTTGATAGGGATCATTTTTCTTTGTATTTTTTGGTATCCATATGTATTTGATTTGTCTGATATGCTTCTTAGCTTCTTTTCCTTTGATAACGTTCTTTGTGCTTTGATTTAAAACCTTATTTTGATGTTGGTCCCAATTTGTGGATGGGGTGATGGGTGGATGAAGATTCATGACATGGTTTGTTGTAGTATTGGCATCGGTTTCATCATAAGGACTCTTCATGCTCCCTATGTTGACATTTGCTTGAGACATAGTTGTCCCCAGTATAGTGGTAGTAGCACCTTTGTTCCTTGATTCTGCCTATTTTCAGATGTCTTGCTCAGTAGGAATTCTCTAATAAATGGCCACTGCATATGGCGTTATTTCAATTTTTTGCTCTATTGACTTTGGAATATCTTATTTTGTCTGAATTGTTTCTTTGAGTGGATAATGTTGGATATCTTCATACATGATGTCCTCAATCTGAATTTGGGATATATCTAATCCTGATGTTGACAACTTTGTTTGACTATAGGAATCAATAACTTCTTGTTCAAGAGTAAAGGGATCTTGTTATGAATGAAGATCATCTATGTGTCCATCCATAGGAAGCACCCCATGGGTAGATGGAGTATGTGTTATGTGGATATGATCATCTTGCATAGATAGGGGAGTGTCCAATGGATCATTGTAGTAGGTTGGGGATACAAATTCTTGATCTTGAATGATTTTAGAATTCCTTTCAACATGCTTTGGATCAAGTTCTTGACATGGGTCCATTTCAAAGGGTCGATTGCTTACAAAAGGTTCTTAGATATCTTCTTTAGGCATGGTAAATGGCTCAATATCCTTTTGATCTTTAAGTGGGCTTGGACCAAATGTTGAGTTGAAGATTCCTTCAATATCTGCAAACATGTCTTGGAAAGGACTATTGCTAGACTTTGGTGAAAGATGTTGATTGTACTTTGGAATAAATTCTTGAAATATGTCCTCTAATTCATTAAGTGATGTAGAGACATGTTTAACATGATTATTGGTTGATGGATTTTCAATGCTATCACTAGTGGTTGAATCCCAATCATTGTCCCCAATAGTTATTTTTTTATCAATAAGGTCTTGGATGAGAGTTTTGAATTGAACACAATTTGATGTTGCGTGTCCCTTTATTTTTTGATACTCACAAAGGTGGTTCTTATTACCATGGCAGTTTCACTAGGGGTACTTCATAATTCTCATAGATGGGGATTTTGATGAGATTCTCATTTACTAGTTGCTTCATGACCAATTTGATTGGTTTCCCAAGTGGTGTATTTTTGTTTGTTACTTTGTGAGATTTGTACTTTAGATTGACCTTGTGGTGTTTGATTTTGGAGATGTGGTGATTGATTTTGGACAATGTTCTGATTTGGGATGATGTTTGGATTTGGCATGATAGGTTGAAATTGAGCATTGTTGTGGTTGGGAATCACATTGCCTTGATTTAAGTAACTTTGATTTTGCATGCTGTTACCTTGACTTGGATCAATGCATGGAGTTGTTAACATGTTGTTTGGACCTTGAACAACATTGGTGTGATTCACAAATGTATCTATCCCAAAGCTTTTCATGTTCGGTAAACTTGGTGTATTCACATTTGACATGTATGGATTTGGTGGGATAATGTTGTTTTGTTGAAGACTCATGCATTGATTGTTTGGTTGATAAATTTGTAGGTTTGGTCTTTGATTTAAATCTACCATTGGGAAAGGTATTCCAAAATTTAGATTGGGCATGCTCACATTTGTTGTGCCATTGAGGTTTGTAAGAGATAATGATCCCATGTATGGATTGCATAAATGTGAGTTTTGATAATCAATTGGCATTGTAAAGATTTGATAGCTTGGTTGACTTGGATTACTCATGATGTATGGATCAAGTTTATATTCCATGTTCTTCTTGTGTTTTGACCTTATTGCAAAAGTGACCTCTAAGGTGTTTAGGACCAATGATGAGATGAAGGATGAAAGGGGTGAATGATATGGGTGTTCAACTTTTAGGAACCTTGGAGGGATACTAGACTTTAGGACTTTTGGATTTTGGATTTTGGATTTGATTTTGATTTTGATTTTTGGATTTTTAGATTTGGATTTGTTAATGAACTCATAAACTTTAAGAGGTTAGATGTTTTCTTGGAATGAATTTTTCCACAAGTAGATAATTTAACTAAGTGTATGAAGAAGGATTCATCTACACACACCTAGTCAAACAAGATGATTTTGTTTTGATTTCAAGAGTATTTTTCCAAAAGTCTAGTATGAATAATTTTTCCAATCATTCAAAAGTTGTTTGTGAGATGGGTTTTGATTGATAGATGGATAAAATGATTGGTTATTTTGATCATAAATGAACCTAAGAAGAACTTTGTTTACAAGACCAAGGTTTTGAAGAACATGATTTTCCCTAAGAGTACTTCAAATCAAAAGATCAATGTTTGCTCAAAAGACCACAAGCAAAAAGATAAATAAGCACATGTGTGAGGTTCAATTGATTTCATCTTGATTAATGAATTTCTTTTACCACAAACACTCTTTTCATTAAATTTTAGACTGAATGTCTATCTCTCAATTTCTTTTCATCACACAAGGTCCATTATGTGGAAATCAAGAGAATCAAGGTGATAGTTCTCTAATGTTGACTTTAGTGAGAGAAAATTGAGATATAAACCCAAGTACTTAGATTCCTCTAAGGATAGAATCCCAAGGGCAAGCAACACTTGGATTTTGTCAAAGATATTTGCTCCTCTAAAGGGTTTGAAATTTGATGTTCATGTTGAATGTTTGTTTTCCCAATGTTTACTATCAAGCAAAGTGTTTTTGATTCCAAGAACATGCACAACCCTATGGATATGAAAGATAGTATTTGTTGAATCCCCACTTGGACAAGTCCAAGTATGCCTACATTTAGCAAATGGTTAAATGTTTGACCCAACTGGCTCCCCTTTATGGCACTCACTTATGCGAGGTAGCCAAGCATCGATACCCATGAAACTCCCATGGCATACTTTCCATTTCTACTAAAAGTTGAAAAAGTGTGGGGTGACTTTAGAATGACTGTTCTTGCACCAACAAATAGATCAAGGATTTTAGCCTTTTCTAAACAAGAGTTTTAATTTGGAATTTCCATTCATGGGGGATCACCCATTCGGCGAGAGACCATTGTTTCCCTTCTCATCGGGATAACCATCGCGATTCTTTCCTTTCAACAAGAACCCACACTTATATATTGATTGGAAGTCGTTTGTCTTTAGCATGTTGCCAGTTGGGTCGTTCCCTTGGGTGATTATTTTTTCCCATAAGGCAAACCCTCTAAGATAAACAAAAGTGAGCAAACATATCCATAGTTCAATCAATCTTTGTTGAGAAACAAAGAGAGAACACATGCAATATGTTCCACTCACACTCACAAGTTGTGTTCAATTTTTAATCCCAAAATGAAATGTGGAGGCAATCATTTTACACAACTTAAGATCACCAAAAATTCTTTTGATTCTCAAGATTGTTGTGAGGCATGAGAGAAGTGCATATGTCTTTTTGGTGGTATTGTTTTGGGTAAGTGATTACAAGACAAAGAAGCACATGTTCTTTTTAAATCCTCAAAGCAATGATTTGATTCTTTTGGGTAAGCACCAAAGGAAGTGTGAAGATTGTCTTGTTTAATTGTTAATCCTCAAACCAAATCTAGTCAATTTGTCCTAAAAGTTCTTTTTAAGCCCTTTGTAGCAAAAAAATGAAATGTTCTTTTTAGAGCCCAAAAGAAAATTAGTAGGTCCTAAAAGTTTGAAAGTGACAAAGTCCTTAAAAGAAGGGATTATAATTTATCCCCAAAGTGTTCAAAAACACTTGATGCAATGATATTGATTAAGTTTCATTGTGATTTGACATTAAGTGAAAATTTGAAAATTTTAACTCTATATAATTTAAGAAACACCTACACCATTGGATAGCTTATAAAATTCTACCCCATTTAAAAAAAAAAAGCTTTGTAAAAGACCAAAAAACGACCAAGATACAACCATTTTAAGTTTGAGTGAAAAAGAAATTGAAAACAAAATTTCTATTTAGTAGCATTGTTTGCACAATTTGGGGTCCTTGATTGAGTTTAGTTTGGAGGCCGATTGTTATTATAGCACCCTTCACTAGTAGATAGCTTTGTATAGGCGCCCGTAGGCTTGTGAGCAATCACGGTTTCATTATTACACCAAAAATAGAAAAACAAATTTTTGATTAAAACATGATCCTAAAGTGATTTTCCTCCTTCTAGCACCAAATGTATGAACCAAAGAGATACTATACCTACATGAACACAGTAGACAAACCTTATTGTATTAGATTGAATGCAAGTGAGAATCAAGATTCCCCATGAAATCTATTTGAAGCTAAATAGGAAATAAAATAGAGTAACTAAACCAAAGAGAAGCAATAAAATCTTGTTTGGTATGCAAACTCTCGTCCATGGAAATTGGTGTCAATTTGATGTGGAAATTGGCCCTTTCCCAACTCTTATACAAAGTTTGATGAAGATTGATTGGATGATTAAGAGCTCCTTGATGAAATTTTGACATAATCTTCCTATGAAACCATGAAAATGATGAACACTTGATATGAAATGGATAAAATTAGCTCTCAATGTGAAGAGAGTAACTTTGCTCTAAGTTGTGGATGATGAAATGAGGAAAGAAACCTCTTATTTATAGAATGACAAGTTGGAGAAATGTTCAAAATGGAGCAATGTGGGACTAACTTTCAACCAATGGCCAAATGCCACTTGTCAAGAGATGAGAGGATGAAGATATGCACATTTTGATGAATGTGCCCATAAATGCAATTAGGTGATATTTGAAATTAGTGAAATGACCTATAAGAGGGAAAATGAATGTCTTAAATGCCACTTGGCTCAAGGCAAAGGACTTATTAGATGAAATAAATGTCTTGTTGGAAGGACAAAGTCCATTTGGAAAGATTTCAAATTTGAAAGAATATTCCTCTACTATGCCATGTTGAGAGAAAATATAGATTATATAAATAAATTAAATCTATTTTCATGTGCAAGTGGCAAAAGCTAGAGGATGGGACATGGATCAAGTTTAAATTAATCAATGATTAATTAATTTAAAGAGGGATTAGATGATGTGACAAATTTGACTTAGATTTATGGGTTGATTTAAATCAAAGATTAGAAGAATGTCATTTTAGAGAGTTAAATAATTTTATTTTTTATTTAACTAAAGCGGATGATTGGTTAGATTAAATTAAACAAGGCTTAATTTATTTAATTTAATGAGATAGACTTTAAAGATTAATTAAATAAAATGATTTATTTAATTAAATAGAGACATAGGGTTAATTAGATTAGATTGATTGATTTAATTAACAAGAGAGAATGACTTAATCAGATAAAATGATTTATTTAATTATGAGAAAATTGATGAATTTAATCAAATAAGGTATTTGATTAAATGGTTAGACTCATGGGATGATTTAGGATGAAATGGTGTTAGCAATCAAGATCAAGTCGCGGATATTTTACATGTCTACAATGATTAGACATGGAGCAAAGTAAATCAATCAATAATTACCAGTTTAATGGGTAGGTTGAGTCAATAAACCAAGGGTTTATTAATTTGGGTGAAGTTAAAAGTTGGAGAATGGGATAATGAGGGTTAGTAAGTTAATTAATTATGTATTAATTAACTCAATTGGGATTAGAAGAATGGGGGATTTTGATGGGATTAATTGAATAAATCAATTATTTAATTAATTGGAAAAACTTTAGTTTAGGAGGTGATATAATTAATTAAATAATAAAATATTTAATTAATTATAAGAAGAATATGGGATAGTTAATTAAATAATAAAAATTTAATTAATTAAAGGTTGAGAATTGGTGAATTAATTAAATAATAATATTTAAATAATTAAGTATAAATAATATCATATTTAATAATGATTTGAAAGTGGTTTAACTGCATGAGACAAGTTTGCAAGTAATTTATGGACTGGCAAGTCTAGAGGTTTTACTATCCTATACCAAATTCTGGAGGATAGAATTCTTTTGTAGCTGAGATTCAATCTTATTTTAAGCTTGTGAGTTGAATATCAATTAGGTGCAAGACACACCTTTTGTACATGTTTACTCTTCTTTTACATGCATTCCTCTATTTTTGAAATTAAATTTTTACTAACCCATGTTTTATTGAATATTTGTTGTTACCATTGAAAATATGATTTAGTAACTGTCTAGTTTAATGTGTTTTTTCTTCCTACAACTTTCTCCCAATTATTATTCCCACCTAGCCATTAAATTTGTAGGGGTCGGTTCTATATTTGCACCTGACCAACCTCTATAGTCCCCATCTAACCCTCTAGTCCACCCTCTTCTTATAGTCCAGTATAAAGGCCCACATCGACACATCTAAGTGTAGGATGCTTGCTTGAAACCAATGAGTGAACGAGATTGATTTGAATTGTGCATGTAGAGATGCCCGTGTATAGCAAGACTTCTTATTTATCTTTTTTTCAGTTTATATTTTGAGTTTCGATAGTAACTGTTATCTATTCCTTGCCTCTATCCAGTAATTCCCTCTTGTCTATGATCTTAGCATTTCTAAGGAAGCCACTACTAGCCTAGACCAGTGACATGATAAAAGTGCACAATATGTTATCTCTTTCATGCAATATCTAAACTCTATCTTGATTGTATCTCAAATCCTTTTCCCTTAGGCCTTAACATATCAATCATCATGAAATTTTAATATGCTTATCCCCATCAAACAAATCAAAAATGTCCTTCCATGTAATGTTCGATTCAAAAATTCAAAACTAGAACCTATGTTACAAGTGTCTAAGTCATTGGTAGTTTTTAGACTTCTAGTTAGGTTAAGGAGGTAATAATAACATAGCAATTTCGTAGTTCAATGTGATTTTTCCTTTATTTCAAACCTATTTTTCTTCTAGACATGCTTCCTCTTAGACATTCTTCTAGTTATGTGCATGCACATATGCCATAGCTAGAACAAACATATATATAGAGCACATATAATTTCCAAATGATCAGATTGAAGAAAGATGGAGGATTAAATGTACATTTACTTATCATAAAATTTGCATAAATTGTAGAATGTTTTATCTTTTCCAAGGATTTGAAGGCATGGTAGCTATATGCACCCAAAATTGCATTTTTAGATGTGTTGCTTATACAATGATAATTTACCTTGAGTACAACAATAATTCACCTTGAGTGAGACTATTTATTACTTATGTGCACAAAACAACCTTGAATGGCTAGGTAATGATTGTCATCATTGACTATTGTTGGCTATTCCTTGGTTATTTTACCCTCCCAATTCTGATGCAGGAGCATCCAGGGTGTAATAGCAATCATGCATCACCCAAAAAAAATGTTTTTTCTTTTCAATAAGGGCTAAATTTGGTAGGTTTACTATTTTTGTAAGTTTGCATTTATACACAGTTGGACATGAAATCTTACACAGACCTCCATAATGGAAAATTGAAGCCAATGGTGAATAAATCACTTCAATACCATTTGTCATTTGAGAGATTAAAATTTTAATTTTCAAAAATCTTATTAAAATCTTCCAAGTCAATTTTGAGGCACTTAGAGGCTCCGAATGGTCCTGAAAATTGGTGGAAAATGAAAGTAGTTGGCCTTTAGGCCCTACTTTTAGGGGCTACAAATCAATTGTAAATTGGTATCAAAGCCAATTTGCTAAACCCTCAATAGTCCATCCTTGTCCCCGACCTTATGCCCCTTCTTTCTTTTCCCTCCTTTCCTCCTCATCTGCCCTTCCTCAGTGGTATTGGGGTGAGTTGTTATATATCTAAGTAATATTGTAATGGCCTTCCAGTCTGGCCTATCATATCAATGCAAGTGGTGTTTATTTATCTTTTGTTTAATCTATCTTATTGCTCTCATCGCTACATGTGTTTATTTACAACATCGATCTAGAGTAATCTTTGTGTTTACTATTCAATCTTACACGTATCAACATCTAGGATAAAGGTTTAATCTGAAGCACTCAATAGTGATCCTACATGTCCCCCTTCATCTTCTCTGCTCGTAAGCCAGATAGTGTCTCTCTACATAAGTTCCTTGTTGTCGATCGGTCCAGGCATTAAAGACGCAACAAGCTAAAGGATAGGCGAAGTAAGTCGTCGCACCCACAGATAAATAGAGAAAACTTCTTGTAGAATTTGGTAGTGTGAAAGATGGATGCACACCATAATGAGCCACAGACGAGTCCTCTACCTCCCGCTAAAATAATAAGTCTTGAAGAACTAAACCTCAATATTTCTTTTGAATGAAGGTCTATATATGAACCTAGAGACAATGAGACTAGCTCATCCAATAGATTATTTTCTGAAATACCCACTTCTAGATTTAGATTAGAAAAGAAACCCTTTAATGAAATCTATGTTGATTTAGGAAAGTGGTCGTATAAATCTAAATGGGTCTGTCAAATAATAAAACATCAAATCCTCGTAACTAATGAAACCCAAAAGTTCATTTAGCTTTTCTCTAACAAACAAATAGAGAAAATGCAAAAAGTCGCACAATAAAAAAATGGCTTTCAATATTTACATATCAGTTATGTATTATGTGGGATAGAAACCCATTATAGATTAGGAATAAAATCTTATGCCCACTGTACATTATTAGATGCTAGGCATAATAGTTATGAGGACATGCTCTTAGGTGGAGCTACTAGTTGTGTCAGTTATGGCCCTGTCCAATTTGATGTCGTACCAAATTTCTTTGCCTCTCTTTGAGATAAAAACTTAAATCAGGTCTTAAAATTCTAGTTTAAAACTACAGTCTTGAATATGAAGAAAGGATCAGTCAGTCATACCTTGCACTTCTGTATAAGTGCAAGATTATTCAATACCACTGTTCCTGTAATGAGAGATCTCAGATCCAAACTAGGTCAAGAACAATATAGTGTCGTCTAGGAAACAAAGACAGACAAACAATTGATAAATTCAAAGGCACCCAAATGCATGCCTCTAACCCAACTTCAAATTCCTTAGAATTGGGTTATAAATTACAAGAGCCTAGTCAAAAATAAATGACCTCAAGCCTTGGAACAAATCTCTCGAATCAGAGAACAAGGTGGAAAAGTCTATGTTGAGTTCTCTAATGAAGAAGAGGAATTCAACCCTGGAATAGGAACCTTGTCTTGTTCCATGAGCTTTGCTAGTACTCAAACCACTTTCCTAGAGTCTAGCAATAAAGGAAGAGGGATCCATCAAAATGAGCCTTATAAGCCAAATCTCTTAGACAACAGATATCATGGAAAAGATACCCAGTGTAGAAAACCCTGCAGTTCAAAGCCCATAAATCATATGCCTAACTGCACATGCCATGCCTTGTTATTTGCTAAAAATAGGGTCATCCACAAGAAAGGACAGACAATGCCTAAGCCACCTCCCAAGAAAACAATCAGTTCACACCTTGACTGTGAAGCCGATAAATTTGGGATTATTACTTGTAAAAATTGTAAATATTCTTGGCATGAAAGATATAGTCCAAAAGACCCTGAAGGTCCAGAATACCACAATAACATGATGAGTGGTAGGACAATAAACTTCCTAGATTCAACTGAGGAAGGTGAAGTAGAAAAGGAAGTAGTGGTAACTATTTCTGGTGGGGGTTCAAAGAACCCACACTTACAAAGGAATCCTCCCTCCATTTAGGGATTTCTTCAAAATTGTTCAAAAGGGAGACCATTTGATACAATATTGGCCTCAGCGCATCAGTGATGTCAACATCGATGCTACTGCAAGTGAAAAGTTGCAAAATTGGATTAATTTGTGCACTAGAAAAGCAACACTACTAGTAAAAGATGCTAGAGCATAAGGCTTGAAAGAAGCAATACAATGGAAATTGGATAATGAAGAAAACAAGCAAATGTTTCATGATTTGTAGGCCAAGATGGCCCAATTTTCTTCTGAATACAAAGCATTTTTGACACAGGAAATTAATTCTTTAAAAGTTGATTATAATGCTTTGAAAACTGACCTAAATAGCTAGATGAATTAGCAACAAAATATCCTCAAATTGGTACATGAGGATGCTGATAAAATCAAATAGTACTAGCAAGGCATGATTAAAGTTGTCATAGAACATAAAATTCACCTTGAAGTGATTGATCTAACTATTGATCATCTCTACAGCAAGATTAGCGATAGTAATGCTACAATCGACAGAATGGTGACTGAAGTTCTCAAGATCCAACCAATCCAAGATCAGTAGGAACAACTGATGGAAACTTTAGACAGCATCTTAGAAAAACTAGAACATCTAAGTTTCAGTCCTTTTGGTCAAAGATCATGCAACCAGCTATAAGCAGTCAAGCCAATAGTAGTGAAATAGCCTACAAACATCCACTCAGTCAGACAATAACTCAAGAAATAGAAGAATGAGGAAGACAGTTCTCATTTACAAGAACTACAGAAGATGAGTTCTTCAACCCTCGGAAGGGTACCTTTGAAAAGAAGACCAGTCATATGGCCAAAATTCCAAAGGCCACAACCAACACAGTAGACCCATTTCTATTGAACCTAAAGTCTCAAGGGACTCCACTTCCACCATGGTCTAGAATAGAGACATATGAGCCACTCCAAAATAAAGCCATGATTGAAGCCCTTTCAGGGTGGGTCGAGAATCAATGCAATGCTACACCACAACAATATCTAAAGGAGATAATTGAGGCCACACTAAATGGATTCATCAATGTTGCAGCAAAAGTTTGGGGTCAACGTGACCAGACATACAAAGCAACTCTCATTCAACAGGGTATGGGAGCAATAGTTGGAGAATTAACTAGGCTCTTTGTAGGAAGCACAACAACACTTGAGCAGCAAGTTCTCGACAAATTCACCAAAAATTGATGTTGTGACCTAAGCTACCTACACCAATATAAGAAAGAGTAGTTCACCAAATTCTGTAATTTAGGCAAAGCCATGAATGAAGAGCTTGGTAAAGGATTCATCCAATCCCTTAAAGATGTTGGTGACTTATATTACACCAAGTTCCTAGAATGGCTCCAAGATCAGAACAAGGGTTGGGCAGCCGTTACTATGATTGAGCTCTTTGAATTCATTGATGATCTCAACAAAAAGATACTAGATGCTAATGAAGAAAGAATCATCATCAAATCAGTCAGACCAGTCATCAAAGCTGCAATCTTGCGAACTGCACAAAAGAAGAAAGGTTATGGTTGTGACCCCATCAACAGACTTCATCAAACTGATCGCACCTTGCCACCCAGAAAGAAGTTTCTTAAAAAGAAAACAATTTGTGAGAGCTGTCAAAAGCCTGAAAAGAGGAAGCATAAAGGCTTCTTCAAAAGGAAAAGGGCTTTTCCAAAGTCCTTCAAGAAAAGTCACAAGCCAACTTGCTTTATTTGTAAAGGCCCGCATTATGCAAATAAGTGTCTTGAATGCAGGAAAAGCAAAGGTAAAAAGAAGGTTCATCTGATGCAAGAAATAATCAGTGAAACAAAAGAAGAATACTTATTTAATGAAATAGCCTTTGAATCTGATTCAGATTGTATTCATTTTCATTCATAAGAGGAATCTAAAGAAGAGAGTTATGCCATTGAATGAGATGAAGAGTTGGATCTCGATGAAGAGTTCTGCCATTGAACCAGATGAAGAGTTGGATCTTGAGATTCCCTTCATGCATAGTAACATGATGCAATTTAAGGGAAGATTCCTCAAGCCAGAAGAAATCTTGAAGGAACAAGAAGCAGAGAAAGCCGCACTCATCCAACTCATTCAGGATCAAGGAAGCACTGATGGTTTTCACATGTGGAAAGCACATAACTAGAAATTTAAGGATCTAGAAAAATAGATCTTCTAGACAAAATCCTGCATCGATTATGATGAAGAAAAGAAAGCTTGACGCCTACAACAAATAGAGCATGAGGAAATGGAACATATTGAAAAACATACTCTTAGCTTCACACTAAATCCTGTAAATGAGACTTCTACCAAGAGCTTAGCGACATTAGCAGATCTTGCTCCTACAAAAGGTCTTGAAGGAAGTTGCAGAAGAACTTGAAGCATTACAAGAGGAAATCAAAGACCAGCAAGAAGCCACCAAGTAGGAAGAACCTGCTCTTGAAGCCTATCTGTGAACTCATAAGCAGAAAAGTGAACCAAGAAGTTCCACAAGTTCACAGAATATCTTCACATCATTCACTCCCTCAGCAAAAGCACAAGCCTATCGTCAGTAGAGATAGAGTTATGGGAGAGGAATGCCACCACCATTGGAAATTCTCAACATGGTAGCCAGAACATCTGGAGTTCACATTGAAGAAGTCAATGTTGACAAAGAATTTGAAGCAATCCAGCAGAAGTACATTGACAAAATGGTCGAAGCCATTCTCAATGAAGTTCCTAGCCCCACAGGCTCTAACAAGGTACAATACTTCAGCCACATAATCCAGGGATATGAAAGTCCAATAAGTGGCTTTACCATTCATTATAAAGGGATCAAACCCTATCATCTTAAGTTCATGTTAGATACCAGTGCTAATTTGAATATCGCTAGATATAATTGCTTCCCTGAACATCAATGGATTCAAACTAAAACCCATATTAGTTTTGGTGGACATGAAGGATATTCCTACTAGAGCACATGGGCACTAGTCTAGTTTCTAGATGATACTCAGCACAATCTAAGGTTCATACACACGGAGTTGCCAAACAGCAACATAGCCATAGGCATGCCTACCATGCAATCATGGAGTCTTATTGAATTTACTCATGACCATGTTTGTTTTGGTTTCTTTAATAAGTTTCCACTTCTTAGGGACTATACTCCATCAACAAAAGTAAAATTAGATGTCCCGATTTCGGCAATATTCCAGAATAAGAAAAAGGGAAACTACTCCTGGATCGCTCGAGAGCTTGATAGCCATGAAGGCAAACTTGCAGAAGTAAGGAAACTCTATGAAGAAAATATTTTCAGTAAGGACCTGAAAAAGATGCAGAGAAACTTCATATGTAAACTACCTCTGATGAAAGATGAAGATAGCCACTTCATTGAACCAAAAAGTAGGGTCAATAGTTTTCTCATGAATAAGGATGAAGATCCTTATGTGAACAATAAATCTAGAAATTATTGGATCTAAAGCTTATAGAACCAAGTACCTCTCCCTATAGCTACCATGCCATGTACATCCCAAGATGGATGAAGAAGGTAATGAAATCATAGAGAAAAGGTTAGTATTCAACTAAAAACCCCTAAACAAATGCTTAGAGTCAAACCAACACCCTCTGCCTTCTAAAGATTTGATTTGGCATAACATCCAAGGAACCTTGTTTTATTTTAAGTTTGATCTGACAAAAAGTTTATGGCATATTAGTATTCATACCTCTGATAGGTACAAAATGACATTCAGTGTTCCTCAAGGTTTATACCAATGGAGAGTATTACCCTTCGCGATAAAAACTACACCTTCAATTTTTCAAGGATTTATGGATTCTATTTTCCATAAATATCATAAGGAGATTATTATATATATAGATGATATATTGGTCTTTTCAAAATGTGTTAGAAGCCATTTGAGAAGTTTGCAAACTCTCTATGAGCTCTGTAAGACAAATGGTCTGATTTTAAATCCAGATAAGTTTCATATGCTAGTCAAAGAGATAATCTTCTTAGGCATTCAATTACTTGAGGAAGGATGCATGCAAGTGTAGCAACACATTTTAACTCGTATTTTTGCGGTCAAGGTTACCAATGAGAATACCTTGCGTAGGTTTCTTGGCCTTATCAATTATGTTGCTGCACATTACCCTCACATTGCTAAAGACCGTAGAATTCTCTACCATTTGCTCCGCAACGACAAACCTAAATGGGAGCAAAAGCACTTTGTTACAATTGAACACATCAAAGAATGGTATAAGAACTTGCCTACATATGCCTATTAGGAAGCAGATACAAGACAATTGAAATTGATGCATTTGAAGATTGTTGGGGTGTTGTTTTCAAAGAATGCAATTAAAATGGAGTTGAAGAACCTATTCGATATGCCTCTGGCACATTTACCGGAGCCAAATGCAACTACCATTCTACCTACATGGAACTTTTAGCAATAGTTAGGGCATTTGAACATTTTATGATGTTTATTACTGATAAAAGTTTTCTTGTTAAGTCTGATCTCCAGCATGTTCATAGCTTCTTGTGAGCTAACATGAAGGATAAAGTCAAGCACAATTTCTTGCTAAGGTGGGAAAAGTTCATCTTTGGGTTCGATTACAACATCAAACTTATCAAAGGTAAGCATAATTACCATGCAAATTAGCTCAGTCGAGAATTCCATCAAGATCAAGATGACATTCGAACACTTAGTTCGACACTTCTTCACTAACATCATTAAGGAGAATCTTGAGTTGACACGACAAATTTCTCAGACCAAATATTTAAGTAGTAAGAGCCTTTTGCAAAGAGAAGGATTTATTCGTGTTGAACCAGCCTCTTTCCTTCCAAATACTCACCAATATCGTGATCCACATCCAGAGGACACTAAAGAACTAGATTTCATAGCACCTTGGGATGTCACAAGGCAAAGACCCTGTGACCCAGCCAAATATGCACTTGGAACAACATTCTATCATTGGCTTTCTAAGAGCCTTCCAAGTACAATGAGATGCTATCTCCACAGCCCAAATATGGGACCTCATACTCCAACTCAGTACCGTGGACATTCTTTATGATTTTGGTTCACAAACCCTAGTCCTATGGATCCAACTAACAGATACATTGTGGACACCTATGGCCCACAAGGAGTATACCAAAATCTGTCGCTCTATCAATGCATAGCTCATGTTGTCAAACAAAAAATTCCCACATGGCTATGGACCTGACATTATGCATATCGACGTTACTTTCTTGATCTTAACACGCCAGGTGGCATGCTAGAACAATGGTAGCAACATATCATTAAGTATCTGTACTGGTGGGATGAAATTGATCCCCCTTACTAGTCAACACATCACCATCAAATGACTGATGCTGAATTCACTGATCTTCTTGGTGAAGATCCTGAGGACTATTATGAGCTATAATGATGGGGTATGTCCATCATAGGATTTACTTTACTTTACCTTTAATAAAGTAAAGATGAGAGATAACTCATACTGTCAAATCTATAAACAAACTACCGATAGTGTCCATACGAGATATCGAATCTCATGATCAAAAACTGGGACCACCATATCATCTTTTGGTTGTAAAGATATCACTTATGGATAGTGGGTCCTTTGTCCATTTGTCTACTTTTCCTATTCATGCCACTTATCACATGGCTACGGAAAAGATTGTCAGTTGAATCTTATCCCGTTCACGCACTAACGCTTAAGGTCATGCTACATATATGATTCCTTTCTCTATGTCACTCATCTGACAATGGAACTCAAATTTTATCAACAAGAAGGTAAAAGATCAACTTTGGTGGAAAAAGTTTCTTGCTATAAGAAGACCCTAAAGAGGCCTATTTAGACACATAATCTTTGAGCGAGTTCTTAGTGTAAGAAGAGTCAGTCTATATTGAGTTCTTTAGCAAGTTTGCATCCTTAGGTTGTTATATATTTCCACAAGTTTCCTTATAATAACCAACCACAATTTGTAGCCCCTTTTGGGAACCACAAATCAGGTGTAAATTGGAATCAGAGCCAATTTGCTAAATTTGTGGTTCCTGAAAGGGGCCACAAATGGTGGCTGGTTATTATAAGGAAACTTGGGGAAATATATAACAACTTAAAGATGCAAACTTGCTAAAGGACTCAATACAAACTGACTCTTCTTAGACTAAGAACTCGCTCAAAGATTGTGTGTCTAGATAAGCGTCTATGGGGTCTTCTTATAGCAAGAAATTTTTTCCACCGAAGGTGATCTTTTACCTTCTTGTTGATAAAATTTGAGTTTCATCGTTAGATGAGTGACACATAGAAAGGAATCATATCTGTAGTATGACCTTAAGGGTTAGTATGTGAACGGGATAAGATTCGACCGACAACCTTTTTTGTAGCCATGTGCTAAGTGGTGTGAATAGGAAAAGTAGACAAACAGACAAAGGACCCGCTATTTGTAAGTGGCATCTTTACAACCATAAGATGATATGGTGGTCCCAATTTTTTATCATGATATTTAGTATCTCGTATGTACACTATCGGTAGTTTTTTCATAGATTTGATAGTATGAGTTATCTCTCATCTTTACTTTATTAAAGGTAAAGTAAAGTAAATCCTATGATGGACATACCCCATCATTACTGCTCATAATAGTCCTTGGGATCTTCACCAAGAAGATCAGTGAATTCAACATTAGTCATTTAATGGTGATGTGTTGACCAATAAGGGGGATCAATTTCATCCCACCAATATAGATACTTAATGGTATGTCACTACCATTGTTCTAGCATGCCACCTAGTGCATTAGGATCAGGAAATTAACATCGGTATGCATAATGTCAGGTCCATAGCCATGTGAGAATTTTGTGTTCAAAACATGAGTTATGTGTTGATCGAGCGGCATATTTTGGTATACTTATTGTGGGCCATAGGTGTCCATAATGTATCTGTTAGCTGGATCCATAGGACTAGGGTTTATGAACCAGAGTCAGAAAGAATTTCCATGGTACTGAGTTGGAGTATGAGGTTCTATATTTGGGTCGTGGAGATAGCATCTCATTGTACTTGGAAGGCTCTCAGAAAGCCAATGATAGAATGTTGTTCCAAGTACATATTTGGCTAGGTCACGGGGTCTTTGCCATGTGACATTCCAAAGTTATATGAAATTTGGTTCTTCAGTGTCCTCTAGATGTGGATCACAATACTAGTGAGTATTTGGAAGGAAAGAGGGTGGTTCAACATGAATAAATTTTTCTCTTTGCAAAAAGCTCTTACTGCTGAAATATTCAGTCTGAGAACTTTGTTGTGTCGGCTCAAGATTCTCCTCAGTGATGTTAGTGAAGAAGTGTCGAACTGAGTGTTCGAACATCATCTTGATCTTGATGGAGTTCTTGACTGAGGTAATCTACAAGGTAATTATGTTTACCTTTGATATGTTCGATGTTGTAATTGAACTCTGCCCACCTTAGCAAGCAATTGTGCTTGACTTTATCCTTCATGTCGACTAGCAAGAAGCTATGAATGTGTTGGAGATCAGACTTGACAAGAAAATTTTTATCATCAATAAACATCATAAAATGTTCAAATGCCCTAACTATTGCTAAAAGTTCCTTGTGGGTGGAATGGTAGTTGCACTCAGCTCCGGTAAATGTGCAAGAGGCATATCAAATAGGTTCTTCAACTCCATTTTTATTGTGTTCTTTGAGAACAACACCCCAACAATCTTTAGATGCATCAGTTTCAATTATCTTGTATTTGCTTCCTGGTAGGCGTAATGTAGGCAAGTTCGTACACCATTCTTTGATGCGTTCAATTGCATCAAAGTGCTTCTGCTCCCATTTAGGTTTTTCGTTGTGGAGAAAATAACAAGAATTATGTGGTCTTTAGCAATGTGAGGGTAATGCATAGCAACATAATTGATAAGGCTGAGAAACCTATGTAGGGTATTCTCTCTTTGATTAGCATATTAAAATTGTCTATATTTAAAACCATACCATTGGTCTTACAAAGCTCATAGAGAGTTCACAGACTTCTCAAATAGCTTCTGACACATTTTGAAAAGACCAATATATCGTCTATATATACAATAATCTCCTTATGATATTTATGGAAAATAGAATCCATAAATCTTAAGGTGGAGTTTTTATCCTGAAGGGTAATACTCTTCATTGGTATAAACCTTGAGGAATGTTGAATGTCACTTTGTACCTATCAGAGGTATAAATACTAATCTACCAAAAAACCTTTTGTCAGATCAAAATTAGAATAGAATAAGGTTCTTTGGATGTTATGCCAAATGAAATCTTTAGAAGGCAGAGGATGTTGGTTTGACTCTAAGCATTTGTTTAGGGGTTTGTAGTTGACTACTAGCCTTTTCTCTGTGATTTCATTACCTTCTTCATCCATCTTGGGGATGTACATGGCATGGTAGCTATAGGGAGAGGTACTTAGCTCTATAAGCTTTAGATCTAATAATTTTTGGATTTCTTGTTCACATAAGGATCATTCATCCTTGTTCATGAGAAAACTATTGGCCCTGCTTTTTGGTTCAATGAAGTGGCCATCTTCGTCTTTATTTAGAGGTAGTTTACAGATGGAATTTCTCTACATCTTGTTTAGGTCCTTACTGAAAAGATGTTCTTCATAGATTTTCCTTACTTCTACAAGTTCACCTTCATGCCTATCAAGCTCTTGAGCAATCCAAGAGTAGTTTCCCTTTTTCTTATTATGGAATATTGCGAGAATCAAGACATCTGATTTTACTTTTGTTGATGGAGTATAGTCCCTAAGAAGTGGAAACTTATTAAAGAAACCAAAACAAACATGGTCATGAGTAAATTCAATAGGACTCCATGATTGCATGGTAGGCATGCCTATGGCTGTGTCGCTGTCTAGAAACTCCGTGTGTATGAACCTTAGATGGTACTTAATATCATTTGGAAACTCGACTAGTGCCCATGTGCTCCAGTAGGAATATCCTTCATGTCCATCAAAACTAATATGGGTTTTAGTTGGGACCCATTGATGTTCAAGGAAGCAATTATATCTAGCGATATTCAAATTAGCACCAATATCTAACATGATCTTAAGATGATAGGGTTTGATCCCTTTATAATGAATGGTAAAGTCACTTACCAGAATTTCATATCCCCAGATCATGTGGTTGAAGTATTGTACCTTGTTAGAGCCTGTGGCGCTAGGAACTTCATTATGAATGGCTTCGGCCATTTCGTCATTGTACATATATTGGATTGCTTCAAATTCTTTCTCAACATTGACTTCTTCAATGTGAACTCCAAATGCTTTGGCTACCATGTTGAGAATTTCCAATGGTGGTGGCATTCCTCTCCCATAAGTCTATCTCTACTAATGATAGGCTTGTGCTTTTGCTGAGAGAGTGAATGATGTGAAGATATTCCATGAACTGCTGGAACTTCCTGGTTTAATTTTCTGCTTCTAAGCTCACAGATAGGCTTCAAGAGTGGGTTCTTCCTACTTGGTGGCTTCTTGTTGGTCTTTGATTTCCTCTTGTTGTAATGCTTCAAGTTCTTCTCTAGCTTTTTTGTAGGAGAAAGTTCTGTTGATGTCACCAAGCTCTTCTACTCTAGGTAGAAGTCTTGTTTATAGGATTCAGGGTGAGGTTGAGAGTATCTTTTTCAATACATTCCATTTCCTTCTACTCTATTTGTTGCTAGCATCGAGCTTTCTTTTCTTTGTCATACTGGATGTTGGATTTTGTCTGGAAGATCTATTTTTCCAAATACTCAACTTTCTGGTTACGTGCTTTCCACATGTGAAAACCATCAATGCTTCCTCGATCCTAAATGAGTTAGATGAGTGTGGCTTTCTCTGTTTCTTGTTCCTTCAAGATTTCTTCTGGCTTGAGGAATCTTCCTTTAAATTGCATCATGTTACTATGCATGAAGGGAATCTCGAGATCCAACTCTTCGTATGGTTTTGCATCTTCAATGGTAGAACTCTCTTCTTCAGATTCCTCTGATGAATGAAAATGAATACAATCTGAATCAGATTCAAAGGCTATTTCATTAAAGAAGAAGTATTCTTCTTCTATTCCACAAAGTATTTCTTGCATCAGATGAACCTTCTTTTTACCTTTTCTTTTCCTGCATTCAGGGCACTTATTTGCATAATGCAGGCCTTTACAGATAAAGCAGGTTGGCTTGTGAATTTTCTTGAAAGACTTTGGAAAAGCCCTTTTCCTTTTGAAGAAGCCTTTACGATTCCTCTTTTCAGGCTTTTGACAGCTCTCACAAATTGTTTTCTTTTTAGGAAACTTCTTCTTTCTGGGTCACAAGGTGCAATCAGTTTGATGAAGTTTGTTGATGGGGTCACAACCATAACCTTTCTTCTTTTGTGCAGTTTGCAAGACTGCAGCTTTGATGATTGGTTTGACTAATCTAATGATGATTCTTTCTTCATCAACATCCAGTATCTTTTTGTTGAGATCATTGATGAATTCAAAGAGCTCAATCATGGTAATGGTTGCCCAACCCTTGTTCTGATCTCATAGCCATTCTAGGAACTTGGTGTAATATAAGTCACCAAAATCTTTAAAGGATTGGAGGAATCCTTTGCCAAGTTCTTCATTCATGGCTTTGCCTGAGTTATAGAAGTTGGTGAACTCATCTTTCTTATATTGTCGTAGGTATCTTAGGTCACAACACTGATTTTTGGTGAATTTGTCGAGAGCTTGCTACTCGAGCATTGTTTTGCTTCCTACGAAGAGCCTGGTTAGTTCGCCAGCTACTGTTCCCATACCTTGTTGAATGAGAGTTGTTTTGTACATCTACTCAAGTTGACCCAAAACTTTTGTTGCAACACCGGTGAATCCATTTAGTGTGGCTTCAATTATCTCCACTGGATCTCATTGTGGTGTAGCATTGCATTCATTCTCGACCCACCCTAAAAGGGCTTTGATCATGGCTTTATTTTTGAGTGGCTCATATGTCTCTATTCTAGACCATGGTGGAAGCAGAGTCCCTTACAACTTTAGGTTCGGCAGAAATGGGTCTGCTATGCTAGTCATGGCTTTTAGAATATTGGCCATATGATTGTTCTTCTTTTCAAAGGTACCCTTCCATGGGTTGAAGAACTCATCCTGTGCAGTTCTTGTAAATGAGAACTATCTTCCTTGCTCTTCTATTTCTTGAATGATTATCTAACCAAGAGGACATCTACAGGTTGTTCTGCTACTATTGCCTTGACTGCTTATAGCTAGTTGCAAGATTTGTTGACCAAAAGCACTAAAACTTAGATGTTCTAGTTTTTCTGAAATGCAATTTGAAGTTTCCATTAGTTGTTCCTATTGATCTTGGATTGGCTGGATCTTGAGAACTTCAGTCTCCATTCTATCAATTTTTGAATTGGTATCGCTGATCTTGTTGTAAAGATGATCAATAGTTAGATCAATCGCTCAGAGGTGAATTTTATGTTCTATGACAACTTCAATCATGCCTTGCTGGTTCTATTTGATTTTATCAGCATCCTCCTATACTAGTTTGAGGATATTTTGCTTTTCATTCATCCAGCTATTTAGATTATTTTTCAAAGCATTGTAATCAACTTTTAAAGAATTAATTTCTTGTGTCAGAAATGCTTTATATTCAGAAGAAAATTGGGCCAGCTTCGCCAACAAATCATGAAACATTTGCTTGTTTTCTTCATGATCCAATTTTCATTGGATCACTTATTTCAAGGCCTATGCTCTGGCATCTTTTACCAGTAGTGTTGTGTTGCTTTTCTAGTGCACAAATTATTCCAATTTTGCAACTTTTCATTTGCAGTAGCATCAATGTTGACATCACTAATGTATTGACGCCAATATTGTATCCATTGGTCTCCTTTTTGGTCAATTTTGAAGAAATCTCAAAATGGAGGGAGGATTCCTTCGTAAGTGTGGTTTCTTTGACCCCCACCCAAAATAGTTACCACTACTTCCTTTTCTACTTCACATTCCTCAGTTGAATCTAGGAAGTTTACTGTCCTACCACTCATCATGTTACTATGGTATTCTGGACCTTAAGGGTGGTTTGGACCATATCTTTCATGCTAAGAATATTTATAATTTTTATAAGTAATAATTCCAAATTCATCGACTTCACAGTTAGGGTGTGAACAGATTGTTGTTTTGGGAGGTGGCTCAGGCATGGTCTGTCATTTCTTGTGGATGACCCTATTTTTAGCAAATAACAAGGCATGGCATGTGCAGTTAGGCATATAATTTATGGGCTTTGAACTCTAGGGTTTTCTACACTAGGTATCTTTGCCATGATATCTGTTGTCTAAGGGATTTGGCTTGTAAGGCTCATTTTAATGGATCCCTCTTCCTTTATTGCTAGACTCTAGGAAAGTGGTTCGAGTACTAGCAAAGCTCATGGAACAAGACAAGGTTCCTATTCTAGGGTTGAATTCCTCTTCTTCATTAGAGAACTCAACATAGGATTTTCCACCTTGTTCTCTGATGTGAGAGATTTGTTCTAAGGCCTGAGGTCATTTATTTTCGACTAGGCTCTTGTAATTTATAACCCAATTCTAAGGAATTTGAAGTTGGGTTAGAGGCACACATTTGGGTGCCTTCGGCTTTATCAGCTATTTTTTTGTTTTTGTTTCCCAGACGACACTATATCATTCTTGACCTAGTTTGGATCTGGGATCTCTCATTACAGGAACAACAGTATTGAAGAACCTTGCACTTATACAGAAGTGCAAGTTATGACCAATTGATCATTTCTTCATATTCAGGCTTGTACTTTTAAACTGGAGTTTTAAGACCTGATTTAATTTTTTATCCTAGAGAGAGGCAAAGAAATTTGGTACATCAAATTGGACGAGGCCATAACTGACACAACCAGTAGCTCCACCTAACAACACATCCTCATAAATATTATGCCTAGCATCTAATAATGTACAGTAGGCATAAGATTTTATTCCTAATCTATAATGGGCTTCTATCCCACATAATACATAACTAATATGTAAATATTGAAAGCCATTTTTCTGTTGTGCGACTTTCTGCATTTTCTCTATTTGTTTGTTAGAGAAAAGCTAAATGAACTCTTGGGTTTCATCTGTCACAGGGATTTGATGTTCTATTATTTGACATGCCCATTTAGATCTATATGATCACTTTCCTAAATCAACATAGATTTCATTAAAGGGTTTTTTTCTAATCTAAATCTAGAAGTGGGTATTTCAGAAAATAATCTTTTGGATGAGCTAGTCTCATCATCTCTAGGTTCATACACAGACCTTCATTCAAAAGAAATATCGGGGTTTAGTTCTTCAAGACTTACCATTTCAGAGGGAGGTAGAGGACTTGTCTATAGCTCATTATGGTGTGCATCCATCTTTCACACTACCAGATTCTGCAAGAAGGTTGCTCTGTTTATCCATGGGCATGACTTACTTTGCCTATCCTTCGACTTGTTGCGTCTTTAATGCCTGGACTGATTGGCAACAAGGAACTTATGCAGAGAGACATTATCTCGCTTATAAGCAGAGAAGATGAAGAGGGACACGTAGGATCACTATTGAGTGCTTCAGATTAAACCTTTAACCTAGATGCTGACACATGTAAGAATGAATAGTAAACACAAGGATTACTCAAGATCAATTTTGTAAATAAACACATGCGACAATGAGAGCAATAAGACAGATTACACAGAAGATAAATAAACACCACTTGCATTGATATGATAGGCTAGACTGGAAGGCCATTACAATATTACTTAGATATATAACAACTCTCCCCAATACCACCAGAGAAGGGCAAACGGGAAGGAGGAAAGGAGCGAAAAGAAAGAAGGGGTGGAAGGTCAGGGACGAGGATGGATTATTGAGGGTTTAGTAAATTGGCTCTGATACCAATTTACACTTGATTTGTGGTTCCTGACAAGATTTCTCAAAACCTTTCTGAAAAGGTATTATAATAAAAAATTTGACTGTCAAATCAAATGTGATGACCCTACAAAGTTGTAATACCAAAATTAATAAAATTTCAAAATATCTTCCCAAGGAAGTTACACTTTTCAGAAGATTCTAGGACGGTTACACCTTCCAAATAAAGGATGTAGAGGGGGACTATAGAGGGGAGGCCAAAGCAAAGTAGATGGTGGCTCCAATTTGTAGATTTATGTAATCAGAAAGTCCATGTGATGGCAAATATAATGTTGTAATTTCATTTTCATTTTAGTGATAATATAAAGTATTTGCTTTCCTTCTTACATTTTGTTTGTACCATTATCTATTGTTTTGTGATTTTTAGATTGTAAGGGGAGTACCCTTCATCAATTTGTATCAAAGCAGGTTTTCTTGAGTGTGTAAACAGATCACCGAATGTGAGGCAATTTGTACCAAGACTTGTAGTTGTGGTTCTGTGAGAAAAAATGCCTCCACAAAGAAACTGTGGTGGGAGAAATGTTGGGATAACAAAAGAGGGTTTTAGAGCCCTCAAGAGACAAGTTCAAACACTACAAGAGGAGTTGTGTAGGGGAGCTGATGTTAGAAGAAGAGATGAAATTGAGGATGAGGCTGAAGATCAGGAGCCATTCAAATAGGAAGCACATGATGTAATGGATCCTGGACAAGTTAGACTAATTAGGGCCATTTCCAAGATTGGAAAGAGGCCAAAGATAAAAGTTTCTAATTTTTCTAGAAACTTGAATTTAGAGGAGATAATCGATTGGATCAATGACATGGAAGAGTGTTTTGAGTATGATGAAATAGAAGACTCAGATAGGGTCAAATTTGCAAAGGCCAAATTGAAAGGCCTTACTAGAATATGGTGGAAAGAAGTCTAGTTGGAAAGAAATAGAAGAGGAAAAGAGAAAATAACAATATGGGATTGGATGGTGGAAAAATTGAAAAGATAGTTCATTCCTGGGGACTATGGTTTGGATTTGT
The DNA here is from genome assembly GCA_007258455.2 of Sequoia sempervirens. Lineage (NCBI taxonomy): Eukaryota > Viridiplantae > Streptophyta > Pinopsida > Cupressales > Cupressaceae > Sequoia > Sequoia sempervirens. Next base: position 215,333,368 of record VDFB02047230.1, read on the forward strand.
TGAAGAAGATGCAAGGGTTGAAATAAGCAGGAAAATCTGTTAAGGAGTATACAAAAGAATTCTATTGAGTCCTGATGAGAATAGGTCATTCTGAGGACAACAAGGAGAAAGTTGTATGTTACATAAATGGGTTGAAGCCGAGCATTCAAGAAGAGTTAAGTCTAGTAAGAATGTCTACCATTGAAGATGCATATCAGTTTGCTTTGAAAGTAGAAGAGAAGTTGAATAGGAGGTTTGAAAGTAAGCAAAGAGGTGGAGGTCACAATGGAAGGATTAGTGGACGATCATAGGGAGGTTGAAATGAAGACCAAAAGAAGGGTAAAGGATCTAGTAGCAACCAGAACTAGAAAGGAGATAACACCTATCATCCTCATAATGGAGATCAGAGAGGAAAAGGAAGATCTAGGCGAGGAACAAGGAGAGGAGGCTTTCATGGAACCTGTTTCCAATATGGAGAAGAAGGGCATAGGGCATATGAGTATCCTCAACATCAAGGGAGGACAAATAGAATACTTAAGGGTAATGCACAAGTTGCACATGTAGATGAAGATGTTGAGCATTCACATTCTAAGCATGCAAATAGAGGAGCGGTTCTTGTTACTAGAAGAGCCTTGTTGAATAAGGAGAAAGAGTCAACTCAAAGGAATAATTTTTTTTGCACCAGATGTAATTGTGAAGGTAAAGTTTGCAATGTTATTATTAATGGAGGTAGTACTGATAAACTTGTTTCATAAGAGATGGTTAGTAAGTTGTAATTGGAGAAAAGAAGACATCCAAATCCATACAGGATTGCTTGGTTGCAGAAGGACCATAAAGCTTTGATAAATGAACAATGTCTAGTAAATTTAAAGATTGGAAATTACCATGATGAGGTGTTGTGTGATATTATACCTATGGATGTTTGTCATGTGTTGTTAGGTAGACCATGGCAGTTTGATCGGTGAGCAGTACATGATGAACATGTCAACACCTATTCTTTGACAAAGGATGGAGTTCATCATAAGTTGAAGCCCTTGAAAGAGGTAGAGGAAAAGGTATGCAGTAATGTAATAATTATTTTGGTTGATGGAAGAAAGTTTCTAGAAGGTATGAAGCATGAGCATATGTGTTTTACATTGATCCCTAGAGTTGATAAAAAAGATACTATTGAGGTACCTGTAGAGGTTTTAGATTTGTTGAATGAGTTTCAAACTATTATTTTTGATAATCTACCTGAAGGTTTGCCTCCAGTAATAAAGATTAGTTATCAGATGGACCTAATTCCTGGAGCTAATTTTTTGAATAAGGTATCTCATCGTATGACTCCAATAGAGAGTGAAAAGTTGAATAAACAAGTGCAAGAGCTGTTGTTCGAGAGAGTTTGAGTCCATATGCAGGACCTGTAGTACTAGCACCAAAGAAGGATGGGGAATGGCGGATGTGTACAGATTCTAAAGCCATCAACAAGATCACCATCAACTACAAATTTCCCCTGCCAAGGATGGATGACATTATGGATTGTTTGAGTGGAGCTAAGTACTTCACGAAGATAGATTTGAAGAGCGGATATCACTAGATCCGTATTAGAGAAGGAGATGAATGGAAGACAACCTTTAAAACTAAGGAGAGCTTGTACGAGTGGTTAGTCATGCCTCTTGGGCTAACCAATGCACTGAGCACATTTATGTGGCTTATGAATGAGGTAATAAAAGAATTTTTAGGAAAATGTATTATTGTTTATTTGGATGATATTTTGATTTTCAGTAAGACATTGGAGGAGCACCTAGTGCATATCTGGAAAGTTTTTGAGAAGCTAAGGGAGGAGAAGCTGTTGATTAATTTGAAGAAATGTAGTTTTGTAAAAAGGAATTTGTTGTATCTGGGATTTGTTGTCTCAACAAAGAGTCTTAAAATGGATCCAGATAAGGTGAGAGCTATCATTAAATAGCCTACCCCGAGGAGCGTTATAGAGGTAAGATCATTTCATGGTCTAGCAAGTTTTTACAAAAAAATTATTAAGAGTTTCAGTAGTATTTGTGGACCTCTAACTGAAACAATGAGAGGGGATAGAAAAAGATTTTAAGTGGACTATAGTAGTAGCAAAAAGCTTTAATATGTTGAAGAAGAAAGTTACAGCGCAACATGTTTTGGCACTTCCAAATTTCAATAAGGTCTTTCAAGTAGATTGTGATGCTAGTGGCATTGCCATAGGAGTTGTTTTGAGTCAAAAAGGTAAATTTGTTGTTTATTTTAGTGAAAAGTTAAATGATGCTAAGAAGAAATATTCTATCTATGATCAAGAGTTATATGATATAGTTCAGGCTTTGAAAAAATGGAGACACTATTTGTTTCCAAAAAAAATCATTTTATATACTGATCACCAAGCTTTGCAGTGTCTCAATAGTCAAGGAAAGTTGAATCAAAGGCACTTAAAATGGGTTGAGATTTTACAAAGTTATACTTTTGTTTTGAAGCACAAGAGTGGAAGATCAAACAGAGTTGCAGATGCCTTAAGTATGATTTATGAGATGTTTAGACTAAAAGATCTATATTATGATGATGATTATGCATGTGAGATGATATGCAAAATATTGATGGTTTGTGGATGCAAGATGGATGCACTGGTGATGATGATTAATTATTCATATCATGATGTCAGTGCGGAAAAGAAGACATTAAATGATGACAAGAGGATCCAACAAGCCAACTTTATGATAAATGATGATAGATGGATGATTTGTTTATCAAGGATTGAGATTTTAAAAGGGTCACTTACCTTATGTTTGATAACACGCATAAGCATGATGCATCAAGGTATAAAGGATTAGGATGGCGTTGTACTTAGTGTGATGGACTTTGACTCGATAAATAGATAGGAGTATTCTTGTTCACACTTGACATACGAAAACCTTGCTAGGATGCACTTTAGAAGTTTCAAACATATCAGACCAAAACACGGAAAGGTATAACCACTCAATGCAGTAGTCAACAAGCTGTCCAAAACATCCTCTATGCATATCTAACAAAGAAAGTATTCTCCAAGGTTATTTTACAAGAACACCCAACAAGCATAGCAGACAAAGGGATAATGATCATTGCCCCATTCCTATCTCTCTAAATCCTTCATTTGGATATCATCGAGAGGTCCTTGGATTGAGCGTAATAAGATAAGTCAAAAGACAAAGATAAAACACACAAACAAGTTGATGTTTTTCAATACCGTTAACCAAAAGGGAATGTGTTTTTAAGGATAAGAACCAAAACTATTGCCAAAAGATAATGCCCATTGTAGAAAGGATACATCTTAGGACATGTTAGTGGATGGTGGCACATCATTTCATTTATCCAAAGTGTTATTTCTGATAAATAATGCCCATTATAAGAAGGATTCATCTTAAGACATGATGTTAACAGATGATTGATATGGGACTATTTGGATGATGGACTATCAACATAAAGAATTGACCAACTTGTTTAGTACTGACTTAAACCTGAAACTTGACGTTTTTGAGTTTTACTTTTAAGTTGCTAGACTTGTTTCTAATTGTTTAGTAATGCGGGTGTAAGTGAGATGAGGCGAATGGATTTTTTTTCAAATATTTGGTTTTTTTGGAGTTTTGCAATGTTTTGACGCTACTTTTTATATTTTTTAAAATTTTTGAATGTTTTGATTTTCAATTTTCCAATGTTTTGGGATTTTCTAAAATTTTGACCAAGAGACTAACCTAAAGACCTATCATAGGGGTCTCGAGGGTTGATCAACAGATTAGTCTTGCCTACGTTATACACGTAGAGACCACATAGTTCGACTGACGACTTGACTGATTTATAGATGAAAATATATATGATGAGATGGGTGATCCCATAATAGTGGTTTACAATTTTTGACCAAATTGAACACTGAAATTATTATTTTTAACTAAATTTTTACATTCGGGCACCTATAGCGGCTAAACTGTGAGGAATTTGAAGATGGTGCAAACTAGAGTCTCATCAAATTTTGTCTGTAGATTCTAAAAATATTTTTTCAAAATTTTTGGAATCAAATTGCACTTCTTTTCCATCTCCCACGAAAATTTATTTTTCAGAAAATAACATTTTTAAAAAGTGACACATATAACATAATTTTTTTCCATGAAGGATAAAATTATAATTCTTTCAAATTTAGATTTGTAACTCTGATATCTAGTGCTTCCACTTGGTTAGATAGCTTTTTATTGAATATTTTTTCCTTAATCAACTTTCAAAGTTAAACAAATTACAATTTAGACACAGTGCAACCATATAACGCGTATTTTTTTTGTATATGTCAAAATTTAATTTAATTTTTTTTGTTGGATCAAAGACTTCAATATCTAGTGCACTCATACTTTTTATTTTTTATTTTTGATAATATTCTATTTTTCCACATGTGAAGTACAAAGAAATTAATTTTCAATGAAAAACCTATGTTTAATAAAACTTAAAAAACAAATACATAACAAAAACAAAACATATTAAAATTATATTCATTGGATAGGTTGTTCTGAGGAATACCATAATCATTTGAAATAAATTTTAAATGAATTCATTTGATCCCCCAAAAGCTAAATCAAAAGTGATTTTTTATCAGCATTTTGATAGGTGTAAAGGAGATGCATTTATTGGTATGGTTTAAAACTAGCGAGGTTCTATCCAAAGGGGTTTGATCTAAGATGATTTGATCAAACCCTATTTAATTGGAATCCTTAAATTGGAACTTTTTAAGGCTTAAATCATTATATTTTCTAAAACTATGTGATTTCAACTAAAATTCATTCCTCTCAAGAATTGTAAATCACTATTATGACAACACCGAGATGTGAGTTTATTTTAACAGACTCCTAAATGACTGACCTAAGTGTCTCGGTGGATGATCAAAGATCAACCTTGCCTACGTTCAAGCTCAAAAACAACATAGTTTGACAAGATGACCTTGTTTTTTAATTTTTCTGACTTTATGACCTGTTTTGGGATTCTGATATGTTTTGAATGTTTTTGGATTTTCTAATGTTTTGATGTTTTTGGATTTTTTCTGATATTTCTGATTTTTTTGGATTTTCTAATTTTTTGATGTTTTTGGATTTTCTGATTTTAGGACTTTAAGAATATACACGAATCGGATCTGATGAGGACATGCCCCCAATGTGATGCAATAGACTACTCTGATAAAGGCATGACAAACTGACCTTGAGGATGGGCCGAGTAGTAGTAGGAGGGATCATGATACGAAAATAGGACCAAGCTCTGGTGCGGATGTGAGTGGATGAGTAATGGATGGAGATTTGGATGTGATGGATGATGGATGGATGATGCAGAACAAGTCATAAAGATCCTGGTGGATGGAAAATGCTTATTTACACAAGGTGCCTATTTGCCACGTTTTCACCAAAGTACTTGTCCAAAGTGCCACTGAAGTGGTTTTCACTAGAGGATGATTTTTCTATTTACTATTTTTTATCCTTTTTATGATTTTTCTGGATTTTTATTTTTTTAATTTTTTTGTTGTCACTAAGACACCTATTTGCAGGTTTTCGCCGAAGTAACCATTTTTTTAGGACTTTTTTGATTTTTTTGATTTTTTGGTTCTATACCTTGAAAGATTTAGGCATAAAACTTTTTGAGATGAGAGCTATTCATGGGCTCTTACAGAGGTTCCCCTTCGGATGTTGATAACTGATATGCCCCTGATTTGTAACTTGTTGTGATGACGAATGGTTTCAACCAATTGGGTTCAAATTTGTCTTTTTGCTTGGCTTTGGAACATTCTTCTGATTTTCTTTTAAGACCAGTTCTCCGACTTGGAATGTCTTGCTTCTGATTTTCCTATTGTAACTCCTTTTGAGTCTGATAGACTTACAAATGATTCAAAGCATCTATACGTTGCTCATCTAGTAGCTCCAACTCATTTAGTCTTGGCACTCGATAGTCTTCATCAGTGATGAGGTTTTGCAGTGATATCTTAAGTGATGGAATATCAATCTCAATGGGGAGTACTGCTTCTGATCCATATACTAGGGAGAAAAGAGTGGCATCGGTGGGTGTGCAGATGCTAGTTCGATAGGCTTAGAGGGCGAGATTAAGCTGCAGTTGCTACTCATGACCTGCGTCATTGAATGTTTTTTTGAGGATTTTCAGAATGGTCTTGTTTGTAGCTTATGCTTGGCCATTGCCTTGGGGATAGTATGGGGTTAAGAAGCAATGTTGGATTTTGAATTTCTCACACAAGTCACAGACATCCTGATTCTTGAATGGTGTCCCATTGTTTGAGATAATGGCTTGAAGATGGGTCGAATAGTAGTAGGAGGGATCATGATATAAAAACAGGACCAAGCTATTGTGTAGATGTGAGTGGATGAGTGATGGATGGAGATCTGGATGTGATGGATGATGCAGAACAAGTCCTAAAGATCCTGGTGGTTGGAAAGTGCCTATTTACACAAGGCGCCTATTTGTCAGGTTTTCACCAAGGTACTTGTCCAGAGTGCCACTGAAGTGGTTTTCACTATGATTTTTCTATTTACTATTTTTATCTTTTTTATGATTTTTTTAGATTTTTTTTTGTCACTAAGACGCCTGTTTGCCAGGTTTTCACTAAAGTAACCATTTTTTAGGACATTTTTTGATTTTTTGAATTTTTTGGTTCTATACTTTGAAAGATTTAGGCATAAAACTTTTTGAGATGAGAGCTATTCATGGGCTCTTGCAGAAGTTCCCCTTCGGGTGTTGATAACTGATATGCCCTTGATTTGTAACTTGCTGTGATGATGAATGGTCCCAACCAATTGGGTTCAAATTTTCCTTTGTTGCTTGGCTTTGGACATTCTTCTAATTTTCTTTTAAGACCAGTTCTCCAACTTGGAATGTTTTGCTTCTGATTTTCTTATTGTAGCTCCTTTTGAGTCTATTCTGATAAACTTGCAAATGATTCAAAGCATCTATACATCGGTCATCTAGTAGCTCCAACTCATTTAGTCTTGACACTCTGTAGTCTTCATCAGTGATGAGGTTTTTAAGTGATATCCTAAGTGATGGGATCTCGATCTCAATGGGGAGTACTATTTTTGATCCATAGACCAGGGAGAAAGGAATGGCATCTGTGGGTGTGCAGATGTTGGTTCAATAGGCCCAGAGGGTGGGATTAAACTATAGATGTCAATCATGACCTGCATCATTGACTATTTTTCTTGAGGATTTTTAGAATGGTCTTGTTTATAGCTTATGCTTGGCCATTGTCTTGGGGATAGTATGGGGTTGAGATGCGATGTTGGACTTTTAATTTCTCGCACAAGCCACAGACATCTTGATTCTTAAATGGTGTCTCATTATCTGAGATAATGGCTTGTGGAGCACCCATAGCGGCATATAAAATAGTTCATAATGAACTTTGAAATATGCTTCCTAGTTATGTATGTCATGGGTATGGCCTCCACCCACTTAGTAAAGTACTTAGTTGTGATTATGATGAATTTGTGGTTGTTAGATGAGGTGGGTGTGATTTTTCCAATGAGATCGAGTCCCCACTATGAAAAGGGCCCTAGTGTGATGATAGGATGAAGCTCTTGAGCTGGAGCATGGATGAGGTCCCCATGCTACTGACATTGTAGACACCTTTTGACATAGTCATGTGTCTCTCGTACCATTGTGGGCCAATAATACCGCATCCGCAACAGTTTCTTAGCTATGGTCATTCCACTTGAGTGTGAACCACAGATACCATTATGTACTTTAGTTAGAGCGGTCAATGCCTCCTCAGCATTTAAATAGAAAAATAGGGTTCCTTATATGCTCCTACGATATAGGGTATCTCCTAAGATGACAAATCTGGATGTCTTTTTTACAAAGGTTCATTTTAGGTTTGATGGTAAGTTAGCGGGTATGACTCCTATTCGAAGGTATGTATAAATGTTATGGTACCAAGGATCATTGGGACCAACGATTTCGCACATGAATTTTGATTTTTGTACCTCGAATGTGGGCATGAGAAGCTGCTCTATCAGGAATTCATATTTTGGAAGATTGTTGGGGATGTCTAGTAGCGACCCAATTGTTGTCATAGCATCTGTTGCTCTATTGTTGGCTCTAGGTATCTACTCAAATGTAATTTCAATGAAGGATTTTTGAGTCTCCACCAATTTCTTGTATAGAGTGAGTTTGTCATCCTCAGTCTGGTATTCATTGTTCACTTGATTTATGATCAATTGGGAATTTCTGTACACTTTGAGAGCCATGATGTTCCACTGCACTACTATTATGAGACCTATGGCCAAAGCCTCGTATTCTACAATGTTATTGGTGTAGGGAAATGCCAGTTTGTAGGATCTTGGTATGCAATCCCCTTATGGTGTGATAAAGAAAACACCGGCTCCTAACCCATACTATGTGTATGAGCCATCAAAGTACAGTTTCCAATGGTTAGCTACGTTGAGATTGAAAATGGATTCATCTGGAAACTCTGAGACATGAGGATTCTCGAAATAAATTGGTGCTTCTACCAGTAAGTCTGTAATGACTTTGGCCCTTGATTGATTTCCTCTCCACATATTTGATATCATATTCTAACAGTATCATCACCCATTTTTCCATTCTTTCTGTGAGCATTGCCTTTGATAGTAGATACTTAAGATGATTAATTTTGGCGATGAGTTTTATTTTATGTGCCAACATATAATGTATCAATGTTTATGATGCAAGGCATTCTTTTTCGATGAATGAATAGTCTAGCTCATGCCCAACCATTGTCTTGCTGATGTAATAAATGGCCCTTTCTTTCCCATTTTCATCGTGTTGAGCCAAGAGAGCTCCAAGGGCTGCTGTTGTTGCTAACATGTATAAGATCAATGGTTTTTTTGGGATGGGTGGCATTAAGACTGGTGGCGTTAGTAGATATTCTTTGATTTTGTTAAATGCATCTTCACACTTGGTATCCCATTTATACGCTACTCCCTTGTGGAGTAGGTGAGAGTATGGGTTCTGTTTGTCTGCGAATTGTGCTATGAATCATCAGATGGATTGGAGTCTACCCTAGAGACCTCTTAATTTTTTTAATGTTTTTCGGTGCCTCCATTTCAAAGATTGCTTTTACTTTTGTTGGATCCACCTCGATGCCTCTCATTGACACTATATATCCTAACAATTTTTTTTATTGTACACAAAAAATGCACTTCTTTGGGTTTAGTCTGACCTTGTACTTCTCCAGTCTGTCAAAGATGGCACTTAGGGTTGCTATGTGATCTTTTCTCTTTCTGCACTTAGCTAGAATGTCATCAACATAGTCTTCAACCATCTTATGGATCATTTCGTGAAATATCAATGTCATAGCCCTTTGATATGTTGCTCTTGTATTCTTTAAGCCAAATGGCATCATGTTCCAACAGTATGTTCCCCATGGACAAGTGAAAGTTGTCTTATGTTAATCCTCTTTTGTTATCATGATTTGATTGTATCCTGAAAATTTGTCCATTAGTGATAGCATCTCGTGTCTCACTATCATATTTACTATCATATTGATATTGGGAAGCGAAAAGTCATTTTTTGGACATTTCTTGTTCAAATCCTTGAATTTTGTGCAGATTCTAATGTTTCCATCAGGTTTTGAAATAGGTACCAAGTTTGATACCCATTCTGGATATTTTATCAATCAGATGAATCCTACATCTAATAGCTTTTTTAACTCTATTTTTACTAGCAGGGCGATTTGAAGGTGCATTTTTTGAAGCTTTTGTCTAATAGGCTTTGCTTCTGGATACACTGCTAAATGGTGAACCACAATTTTTGGATCAAGTCCTGGCATGTTAGCATAACTCCATGCTAAGTTTATCTCTTTCCTTTAAGAAGGTTGTTAGGAGCTCTTGCTCTTCTGATAGTAGTGATTCTGCATAGAATGTGATATGCAGGGTCTCCTCTGTTCCTAGGTTGACTAGATTTCATTTTTTTGCCAAGGCTGCTAACTTTTTCTGATGAATAGCTCATAAAAAAATATTGAATCCCCCATCCTCAGGCACCTCAAAGAGGTTTTCACCATTGGATGTCCTTTCTTTTTACTTTTTTCTTGTCAGAGAGTGTCATAGTGTGGTTTTCAATCAAAGACTTGGATATTATTCTTAATTTCTCACTTTTGTGACTGAAGAATTTAATTGTTTCCCCATAATAGGCATGTGTGTCCAACTCTATTATAAACCCTATTTTGTGATCCCCATCTAGAATGTTGTCCCGCATTCCCATGAATTTTGAGAGTACCTCATCATTTTCGAATGTATCAAGAACTGGTGGTCCTTGTTGGTCAAAGTCGATCAGTTGGGGATATACTAGGCGAATTTCATGATCTTGATGGTCTCTTTCAAAAGATAGGGTGTTAATCATGCAAAGAGTGGTATCTTCAAATAGCCTAAGTAGATTGGTCATGGTATCCTCGTTATCGCTACTACTACAAATGTCAGTTATAAAATTATGTATGTCTCTACCTATGGATACTAGTAGTCATAGTTCTGCTGCAATTGGTTGAGTAATATTAACCATTCTAACCATAGGACTCGGGCCACGTATGGTTATACTTGAAGGGGTACATCCAAGGCCAAAATTTTTTATCAGTCACGTCTCTGGAATGGTAGGTGTTATAAGCCCATTATCATTTTATCCTAGTCTTTGATTTCTATCATAGCCCATTGCAAGCATCATTTGTAGGCCTTTGCTTCTATCATCCATTGGTAAATCAGCCATTAGTCTTTCATCTTGATATAGCATATGAGATGGATTTGCCTCAATAACTTCTTGTCCAAGATCTCCCCATCTTATGAAGGTCGGATAGTTTTCAGGAGATCTTCGGGATGTGGAAGCCTCATTTATTTGTGGCATCCCCGTGATCTAGGAGATTGTGGTAACTCTCCTACCACAAAGGCATTATTAGTGATTTTGGATAATGACCTTGATGTCAGAGATGGTGGAAATGGCGGGAGTGGCGAGTGTCTTTGTCGTAGAAGTGGATACGAGAGTGGCAGGATCGATGTATGGTGTGGATGGACCCTCAACATTTTTTGATACTTGAGGAATTTTGTAATACTTTGCTTCAAGATTTTTGTAGGAGAAGGGTTTGGGATCTCCATGGACGGTAACTTCTTGTCCCTCATGTGTGAATTTCACACATTGGTGGAAAGTTGATGCTACTGCTTTCATCGCATGGATCCATGGGTATCCTAGGAGGATGTTATATGGCAAGTCAAGGTCTAGGACCTGACAAGTGGTTTCCATGAGAGTCAGCCCTACTTGAATAGGGAGTTTGAGTGGAGGCATTATCACGTATACTCTCTTTTTGTTACCATCAAAGATTGATTGAGTTACAAATTTTGTCTTTACTCACTTTTGTTTATCCTAGAGGGTATGTCTTGGAGAAAAAGTACTCACCCAAGGGAACGACTCAACTGGTAACACTATAAAGCCAAAAATATTTCCAACCAGGATATAAATGTGGGTATTAGAGTAAACGTCAATATCATGCAGTTGATTCCGACTAGATGGATCTGAAAGGGGACTCTTGTTATATGGGTCAATCTCCACGAATGGAAAGTCTTTATTAAAACCCATGTGCTAGAATTTGCCAAAATACTTTAATCTATTTGTTGGTGCAAGAACAGTCATTTTTAAACTGCCCCACACTTTTATGGTCTTTAATAGAAATGGAAAACATGTCATGGGAGTTTCATGTGTGTTTGTGTTTGGTTGCCTCGTATAAATGAGTGTCGTAGAGGGGAGCCAGTGAGGTCAAGCATCTATTCGCTAAAGATAAGCATAGCTAGACTTGTCCAAGTGGGGATTCAACAAATACTGTCTTTCACATCCATATGATTGTACTTGTTCTTAGTTACAAAATGTTTTGTTTGTTCAAAAATATTTGCAAACAAACATTCAACATGAACCTCAAAATTTCAAACCCTTTAGGAGGTAAATACCATTAACCAAATTCTTGTGTTATTGTTTGCCCTTGGGATCACATCCTTAGAGGTTTCTAAACACTTGAGTTTATATCTTAATTTACCCCCTACAGTTAGACAATAGGTAACCCTTGCCTTAATTTCATCAAAGTTTTGCATAATATACCTTGTGAAATAAGACGAAGTTGAGACATTGGACATTTAGTTTGAAAGCTAATCAAGAAGTGTTTGTGGTAAAAAGAATTCATTAAGCAAATATTTAAGACAATTGGACCCCACACACGTGTGTTCAATGATTTCACACAAAATCAAGATCAAGAAACCAAAGGTGAAAGCCCTTAGTTTGAAAGTCCATCAAGAACATCTCTCTATGTTATACGAAGTTAGACAAAGACTATTTTTTAACGTTTACAAAAAAGCTTCAAAGAACAATCACAGTTTGTATTCATTCTATTACTGCAACAACCCAAATCTTTTTAGAGAGTTTGAACATCTTGTTTACAGAAAAGCTTGTTCTTCAATACTTAGGTCTAGGAAAACAAAGTGTCTTTTTTAGGTTCATCTTAGGATCAAAGAAAATCAAAATATTTTTCATCCATCCTTCAAACATCAAAACAAACATCATTTCACAATCACCTTTTGGAAAATCTTGAAATCATCCTTAATGCTAGGCTTTTTGGAAATATCAAAAACATCAAAATCTTTGAGACTAAATTTTTGAAAACATTCTCAAAATCACCTTACAAAACATTTTTCCTAGCCAAAGGTGATTTTGATAATGTTTTTAAGGATTTAGTCTCAAGGATTTTGATGATTTTGATTTTGCCAAAAAACCTAGCATTAAGGATGATTTCAAGATTTTACAAAAGGTGATTGTGAGATGATGTTTGTTAAAATGTTTGAAGGATGGATGAAAAGAAAATTTATTTGCTTTTATCCTCAAATGAACCTAAAAAAGATACTTTGTTTGTCTAAACCTAGGAATTGAAGAAACAAGTCTTTCTCTAAACAAGATGTTCAAACTCTCTAAAAGGATTTTGGTTTTGGTAGTAATAGAATGAATACAAACTAGGATTGTTCTTTAAAGTTTTTTTGTAAATGTTAAAAAATAGTCTTTGTCTGACTTCGTATAACATAGAGAGACATTTTTTATGGGCTTTCAAACTAAGGGCTTTCACCTTTGGTTTCTTGATCTTGATTTTGTGCGAAATCATTGGAGACACATGTGTAGGGTCCAATTGTCTTTAATTTTTGCTTAATGGATTCTTTTTACCACAAACACTTCTTGATTAGCTTTCAAACTGAATGTCCGATGTCTCAACTTCATCTCATTTCACAAGGTATATTATGCAAAACTTTGATGAAATTAAAACAAGGGTTACCTATTGTTTAACTTTAGGGGGAAAATTGAGATGTAAACTCAAGTGTTTAGAAACTTTTAAAGATGTGATCCCAAGGGCAAACAATAACACAAGAATTTGGTCAATGGTATTTACCTCCTAGAGGGTTTGAAATTTTGAGGTTCATATTGAATGTTTGTTTTCAAATGTTTTCGAACAAGTACAATCCTATGGATGTGAAAGACAGTATTTGTTGAATCCCCACTTGGATAAGTCCAGCTATGCTTATCTTTAGCAAATAGTTAGATGCTTGACCTTAATAGCTCCCCTCCACAACACTCATTTATACAGGGCAGTTAAACACAAACACCCATGAAACTTTCATGGCATGTTTTTTATTTCAACTAAAGACTGTTAAAGTGTGGAGTAGTTTCAAAATAACCGTTTTCTTGCACCAACAAATAGATTAAAGGATTTTGAAAAATTCTAACACATGAGTTTTAATAAAGACTTTCTATTTGTGGAGATTGACCCATACGACAAGAGTCCCCTTTCAGATCCATCTTATCGGAATCAACCACATGATATTTAGATTTACTCCAATACCCACATTTATATCCCGGTTGGAAATACTCTTAGCTTTAGAGTGTTACCGGTTGAGTCATTCCTTTGGGTGAGTATTTTTTCTCAAAAGCAAATCATCTAGGATAAACAAAAGCAAGTAAAGACAAAATTTGTAACTCGATCAATCTTTGATGGCAACAAAGAGAGAATATACACAATAATGCCCCCACTCAAACTCCCTATTCAAATAGGGCTGACTCTCATGGAAACCACTTGTCAGGTCCTGGACCTTGACTTGCCATATAACATCCTCCTAGGATGCCCATGGATCCATGCGATGAAAGCAGTAGCATCAACTTTCCACCAATGTGTGAAATTCACACATGAGGGACAAGAAGTTACCAAAAAATGATGAGGGACTGTCCACACCATACATCGATCCCGCCACTCTCGCATCCACTTCTACGATAGAGACACCTACCACTCTCGCCATTCCCACCATCTCTGACATTAAGGTTGTTATCCAAGATAACGGTTGTGGAAACTACAAGCTCCCTAATAATGTCTTTATGGTAGGAGAGTTACCACAATCTCCTAGATCATGAGGATGCCTACAAATAAATGAGGCTTCCACATCTTGAATGTCTCCTGAAAACTATACCACCTTTACAAGATGGAGAGATCTTGGATGAAAATTTATTGAGGCAGATCCATCTCACATGCTATATCAAGATAAAAGACCAATCGTTGATTTACCAATAGATGACAGAAACAAAGGCCTATAAATGATGCTCGCAATGGGCTATGACAGAAATCAAAGACTAGGACAAAATGACAATGGGCTTATAACACCTACCATTTCAGAGACATGAACGATAACAAATCTTGGCCTTGGATGTACCCCTCTGATTATAACCATATGTGGTCGGAGTCCTCTGGTTAGAATGATTAATATTACTCTTTAGCCAACCACAGCAAAACTACAACTACCAGTATCCACAGGTAGAGACATACATAACTTTATAACTGACATTTGTAGTAGTAGCGATGACGAGTATACCATGACCAATCTACCTAGGCTATTTGAGGATACCACTCTTTGCATGATTAGCACCCTATCTTTTGAAACAGACCCTCAAAATCATGAAATTCACCTACTATATCCCCAATTGATCGACTATGACCAACGAGGACCACCAGTTCTTGATACATTCAAAAATGATGAGGCACTCTCAGAATTCATGGGATTGTGGAACAACATTCTAGATGGGGATAACAAAGCAGGGTTTATAATAGAGTTGGACACACATGCTTATTATGGGGAAACGATTGAATCCTTCAGTCACAAAAGTGAGAAATTAAGAATAATATCCAAGTCTTTGAGTGAAAACCACACTATGGCACTCTCTACAAGAAAAAAGTAAAAAAAAAGGACACATCCAACAATGAAAACCTCTCTGAGGTGCCTGAGGATGGGGGATTCAATATTTCTTTAAAAGCTATTCATCAAGAAAAGTCAGTAGTCTTGGTAGAAAAATGCAATCTAGTCAACCTAGGAACAGAAGAGACCCCACATATCACATTCTATGATGAATCACTACTATCAGAAGAGCAAGATCTCCTAGTAGCCTTCTTAAGGGAAAGAAAGATAAACTTCACATGGAGTTATGCTGACATGCCAGGACTTGGTCCAAATACCTTGGTTCACCACTTAGTAGTGTATCCAAAAGTAAAGCCTGTCAGACAAAAGCTTCAAAAAATGCACCCTCAAATCGCCTTGCTAGTCAAAATGGAGTTAAAAAAGCTATTATATGTAGGATTCATCTGACCAATAAAATATCTAGAATGGGTATCAAACTTGGTACCTGTTTCAAAACCTGATAGAAATATCAGAATCTGCACAGAATTCAGGGATTTGAACAAGGCATGTGCAAAAGATGACTTTCCACTTCCCAACATCAATATGATAGTAGATATGACAGCGGGACATGAGATGCTATCACTAATGGACGGATTTTCAGGATACAGTCAAATCATGATAGCAAAAGAGGATCAACATAAGACAAATTTCACTTGTCCATGGGGAACATACTGTTGGAACATGATGCCATTTGGCTTAAAGAACGCAAGAGCAACATATCAAAGGGCTATGACATTGATATTTCACGACATGATCCATAAGATGTTGAAGACTATGTTGACAACATTCTAGCTAAGTGCAGAAAAAGAAAAGATCACATAGCAACCCTAAGTACCATCTTTGATAGGCTGTAGGAGTACAAAGTCATACTAAACCCAAAAAAATGCATTTTCGGTGTACAATCGAGAAAATTGCTAAGATATATAGTGTCAATGAGAGGCATTGAGGTGGATCCAACAAAAGTAAAAGCAATCTTTGAAATGGAGGCAACAAAAAATATTAAAACAATTGAGAGGTCTGATATTACAGACTGATATTACAGACTAATACCAAATATTACAACCTTTACAACCTTTCTCATTTGCAGGGATCAACTGGAGTTGCAATGCAAAGAGGATACTCGATTTTTCCTAAGACTCAGACTCTAGACTCTCTAAAACACACTCTGTCTTGTCTATGATCTGCAAGCTCCTTTTATAGGAAAAGAAGGCAAGGCGATCAACAATTTTGTTTGAGTTCCGTCGACAGATGTGGGACATGTGTAAAGTGAATAGTGTCCACATTATTGACAAATGAGACAAGGACCCGCAGCTCGTAATGCAGTTGCTTTACAGCCGAAAGCAAGTACGGCAGAGGTATCTTTCATCACATGGATAATGACTTGTCTTCACACTAACATAGTGAAGTTACGGCTTTAAACACGAGGTGGCATCTCGTGTCCACTTTTCGGTAGTGGGCTTACCAAATGGAGTCAGATCAGTCAGAGGTGGAATGAGTAGGATCTGACTCTCCTTTAGATGGTGCTGGCAAGGCAGGTGCATAGTCGGAATCACCAGACGTGCCAAAATAGTCTTGAAGGAATTCATTGTCTTGTGGTTGAGCATTTGGAATATCTTCATCATAGGTTATTTCATTATACCAGTAGATATTTGTAGTATGTCGGACAATAAGATCAGAACAAGAATGATCCTTTTGTACCCAACATGGAAAGTTATTGTGGGTAAGTTTACGGATACGGTGAGCTGGATCTTCGGAGAGATAGAAACCATGAGGTCCAATATCTTGCAGTAGTCGTTCTAGTGTGGGACTACGAGAAGCAGTATAAGGTGGCATATTGTAGTCGTGATCTAGCTGGAATTGGAAGACTTGACCATGTTGATGTTCCTGCATCCATAATAGCTGAGAAAACCATGTTAGAATATTAGACATCCAGAGAATGTCAAACATTTTCATTGTGTAGAGGATCACACATGGTCGAGGATTGTGGAAGCATAAAGTATTGGCTTCTTCTTCATATGGTATTCGGCAGTAGTTGAACTTTGGATTAGACTGCAAAGGCAACCAACTGAGAATTTGATGTTGACCCAAATTGTGCTTTGCAATTTCACTTTGGTAATGTTGTTGTTGCTGAAAGAGTGACCAATTAGGGACTTGAAAGGGATCAAGAACTTCCAATATGTTGGTGCTGGTTGAACTAACAAGGTGAATATTAACTGTGTCCTGGAAGCCTTCTCTGGTGAGATAATCAGCAAAAATGTTATGTTTGCCAGGGATATGTGCATGTTCAAAGTTAATTATATTCAAGAATTGAGCCCATCGGGCCAATCAACCATAGAGAGTTTGGTCTTTGGAGGCCTTTTTGAAGAAACCTTTGAAATGCTATAAATATTTTCTCAACAGAAAGGATTTGTCAGCAATAAACAATTGAAACTTTTTGAACGAGTTTATCACAGCAAGAATTTCTTTATGTGTGCTATGATAATTTAGTTGAGCTTCGGTGAAGGTGTCAGATGCATATCTGACAATGAGCTCTTTATCTCCATGTTTTTCTTTCAACACACCAGCCCAATGATGGTGGCCAGTATCTGTTTCCACAATTTTAAAACCAGGGCCTGGAAGGGCCAGAGGAGGTAATTGTGCACATCGGTTCTTGATCTGTTGAATTGCAGCAAAATGTTGTTTTGTCCATTCGAGAGCATCATCTTTGAGTAACTGATTGAGAAGATGACGGTCATGTGCCATATGAGAATAAAAACCAAAAATATAGTTTACAAGACCAAGAAATCGTTGAAGGGATTACTTATCGGTCACAATCATATCTTTGATGCATCGAAGAATATGTTCCTGAACTTCCATCTGACCATGGGCCAATAGTTTGATACCAACAAAGAGAATTTTTGTTTGAGCAAAATGACACTTGCTAGGATTGAGAAGCAATCTGTGTTCTTTGCAAAGATCAAGGAACTTCTTGAGATGTTCAAGATGAGTTCGTGGACATTGACTGAAAACTAGAATGTCATCAATATATGGAGTGATGAAAGCAGAGTGCTTTCGAAAGATATCATCCATGTGTTTCTGAAAGATGGATGGTGTTGTTTTAATACCAAAGGGAAGAACCGTCCATTGGTATAAACCTTGCGGAATAGAGAAAGCAATTTTATACTAGTCTTCAGTAATAACCTGGGTTTGCCAAAAGCCACGAGAAAGATCAAACTTTGAATAGATATTTGATCCTTGAATGTTGCACCAGATATGATCCATAGAAGGAAGAGGATATTGGTTATTGAGTAGGCAGGCATTAAGAGGCTTGTAGTTTATGACAAATCATTTTTCATTAGATATATGTCCTAGTTCATCCTTCTTGGTGACATACATTGCATGACAACTGAATAGAGAGGTCGATGACTGGATAAATCCTAGATGAAGGAGATCATCTATTTCTTGTTTCAGAACTTCTAAAGCTTCTTGATTAAATGGGAAATAGTTGGCTTTAGCAGTAGGTCAAAGTTTTGTGCCTGTAATAGGGTCTTTGGCAAAAGGAAGGCTGCAAGTCATCTTCCTATGAGCTTTGGATAAGTCCTTAGTGAGTATAGGTTGAAATTGGTTGATTAAGGACTGTAAGGGCTATTGAACAGCAGTCTGTTGCTTTGTAAACCAAATTCTAGAATCAAGTTTGCAGGTGGTTACTCACTGTACTTTTGTTATTCTACATTATTGAGTATGAAGGTGAGGAACTTTACATTGGTTTTCTTTTAGGGAGATAGTATCTCGGGTGATGGTAATGGGTACCCATTCCTTGAGTGTATGCATGCCTATGAGGCCATCATATCCATCTAATTCAAGGTTAATGAATTTAACATGATGGATAGATTTATTAGGGAGTTCTATAGGAACAAGGTAGACATACTGTGATTTATGATTTCCTTTACCAAAATAAAGAGTAGTTTCTACATGTATCCATACATCAGGCGAGAAGCAATTATATCTTGCCAGATTGGCATTGGCACCAGTATCAAGCAGAAAGTGGAGGTGATATAGTTTAATATGTGGGAAATGGACTCCTAGAGTCATACCTAGACAGAGTGTTTGTGAACCATTCTACAGATTGGAGTGGTTCCAAAAGGATTGTCTTCTTCCCATTGTGCTTCTTTGGAGGGGAATTCAGGAACTTGTCGAATTTCACCCCCTGTGCCTTCAGCTTCATCATCAGCAACGTCATCACCACTAAGAAATCCTTCAGTAGCAAGAGCAGCTTGGAGTTGAGGACTATAGGTTGAAGTAGTAGGATGATGAGGATTATACGGTGGTGGCCTGGATGTGGAGCCGGAGCATCCATAGAGTGGCGTGGAGCCAAAATCAGAATGTTTGGCTAGATACTGATCAAGAGCAGACGATGGAGGTTGGCTCTGTGCTTTGTGTTCTTCAAGTTGAAGAAGGTGAATTTCACGTTGAACTTCGGTGGTAACCTTGGTGAGAAACTGGAGTCATTGATGATGCCAAGTAGCACGCAATGGTGAATTCACAGATGGTTGGGCAAGTGATCGAGAAGGAGATTGGTGGCTCAGTTGTTGTGAACCAATATATTCCTTCTTACTACGAAGCAACTGTAACCGTTCTTTACGTTTTTGCCAAGCACCTTGAGTGGCAGGGACGACACGAAGCTCTGCTTCAATTTTTTGGATCTCAGTGTCGAGATCAACCTTTTGAATATTAGGAGTCTTAAAGAAAAGACTAGGTTGCTCAGGCTTGAGTCGAACCATATGACAGAAAAAGGAAATTTTTGAGCTAGAGTCAGAAATACTATCAGAGGACTGTGTTGTATCAATGGCAGTGATCTGATGGATATGGTGATCATCAAAAGGATCTGGTACTTGTTCATGTGCATCAGAATAAATAGATGAATCAGAATCAGCAGCACTATCCATAGGGATGTCATCTAATTGAGAAGCATAGTCATAGATGAAGTCATAATCATCTTCATCTTTGAGGTAGATTTCTTCTTGGACAAATCTGATCTTTTTCTTGCCACGGGCAGAATCCTTTTGAGGGCATTGATTAGCATAATGAGAACCTTTGCAAATATAGCAAGTGGGTATGAAACTTTACCCTTTTGGCGTGACCAGTGCTTCTATCTGAAATAACCTTTATAGAAAGGTTTTCTTCCTTGATGACTTTTGGATTTATGTCGATGAGGAGTGTCCAGAGAGCACTCAAGACATTTGTGCTTCCTGTATTTACTGTGGTGCTTGGAATGCTTGCGATGATGTCTATGTTTATGCAGGTAATCGTCACATCCATATGTAGGAAAGAGATTTCGACAAGCAGTGGCAGAAATAAGAGGACGAACCTTTTTTTCTTCTTCCTTCTTGACATAGGCTTGGCACATGTCTTCATTGATTTCTTTGATGTAATCACAGAGCTATGGAAAAGTTACTTTTGTGATATCTCGTTCAGCATGAAACAAGCTATCAATAACTTTTTGTATATAGAAATCTTTTATAGTGGGAAAGGAACGAAGAAAGGAGTAATAAAGACCAGGAAGGTCATGGGCTTCAGGATTAGAATAATAGAAATTAGTGTATTGATCCTTACAATATTGATCAAGATATTTGAGATTGTAGCATTTACTTCTCAAAAATCTATTTCTTGCAACTCTTCTTAAATTGTTGGCATTTCCAACAAAGAGTAAGACTAACTGATTACAAACAGAATCAAGACCAACATTAAGTAGATCTTCTCGATAACCGGGTTCTAGATTATCCCAAGTGCGCTTAGCAACACCTATCATAACATTGAGGGCTTGGAGAATTACCTGTCTTTCATTGAGAAGTGGATCTTGACTAATCTGGTGTGTAATCCATGCTCGAAAAGCTTCAACTCTTTTCATATTTTTGATGGCATCAAATTCATCAAAATCTAACCATGTTGGGGCATGTCCTTTGAGTTTCTAAAGATCTTCATAAATATTTCATGGAATTGGTGAAGATCCATTAGAATGATAGCTTTGAGACATATTGATTTTGACTTCAGCAGAGTCTCCTTCAGTCATCTTCATATAAAACTCAGGTTGTTCGAATTTGAGCTTTTTCGCTTTAGCTGGATGAGCTTGCGTGAGAACTGGATCCCATATTTGAAGAGTAGGTTTGGAGGACAAACCATGGAATGGCGTAGTGGATCCCAAGCTAGGAATTTGATGGATAGTATTGCGAAAGGAGCTAGAACTTACTGGGAAGTTCATATAAGGCGGTTCCTTATATGTTAAGGCATGTTGAATATCAAGACGAAGTTCTCCTTGGATGGCCTTAACATCTGAATGGACTACAAAGACAGAATGTGAAAGTTATGTATGATGAGTAGATTGATTGCTTTCTACTCGAGTAGCAGCATTATAAACACTATTTGTCAAGTTACGAGTATTTACAGAATTTTCTTGAATAGTTTGTAAGACTGTTGTATGGGTTGTCTGAGTGGAACGAACTTTAGACAGAGCAGTAGTTTGTTGAGACAATGTTGTAGTATGTTGTGTTGCATGTTGTTGCTATTGAGTCCACCACGCTTCAGCTTGTTGCTTAAAAGAGCGATAATCAGTAGCAAGTCGATCATAAGCAGGACAGAGTTCTGCATGAGTAGAAAGCAAGCGACTTTCAAGAGCTTGTAGGTGAGCGAGAAGATCATAAGTATTTTGGTTGGTGATGGAAGTGGTTTGAGCAGCGCGATTGTGTTCAATTTGTTGAGCAAGGTGAATGTCACGGGCAAGCAAAAGGGTTTTGCGGTGACAAAGATTGGACCAATTAAGCATTTTACTTTCGCCAGAAAGATTAGATCCAGTAGCAACATGAACAGTTTGTGCCCAATAAGGGATCACAAATGTAGAAGTATCATCGGCAGTGAAGAAGTCACGAAACCGAGGAATAACACTACGGGTGACTGAGACACCATAAGGAGTAGAGCGTTTAATTTCATCAATGGAAATATCTGGTTCAGGAATGGTCACAGTATGTCCAGAATGGATCATGTGGATTGAAGCAGAGTCGGTAAAGGAACCGAAATGGCAAGTGCGATGATGATTAGCAGGAGGGTCAAGGACTATGGGAGTGTGATAATAATAATCATCAAGAGGGATGATAGGTGTAGATGAAGATGGAGGCTTGGATGTGGAGGTAAAGGTGTCTTGTATATCAGCAAGCATATTAAATCCATCATCATAAGTATCACAACAATGATCTTTTATTTGTTCAAAAGTCCACATAACTTCTTGACAGGAAGGACAAGAATAATCATCATTATCCCATGAATAATTGAACTAATAAAAATGAGCAGCACATTGACGATCACGTTTGACTTTATCAAAACCAGATGGAAAATGGGGTCGTTCATGAATCAAACAGATAGTAACTGGTGGATTAAAAGTATATGAGCAATTTTTGCAATGTAACAGACCAAGTGAATCTTTAGTGAATTTAGGATGTTGGCACGGTGGTGTGGCAACAGTTGGTCGGATAGGCTGAGGAATAGGTATGTCTTGGTAGGATGTGGCAGAAGTGCATAAGGGATTGACCGATTAGCGATTAAGCTTATAGCGGCCGACTTCTTATCCACGTTATTGCTACATTTAGCTTTATAGCCCGACAAGAGCGCTCTTTACTATTGAAAATGCCGAGGCAAGACATTATTCGGGGGTATGTTTTAGCACTTCCTTTAATGGAATAATTGTGGCTTCGCCAAGTTTGAAGGACTAAAAGGTATGATAGGGTGAGGTTGATGGTGCAATGTAAAACTAGCACTAGAATTGCTTCTTGAGAGACCAGGTTGTTGTTCAGACATTGTATGTTGTACTGAGGGTACAGAGGGTGCATGTTTATGTGCAGGTGACGGAGGAACTACCTGTGTATTAGATGTCGTTGGTGTTCCAAAATTAATGACAGCCTCGTCATTAATCTCTTCAATGGTTAGACCTTGAAGTTGTGATGGCTTAGGCTTCTCAGACTCAAATAATTTCATAGCCCATTTTTGGGGTAACTGGATATCTTTGAATTTGACTTGCTTGGGAGCACGGATTTGACCAAAAGGATTGGTGGATTTGCAAATAACACTAAATTGCTCTTCTCTAGGTAATCCTATATGAGGATCTTCCATGAAGGGTACAGTGGTTGTGAAGAGACGATATTGAACATAGAAGTACAGGGTATGGTCAACAGATCCCTCTTTTAGAAATAGATTTTCAGTAAGAAAATCAAAAGACAAGACTTTATCTAGATTGTCATCTTTAAGACTAACAGAGTAATTGAGAATGGCATCCATTTGTACAGGACCATAAGCCATAGTATCTGATTTAGCTCCTAACATAGCATCAGATTTCTTAATATGTCTATCATCATATAAAAACATAACAACATTTACAGGAAGACCATATATTACCACAGACTAATAAGAGCCAAATGTGCAGTGAAAAACCAAAATATACAGGACTCATCAAACCTTTACAGCCTTTCTCATTTGTAAGGGATCAGGGTTACTTGATGCAAAGGGATACTTTCGGCTTTCCACAAGGCTAGAGACTCTAGACTCTCTAAAACATATTTTTGTCTTACGCATATGATCCATGAGGCTCCCTTTTATAGGAAAGAAAGAAGGCAAAGCGTCCAACGAAATGTTGTTTGAGTTCAGGTGTGGTGAGGGACCGCGATGGCCAAAGTGAGCCAGATGTGCATTATTCCTGAGAACAAGACAAAAAGGACCCTTGTTTCACCGTATCACGGTTTGCTACGTACGAGAAACAGAATGCAGTGAAATTTATCTTTGATCACGAGGATAATGACTCGTCTTCACACTAACGTAGTGAAGTTACGGCTTTAAGCACGAGGTGGCATCTCGTGTCCACTTTTCGGTAGTGGGCTTACCAAACGGAGTCAGATATGTCGGAGGCGGAATGAGTAGGATCTGACTCTCCTCCAGATGGTACTGGTGAGGCAGGTGCATAGTCGGAATCATCAGACGTGCCAAAAGGGCCTTGAAAGAATTCATTGTCTTGTGGTTGAGCATTTGGAATATCTTCATCATAGGTGATTTCATTATGCCAGTAGATATTTGTAGTATGTCGGACAACAAGATCGGAACAGGAATGATCCTTTTGTACCCACCATGGAAAGTTATTGTGGGCAAGTTTGCGGATATGGTGTGTTGGATCTTCGGAGAGATAGAAACCAATAGGTCCAATATCTTGCAGTAGTCGTTCTAGTGTGGGACTACGAGAAGCAGTATAAGGCGGCATATTGTAGTCGTGATCTAACTGGAATTGAAAGACTTGACCATGTTGATGTTCCTGCATCCATAAGAGCTGAGAAAACCATGTTAGAATATTAGACATCCAGAGAATGTCAAACATTTTCATTGTGTAGAGGATCACACATGGTCGAGGATTGTGGAAGCATAAAGAATTGGCTTCTTCTTCATATGGTATTCGGTAGAAGTTGAACTTTGGATTAGACTGCAAAGGCAACCAACTAAGAATTTGATGTTGAACCAAATTATGCTTTGCGGTTTCACTTTGGTAATGTTGTTGTTGCTGAAAGAGTGACCAATCAGGAACTTGAAAGGGATCAAGAACTTCCAATATGTTGGTGTTGGTTGAACTGACAAGGCAGATATTAATGGTGTCCTGGAAGCCTTCTCTGGTGAGATAATTAGCAAAAATGTTATGTTTTCCAGGGATATGTGCATGTTCAAAGTTAAATATATCCAAAAATTGAGCCCATCGGACCAATCGACCACAGAGAGTTTGGTCTTTGGAGGCCTTTTTGAAGAAACCTTTGAAATGTTGTAAGTCTGTTCTCAACAGAAAGGATTTGTCAGCAATAAACAATTGAAACTTTTTGAAAGAGTTTATCACAACAAGAATTTCTTTATGTGTGCTATGATAATTAAGTTGAGCTCCAGTGAAGGTGCCAGATGTGTATCTGACAATGAGCTCTTTATCTCCATGTTTTTCTTTCAACACACCAGCCCAGTGATGGTGGCTAGCATCTGTTTCCACAATTTTAAAACCAGGGCCTGGAAGGGCCAGGGGAGGTAATTGTGCACATCGGTTCTTGATCTGCTGAATTGCAGCAAAATGTTGTTCTGTCCATTCGAGAGCATCATCTTTGAGTAACTGATTGAGAAGATGACGGTCATGTTCCATATGGGAATAAAAACCAGAAATATAGTTTACAAGACCAAGAAATCGTTGAAGGGATTCCTTATCGGTTACAATCATATCTTTGATGCGTCGAAGAATATGTTCCTGAACTTCCATCTGACCATGGGCCAGTAGTTTGACACCAACAAAGAGAATTTATGTTTGAGCAAAATGACACTTGCTAGGATTGAGAAGCAATCCATGTTCTTTACAAAGATCAAGGAACTTCTTGAGATGTTCAAGATGAGTTTGTGGACATTGACTAAAAACCAGAATGTCATCAATATATGGAGCAATGAAAGCAGAATGCTTTCGAAAGATATCATCCATGTGTTTCTAAAAGATGGATGGAGCTGTTTTGATACCAAAGGGAAGAACCGTCCATTGGTATAAACCTTGAGGAATAGAAAAGGCAGTTTTATACTGATCTTCATTAATAATCTGGATTTGCCAGAAGCCACGAGAGAGATCAAACTTTGAATAGATATTTGATCCTTGAATCTTGCCTTGAGAAAGTAAAATGCTTAGTGGTCCAATCTGCGTCGCATAAAACCACTTTGCTTGCCCATGACATTCGCGCAACAACAAATTGAACAAATGGCGTTGCTCAAGCGCCTCATCACCAACGAGAATACTCGCCGATATTATATAAACACAAGCTCTTGAAAGCCGCTTGCTTTCTGCTCATGCAGAACTCCATCCTGCTTATGATCAACTTGCTACTGATTATCGCTCTTTTAAGCAACAAGCTGAAGCGTGGTGGACTCAACAGCAACAACATGCAACACAACATACTACAGCATTGTCTCAACAAACTACTGCTTTGTCCGAAGTCCGTTCCACTCAGACAACCCATACAACAGTTTTACAAACTGTTCGAGAAAATTCTATAAACACTCGTAACTTGACAAATAGTGTTTATAATGCTGCTACTCGAGTAGAAAGTAATCAATCTACTCATCATACAGAACTCTCACATTCTGTCTCTGCAGTACATTCAGATGTTAAGGCCATTCAAGGAGAACTTCGTCTTGATGTTGGGCATATTCAACATGCCTTAACATATAAGGAACCACCTTATATGAACTTCCCAGTAAGTTCCAACTCCTTCAGGAATACTATTCATCAAATTCCTAGCTTGGGATGCATTACACCTTTCCATGGTTTGTCTTCCAAACCTGCTCTTCAAATATGGGATCCAATTCTCATGCAAGCTCGTCCAGCTAAAGCGAAAAAGCTCAAATTCGAACAACCTGAGTTCGATATGAAGATGACTGAAGGAGACTCTGCTAAAGTCAAAATCAATATGTCTCGAAGCTATCATTCTAATGGGTCTTCACCAATTCCACGAAATATTTATGAAGATCTTAAGAAACTCAAAGGACATGCCCCGGCCTTGAATCATGGCTGAATTGCACCCAGTGCCATCAAAAATGTAAAGAAAGAGAGTTGAAAGATTTTTCGGGGAGCATGGATTACACGCAGAATGGGTCAAGACCCACTTCTCTCCCGATGAGAAAGGCAGGAACATTTGGGGCGCCAGTGGTTGTTTGCATGGCAGGGTTCTGGTTGCTGGACATGAGATGCCGAACAGTTCGTGGTTGGTTGCGCTGGTGGGAAGCCTGGGTTTGGGAAGGGAGGCTGGACGCAGAATGCGATATCAGGCTCTTGGTCAAATAGGACTCAAACAGCCCCGCGATCCTGAAGCTCATGACCTTCCTGGTCTTTATTACTCCTTTCTTCGTTCCTTTCCCACTATAAAAGATTTCTATATACAAAAAGTTATTGATAGCTTGTTTCATGCTGAACGAGATATCGCAGAAGTAACTTTTCCACAACTTTGTGATTACATCAAAGAAATCAATGAAGACATGTGCCAAGCATATGTCAAGAAGGAAGAAGAAAAAAAGGTTCGTCCTCTCATTTCTGCTACTGCTTGTCAAAATCTCTTTCCTACATACGGATGTGATGATTACCTGCATAAACATAAACATCACCGCAAGCATTCCAAGCACCGCAGTAAATACAGAAAGCACAAATGTCTTGAGTGCTCTCTGGACACTCCTCGTCGACATAAATCCAAAATTCATCAAGGAAGAAAACCTTTCCGCAAAGGTTATTTTAGACAGAAATGTTGGTCACGCCACAAGGGTAAAAGTTTCAAACCTACTTGCTATATTTGCAAAGGTTCTCATTATGCTAACCAATGTCCTCAAAAAGATTCTGCTCACGGCAAGAAAAAGATCAGATTTGTCCAAGAAGAAATCTGCCTCAAAGATGAAGATGATTATGACTTCATCTATGACTATGCTTCTCAATCAGATGACATTCCTATGGATAGTGCTGTTGATTCTGATTCATCTACTTATTCTGATGCACAAGAACAAGTACCGGATCCTCCTGATGATCCCCATATCCATCAGATCACAGCCACTGATTCTACACAATCCTCTGACAGTATTTCTGACTCAGACTCAGAAATCTCCTTTTTCTGTCATATGGTTCGTCTCAAGCCTGAGCAACCTAATCTTTTCTTTAAGACTCCTGATATTCAAATGGCTGATCTTGATACTGAGATCCAAAAACTTGAAGCAGAGCTTCGTGCCGTCCCTGCCACTCAAGGTTCCTGGCAGAAACGCAAAGAACGGCTACAATTGCTTCGTAGTAAGAAGGAATATATTGGCTCACAACAACTTAGCCACCAATCTCCTTCTCGCTCAATTTCCCAACCATCTATGACTTCACCATCGTGTGCTACTTGGCGTTGTCAACGACTCCAGTTTCTAAACAAGGTCACCACCGAAGTTCAACGTGAAATTCATCTTCTTCAACTTGAAGAACACGAAGCACAGAGTCGACCTCCACCGTCTGCTCTCGATCAGTATTTAGCCAAACATTCTAATTTTGGCTCTACACCACTCTATGGATGTTCCAACTCCACATCCCGACCACCACAGTATAATCCTCATCATCCTGCTCATTCAGCCTACAGTCCTCAACTCCAAGCTGCTCTTGCTGCTGAAGGATTTCTTAGTGATGATGATGTTGCTGATGATGAAGCTGAAGGAACGGGGGGAGAAATCCGACAAGTTCCTGAATTCCCCTCCAAAGAAGCACAATGGGAAGAAGACAATCCTTTTGGAACCACTCCAATCTGCAGAATAGTTCACAAACACTCTGTTTGTCCAGGTATGACTCTAGGAGTTCATTTCCCACATATTAAACTATATCACCTCCACTTTCTGCTTAATACTGGTGCCAATGCCAATTTGGCAAGATATAATTGCTTCTCGCTCGATGTATGGATACATGCAGAAACTACTCTTTATTTTGGTAAAGGAAATCATAAATCCCAGTATGTCTGCCTTGTTCCTATAGAACTCTCTGATAAATCTATCCATCATGTTAAATTCATTAACCTTGAATTAGATGGATATGACGGTCTCATAGGCATGCATACACTCAAGGAATGGGAACCCATTACCATCACCCGAGATACTATCTCCCTGAAAGAAAACCAATGTAAAGTTCCTCGCCTCCATACTGAATAATGTAAAACAAAAAAAGTACAGCGAGTAACCATCCGTAAACCTGATACTAGAATCTGGTTTACAAATCAACAAATTGTTGTTCAACAACCCTTACAGTCCTTAATTAGCCAATTTCAACCCATACTTACTAAGGACTTATCCAAAGCTCATAGGAAGATGACTTGCGGCCTTCCTTTTGCCAAAGACCCTGTTACAGGCACAAAACTTTGACCCACTGCTAAATCCAACTACTTCCCATTTAATCAGGAAGCCTTAGAAGTTATGAAGCAAGAAATAGATGATCTTCTTCATCTAGGATTTATCCAGTCATCCACCTCTCCGTTCAGTTGTCATGCAATGTATGTCACCAAAAAGGATGAACTAGGAAACATATCCAATGAAAAATGATTTGTCATAAACTACTTGTCTCTCAAGCTCTTGTTCATTGTTTCTAGATTGTTGCAGTTCAATTTCCAATTGAATGAATCCACTATTAATTTTGTTGCATTCTTCAAATTTTTCTTTCAAGGACTGGGCCAGATTCTCCTCATTTTTCTTTCTCTTCAATCTCTTTGGTAAACTTCGTCTCCACATATTTTATTTCAAGCTTTAGAGTTGTATTGTCCTTAGCAAGCTTTTCACATTCTTATGTTATTTTCCTTAGAGTTTTATTCAGATGGACATCATTTGGACCTTTTCTTTCTTTTTGCTTCAATTAATCACATAGTTCCTTCCTCTTTTCCCTTGACTCATTTATCTTATCCTTCAATGATTGAATGAATTTTTTGGCAGCCACAAGATTTTCTTTTAGTTCCATGACCTTTGCTTTAGACTGATCAAGATCATTAAGTTCCACCATAAGCTATTGTTGAAGATCACCAATGTCCATTGTAATTCAAGATCCACCTCAAGTTGTTAAACTCCAAAAGAGGAACTTGCTCTGACACCAATTGTTGGACACTAGGAACAATGAGAGGGGGGGTGAATCAATGTTCCATAATATTTGACTTTCAAATCAGATCTAGAACTATCAACAAAAATAAGTGAACTTAAAACAACATTCAAAGCATATAAACAAAGGGAAACAAGCAATCACATTAATGAGCACCATAACACCATAAATTTTTACGTGGAAACCTTGTTAGATTATTCCACAATGTATACTCTATTAAAGGTATGATAAAAGAGGGGAATGCAAATGCATTCAAATGCACTGCCTAGAGCTCACTGCTCAAAAGAGAATGGCTCATTGCCTTACAAAGTATAATTGAAATTACAACAAAATTTTGAAATGAGAATACAACATCTACAAATGCCTGGATTTAGTTCCAATGAAGCTCATAATCAAATTCTGGATCTTTTGACCAGTTCACACTTCTTCTCTACTTATCATACAAGACTTTTTATGCCCTCAAATAACTAATCTATCTTTTTTCACTCTCTTCTTGAAACACCTACACTTCTATCTCCACCACACTACTTCACCTCAAAATGATTTTTGATCTCCTTTATATACCCGCTAATCAAGAATTCATTGTATGTCAGCTTCACAACAAAATATAATATTCTTGCTTATGTCGGCTCAAATCATTAATTAGAGTTGATGCGTACCTGTACAAGTCAGCTAGACTATAGTATAGTTAAACACATACTCCTTATACATCTGTGATATGCCATATAAAACATGTCGGCCAAAATGAGAGAGTAAACCATGAACCATACTATCAAACCTCTTAACTCAAACTCTAACTAATGCGACACCACAAAACTTACCAATAGGATAATATACATGCTAGGAAGATTTCCCTAGAGATCCACACCACAAAATATTTATCCTATGAAGTGATCAGATTAGCTTATCAACTAGATTTTCTTCTCTTCATTCTTTATGTCGGTAGATTACAAAATCTTACTTTCCTATCTAGTAGGAGCAATAATAACACCGTGAACCATACTGTTGACTCCAGTTGCCATCAATGACAACAAAAGTAGCCAAAAGCGATCTCTCAAAGCCATATTCCAACAACCTTTTCAGACCAATACTATTCATTTCAAAAGTCCAATCATAATGACCCCTTACACCTAGAATTCTATGTGAATAAGCATAAAATCATATGAGTCTTGGTAGATGGTGGAGTGAGATTGAATATTTGCACTCTTAAATTGGTTACGAAATTAGGATTATTTAAAGCTTGCATAGACACAATAAAGATTATTATCATAAATGCCTATGACGATGAAGAGTGCTCTTCCAATGGTGTCATATCACTACCAATCAAAGTTGGGACCGCTATACTAGATACCATATTCCAAGTGTTGGACCTAGATCTCCCTTATAGTCTCCTCAACCGACCATGGATCCATGCAATGGAGATCGTCCCATCCATGTACCATTAATGCTTAAAGTTTCCCTACAATGGCACTAAGATCATAATAGCTGGAAATCCTAACCCTTTCCAGTATTACAACATACAAATGTTAGATGTAGATTTTTATATAGTGTGGAGCTACTTGCTTACATAGTGCACTATTAAAACCTATTTCCAAAATCTATTTTGATCTACAAGGATGATAACACTAGGTGCATATGCAAAGAGCATACATAGATCTCAGAGATCTTATCCTAAAACTTAAGACTTAGACATACCTTCAGACTCAATTGCCTACCACACTCTTTCCAATTATGAGTGATTGACATCCTTTTATAGAAGTATTCCACCACCTTTTCAATAGTCAAGAGAAGAATATGGTTTGAGTTTCGTGAAGATCAACCAAACATGTAGAAAGACCTTCCACTTATTTTTACAAAAGAAGATTCTTGGACCAAGAATGACATGCAATAGAGCAAAAGAGCTTTATACCCAAAAGCTCATATAGTGAACTTTTTTATCATGAGAAGTTTAACTTGTGATTACTTTAAGGTGGTAACCTTACCCTTTTGATCAACAGTTAAGTCCACTCCCATGTTTGATAATGGAGTACAAGGCTACTCCAATGATTCACATACTGAATCATTAAGAATTATCTTCACTTATTTATCTATGCACACATCTTGGACAATTGTAATCATTGTGCAACTCAAGAGGTCCCATATTGCAAGGATGAACAACTAGATATGGTTCTTTCTAAATAATC
Source organism: Sequoia sempervirens (assembly GCA_007258455.2). Classification (NCBI taxonomy): domain Eukaryota; kingdom Viridiplantae; phylum Streptophyta; class Pinopsida; order Cupressales; family Cupressaceae; genus Sequoia; species Sequoia sempervirens. The sequence continues at coordinate 215,365,458 of VDFB02047230.1, forward strand.
CTTTCAGTTTTGGTTTTATAGGGTCCATAGATTCCAAGAGCTCTTGTAGAGGAGTTTCCAAAGTCTTCTTGATATGTTGTTGTTTGAATCCAAATGGGAATTTGATGATTATAGAGATGGCATATCCGAGCTCCAATGCTCCAAGGTTGGAATTGAGATCCTTCACCTCTTCATCTATAGGTTTGGTTAATCAAATTATCTGCAAAGGATTGAAATTTTATCTTCCACAATTTACCTAAATATTCATTGGATGGGAAATTAAGAGCTTCATTTTCTTTTGATCCTTGTAAGAGATTAATTTTTGTATGCCCCCTTCTTCATGAAGCCATCATTCAGGGCATTGAATATGTGGATTGATGAAATGAATAGGCCATTGAGGAAAAGAATGTTGGACTCCTAAATACTGGGCTATTTCACTTTCTACTTCTTCTGTGAGATATGTGTGGATAATAATGTCATTATGCCAGAGATTTGGGGTAGTAAGAATGTGTGATGCCTCAAACATTCTTTTTCTATCATGAAGATAGTCATTTGCAAGGTCAAAATTTTGTTGATCCCTGTGATTGAAGGGATTTGAACTAAACTTAGGAAAAAATTCTTCAATCCATCTCTCTTCTTGGATTTTGATAATTTTGACATGACCTATATTAGTGTTATCCTTTGTAGTGTTTCCTTCTCTGGATAGAAAATCTGCAAAAACATTTTTCTTTCCTGGAAGATGGTCAATTTGAAATTCAAAGGTGTCTAAAAATTGAGCCCATCTCAAAAATCTTCCTCTTTTTACCTTATCCTTAGATTCTTTTTTGAAAAATTCACGAAGATTCTGCAAGTTGGATCTTAGCACAAAAGGTTGTTTAGCAATTTCATAATTGAAATGACTTAAAATTATTTACCACAATTAAAATTTCCTTATGAGTACTATGATAATTGAGTTCACTTCCTTTGAAACTTTTCTAAAACATATCAAACAATTTCTTCATGGTCATTGGTTATTTTTTCTTTTAAGATTCCACCCCAACTTGTTTCACTTGCATCTATTTCAATTATTTTTTGACCTGCTCCTAGTAGTTGTAAAGGTGGCTATTTGGCACATTTATCTTTTATTCTTTGGATGGCCTCATTATGCACATTAGTCCATGCTAGTGGATTTTTCCTTAAGAGCTTATTTAGAAAAGCTATATCTTCTGCCATATTCTTGTAGAATCCTACAATATAATTCACCAAGCCTAAAAATCAATGTAACTCCTTTTGATTGGTTACCGATAGTGAAGTAATTCTGGTGAGGATATGTTGTTGTGCTTCCATTTTCCCTCAGGGAAAAAGATGAATTCCAATAAAAATAATCTATTATTAAGCAAAGTGGCATTTATCTGGGTTAAGGAGTAAGCCATGTTGAAGGCATAAAATAAGAATATAGCGTAGATACTCCAAATGAGTTTTAGGACATTGACTGAAAATCAAAACATCATCAATGTATGGTATAATTAATTTGGAGTATGGAAAAAAAAATGGAATACATAGTTTGCTGAAAAATAGAGGGTGTAGTTTAAATTCTAAATGGGAGTACATTCCAATGATAAAGACCTTGAGGAACTGAAAAGGTTGTTTTGAAACGATCCTCTGAGTGAATTGAGATTTTCCAAAATCCTTTGGTGAGATCAAATTCAGAATAGCTATTAGAGCATTGAATGGTTTTCCAAATATGATCTTTGGATGGTAGAGGATGTTGATTATCTATCAAACATGAATTTAGAGGTTTATAGTTAACTACTAACCTCTTTTCAGGAAATTCATTCCCATTTTCATCTTTATTTGGAACATACATTGCATGACAAAAAAATGGAGAAGAGGAAGGGGATACAACACCCTTTTGAGGTAGATCTATAATTTCTTGCTTGCATACTTCAGCTTCTTTTCTACTAAGAAGGAAATAGTTAGCATGTCCCTTTGGCATAATTTATTTTCCTTCACAATCCCTTTTTAATGGTAGTTTTCAAGAAAGATTTATTTTCAACTTAGTTAGATCCTTTGACATGATTTTTTTAGTGAATTCCTTTTGCAATTGTTGCATTTCATATTGGATTTGATCACTTTGTGTAGTAAACCAAATTTTATTGTCTCTTTTAACAGAAGGAACATATTAACTTCTTTAGTTGTAGAAATTTTCTCTGTGGTCAATCTAGGAATTGAGACTCCTTTGATTTCAAATGATTTTATTGTAATGGTAATTGGTTCTGATTGTGATAATGCTTTACTTCCAATTGTTCCATCATATCCATAAATTTCATAATGAAGAAACTTCAGATATTCTTTATAACCATTTGGAAGCTCTATAGGTGCAAAACATATGAGGTGAGAAAAATGGTTACCTTTACCAAATGAGATCCTTGTTTCTACTTCTTGCCATTGGTCTTGAGGAAAACACCTATGTCTAGAAATGTTGAGATCAAATCTTGTGTCAACCAAAAAATGAAGATGTGATCAAAATGAATATCTAGTGTAATTCCTAGACAATTGATTTTTTTCATCATTTTACAAGATCCTTCAAGATCTTATTCTTATACTACAATCATATCTTCCATACTTGGAGAATAAGATTTTTCTTGATAGAACAAATCTCCTTCTTCCCTTGTGGCTGGTTCTGAGATTCATATTCCCTTGGAAGATTCTTGTCGATCAAATGCTTGATTGAGTTGTGATATACATTTATCTAGTTCTCTAGTTTGTTTTTTGGCTTCATGCATCTATTCAAGCTATTCCTCCATTTCCTTTTGAGCTAGTCCTATGACTTTATCGAGAAAATCAAGACATTGATGGTGCCATGTTCATTGGGCCAAAGATCCTATTGGAGGTGTTTGTATAGTTGAAATTTTCCTAGGCTTTGGCTATGAAATTATATGAGTGTGACTAGGATTTTCATAAGGTTCTTCTAGTTTCGCCTTCAACACATATAATGTGTTTAGTTGTTGTTTTTGCTACTACCAAGTTCCTTGAGACCCTAGCATTTTTTGTGGGCTTGTTCTAGTTTTTTAATTTTCTCAATAACATTAGAAAGTTTTTCAAAATTATCCTTATAATAATGATGACTTTTCATCATTCTACAAATAAAGGAAGCTTCTGATCCAAATTTATACCCAAATATTACAGAACTATCTCAACTATATTCAGATTCCTCATAAAGTTCTTCTTTAGCCTCTTCAAATTCTTCTTTTGATGATGATAATCGAATATCATATTTGTGACTGGTATACTCATAAATAAAATCATATTCATCTTCATTTTCTATGCCAAGATCCTTAACAACTCTTACCTCGGCTTTTCCCTTGTCACTCTTTCTTTTTGGACACTTGTTTGCATAATTTTCCCCTTTGAAAATATAACAAGTGGGTTTCCATTTACTATATTTCTTATGAAAACTTTTCTTTCAAAAAAATATCTTCTTATATTTCTTCTGGAATTTCCCTTCCAAGGAATAATGCTTTCTAGGTGTTTGCGGGTTACATTTAAAACACTTATGTTTCTTCTTTCTACCAAAAAGATGTTTTGAACTCTTTTTCTTTGAATAGAATGAATCGCAACCATATCCTAGTGTGATTTGCTTACAAGCTAATTCAAAGAGTTGAGGCTTAAACCTTTTAATCCATTTCTTTTCTTTATGTCCCCTACAAATTTCTTCTTTTAGCGTTGTGATGAAATTACAAAGTTGAGGGAATGTTATTTCCTTTGTTTCTCTACCTATTCTTAATAGGTTTTCAATGACTTTATTGAGATAAAAATCTCCAATAGTGGGAAATTTTTTGAGAAACTTATAATACATTTCTTCATAATCTTGCTCATGTCTACTGTAATAGAAATTAAAATATTGATCCTGAAAATATTGATCTAACATAGTCAGATCACAACATTGCAATTCACATAATCTATTATATGCCATCCTTTCAATTGCACCAATATGACCAACAAAAATCATTATCAATTGATTGCATACTAAGTCTAATAATGTGTTAAGCAAATTATTATCAATTGATTGCATACTAAGTCTAATAATGAGAATGGATTGTTTTTTCCATTTGGATGCATTTAGCCAAATATTAATGAGCATTTTGTAATTGGCTAGCTCTAAAATTTTGTTGATTGACTTCAACCAGTACTTGTTGATGGTGAATTTCTTGGGCAAGCATTAAAGATTTACAAGCACAAATGTTTTACCAATTCAAAAGTTTTGATCCTAAGGGTACTTCAGGTTCACCAATAGCAATAACATGTTGTGGCCAGAAATTTATTTGAAAGTTCCTAGTTGTATCATATTGCATATGAAAGGCGGAAAATTGTGTCTATCCCACCTTTAGGAGTTTGGGACCTAAAAGGGGAAATTTTCACTAACTTTCACTCAAGAAAAAACCCTTGAGATCTCAATGAAAAAGAGAAAGAGATCTCACAAGAGGGTCTTTCTAGGGGCTAAATATGATCTAATGAGAGGTTCACCACCAAGTATAAACTTGGAAAAGACAATGAAATTCTAGATGAAATACAAAACCCTAATTGAATGCAAACTAACACTAAATGACCTAGGAAAGTGAATGAAATGAAATAGAAAGCTACAAAATAGAAAGTGTGCACCTGGGAATCTAGAGAAGGTTGGATGGAAGTTTGGAACACTAGAAAATCTACTTTTACTATTGATTGGGACCCATTCGCCTAGCTAGGCGAATTAGTCCAGTTTTTGGAAAACTATGCAGGAAAATAAATTTTCCAAAAGGGTATCTAGATCTATAAAATCTTGAAAATTAACTAGAATTGGGATTTATTCGCCAGAAGTGGTGAATCAGTCCAATTATGCTTTTCTAAAGATTCAAAGGCTAATCTTTCTCTTCTCCATCTGCTCTATCCTTCCTGACTGGTTTTCAGATCTGAATCACTAATTTTCCACATGTAGGTCTTCTCCAATGTTCTCTAAGGCTTGATGACAACTTTGAAAACTTTAGATGATTTGAAACTTTTCTCCAATCTTGCTCCTTAGGAAATATGCAACCTACATCTACAAATCACACACAAATAAGAGGGGAAAATGTTGTTGGGTTAGTGGATAGGGGTTTTCCTTAGTCAAACCCCATTTTGGAAATCAATCCTTGAAATGAAATCAAATATGAATGGAGAATGATGAATGAAAAAATGAAAATGTTGCAACTCACCAAACCCTAGCAATAAGATACTACAAATATGCTTGAAATGGTTGCAATGGATGTGGTTCTTGACTCTTGCTTGAATGATGTTGATCTTGAATGAAACACTTGCTTGAATCATAAACCCTACATCACAATTGTTAGCACGATAACAAACATGATGGATAGAATCTTTGACATGATGATTGATGCTTGAAGAATGCTCTAAAATGCTTGATAATATTGTTACCAATTTTTTGCCACAACACGATTGGTGGAGCTGGCTGAACATTATTTTATCTTAAGGTGAAATTACAAATTGTGTTTAACTGTTGTTTGCATCTTTTATCATTATTCATTAAGTGACAGTGGTGCATTTAAAAGAAGAATTAGAATTTCAGAGTGCTATTCAATGTTCCAGGAATTAAATGAAATACATAATTGAGCATATAAACAACAAAGCATTCTGAATGCTTTCACTTATTTCATGAAAAGATTCATATTTACATAGCTTCATTCGATTGAAAGAATCCAAATGATATTACAGCATTGCATTGGAATGCATTTTCTTTTCAAAATGAAAAGCATAAAATGAAATCAAATATCCACACAAGTCGTGGATGTGACTGTCACAATGCATCATTAGTAGCACACTACACTATGGAAGATGTGAAAGAATAAATCACATAAGTAATGGCATAATCATCATTTCCTGATTATCGATGGTCCACACTGAATGGTGCACCTTTGTCTGCTCGAGCTCCGATTGACCTGTAAGAGAAAGAGGGAGATGTCAAAGGCTTCGATTATGAAGAAACCTATATGAGTCACCAACAATAGTGCAACCTACTATTAATCATACACAAAACAATCAAAGAAGTATAGAAGAAATGAGTTGAAGGAGAAACATCAACATGATCATCATATTTTGTTTTTTATGCTAACATTATTTGTTTCCTTGTGCAGGTATAGGGAAAATCACGAAGCTGATCATTAGTTGAAGACCAAGCATGTGGAGAAAATGGGGTTCCCACAAGGGTAGAGCTCGGCATGTTGCCATATTCATTATAAATGGGTTGGTTTAAAGATTACACCATCATATATTCATCAAAAGAAGTGATATACAACTAAAAGATTAAAACATAGTTATCTATCAAGCTATTAAACTAACTGTGCATTCATAACAATCTGGTTAATGCTTTATGAAAGCTATAGGTGAACAGTGAGTTTAACTTGCTCAGTTAATTCAATGGAGTACAATTATATCAAAAATATGTTGTATGGTTCACGTTCTATGTTATTTGTTCATCATGACCATTTGTCAGGTTTGGTTCATCAGTGTTCTTTCACAACCAAGGACAGTGAACAGGCATACATTATGCCTTAGTGAAGGGATTTGTTTCAATTTTCATCTTAGGAGAAAGTAGATTTATAGAATAGTTTATTAAGTGGAGCATAAAAATGCATGAAGAGTGCCAGGTCAAAGCCCAAAAGCATGAGGGAACATATATTTCATTCGACTGTCAAAAGGTAAAGGTGAAGATTCTTGAACATACAAGCTACAGATTCAACTCAATCATGGTGGTGGTGCTCCTTTTAGCCAGAGATCATTTTTTTCTAAAGTGATAATTGCAAAATGAATCATTTTAGGGTGTGACCTTGTTTTGTTCATGCCCTAATTCGAGCTAACATCATAATTGTCTAGAATATTCATGTTTATCAATAGCACATGGGGAAGTTTGAATTAGGGTGGCCTTGTATTATGATTTATTCAAAAGTCTGAAGTTTAATATTTGAGGGGGGGTTGAATTCATATGCTTAGGTCAATACATTAAGTCTTTAGGGCTTGTATCTTGTGCCTTAGAAAGATTTTAAGATTTGGTATGAATGGTGAATACCTTATGACCTAGAAGTGGATATTTTTATCACTTAGGTTTTTGTATTCTCAAAGCAAGGTCAATTATCTACTTAGGGTTTTTGTTTTAATTGATTTTAGAGAAATCAATTGGACATGTTGATTTGAGGATGATATGTATTGATATTTTTATGATTTTTTAATGGAAAAATAAAAGCATTGTAATGGAGAAATAAGAATGTAATTCTTTTGCAAAAATATTTTGCAATCTTTTATTACAAAAAATAG
>VDFB02047230.1:215372862-215454688 GCA_007258455.2 Sequoia sempervirens
AAGTAACCATTTTTTAGGACATTTTTTGATTTTTTGAATTTTTTGGTTCTATACTTTGAAAGATTTAGGCATAAAACTTTTTGAGATGAGAGCTATTCATGGGCTCTTGCAGAAGTTCCCCTTCGGGTGTTGATAACTGATATGCCCTTGATTTGTAACTTGCTGTGATGATGAATGGTCCCAACCAATTGGGTTCAAATTTTCCTTTGTTGCTTGGCTTTGGACATTCTTCTAATTTTCTTTTAAGACCAGTTCTCCAACTTGGAATGTTTTGCTTCTGATTTTCTTATTGTAGCTCCTTTTGAGTCTATTCTGATAAACTTGCAAATGATTCAAAGCATCTATACATCGGTCATCTAGTAGCTCCAACTCATTTAGTCTTGACACTCTGTAGTCTTCATCAGTGATGAGGTTTTTAAGTGATATCCTAAGTGATGGGATCTCGATCTCAATGGGGAGTACTATTTTTGATCCATAGACCAGGGAGAAAGGAATGGCATCTGTGGGTGTGCAGATGTTGGTTCAATAGGCCCAGAGGGTGGGATTAAACTATAGATGTCAATCATGACCTGCATCATTGACTATTTTTCTTGAGGATTTTTAGAATGGTCTTGTTTATAGCTTATGCTTGGCCATTGTCTTGGGGATAGTATGGGGTTGAGATGCGATGTTGGACTTTTAATTTCTCGCACAAGCCACAGACATCTTGATTCTTAAATGGTGTCTCATTATCTGAGATAATGGCTTGTGGAGCACCCATAGCGGCATATAAAATAGTTCATAATGAACTTTGAAATATGCTTCCTAGTTATGTATGTCATGGGTATGGCCTCCACCCACTTAGTAAAGTACTTAGTTGTGATTATGATGAATTTGTGGTTGTTAGATGAGGTGGGTGTGATTTTTCCAATGAGATCGAGTCCCCACTATGAAAAGGGCCCTAGTGTGATGATAGGATGAAGCTCTTGAGCTGGAGCATGGATGAGGTCCCCATGCTACTGACATTGTAGACACCTTTTGACATAGTCATGTGTCTCTCGTACCATTGTGGGCCAATAATACCGCATCCGCAACAGTTTCTTAGCTATGGTCATTCCACTTGAGTGTGAACCACAGATACCATTATGTACTTTAGTTAGAGCGGTCAATGCCTCCTCAGCATTTAAATAGAAAAATAGGGTTCCTTATATGCTCCTACGATATAGGGTATCTCCTAAGATGACAAATCTGGATGTCTTTTTTACAAAGGTTCATTTTAGGTTTGATGGTAAGTTAGCGGGTATGACTCCTATTCGAAGGTATGTATAAATGTTATGGTACCAAGGATCATTGGGACCAACGATTTCGCACATGAATTTTGATTTTTGTACCTCGAATGTGGGCATGAGAAGCTGCTCTATCAGGAATTCATATTTTGGAAGATTGTTGGGGATGTCTAGTAGCGACCCAATTGTTGTCATAGCATCTGTTGCTCTATTGTTGGCTCTAGGTATCTACTCAAATGTAATTTCAATGAAGGATTTTTGAGTCTCCACCAATTTCTTGTATAGAGTGAGTTTGTCATCCTCAGTCTGGTATTCATTGTTCACTTGATTTATGATCAATTGGGAATTTCTGTACACTTTGAGAGCCATGATGTTCCACTGCACTACTATTATGAGACCTATGGCCAAAGCCTCGTATTCTACAATGTTATTGGTGTAGGGAAATGCCAGTTTGTAGGATCTTGGTATGCAATCCCCTTATGGTGTGATAAAGAAAACACCGGCTCCTAACCCATACTATGTGTATGAGCCATCAAAGTACAGTTTCCAATGGTTAGCTACGTTGAGATTGAAAATGGATTCATCTGGAAACTCTGAGACATGAGGATTCTCGAAATAAATTGGTGCTTCTACCAGTAAGTCTGTAATGACTTTGGCCCTTGATTGATTTCCTCTCCACATATTTGATATCATATTCTAACAGTATCATCACCCATTTTTCCATTCTTTCTGTGAGCATTGCCTTTGATAGTAGATACTTAAGATGATTAATTTTGGCGATGAGTTTTATTTTATGTGCCAACATATAATGTATCAATGTTTATGATGCAAGGCATTCTTTTTCGATGAATGAATAGTCTAGCTCATGCCCAACCATTGTCTTGCTGATGTAATAAATGGCCCTTTCTTTCCCATTTTCATCGTGTTGAGCCAAGAGAGCTCCAAGGGCTGCTGTTGTTGCTAACATGTATAAGATCAATGGTTTTTTTGGGATGGGTGGCATTAAGACTGGTGGCGTTAGTAGATATTCTTTGATTTTGTTAAATGCATCTTCACACTTGGTATCCCATTTATACGCTACTCCCTTGTGGAGTAGGTGAGAGTATGGGTTCTGTTTGTCTGCGAATTGTGCTATGAATCATCAGATGGATTGGAGTCTACCCTAGAGACCTCTTAATTTTTTTAATGTTTTTCGGTGCCTCCATTTCAAAGATTGCTTTTACTTTTGTTGGATCCACCTCGATGCCTCTCATTGACACTATATATCCTAACAATTTTTTTTATTGTACACAAAAAATGCACTTCTTTGGGTTTAGTCTGACCTTGTACTTCTCCAGTCTGTCAAAGATGGCACTTAGGGTTGCTATGTGATCTTTTCTCTTTCTGCACTTAGCTAGAATGTCATCAACATAGTCTTCAACCATCTTATGGATCATTTCGTGAAATATCAATGTCATAGCCCTTTGATATGTTGCTCTTGTATTCTTTAAGCCAAATGGCATCATGTTCCAACAGTATGTTCCCCATGGACAAGTGAAAGTTGTCTTATGTTAATCCTCTTTTGTTATCATGATTTGATTGTATCCTGAAAATTTGTCCATTAGTGATAGCATCTCGTGTCTCACTATCATATTTACTATCATATTGATATTGGGAAGCGAAAAGTCATTTTTTGGACATTTCTTGTTCAAATCCTTGAATTTTGTGCAGATTCTAATGTTTCCATCAGGTTTTGAAATAGGTACCAAGTTTGATACCCATTCTGGATATTTTATCAATCAGATGAATCCTACATCTAATAGCTTTTTTAACTCTATTTTTACTAGCAGGGCGATTTGAAGGTGCATTTTTTGAAGCTTTTGTCTAATAGGCTTTGCTTCTGGATACACTGCTAAATGGTGAACCACAATTTTTGGATCAAGTCCTGGCATGTTAGCATAACTCCATGCTAAGTTTATCTCTTTCCTTTAAGAAGGTTGTTAGGAGCTCTTGCTCTTCTGATAGTAGTGATTCTGCATAGAATGTGATATGCAGGGTCTCCTCTGTTCCTAGGTTGACTAGATTTCATTTTTTTGCCAAGGCTGCTAACTTTTTCTGATGAATAGCTCATAAAAAAATATTGAATCCCCCATCCTCAGGCACCTCAAAGAGGTTTTCACCATTGGATGTCCTTTCTTTTTACTTTTTTCTTGTCAGAGAGTGTCATAGTGTGGTTTTCAATCAAAGACTTGGATATTATTCTTAATTTCTCACTTTTGTGACTGAAGAATTTAATTGTTTCCCCATAATAGGCATGTGTGTCCAACTCTATTATAAACCCTATTTTGTGATCCCCATCTAGAATGTTGTCCCGCATTCCCATGAATTTTGAGAGTACCTCATCATTTTCGAATGTATCAAGAACTGGTGGTCCTTGTTGGTCAAAGTCGATCAGTTGGGGATATACTAGGCGAATTTCATGATCTTGATGGTCTCTTTCAAAAGATAGGGTGTTAATCATGCAAAGAGTGGTATCTTCAAATAGCCTAAGTAGATTGGTCATGGTATCCTCGTTATCGCTACTACTACAAATGTCAGTTATAAAATTATGTATGTCTCTACCTATGGATACTAGTAGTCATAGTTCTGCTGCAATTGGTTGAGTAATATTAACCATTCTAACCATAGGACTCGGGCCACGTATGGTTATACTTGAAGGGGTACATCCAAGGCCAAAATTTTTTATCAGTCACGTCTCTGGAATGGTAGGTGTTATAAGCCCATTATCATTTTATCCTAGTCTTTGATTTCTATCATAGCCCATTGCAAGCATCATTTGTAGGCCTTTGCTTCTATCATCCATTGGTAAATCAGCCATTAGTCTTTCATCTTGATATAGCATATGAGATGGATTTGCCTCAATAACTTCTTGTCCAAGATCTCCCCATCTTATGAAGGTCGGATAGTTTTCAGGAGATCTTCGGGATGTGGAAGCCTCATTTATTTGTGGCATCCCCGTGATCTAGGAGATTGTGGTAACTCTCCTACCACAAAGGCATTATTAGTGATTTTGGATAATGACCTTGATGTCAGAGATGGTGGAAATGGCGGGAGTGGCGAGTGTCTTTGTCGTAGAAGTGGATACGAGAGTGGCAGGATCGATGTATGGTGTGGATGGACCCTCAACATTTTTTGATACTTGAGGAATTTTGTAATACTTTGCTTCAAGATTTTTGTAGGAGAAGGGTTTGGGATCTCCATGGACGGTAACTTCTTGTCCCTCATGTGTGAATTTCACACATTGGTGGAAAGTTGATGCTACTGCTTTCATCGCATGGATCCATGGGTATCCTAGGAGGATGTTATATGGCAAGTCAAGGTCTAGGACCTGACAAGTGGTTTCCATGAGAGTCAGCCCTACTTGAATAGGGAGTTTGAGTGGAGGCATTATCACGTATACTCTCTTTTTGTTACCATCAAAGATTGATTGAGTTACAAATTTTGTCTTTACTCACTTTTGTTTATCCTAGAGGGTATGTCTTGGAGAAAAAGTACTCACCCAAGGGAACGACTCAACTGGTAACACTATAAAGCCAAAAATATTTCCAACCAGGATATAAATGTGGGTATTAGAGTAAACGTCAATATCATGCAGTTGATTCCGACTAGATGGATCTGAAAGGGGACTCTTGTTATATGGGTCAATCTCCACGAATGGAAAGTCTTTATTAAAACCCATGTGCTAGAATTTGCCAAAATACTTTAATCTATTTGTTGGTGCAAGAACAGTCATTTTTAAACTGCCCCACACTTTTATGGTCTTTAATAGAAATGGAAAACATGTCATGGGAGTTTCATGTGTGTTTGTGTTTGGTTGCCTCGTATAAATGAGTGTCGTAGAGGGGAGCCAGTGAGGTCAAGCATCTATTCGCTAAAGATAAGCATAGCTAGACTTGTCCAAGTGGGGATTCAACAAATACTGTCTTTCACATCCATATGATTGTACTTGTTCTTAGTTACAAAATGTTTTGTTTGTTCAAAAATATTTGCAAACAAACATTCAACATGAACCTCAAAATTTCAAACCCTTTAGGAGGTAAATACCATTAACCAAATTCTTGTGTTATTGTTTGCCCTTGGGATCACATCCTTAGAGGTTTCTAAACACTTGAGTTTATATCTTAATTTGCCCCCTACAACTTGAGTTCAAAAATATTTGCAAACAAACATTCAATATGAACCTCAAAATTTCAAACCCTTTAGGAGGTAAATACCATTAACCAAATTCTTGTGTTATTGTTTTCCCTTGGGATCACATCCTTAGAGGTTTCTAAACACTTGAGTTTATATCTTAATTTACCCCCTACAGTTAGACAATAGGTAACCCTTGCCTTAATTTCATCAAAGTTTTGCATAATATACCTTGTGAAATAAGACGAAGTTGAGACATTGGACATTTAGTTTGAAAGCTAATCAAGAAGTGTTTGTGGTAAAAAGAATTCATTAAGCAAATATTTAAGACAATTGGACCCCACACACGTGTGTTCAATGATTTCACACAAAATCAAGATCAAGAAACCAAAGGTGAAAGCCCTTAGTTTGAAAGTCCATCAAGAACATCTCTCTATGTTATACGAAGTTAGACAAAGACTATTTTTTAACGTTTACAAAAAAGCTTCAAAGAACAATCACAGTTTGTATTCATTCTATTACTGCAACAACCCAAATCTTTTTAGAGAGTTTGAACATCTTGTTTACAGAAAAGCTTGTTCTTCAATACTTAGGTCTAGGAAAACAAAGTGTCTTTTTTAGGTTCATCTTAGGATCAAAGAAAATCAAAATATTTTTCATCCATCCTTCAAACATCAAAACAAACATCATTTCACAATCACCTTTTGGAAAATCTTGAAATCATCCTTAATGCTAGGCTTTTTGGAAATATCAAAAACATCAAAATCTTTGAGACTAAATTTTTGAAAACATTCTCAAAATCACCTTACAAAACATTTTTCCTAGCCAAAGGTGATTTTGATAATGTTTTTAAGGATTTAGTCTCAAGGATTTTGATGATTTTGATTTTGCCAAAAAACCTAGCATTAAGGATGATTTCAAGATTTTACAAAAGGTGATTGTGAGATGATGTTTGTTAAAATGTTTGAAGGATGGATGAAAAGAAAATTTATTTGCTTTTATCCTCAAATGAACCTAAAAAAGATACTTTGTTTGTCTAAACCTAGGAATTGAAGAAACAAGTCTTTCTCTAAACAAGATGTTCAAACTCTCTAAAAGGATTTTGGTTTTGGTAGTAATAGAATGAATACAAACTAGGATTGTTCTTTAAAGTTTTTTTGTAAATGTTAAAAAATAGTCTTTGTCTGACTTCGTATAACATAGAGAGACATTTTTTATGGGCTTTCAAACTAAGGGCTTTCACCTTTGGTTTCTTGATCTTGATTTTGTGCGAAATCATTGGAGACACATGTGTAGGGTCCAATTGTCTTTAATTTTTGCTTAATGGATTCTTTTTACCACAAACACTTCTTGATTAGCTTTCAAACTGAATGTCCGATGTCTCAACTTCATCTCATTTCACAAGGTATATTATGCAAAACTTTGATGAAATTAAAACAAGGGTTACCTATTGTTTAACTTTAGGGGGAAAATTGAGATGTAAACTCAAGTGTTTAGAAACTTTTAAAGATGTGATCCCAAGGGCAAACAATAACACAAGAATTTGGTCAATGGTATTTACCTCCTAGAGGGTTTGAAATTTTGAGGTTCATATTGAATGTTTGTTTTCAAATGTTTTCGAACAAGTACAATCCTATGGATGTGAAAGACAGTATTTGTTGAATCCCCACTTGGATAAGTCCAGCTATGCTTATCTTTAGCAAATAGTTAGATGCTTGACCTTAATAGCTCCCCTCCACAACACTCATTTATACAGGGCAGTTAAACACAAACACCCATGAAACTTTCATGGCATGTTTTTTATTTCAACTAAAGACTGTTAAAGTGTGGAGTAGTTTCAAAATAACCGTTTTCTTGCACCAACAAATAGATTAAAGGATTTTGAAAAATTCTAACACATGAGTTTTAATAAAGACTTTCTATTTGTGGAGATTGACCCATACGACAAGAGTCCCCTTTCAGATCCATCTTATCGGAATCAACCACATGATATTTAGATTTACTCCAATACCCACATTTATATCCCGGTTGGAAATACTCTTAGCTTTAGAGTGTTACCGGTTGAGTCATTCCTTTGGGTGAGTATTTTTTCTCAAAAGCAAATCATCTAGGATAAACAAAAGCAAGTAAAGACAAAATTTGTAACTCGATCAATCTTTGATGGCAACAAAGAGAGAATATACACAATAATGCCCCCACTCAAACTCCCTATTCAAATAGGGCTGACTCTCATGGAAACCACTTGTCAGGTCCTGGACCTTGACTTGCCATATAACATCCTCCTAGGATGCCCATGGATCCATGCGATGAAAGCAGTAGCATCAACTTTCCACCAATGTGTGAAATTCACACATGAGGGACAAGAAGTTACCAAAAAATGATGAGGGACTGTCCACACCATACATCGATCCCGCCACTCTCGCATCCACTTCTACGATAGAGACACCTACCACTCTCGCCATTCCCACCATCTCTGACATTAAGGTTGTTATCCAAGATAACGGTTGTGGAAACTACAAGCTCCCTAATAATGTCTTTATGGTAGGAGAGTTACCACAATCTCCTAGATCATGAGGATGCCTACAAATAAATGAGGCTTCCACATCTTGAATGTCTCCTGAAAACTATACCACCTTTACAAGATGGAGAGATCTTGGATGAAAATTTATTGAGGCAGATCCATCTCACATGCTATATCAAGATAAAAGACCAATCGTTGATTTACCAATAGATGACAGAAACAAAGGCCTATAAATGATGCTCGCAATGGGCTATGACAGAAATCAAAGACTAGGACAAAATGACAATGGGCTTATAACACCTACCATTTCAGAGACATGAACGATAACAAATCTTGGCCTTGGATGTACCCCTCTGATTATAACCATATGTGGTCGGAGTCCTCTGGTTAGAATGATTAATATTACTCTTTAGCCAACCACAGCAAAACTACAACTACCAGTATCCACAGGTAGAGACATACATAACTTTATAACTGACATTTGTAGTAGTAGCGATGACGAGTATACCATGACCAATCTACCTAGGCTATTTGAGGATACCACTCTTTGCATGATTAGCACCCTATCTTTTGAAACAGACCCTCAAAATCATGAAATTCACCTACTATATCCCCAATTGATCGACTATGACCAACGAGGACCACCAGTTCTTGATACATTCAAAAATGATGAGGCACTCTCAGAATTCATGGGATTGTGGAACAACATTCTAGATGGGGATAACAAAGCAGGGTTTATAATAGAGTTGGACACACATGCTTATTATGGGGAAACGATTGAATCCTTCAGTCACAAAAGTGAGAAATTAAGAATAATATCCAAGTCTTTGAGTGAAAACCACACTATGGCACTCTCTACAAGAAAAAAGTAAAAAAAAAGGACACATCCAACAATGAAAACCTCTCTGAGGTGCCTGAGGATGGGGGATTCAATATTTCTTTAAAAGCTATTCATCAAGAAAAGTCAGTAGTCTTGGTAGAAAAATGCAATCTAGTCAACCTAGGAACAGAAGAGACCCCACATATCACATTCTATGATGAATCACTACTATCAGAAGAGCAAGATCTCCTAGTAGCCTTCTTAAGGGAAAGAAAGATAAACTTCACATGGAGTTATGCTGACATGCCAGGACTTGGTCCAAATACCTTGGTTCACCACTTAGTAGTGTATCCAAAAGTAAAGCCTGTCAGACAAAAGCTTCAAAAAATGCACCCTCAAATCGCCTTGCTAGTCAAAATGGAGTTAAAAAAGCTATTATATGTAGGATTCATCTGACCAATAAAATATCTAGAATGGGTATCAAACTTGGTACCTGTTTCAAAACCTGATAGAAATATCAGAATCTGCACAGAATTCAGGGATTTGAACAAGGCATGTGCAAAAGATGACTTTCCACTTCCCAACATCAATATGATAGTAGATATGACAGCGGGACATGAGATGCTATCACTAATGGACGGATTTTCAGGATACAGTCAAATCATGATAGCAAAAGAGGATCAACATAAGACAAATTTCACTTGTCCATGGGGAACATACTGTTGGAACATGATGCCATTTGGCTTAAAGAACGCAAGAGCAACATATCAAAGGGCTATGACATTGATATTTCACGACATGATCCATAAGATGTTGAAGACTATGTTGACAACATTCTAGCTAAGTGCAGAAAAAGAAAAGATCACATAGCAACCCTAAGTACCATCTTTGATAGGCTGTAGGAGTACAAAGTCATACTAAACCCAAAAAAATGCATTTTCGGTGTACAATCGAGAAAATTGCTAAGATATATAGTGTCAATGAGAGGCATTGAGGTGGATCCAACAAAAGTAAAAGCAATCTTTGAAATGGAGGCAACAAAAAATATTAAAACAATTGAGAGGTCTGATATTACAGACTGATATTACAGACTAATACCAAATATTACAACCTTTACAACCTTTCTCATTTGCAGGGATCAACTGGAGTTGCAATGCAAAGAGGATACTCGATTTTTCCTAAGACTCAGACTCTAGACTCTCTAAAACACACTCTGTCTTGTCTATGATCTGCAAGCTCCTTTTATAGGAAAAGAAGGCAAGGCGATCAACAATTTTGTTTGAGTTCCGTCGACAGATGTGGGACATGTGTAAAGTGAATAGTGTCCACATTATTGACAAATGAGACAAGGACCCGCAGCTCGTAATGCAGTTGCTTTACAGCCGAAAGCAAGTACGGCAGAGGTATCTTTCATCACATGGATAATGACTTGTCTTCACACTAACATAGTGAAGTTACGGCTTTAAACACGAGGTGGCATCTCGTGTCCACTTTTCGGTAGTGGGCTTACCAAATGGAGTCAGATCAGTCAGAGGTGGAATGAGTAGGATCTGACTCTCCTTTAGATGGTGCTGGCAAGGCAGGTGCATAGTCGGAATCACCAGACGTGCCAAAATAGTCTTGAAGGAATTCATTGTCTTGTGGTTGAGCATTTGGAATATCTTCATCATAGGTTATTTCATTATACCAGTAGATATTTGTAGTATGTCGGACAATAAGATCAGAACAAGAATGATCCTTTTGTACCCAACATGGAAAGTTATTGTGGGTAAGTTTACGGATACGGTGAGCTGGATCTTCGGAGAGATAGAAACCATGAGGTCCAATATCTTGCAGTAGTCGTTCTAGTGTGGGACTACGAGAAGCAGTATAAGGTGGCATATTGTAGTCGTGATCTAGCTGGAATTGGAAGACTTGACCATGTTGATGTTCCTGCATCCATAATAGCTGAGAAAACCATGTTAGAATATTAGACATCCAGAGAATGTCAAACATTTTCATTGTGTAGAGGATCACACATGGTCGAGGATTGTGGAAGCATAAAGTATTGGCTTCTTCTTCATATGGTATTCGGCAGTAGTTGAACTTTGGATTAGACTGCAAAGGCAACCAACTGAGAATTTGATGTTGACCCAAATTGTGCTTTGCAATTTCACTTTGGTAATGTTGTTGTTGCTGAAAGAGTGACCAATTAGGGACTTGAAAGGGATCAAGAACTTCCAATATGTTGGTGCTGGTTGAACTAACAAGGTGAATATTAACTGTGTCCTGGAAGCCTTCTCTGGTGAGATAATCAGCAAAAATGTTATGTTTGCCAGGGATATGTGCATGTTCAAAGTTAATTATATTCAAGAATTGAGCCCATCGGGCCAATCAACCATAGAGAGTTTGGTCTTTGGAGGCCTTTTTGAAGAAACCTTTGAAATGCTATAAATATTTTCTCAACAGAAAGGATTTGTCAGCAATAAACAATTGAAACTTTTTGAACGAGTTTATCACAGCAAGAATTTCTTTATGTGTGCTATGATAATTTAGTTGAGCTTCGGTGAAGGTGTCAGATGCATATCTGACAATGAGCTCTTTATCTCCATGTTTTTCTTTCAACACACCAGCCCAATGATGGTGGCCAGTATCTGTTTCCACAATTTTAAAACCAGGGCCTGGAAGGGCCAGAGGAGGTAATTGTGCACATCGGTTCTTGATCTGTTGAATTGCAGCAAAATGTTGTTTTGTCCATTCGAGAGCATCATCTTTGAGTAACTGATTGAGAAGATGACGGTCATGTGCCATATGAGAATAAAAACCAAAAATATAGTTTACAAGACCAAGAAATCGTTGAAGGGATTACTTATCGGTCACAATCATATCTTTGATGCATCGAAGAATATGTTCCTGAACTTCCATCTGACCATGGGCCAATAGTTTGATACCAACAAAGAGAATTTTTGTTTGAGCAAAATGACACTTGCTAGGATTGAGAAGCAATCTGTGTTCTTTGCAAAGATCAAGGAACTTCTTGAGATGTTCAAGATGAGTTCGTGGACATTGACTGAAAACTAGAATGTCATCAATATATGGAGTGATGAAAGCAGAGTGCTTTCGAAAGATATCATCCATGTGTTTCTGAAAGATGGATGGTGTTGTTTTAATACCAAAGGGAAGAACCGTCCATTGGTATAAACCTTGCGGAATAGAGAAAGCAATTTTATACTAGTCTTCAGTAATAACCTGGGTTTGCCAAAAGCCACGAGAAAGATCAAACTTTGAATAGATATTTGATCCTTGAATGTTGCACCAGATATGATCCATAGAAGGAAGAGGATATTGGTTATTGAGTAGGCAGGCATTAAGAGGCTTGTAGTTTATGACAAATCATTTTTCATTAGATATATGTCCTAGTTCATCCTTCTTGGTGACATACATTGCATGACAACTGAATAGAGAGGTCGATGACTGGATAAATCCTAGATGAAGGAGATCATCTATTTCTTGTTTCAGAACTTCTAAAGCTTCTTGATTAAATGGGAAATAGTTGGCTTTAGCAGTAGGTCAAAGTTTTGTGCCTGTAATAGGGTCTTTGGCAAAAGGAAGGCTGCAAGTCATCTTCCTATGAGCTTTGGATAAGTCCTTAGTGAGTATAGGTTGAAATTGGTTGATTAAGGACTGTAAGGGCTATTGAACAGCAGTCTGTTGCTTTGTAAACCAAATTCTAGAATCAAGTTTGCAGGTGGTTACTCACTGTACTTTTGTTATTCTACATTATTGAGTATGAAGGTGAGGAACTTTACATTGGTTTTCTTTTAGGGAGATAGTATCTCGGGTGATGGTAATGGGTACCCATTCCTTGAGTGTATGCATGCCTATGAGGCCATCATATCCATCTAATTCAAGGTTAATGAATTTAACATGATGGATAGATTTATTAGGGAGTTCTATAGGAACAAGGTAGACATACTGTGATTTATGATTTCCTTTACCAAAATAAAGAGTAGTTTCTACATGTATCCATACATCAGGCGAGAAGCAATTATATCTTGCCAGATTGGCATTGGCACCAGTATCAAGCAGAAAGTGGAGGTGATATAGTTTAATATGTGGGAAATGGACTCCTAGAGTCATACCTAGACAGAGTGTTTGTGAACCATTCTACAGATTGGAGTGGTTCCAAAAGGATTGTCTTCTTCCCATTGTGCTTCTTTGGAGGGGAATTCAGGAACTTGTCGAATTTCACCCCCTGTGCCTTCAGCTTCATCATCAGCAACGTCATCACCACTAAGAAATCCTTCAGTAGCAAGAGCAGCTTGGAGTTGAGGACTATAGGTTGAAGTAGTAGGATGATGAGGATTATACGGTGGTGGCCTGGATGTGGAGCCGGAGCATCCATAGAGTGGCGTGGAGCCAAAATCAGAATGTTTGGCTAGATACTGATCAAGAGCAGACGATGGAGGTTGGCTCTGTGCTTTGTGTTCTTCAAGTTGAAGAAGGTGAATTTCACGTTGAACTTCGGTGGTAACCTTGGTGAGAAACTGGAGTCATTGATGATGCCAAGTAGCACGCAATGGTGAATTCACAGATGGTTGGGCAAGTGATCGAGAAGGAGATTGGTGGCTCAGTTGTTGTGAACCAATATATTCCTTCTTACTACGAAGCAACTGTAACCGTTCTTTACGTTTTTGCCAAGCACCTTGAGTGGCAGGGACGACACGAAGCTCTGCTTCAATTTTTTGGATCTCAGTGTCGAGATCAACCTTTTGAATATTAGGAGTCTTAAAGAAAAGACTAGGTTGCTCAGGCTTGAGTCGAACCATATGACAGAAAAAGGAAATTTTTGAGCTAGAGTCAGAAATACTATCAGAGGACTGTGTTGTATCAATGGCAGTGATCTGATGGATATGGTGATCATCAAAAGGATCTGGTACTTGTTCATGTGCATCAGAATAAATAGATGAATCAGAATCAGCAGCACTATCCATAGGGATGTCATCTAATTGAGAAGCATAGTCATAGATGAAGTCATAATCATCTTCATCTTTGAGGTAGATTTCTTCTTGGACAAATCTGATCTTTTTCTTGCCACGGGCAGAATCCTTTTGAGGGCATTGATTAGCATAATGAGAACCTTTGCAAATATAGCAAGTGGGTATGAAACTTTACCCTTTTGGCGTGACCAGTGCTTCTATCTGAAATAACCTTTATAGAAAGGTTTTCTTCCTTGATGACTTTTGGATTTATGTCGATGAGGAGTGTCCAGAGAGCACTCAAGACATTTGTGCTTCCTGTATTTACTGTGGTGCTTGGAATGCTTGCGATGATGTCTATGTTTATGCAGGTAATCGTCACATCCATATGTAGGAAAGAGATTTCGACAAGCAGTGGCAGAAATAAGAGGACGAACCTTTTTTTCTTCTTCCTTCTTGACATAGGCTTGGCACATGTCTTCATTGATTTCTTTGATGTAATCACAGAGCTATGGAAAAGTTACTTTTGTGATATCTCGTTCAGCATGAAACAAGCTATCAATAACTTTTTGTATATAGAAATCTTTTATAGTGGGAAAGGAACGAAGAAAGGAGTAATAAAGACCAGGAAGGTCATGGGCTTCAGGATTAGAATAATAGAAATTAGTGTATTGATCCTTACAATATTGATCAAGATATTTGAGATTGTAGCATTTACTTCTCAAAAATCTATTTCTTGCAACTCTTCTTAAATTGTTGGCATTTCCAACAAAGAGTAAGACTAACTGATTACAAACAGAATCAAGACCAACATTAAGTAGATCTTCTCGATAACCGGGTTCTAGATTATCCCAAGTGCGCTTAGCAACACCTATCATAACATTGAGGGCTTGGAGAATTACCTGTCTTTCATTGAGAAGTGGATCTTGACTAATCTGGTGTGTAATCCATGCTCGAAAAGCTTCAACTCTTTTCATATTTTTGATGGCATCAAATTCATCAAAATCTAACCATGTTGGGGCATGTCCTTTGAGTTTCTAAAGATCTTCATAAATATTTCATGGAATTGGTGAAGATCCATTAGAATGATAGCTTTGAGACATATTGATTTTGACTTCAGCAGAGTCTCCTTCAGTCATCTTCATATAAAACTCAGGTTGTTCGAATTTGAGCTTTTTCGCTTTAGCTGGATGAGCTTGCGTGAGAACTGGATCCCATATTTGAAGAGTAGGTTTGGAGGACAAACCATGGAATGGCGTAGTGGATCCCAAGCTAGGAATTTGATGGATAGTATTGCGAAAGGAGCTAGAACTTACTGGGAAGTTCATATAAGGCGGTTCCTTATATGTTAAGGCATGTTGAATATCAAGACGAAGTTCTCCTTGGATGGCCTTAACATCTGAATGGACTACAAAGACAGAATGTGAAAGTTATGTATGATGAGTAGATTGATTGCTTTCTACTCGAGTAGCAGCATTATAAACACTATTTGTCAAGTTACGAGTATTTACAGAATTTTCTTGAATAGTTTGTAAGACTGTTGTATGGGTTGTCTGAGTGGAACGAACTTTAGACAGAGCAGTAGTTTGTTGAGACAATGTTGTAGTATGTTGTGTTGCATGTTGTTGCTATTGAGTCCACCACGCTTCAGCTTGTTGCTTAAAAGAGCGATAATCAGTAGCAAGTCGATCATAAGCAGGACAGAGTTCTGCATGAGTAGAAAGCAAGCGACTTTCAAGAGCTTGTAGGTGAGCGAGAAGATCATAAGTATTTTGGTTGGTGATGGAAGTGGTTTGAGCAGCGCGATTGTGTTCAATTTGTTGAGCAAGGTGAATGTCACGGGCAAGCAAAAGGGTTTTGCGGTGACAAAGATTGGACCAATTAAGCATTTTACTTTCGCCAGAAAGATTAGATCCAGTAGCAACATGAACAGTTTGTGCCCAATAAGGGATCACAAATGTAGAAGTATCATCGGCAGTGAAGAAGTCACGAAACCGAGGAATAACACTACGGGTGACTGAGACACCATAAGGAGTAGAGCGTTTAATTTCATCAATGGAAATATCTGGTTCAGGAATGGTCACAGTATGTCCAGAATGGATCATGTGGATTGAAGCAGAGTCGGTAAAGGAACCGAAATGGCAAGTGCGATGATGATTAGCAGGAGGGTCAAGGACTATGGGAGTGTGATAATAATAATCATCAAGAGGGATGATAGGTGTAGATGAAGATGGAGGCTTGGATGTGGAGGTAAAGGTGTCTTGTATATCAGCAAGCATATTAAATCCATCATCATAAGTATCACAACAATGATCTTTTATTTGTTCAAAAGTCCACATAACTTCTTGACAGGAAGGACAAGAATAATCATCATTATCCCATGAATAATTGAACTAATAAAAATGAGCAGCACATTGACGATCACGTTTGACTTTATCAAAACCAGATGGAAAATGGGGTCGTTCATGAATCAAACAGATAGTAACTGGTGGATTAAAAGTATATGAGCAATTTTTGCAATGTAACAGACCAAGTGAATCTTTAGTGAATTTAGGATGTTGGCACGGTGGTGTGGCAACAGTTGGTCGGATAGGCTGAGGAATAGGTATGTCTTGGTAGGATGTGGCAGAAGCGCATAAGGGATTGACCGATTGTGGTCGCTTTGCATAAGCAACAGCTTTGGTAGCGACTTTAGTAGCAGCTTCTTGTGCGCGTTCAGCGGCGTGTTTAGCTTTATGGCGAGCAAGACGCTCTTTACCATTGTAATGCCAGGCAAGACATCCACATTCATAATCATGTTTTAGCATATTCATACAGTCGGGTAATTGACAAATACCATAAGTTCGGGACTGAAAAGTATGATATGGTGAGGTTGATGGTGCAATGTAAAAACTAGCACTAGAAATGCTTCTTGATAGACCAGGTTGTGGTTCAGACATGGTATGTTGTACTGAGGGTAAAAATGGTGCACGTTTATGTGTAGGTAATGGAGGAACTACCCGTGTAGTAGATGTCGTTGGTGCTCCAAAATTAATGACAGCTTCGTCATTAATCTCTTCAATGGTTAGACCTTGAAGTTGTGAAGGCTTTGGCTTGTCAGACTCAAACAATTTCATAGCCCATTTTTGGGGTAACTGGATATCTTTGAATTTAACTTGCTTGGGAGCACAGATTTGACCAAAAGGACTAGTGGATTTCTAGATAACACTAAATTGCTCTTCTCTAGGTAATCCTATACGAGGATCTTCCATAAAGGGTACTGTGGTTGTGAAGAGACAATATTGAATAAAGAAATACAGGGTATGGTCAATAGATCCCTCTTTTAGAAATAGATTTTTCAGTAAGAAAATCGAAAGACAAGACTTTATCCAGATTGTCATCTTTAAGACTAACAGAATAATTGAGAATAGCATCCATTTGTATAGGACCATAAGCCATAGTATCTAATATAGCTCCTAACATAGCATCAGATTTCTTTATATGTCTATCATCATATAAAATAATAACAATATTTAAAGGAAGACCTTGACGATAGTGACCTTCAAGACTAAAATGAACCCAAGAGAAGTGTATGTACTAGTAAGCATTAGGACTAGACTGAGCCATTTTTCTATATTTCTAAACTTCCTTATCAGAAAGAAGTTGTAGGTTTCTAGATAAACCATTTTTTATCTTATATTGAAGCTCAGCAACTTTACATAGACGACGTTCATTATATTTGAGTAGACCTTTAGGACCTTTAAACTCAGAATAAATTTCTTCTATTTTTTTAAGCTTGACTTTAAAATGAGAAGTAGGAGTAACAACCTTACTGGAATCAGAAGTACTTGCAAGACTAGAATTATCTATCTTTTCATCGGCTTGTGTGAAAGTGTAATCATGAGTGGTAAAATAATCTGTTAAACTTACAAACAAATCTCTTCCATCCCAAAAATCTTGAATATCGGGGACTGCAGCAGACTGATCAACAGAACAGTACAAGTTTCTTGAATCTCCCATCTTTCACAAATTCTTCAGATAAGATTGGTCGATGCGTGAAGTTGGACTTATGCTTGCCCTATAGCGCCTGAACACGGCTTGAAGCAAGACTTACGTTGGCCAAAACGCTTGCAGACTCTCTCTGGGCTACTACGAAAGTAAGGAGTGAAAGAAATGGGACAGAGACCAAACAAGTAAGTGCAGAAGGATATTCAGCAGATGCAGTAAACAGAAAGGATATTGTTGTAGGATTAAGCAAAATGATAAATACCAAACGCAAGAACAACAAGAACATAGAAACAACAGAAGAAGAATAACGCAAGTTTGTAGTGAAAACTCATGACTGATTCCATTATATTACTATTCATGCTACAGTGCCGTCGTCGGTCGGGATTTCAGAACATGGCTCTGATACCAAATATTATAGACTGATATTACAGACTGATACCAAATATTACAACCTTTACAACCTTTCTCATTTGCAGGGATCAACCGGAGATGCAATGCAAAGAGGATACTCAATTTTTCCTAAGACTCAGACTCTAGACTCTCTAAAACACACTATGTCTTGCTTATGATCTGCGAGCTCCTTTTATAGGAAAAGAAGGCAAGGTGATCAACAATTTTGTTTGAGTTTCATCGACAGATGTGGGACACGTGTAAAGTGAATAGTGTCTACATTATTGACAAATGAGACAAGGACCCGTAGCTCGTAATGTGGTTGCTTTACAGCCAAAAGCAAGTACGGCAGAGGTATCTTTGATCACGAGGATAATGACTCGTCTTCACACTAACATAGTGAGGTTACGGCTTTAAACACAAGGTGGCATCTCGTGTCCACTTTTCTGTAGTGGGCTTACCAAATGGAGTCAGATCAGTCGGAGGCAGAATGAGTAGGATCTGATTCTTCTTCAGATGGTGCTAGCGAGGCAGTTGCATAGTCAGAATCATCAGACGTGCCAAAATAGTCTTGAAAGAATTCATTGTCTTATGGTTGAGCATTTGTAATATCTTAATCATAGGTTATTTCATTATGCCAGTACATATTCATAGTATGTCAGACAATAAGATCAGAACAAGAATGATCCTTTTGTACCCACCATGGAAAGTTATTGTGGGCAAGTTTACGGATATGGTGAGCTAGATCTTTGGAGAGATAGAAACCATGAGGTCCAATATCTTGCAGTAGTCGTTCTAGTGTGGGACTACGAGAAGTAGTATAAGGTGGCATATTGTAGTCGCGATCTAGCTGGAATTGGAAGACTTGACCATGTTGATGTTCCTGCATCCATAATAGCTGAGAAAACCATGTTAGAATATTAGACATCCAGAGAATGTCAAACATTTTCATTGTGTAGAGGATCACACATGGTCGAGGATTGTGGAAGCATAAAGTATTGGCTTCTTCTTCATATGGTATTCGGTAGAAGTGGAACTTTGGATTAGATTGCAAAGGCAACCAACTGAGAATTTGATGTTGAACCAAATTGTGCTTTGTGATTTCACTTTGGTAATGCTGTTGTTGTTGAAAGAGTGACCAATTAGGGACTTGAAAGGGATCAAGAACTTCTAATATGTTGGTGCTGGTTGAACTAACAAGGTGGATATTAACTGTGTCCAGGAAGCCTTCTCTGGTGAGATAATTAGCAAAAATGTTATGTTTGCCAGGGATATGAGCATGTTCAAAGTTAAATATATCCAAGAATTGAGCCCATCGAGCTAATCGACCACAGAGAGTTTGGTCTTTAGAGGCCTTTTTGAAGAAACCTTTGAAATGTTGTAAATCTGTTCTCAACAGAAAGGATTTGTCAGCAATAAACAATTGAAACTTTTTGAAAGAGTTTATCACAGCAAGAATTTCTTTGTGTGTGCTATGATAATTTAGTTGAGCTCCGGTGAAGGTGCCCGATGCATATCTGACAATGAGCTCTTTATCTCCATGTTTTTCTTTCAACACACTAGCTCAGTGATGGTGGCTAGCATCTGTTTCCACAATTTTAAAACCAGGGCCTGGAAGGGCCAGAGGAGGTAATTGTGCACATTGGTTCTTGATCTGCTGAATTGCAGCAAAATGTTGTTCTGTCCATTCGGGAGCATCATCTTTGAGTAACTGATTGAGAAGATGATGGTCATGTGCCATATGAGAATAAAAACCAGAAATATAGTTTACAAGACCAAGAAATCGTTGAAGGGATTCCTTATCAGTCACAATAATATTTTTGATGCATCGAAGAATATGTTCCTGAACTTCCATCTGACCATGGGCCAGTAGTTTGATACCAACAAAGAGAATTTGTGTTTGAGCAAAATGACACTTGCTAGGATTGAGAAGCAATCCGTGTTCTTTGCAAAGATCAAGGAGCTTCTTGAGATGTTCAAGATGAGTTCGTGGACATTGATTGAAAACCAGAATGTCATCAATATATGGAGCGATGAAAGCAGAGTGCTTTCGAAAGATATCATCCATGTGTTTCTGAAAGATGGATGTTGCTATTTTAATACCAAAGGGAAGAACCGTCCATTGGTATAAACCTTGCGGAATAGAGAAAGCAGTTTTATACTGGTCTTCAGTAATAACCTGGATTTCCCAAAAGCCACAAGAAAGATCAAACTTTGAATAGATATTTGATCCTTGAATGCTGCACCAGATATGATCCATAGAAGGAAGAGAATAGTGGTTATTGAGTAGGCAAGCATTAAGAGGCTTGTAGTTTATGACAAATCATTTTTCATTGGATATATGTTCTAGTTCATCCTTCTTGGTGACATATATTGCATGACAACTGAATGGAGAGGTGGATGACTAGATAAATCCTAGATGAAGGAGATCATCTATTTTTTGTTTCAGAACTTCTAAAGCTTATTGATTAAACAGGAAATAGTTGGCTTTAGCAGTAGGTTGAAGTTCTGTGCCCATAACAGGGTCTTTGGCAAAAGGAAGGCTGCAAGTCATCTTCCTATGAGCTTTGGATAAGTCCTTAGTGAGTATAGGTTGAAATTGGCTGATTAAGGACTGTAAGGGCTGTTGAACAGCAGTCTGTTGGTTTGTAAACCAAATTCTAGAATCAAGTTTGCAGGTGGTTACTCGCTGTACTTTTGTTGTTCTACATTGTTGAGTATGAAGGCGAGGAACTTTACATTGGTTTTCTTTTAGGGAGATAGTATCTCGGGTGATGGTAATGGGTTCCCATTCCTTGAGTGTATGCATACCTATGAGGCCATCATATCTGTCTAATTCAAGGTTATCTTGATCAATATTGTAAGGATCAATACACTAATTTCTATTATTCTGATCCTAAAGCCCATGACCTTCCTGGTCTTTATTACTCCTTTCTTCGTTCCTTTCCCACTATAAAAGATTTCTATATACAAAAAGTTATTGATAGCTTGTTTCATGCTGAACGAGATATCGCAGAAGTAACTTTTCCACAGCTCTGTGATTACATCAAAGAAAGCCAATACTTTATGCTTCCACAATCCTCGACCATGTGATCCTCTACACAATGAAAACGTTTGACATTCTCTGGATGTCTAATATTCTAACATAGTTTTCTCAGCTATTATGGATGCAGGAACATCAACATGGTCAAGTCTTCCAATTCCAGCTAGATCGCGACTACAATATTCCACCTTATACTGCTTCTCGTAGTCCCACACTAGAACGACTACTACAAGATATTGGACCTCATAGTTTCTATCTCTTTGAAGATCCAGCTCACCGTATCAGTAAACTTGCCCATAATAACTTTCCATGGTGGGTACAAAAGGATCATTCTTGTTCCAATCTTATTGTTTGACATACTACCAATATCTACTGGCATAATGAAATAACCTATGATGAAGATATTCCAAATGCTCAACCACAAGACAATGAATTCCTTCAAGACTATTTTGGCACATCTGATGATTCTGACTATGCACCTACCTTGCCAGCACCATCTGAAGGAGAGTCAGATCCTACTCATTCCACCTCCGACTGATCTGTTTCCGTTTGGTAAGCCCACAACTGAAAAGTGGACACAAGATGCCACCTCATGTTTAAAGCCATAACTTCACTACATTCGTGTGAAGATGAGTCATTATCCTCGTGATCAAAGATACCTTTGTCGTACTTGCTTTCGGCTATAAAGCAACCGCAT
This sequence comes from Sequoia sempervirens, assembly GCA_007258455.2. NCBI lineage: Eukaryota > Viridiplantae > Streptophyta > Pinopsida > Cupressales > Cupressaceae > Sequoia > Sequoia sempervirens. The sequence goes on from VDFB02047230.1 coordinate 215,394,714, forward strand.
TACAAGCTGTGGGTCCTTGTCTCGTTTGTTAATAATGCGGACACTATTCACTTTACATGTGTCCCACATCTGTCGACAGAACTCAAACAAAATTGTTAATCGCCTTGCCTTCTTTTCCTATAAAAGGAGCTCACGGATCATAGGCAAGACAGAGTGTGTTTTAGAGAGTCTAGAGTCTAGAGTCTGAGTCTTAGGAAAAACTGAGTATCCTCTTTGCATTGCAACTCCGGTTGATCCCTGCAAATGAGAAAGGTTGTAAAGGTTGTAATATTTGGTATCAGTCTATAGTATCAATCTGTAATATTTGGTATCAGAGTCGTGTTTCAAAATCCCGGCCAATGACGGCACTGTAGCATGAATAGTAATATAATGGAATTAGTCATGAGTTTTCACTACAAACTTGCATTATTCTTCTTCGGTTGTTTCTGTGTTCTTGTTGTTCTCACGTTTGGAATTTATCATTTTGCTTAATCCTATAACAATATCCTTTTTGTTTACCACATCCACTGAATATCCTTCTGCACTTACTTGTCTGGTCTCTATCCCATTTCTTTCACTCCTTACTTTCGTAGTAGCTCGGAGAGAGTCTGCAAGCGTTTTGGCCAACGTAAGTCCCACTTCAAGCCGTGTTCAAGCGCTATAGGGCAAGCATAAGTCCAACTTCACACACCAACCAATCTTATTTGGAGAATTTGCGAAAGATGGGAGATTCAAGAAACTTGGACCGTTCTGTTGATCAATCTGTTGCAGTCCCTGATATTCAAGATTTTCGGGATGGAAGAGATTTGTCTGTAAGTTTAACAGATTATTTTACCACTCATGATTACACTTTCACACAAGCCAAAGAAAAGATAGATAATTTTAGTCTTGTAAGTACTTCTGATTCCAGTAAGGTTGTTACTCCTACTTCTCGTTTTAAAGTGAAGCTTAAAAAAATAGAAGAAATTTATTCTGAGTTTAAAGGTCCTAAAGGTCTACTCAAATATAATGAACGTCATCTATGTAAAGTTGTTGAGCTTCAATATAAGATAAAAAATGGTTTATCTAGAAAACTACAACTTCTTTCTGATAAGGAAGTTCAGAAATATAGAAAAATGGCTCAATCTAGTCCTAATGCTTACTAGTACATACACTTCTCTTGGGTTTATTTTGGTCTTGAAGGTCACTACCGTCAAGGTCTTCCTGTAAATGTTGTTATGTTTTTGTATGATGATAGACATATAAAGAAATCTGATGCTATGTTAGGAGCTATATCAGATACTATGGCTTATGGTCCTGTACAAATGGATGTTATTCTCAATTATTTTGTTAGTCTTAAAGATGACAATCTGGATAAAGTCTTGTCTTTCAATTTTCTTACTGAAAATCTATTTCTGAAAGAGGGATCTATTGACCATACACTGTATTTCTTTGTTCAATATCATCTCTTCACAACCACAGTACCCTTTATGGAAGATCCTCATATTGGATTACCTAGAGAAGAGCAATTTAGTGTTATCTGGAAATCCACCAGTCCTTTTGATCAAATCCGTGCTCCCAAGCAAGTTAAATTCAAAGATATCTAGTTACCCCAAAAACGGGCTATGAAATTGTTTGAGTTTGACAAGCCAAAGCCTTCACAACTTCAAAGTCTAACCATTGAAGAGATTAATGACGAAGTTGTCATTAATTTTAGAGCACCAACGACATCTACTACATGGGTAGTTCCTCCATTACCTGCACATAAACGTGCACCATCTGTACACTCAGTACAACATACCATGTCTGAACCACAACCTAGTCTATCAAGAAGCAATTCTAGTGCTAGTTTTTACACTGCACCATCAACCTCACCATATCATACTTTTCAATCCTGAACTTATGGTATTTGTCAATTACCTGACTGTATGAATCTGCTAAAACATGATTCTGAATGTGGATGTCTTGCCTGGCATTACAATGGTAAAGAGCGTCTTGCTCGCCATAAAGTTAAACATGCCACTAAACATGCACAAGAAGCTGCTACTAAAGCTGCTACCAAAGTTGTTGCTTATGCAAAGCGACCGCAATCGGTCAATCCCTTACGTGCTTCTGCCACGTCCTACCAAGACATACCTATTCCTCAGCCTATCCGACCAACTATTGGCATGATATTAAAACAATTGAGAGGTCTCCAGGGCAGACTCTAGTCCATCTGATGATTCATAGCACAATTGGCGAACAAACAGAACTCATACTCTCACCTACTCCACAAGGGAGTAGCATACAAATAGGATACCAAGTGTGAAGATGCATTTAACAAAATCAAAGAATATCTACTAACACCACCAATCTTAATGCCACCCATCCCAAAAAAACCATTGATCTTATACGTGTCAGCAACAACAGTAGCCCTTGGGGCTCTCTTGGCTCAACACGACAAAAATGGAATAGAAAGGGCCATTTATTATATCAGCAGGACAATGGTTGGGCATGAGCTAAACTATTCATTCATTGAAAAAGCATCACAAAAATTTAGACATTACATGTTGTCACATAAAATAAAACTCATCGCCAAAATTGATCCTCTTAAATATCTACTATCAAAGGCAATGCTCACCAAAAGAATGGAAAAATGGGTGATGATACTGTCAGAATACGACATCGAATATGTGGAGAGGAAATCAATCAAGGGCCAAATTCATTATAGACCTACTAGCAGAAGCACCAATTTATTTCAAGAATCCTCTTGTCTCAGAGTTTCCAGATGAATCTATTTTCAATCTCAACATAGCTGACCACTGGAAACTGTACTTTGATGGCTCCTACACACAACATGGGTCAGGAGTTGGTGCTTTCTTTATCACACCACAAGGGGATTGCATACCAAGATCCTACAAACTAACATTTTCCTGCACCAATAACATTGCAGAATACGAGGCTTTGACCATAGGTCTCATAATAGCAGTGCAGTGGAACATCATGGCTCTCAAAGTGTACAGAAACTCCCGATTGATCATAAATCAAGTGAACGATGAATACCAAACCGAGGATGACAAACTCACTCCATATAAGAAATTGTTGGAGACTCTTAAAGAATCTTTCATCAAAATTATATTTGAGCATATACCTAGAGCCAACAACAGAGCAACAGACGCCATGACAACAATTGGGTCCCTACTGGACATCCCCAACAATCTTCCAAAATATGAATTCTTGATAGAGCAACTTCTCGTGCCCACATTCAAAGTACCTGAATTAGAACTTGTGTACGAAATTGTTGGTCCCAATGATTCTTGGTACCATGACATTTATACATACCTTCGAATAGGAGTCATACCTGTCGACTTACCATCAAACTTAAAATGAACTTTTGTAAAAAAGGCATCCAAATTTGTCATCTTAGGAGATACCCTATATCGTAGGAGCATAGAAGGAACCCTACTCTGCTACTTAAATGTTGAGGATGCATTGACCGCTCTAACTAAAGTACATAATGGTATTTATGGTTCACACTCGAGTGGAATGACCATAGCTAAGAAACTGTTGCCGATGGGGTATTATTGGCCCACAATGGTACGAGAGGCACATGACTATGTCATAAGGTGTCCACAATGTCAGCAGCATGGGGACATCATCCATGCTCCAGTTCAAGAGTTTAATCCTATCATCACAACATGGCCCTTTTCACAGTGGAGACTCGATTTCATTGGAAAAATCACACCCACCTCATCTAACAACCACAAATTTATCATAACCGCAACTAAGTACTTTATTAAGTGGGTGGAGGCCATACCCATGACATACATAACTGGGAAGCAGATTTCAAAATTCATTCTAAACTAGCTCATACCATACATCGCTATGGTGTTCCACAAGCCATTATCTCAGATAATGGGACACCATTCAAGAATCAAGATGTCTGTGACTTGTGCAAGAAATTCAAAATACAACATCGCATCTCAACCCCATACTATCCCTAAGACAATGGCCAAACAGAAGCTACAAACAATCTTGACCATTCTGAAAATCCTCAAGAAAATAGTTAATGATGCAGGTTGTGACTGACATTTGCAGCTTAATCCCACCCTTTGGGCCTATCGAACCAACATCTGCACACCCACCAACACCATTCCTTTCTCTCTGGTCTATGGATCAGAAGCGGTACTCCCTATTGAGATTGAGATCCATCACTTAGGATATCACTTAAAACCCTCATCACTGATGAAGACTACCAAGTGTCAAGACTAAATGAGTTGGAGCTACTGGATGAGCGACGTATAGATGCTTTGAATAATTTGCAATTCTATCATAATAGACTCAAAAGGAGCTACAATAAGAAAATCATAAGCAAAACATTTCAAGTTGGAGAACTGGTCTTAAAAAAAAATTAGAAGAATGTTCAGAGCCAAGCAACAAAGGAAAATTTGAACCCAATTGGTTAGGACCATTCGTCATCACAGTAAGTTACAAATCAGGGGCATATCAGTTATCAACACCTAAAGGGGAACCTCTACAAGAGCCCATGAATAGCTCTTATCTCAAAAAGTTTTATGCCTAAATCTTTCAAGGTATAGAACCAAAAAATCAAAAAAATCAAAAAATGTCTTGAAAAAATGGTTACTTCGGTGAAAACCTGGCAAACAGGCATCTTGGTGACAAAAAAATCCAAAAAAAAAATCCAAAAAAATCATAAAAAGGATAAAAAATAGTAAATAGAAAAATCATAGTGAAAACCACTTCAGTGGCACTTTGGACAAGTACCTTGGTGAAAATCTGGCAAATAGGCGCTTTGTGTAAATAAGCACTTTCCATCCACCAAAATCTTTAAGTCTTGTTCTGCATCATCCATCCATCATCCATCACATTTAGATCTCCATCCATCACTCATCCACTCACATCTGCACAATAGCTTGGACCTGTTTTCGTATCATGATCCCTCCTACTACTATTTGACCCATCTTTAAGTCATTATTTTAGACAATGGGACACCATTCAAAAATCGGGATGTCTATAACTTGTGTGAAAAATTCAAAATTCAACATCGCTTCTCAACCCCATACTATCCTCAAGGCAATGGACAAGCATAAGCTACCAACAAGACCATTCTAAAAATCCTCAAGAAAACATTCAATGACGCAGGTCGTGAGTAGCATCTGCAGCTTAATCCTGCCCTCTAGGCCTATCGAACTAGCATCTGCACACCCACCGACACCACTCTTTTCTCCCTGGTCTATGGATCAGAAGCAGTACTCCCCATTGAGATTGAGATCCCATCACTCAAGATATCACTGCAAAACCTCATCACTGATGAAGTCTATCGAGTGTCAAGACTAAATGAGTTGAAGCTAGATGAGCGACATATAGATGCTTTGAATCATTTGCAAGTCTATTCCTTCATCGAAATTACATTTGAGTAGATACCTAGAGCCAACAACAGAGCAACAGACGCCATGACAACAATTGGGTCCCTACTAGACATCCCCAATAATCTTCCAAAATATGAATTCCTAATAGAGTAGTTTCTCGTGCCCATATTCGAGGTACCAAATTCAGAATTCGTGTGCAAAATCGGTTGTCCCAATGATCCTTGGTACCATGACATTTATACATACTTTCGAATAGGAGTCATACTCGCTGACTTACCATCAAACCTAAAACAAATCTTTGTCAAAAAGACATCCAAATTTGTCATTTTAGGAGATACCCTATATCGTAGGAGCATAGAAGGAACCCTACTACACTGTTTAAATGCTGAGGAGGCATTACCGCTCTAACTAAAAGTACATAACAGTATATGTGGTTCACATTTGAATGGAATGACCATAGCTAAGAAACTACTGCGGATGGGGTATTATTGGCCCACAATGGTATGAGAGGCACATGACTATGTTAGAAGGTGTGTACAATATCAATAGCATGGGGACCTCATCCATGCTCTAGTTCAAGAGCTTCATCCTATCGTCACACCATGGCCCTTTTCACAGTGGGGACTCGATCTCAATGGGAAAATCACACCCACCTCATCTAACAGCCACAAATTTATTATAACCACAACTAAGTACTTTACTAAGTGGGTGGAGGCCATACCCATGACATACATAACTGGGAAGCAGATTTCAAAGTTCATTCTGAACTATTTCATATGCCGCTATGGTGTACCACAAGCCATTATCTCAGACAATGAGACACCATTCAAGAATTAGGATGTCCATGACTTGTGCAAAAAATTCAAAATTCAACATCGCATTTCAACCCCATACTATCCCCAAGGCAATGGCCAAGCAGAAGCTACAAACAAGACCATTTTAAAAATCCTCAAGAAAATAGTCAATAATGTAGGTCGTGACTGGCATTTACAGCTTAATTCCGCCCTTTGGGCCTATTGAACTAGCATCTGCACACCCACCGATGCCACTCATTTTTCCATGGTCTATGGATCAAAAACAGTACTCCCCATTGAAATCAAGATCCCATCACTCAGGATATCACTGCAAAACCTCATCGTTGATGAAGAATATCGAGTGTCAAGATTAAATGAGTTGGAGCTACTAGATGAGCGACATATAGATGTTTTGAATCATTTGCAAGTCTATCAAAATAGACTCAAAAGGAGCTACAATAAGAAAATCAGAAGCAGGACATTCCAAGTCGGAGAACTGGTCTTAAAAGAAAATCTGAACAATATCTCAAAGCCAAGCAACAAAGACAAATTTGAACTCAATTGGTTGGGACCATTCGTCATCACAGCAGGTTACAAATCAAGGGCAATGTGGGATAAAGATTGGACAAATGAGATGAGGCCACTTGTCAATTTGTCATAGGTTGAGAACTGTGCAAGTTTTGGCCAATGTGCTCAAGAGAAGGAAATTCAAATTTGAATTTGTGAAATAAATGTTGAGTGAAAAACATAAAAGAGAGAAGTTATTGCAATGTTGAAAGGGACAAGTCAACTTGTCTTCATTTTCAAACTTGAGAGAATATTCCAAAAAGGTGTTTTGTTGAGGGAAAATGATGAATTTATAAATGAATTAAAATAATTTATTGGTGCAAGTGGGAAAAGCTAGAGGATGTGATAGGTGGTTATGTTATGTTAATCAAGATTACGTTAGGTTTATCAAGATTAGATTAGCTTAGGTGATGATTAGGTTATTTTGACCCCTTTGACTTGAATATTTGATTTATTTAAATCAAAAGGATGGAAATGCATTTGAAGATTTAATTAAATAAATTTTGATTTATTTAATTAAATAAAGTTTGGTTTATTTAATTAAAAGATTGATGTGAGAATTTGATTTATTTAATTTAAATGAACAACCTTAGGAATCGATTTAATGAGTTTAATTTACCTGATCAATGGATGAAGGTGAGCTTATTTTAATGATTGAATGAATATGAATTAATTAAGTGTACGATACTAATTTTGCATGTCTACACTACTTAAGGCATCTGCAACTCTGTTTGATCTTCCACTCTTATGCTTCAAAATAAAAGTATAACTTTGTAAAAATTCAACCCATTTTAAATGCCTTTGATTCAACTTTCCTTGACTATTGAGACACCGCAAATCTTGGTGATCAGTATATAAAATGATTTTTTTTGGCAACAAATAGTGTCTCCATTTTTTCAAAACTTGAACTATAGCATATAACTCTTGATCATAGATAGAATATTTCTTCTTAGCATCATTTAATTTTTCACTAAAATAGACAACAAATTTACTTTTTTGACTCAAAACAACTCCTATGGCAATGCCACTAGCATCACAATCTACTTGAAAGACCTTATTGAAATTTGGAAGTGTTAAAACATGTTGTTCTGTAACTTTCTTCTTCAACATATTAAAGTTTTTTGCTACTACTATAGTCCACTTAAAATCTTTTTCTATCCCCTCTCATTGCTTCAGATAGAGGTGCACAAATACTACTGAAACTCTTAATAAATTTTTTTGTAAAAACTTGTTAGACTATGAAATGATCTTACCCCTATAACACTCCTTGGGGTAGGCCATTTAATGATAGCTCTCACTTTATCTGGATCCATTTTAAAACTCTCTGCCGAGACAACAAATCCCAGATACAACAAATCCCTTTTTACAAAACTACATTTCTTCAAATTAATCAACAGCTTCTCCTCTCTTAGCTTCTCAAAAACTTTCCATATATGCATTAGGTGCTCCTCCAATGTCTTACTAAAAATCAGAATATCATCCAAATAAACAATAACAAATTTTCCTAAAAATTCTTTTAATACCTCATTTATAGGCCACATAAATGTGTTTGGTGCATTGGTCAGCCCAAGAGGCATGACTAACCACTCGCACAAGCTCTCCTTGGTTTTAAAGATTGTCTTCCATTTATTTCCTTCTCTAATACGGATTTGGTGATATCCGCTCTTCAAATCTATCTTCGTGAAGTAATCAACTCCACTCAAACAATCCATAATGTCATCCATCATTGGCAAGGGAAATTTGTAGTTGATGGTGATTTTTTTGATGGCTTTAGAATATGTACACATCCACCATTCCCTATCCTTTTTTGGTGCTAGTACTATAGGTACTGCATATGGACTCAAACTCTCTCGAATCAATCCCTTTCACAACAACTCTTGCACTTGTCTATTCAACTTTTCACTCTCTATTGGAGTCATACGATGAGCTACCTTATTCAGAAAATTAGCTCCAGGAATCAAGTCCATCTGATGACTAATCTTTCTTACTGGAGGCAAACCTTCAGGTATATTATCAAAAATAATAGTTTGAAACTCATTCAACAAATCTGAAACCTCTACAGGTACCTCAATAGTATCTTTTTTATCAACTCTAGGGATCAATGTAAAACACATATGTTCATGCTTCAAACCTTCTAGGAACTTTCTTCCATCAACCAAAATAATTATTACATTACTACATACCTTTTCCTCTGCCTCTTTCAAGGGCTTCAACTTATGACGAACTCCATCCTTTGTCAAAGAATAGGTGTTGGCATGTTTATCATGTACTGCTCGCCGATCAAACTACCATGGTCTACCTAACAACACATGATGAACATCCATAGGTATAATATCACACAATACCTCATCATAGTAATTTCCAATCTTAAACTTTACTAGACATTGTTCATTTATCAAAGCTTTATGGTCCTTTTGCTACCAAACAATCCGATATGGATTTGGATGTCTTCTTTTCTCCAACTACAACTTACTAACCATCTCTTATGAAACAAGGTTATCAATACTACCTCCATCAATAATAACATTGCAAACTTTACCTTCACACTTACATCTGGTGCGAAACAAATTCTTCTTTTGAGTTGGCTCTTTTTCTTTATTCAACAAGGCTCTTCTAGTAACAAGAACCTCTCCTCTTTTTCCATCCTTAGAATGTGAATACTCAACATCTACATCTACATGTGCAACTGGTGCATTACCCTCAAGTCTTCTATTTGTCATTCCTTGATATTGAGGACACTCATATGCCCTATGCCCTTCTTCTCCACATTGAAAACAGGTTCCATGAAAGCCTCATCTCCTTGTTCCTCGCCTAGATCTTCCTCTTCCTCTCTGGTCTCCATTATGAGGATGATAGGTGTTATCTCCTTTCTAGTTCTGGTTGCTACTATATCCTTTTCCCTTCTTTTGGTCTTCATTTCGACCTCCATATGATGGTCCACTAATCCTTCTATTGTGACCTCCACCTCTTTGCTTACTTTCAAACCTCCTATTCAACTTCTCTTCTACTTTCAAAGCAAACTGATATGCATCTTCAATGGTAGACATTCTTACCAAACTCAACTCTTCTTGAATGTTCGGCTTCAACCCATTTATTTAATAGACAACTTTCTCCTTATTGGCCTCAGAATGACCTGTTCTAATCAAGACTCGATAGAATTCTTTTGTATACTCTTTAACAGATTTTCCTTCTTATTTCAACCCTGCAATCTTCTCTACCTTCTCTATCTATAGAATAATATAGATTGATTATTCTAAGCATTATATCCCCCATCATTTTAGTCCATCTCACATCTCAATCTAATCCTCATCAATTCAATCTAGCACAAATTATCTAATCGCATCCTTGGTCTTGTTCCCCGTCTTGCTACAAGCCTTGATCTAATCATCATCGTCGTCGTCGTCATTGTCATCATCGTCATCGAGATATTCTTCCCTATCCTTTGATATTATTTTGGGATTATCCTTCCCTCATCAACGATTGATGCTTCCATCAGTATCATCGAGATGTATCATTCCTTATCCTTTGGTGTTGCTTTGGGGTGTATCATTCCCTTATCAACAACACTCATCTGGATGTATCCTTCCCTATCATCGTGTTGTTTTGGGATATTCATTCCCTCATCAACAACACTCCATCCATTATCAACCCATTTTGGCTTGTAACTTGCATGGGGCAACATTTGTCCTTGAATCCATTTGTGCTTCATAATCACATATCGTTTATGATCCTCTCTTATCCATCACTTTGCATCATCCTCTTCATCTCCCCTTTCATTGTTTCATCCATTTTGAGAGTACATCCATGTTATCTTAAACCTGCATACCCTCTCGAGACGACATCCTCAATCCCTAATCTTCATCTTCACCCCCATCATCTTTCTTCTTAGTCACTCATTTGGTGATTGGTGCATCTTTCTCAATCTAGCCATCTTCTTCTAAGTTCTATATTTTAATATTATTTGAAATGATGCTACTTCGTAACACTATCTCAAAGAATCTCAAAGTGGGGCAAAATGTAGACATTGAAATTCGTCTAAACATCCCTTTATTTGCATTAATTAAATAATATTGTTATTGTTTAATTAATATCTTTAAATTCTTCTAAATCCCTAAGGTATTATAATTAAATACCTTATCACTTTATTCCTTTTTTTTTGCTTAAAAGAATTAAATAAATAAGACATTTATTTAATTCTTCACATGTCACATCCCCCATAATTTCCGTTTAATCATAATCCACCTTCTAATCTAATTATTAGGGATGTGCACATGTCTAATCATTTATTAGTATGTGTCACATCCTCCAATTTTTACAAGTTGGCTCCAAATCTTCATTAGCCACTAACTGTCTTCTAATCATTGATTAGCTAGTTCAATCAACATCTTGGTCAACTCTCTCATTTCTTAATAATTTTTAATTCATTTTTATCTTCCCTATGTAAATTTAAAATTCACTTTTTATTCATCCAAGGATTCCCTTCTTTCCCATGTGATTATTAAAAGGTCACATCAGTCACATGAAGCCAAAAACCTTCTATTATAAAGACCTCATCTTATCCACAAGGTACTTTTCAACCTCCTTCATAAGAACCTTGTTTTATCCACAAGTTGCTCCTCGTATAAATTTAAAATTCATATTTATTCTTCCAACCACCTTATCCCTTCCAATCATGTGAATTTAAAATTCACATTTATTTTTCTAACCATTTTTCTCTTCCCAATAGAGATTTTCTGAGGAATACTAAAATTCTTCATATATCATTTTCTTCTCATATGAGAACAAGAAGTTTATTTTTAACGAAATTTTCTCCCCTCCCAAGGTACTTTTATATCATTTTTATATCATTTGTACCCTTTCATTTCACCATGTCTTTTGGACACTTTATCTTCTACATGGTAAGATGTGAGGGTTTGTGAGTCATCAACTCACCATAGCCCTGCATCTTGGCAATGGTGGTTCAATCCTCATTGAATTCTCTAAAGAATTCAATTTCTTCTATAAATAAGCCCCTTCTCATTCATTCAAGGGACCTTATGCATTTTTATCACACTTATGCTCTCAACCTATTTAATCACTTTTTTACATAGTTTTCATCTTTTAAGATTCCATCCCATCCTTTTGCATCCATTTTACTTAGACCAATGCATTTTTCCCTTCATCATTTGCATCTTTCATTACATTTTCACCCCTTTGCATCTCATTTTAGATCATTTGCCATCCAAGGAGCACACACTCAAACTGCATCAAGGGCCAACCAAGGATCAACACAAGTAAAAGGTATATTTTCTTATTTTTACCTTTATTTTATTTATGTTCAACGTAGTCCAATCTTGAGGTGGTCTCGTGTTGTTTTATCTTGCATTTCTTAATTAGTTTTGCATATTAGGAGGTAATAATACTTGCACAGTAGACCAGACGTGTCAAAAATGTGTGCAAATGTTTCTACTCTAAAATATGCAAAACAGACTAAGAAATGCAAAGTAGAGAACACTAGACCACTTCAAGATTAGTCTAAGTTGAACACAAACAAAAAAAAAGATAAAACAAAAGTGATTATACATTTTATCTGTGTTGACTCCTTGGTTGGCCCTTGATTAAAGCTTGGATGTGTGCTCATTTAGTGAGCAAGATGATCTAAAATGATATGCAAATAGGTGAAGGTGCAATAGAGGATGTGGGTGTTCTAAGAGATGAATGTAAATGAAGGCTATGCAAGCTTGGAAATGTGCAACAATGGAGGATATGAACTAGTGTTTGAATGCAAAAGATGAGAAAGTGTTTGATGAATGCTTGAATGATTTGAGTGTTAAATGAGTGTGGTAAAAATGCATAAGTTCTTCTGAATGAATAAGAAAGGGGGTTATTTATAAAAGAAATTGAATTCTATGGTCAGGATTGAGCCACCATGGCCAAGATGGAGGGTTATGGTGAGTTGATGACTCACAATCCCTCACATTTTGCCATGTAGAGGATAAAGTGTCCAAATAACATGGTGAAATAAAAAAAGTACAAATAATGTGTAAGAAGGACAGGTACTTTGAGAGGGGGAGAAAAATTCTTAAAAAAAGAACTTTTTGTTCTCATACAGGAGGAAAGTGACATGAAAAATTTTAGTATTCCTCATAAAACTCCATGGAGAAGAGAAAAGTGTTTGGAGAAATAAATGTAAATTTTAAATTCACATAATTGGAAAAGATAAGGTGGTTGGGAGAATAAATATGAATTTTAAATTCGTATTTAAATTTGTATGAGAACCTTGTGGATAAAATAGGGTTCTTATAAAGACATTTGAAAAGTACCTTATGGATAAGACAAAGTCCTTATAATAAAAGGTTATTGGCTTCATGTGACTGATATGATATTTTAATGATCACATGGGGAAAAAGAGTATCATTTAAGGAATAAAAAGTGAATTTTAAATTCACATGGGGAAAAACAAAAAATAAAAATAAAAAATTCTTAAGAAATGAGAGAGTTGACCAAGATGCTAATTGGACTAGCTAATCAGTGATTGGAAGACAGCTAGTGGGTAATGAAGATTAAGAGCCAACTTGCAAAAGTTGGAGGATGTGACACATCATAATCAAGGATTAGACAAGTGCACATCATAATTAACGATTTGACATGTGCACATCCTAATCAAAGATTTGGCATGTGCACATCCATAATGATGGGATTAGAAGGTGGATTAGGATTAAGTGAAGATTATGGGGGATGTGACATGTAAGAAATTAAATAAATGTCTTATTTATTTAATTCTTTTGAAAAAATGGGAATAAAGTGATAAAGTATTTAATTAATAACTAAATACCTTAGGGATTTAGAAAAATTTATGGATATTAATTAAATAATAGCAATATCACTTAATTAATGCAAATAAGGGGATGTTTAAATGAAAATGGAAGTGTCCAAATTTGGATGTCTACATTTACACAGACCTCCGGAATGGTAAATTGAAACCAATGGCAAAGAAAACACTTCAATACCATCTGTCATTTGAGAGATTAAAATTTTAATTTTCAAAAATCCTAGTAAAATCTTTGAGCTCAATTTTGAGGCACTTAGAGGCTCCGAATGGGCCTAAAAATTGGTGGAAAACCTTTAGCCCCTACTTTCAACACAAAATTTTCTCGATACCTTTTTGAAAAAGTATTATAATAAAAAATCTGACGGTTAGATCAAAAGCTATAACCCTACAAAGTTGTAATACCAAAATAAAATTTCAAAATATCTTCCCAAGGAAGTTACACTTTCCAAAATGTTCTAAGGCGGTTACACCTTCCAAATAAAGGATGTAAAGAGGGACTACAGAGGGGAGGCTAGAGTAGAGTAGATGGTGGCTCCCATTTGTAGATTTGCAAATTTATGTAATCAGAAAGCCTATGTGATGGCAAATATAATATTGTAATTTCATTTTTCATTTTAGTGATAATATAATATTTTTTTATTTCCTTCTTGCATTTTGTTTATGTCATTATCTATTGTTTTTGTGAATTTTAGATTATAAGGGGAGTACCCTTTATCAAATTCCCTACACTTGATCCAATCACTTGCACCACACTCGTTGCCCATTGTGCTTATGCAAAAACTCTTTTTGGCACCTCGTACATTTATAATCCATCATGCATGACAAGGTTGCCTAATAAGTGGTTGGAATATTTTTATTACCAATAGTTTTGCAACTTGCATTTCAAAAATAATAAATGAGTCCCACCTTTGCCTCTTGGGCTTTGACTGACTTGTCCTTACCCCTACCCATATGTAATGGCCTTAAATAGGAGGCACTTTTGAATGATTATACTACTTTTATATTCTTAAACTACCTACTACTAGCCACTACCCTTGGCTACTCTAAGACATGTAAGAAGTTTGGGGAAGTTGAGGATGTCATGAACATGTTTCCAACCATTCAACTTCAATCTCAAATACACATGTTTAGTATCATATTTTGATTTGAGCTTTTGTTTTTTTGTACTTGCTCTGAACTCAGTGCCAATTCTAGTTTTTGCATTTGATTAGCTCTGTTGGAAATCAGACTTTTTTTGTTTCAATTTAAATTTAGATTGCTCATTTTTATCATCGATTGAAACTTTAAAATCAATCAATCATATTTTTGGAAAGGGACAAAAATTGAGTAGATTCTTGTTTCAAATAATAATGTCTTAACTATTATTTCACTACTTTCAAATGCTTTATATTCTACCTAGTGGAATAGTCCTCTCACTATACTTCTCACTCTGTTAAGTCTGCTCCCAAAAAGTGCATTGCTCTCTATCACCCACCTTCTCTTAGCTATGAGAGTTATTTTTCCTACAAGGAGCAATCCTTTCACACAATTGTTATTAATTATGTTTGGTATATTCTGACAAATAAAGTTCACTTGATATTGACTTACCCATCTTATTGGGTAATTTACTTCCTACTTGTAGAAGCTTTATTTTCACTTATTGGATTGTATTTTAGCACTCAAAAAAGAAGAATTGTATTCATAGGCTCTATCAAAGAAACCCTCTCCAGTTGCCTTGTAACCACTACCAACATCAATATGCATGTCAAAAGGGAGGGGCTTCAGAAATTGTGCAGTTGTACACGAACTTTTACTAGTGGCAAACAATACTGATAGATATGACCAGCCTTGGACAAAATGATGGAGCACCAATTTTACTCCAATTATGTTGAAAAATAGATAGAGATGATACAAGTGGCCGATGAAGATATGGCTGTGGAGCATCAGGGTTGTTTAAAGGCAGAGTACATACTGCAAAGATGTGTTCGTAAGAAGAGCACAAGTTTACTGGATTTTCACTATAAGATGGACCACACTGTAAATCCAATGAGTGGTGGTTGGAATGGGGGAATGGGCAAGACATTTTCTCAAGACTGGAATTATGAAGTTGTGTACTGGCTGCTCAACTTTTGGGAAAAAACAGAGACTTTTAATACACCTTTAAGCCATTAAACCACATTTGAAGAGATGACTAACTTGACAGTGAGAAAGATATGAACATAATTATTTTTCTCCAGAGTCGGTTAAAGAAATGATGATTAACATGGGAAAGACCTGTTAGGACAAGTTCATTAACAAGCATAAGAAGATCCCAGGGCAAACCTTTCTTGATGGGATAGATCATTTTTCCAAATATTGGAAAGTTCAAAAGTGAATTGGTTTTAGGAATTTAACCTGTCAAGGAGACAACATCATATGCTATCTGGAATTTCTTGTGGTACATGAGATGGTGTTTACAATTCAAAGAATGGGATTTCATTATGTCCACGACCATACTCTATCATCTTAACCTTGGCCCTGACAAACAGAATATTTCTCTATATTAGCATAAAAAAGAAATTGTGAGAAGTCTTTTCGACAAATGCCATTCAAAAGAGAAGTTCGCCAATGCAGCAAATGAAAAAGGAATGACTGCTCTTCATTGAAGGAAGAGGCGGAGAAGAAAATGGAATTAAAACAGAGTTCAAAAGAAACAAGGATGAAACAGAGGATGTCCTCCAAGAATTAATTATATTTCAAGTATTTCAAAATATACAAATTGTATGCATTCACATATCATAAAAACATATAAAACCAATACACAGAGCTGTTGCTCTTTCTCTAATCTCAGAAAATAAATACAAAATGGAGTCCCCTGTTCTCTGGCTGTTCAGGCTGTTGCTACACATTATATGTTTATGCTCTCTTCCTTTTAACATTTCAATTATAAAAAAAAACTATTCAAACCTACTATTACAATTGCTATTGGAGCAATTCCTGCACATAACTAATGGTTGTGTTGAGGATACAAAAGCAACTCTTACTCGACCAAGCTATGTAGAGGTGAATGAGAATCGTACCTGGGATTAAGGTTGCTGTTTACTTCCTTCCTTCCCATACTTTCGCCACTTAAATCGGGTCTTAAACGCATACTATGCAGAGGTGAATGAGAAATCTTGCTGCCTCTGCGAGACAAAACATGTAATCAATGAAACAGTTTCTAACAGTAAACATAATTAAAAATAATTCCAGTTTAAGGGGAATTTGTAGGGAGATCGTTGCCTGGGATAGGTATGTTGCGCTCGCTGCAGGGTTGTCAATTTTAAAGGCCGTAATGTCTGGCGGAGATGCAGATGAATAAACCGTATCTGCAAAAACAATCCGAGAAACAACTTTCTTCACATGCCCAAAAAATCATCGCAAACAACCTGAATGATCACTGAAAACAAACCAAAGGAAGTAGTAGAAAACAGAGAAATCCAAACAGAACAAATCTTCTCTCATATCAGCCCTCCGAACTTAAACAGAACAAATCCTTGGAACCTAAATTTTCTTGACAGTTTCCTAATAAGATTCTGTATGTGCAGCCATTATTAAAGTTTCTAGTTCTGTATTATTGCTTTATTTACAGACTGAAAATTTGCTACCTGTAAATTTGCGTACATTTATTGTTTTGCAAAGCTTGGAATCTTTATGATTTTTTTTTTTCACACTTTAGAGCACTTGAATCTTTCCAAATTTTGACATATTAATATGACTAAGTGTAGCTTTTGCAGAAAGAAAACTAGCTGTTTGCATTTCTTAGTCTCTTAAGTATTTGTCAATTATTAAGCACTGTAATGCCTAGCAGCGGTTTCTATCATGGAAGTGCAACCAAATAATTGATTCCTTCTTTTAAGCTTTTGATTTTGCTAGGTCACCATCTTTAGAGGCTTAGTTTTTTTTTTAATGTCAAAAAAGTAGTTTGGAATGATGCCTCTTAATGATTTCCTACTGCTAATTTTCCATGTGTGAAATGTTTCAGGATATAATCAAATTATTTCTTAATGCTTGGTTGAAAAAATCTTTATTGTCTTTCTGTTCAACGATTTAGATTATATTTTTGTTTGTTAAGGATCCTACTCTTAGTGAAGTGGGTTTAACAGTTTCATATTTTTTGACATATGTACAGAAATCTGTAAAGTGAAAAGACAAGTTTTGGTTCAGAAGATCATCGAGCAAATACCACTCCCCTTACCTTCAATGGGATAGGGAAACACATTCAGAAGGCGTGTCAAAGTTTTCACACTTGCCATAACAGTTTATTTGGACTATAAGGTAGTGTGTTTTACTTTGTTCTCATTTGTTTTCTCTATGTTTTAATCATATAAAGGGACTATACTTGTAAAATACATGCTTTCCAAAAACTGTCACCTTTATGGATTGCAGTCAGTCCAGAGAAAAGCTGACTGGATTTCTGAGGAAAAAGGAGACAATTTATGGGAGAGAGCTCATGAACGGAATGTTAAGTGTGTTCTTAATGCCATAATTGAATTGGAAGGAATAGGATTATGGGTGAAGTTAGGCCAGTATCTCTCTACCCGTGCAGATGTGCTTCCTGAATCTTACATACAGCCCTTAATCAGCTGCAGGACTCTCCTCATCCTCGCCCTTTGTCAGAGGTGACAGATCAATTTATTAAACTTTAAATCTATTTTATGTACAGAGCAAGTTATATTGTAGTAATTGCAAAAGAGGGCTTAACTCTACAAACAAGTCTTATCTTCAACGAAAATGGCAGCTGTGTTTAGTTTTAGGATGCAGCTATATCAACTAATTATTTTATAAAACATTTCTTAATTTTTGGCAGTGGAATGTAACTTTTCATTTAATGTCAATCTTGAATCTGATTATGGAAAGGTCACTGGCAGGTTTATCAAACTATAGAGGAAGATTTGGGAAAGCCCACAAATGAACTCTTTTCAGAATTTGATGGAACACCTCTTGCCACAGCTTCAGTAAGATTCTTGTGCTTGTTCGTTTCATAAGGAGCTTTTTGAGGCATGAACAAAAATTATGAACCAAGAGTTCCAGATGCTGCAGTTTTATTAGTTCCTGCCGGGGAACTATTGTGGAGGCTACTTTAAATAGTGATTAATCTGTCTTGATTCAGCCAATCAAATCATTGCAATTTCTTTGCACAGATTTATTTTGGACTAGGGTTATAAGCAAGTTGCAAACTTTTTATCCAAAATTTTCATCGAGAGTACTTTTAGCGGCCTCTGAGTGGAGCTGCAGATGGAGGGCAGGTGCACAAGTAGCTACCCAGGCAAGAGAGCGCACAAATTTTGAAGGATGCTCCTGTACATTGTCAGATGGCTTGGACAGTTGGCGATTAGGGTAGGAGACGTGGCCAGTGTTTTTGCATGCAGAGAGACATTGCAGGGAGCTAATGGCGGGTGGGGATAGGCTTTTTGTGACAAGGGCAGAGATTTTGTGGCAAGGGCAGAGATTGAAGGGGTTGAAGTTTGGGACTCACCGCCTAGTTTCTTCAAAGGTTGCCCTGTAGAGAATCTTGGATAGAAGGGTGAATTTTCATTTATGTGTTTCTAGTTCTACATTTCCCCTATACTTTGGCATTTTGGAATTTATTTTGTTGTTCTTTGTTTTGGATGCTCAAGAATGCACTCATTTGAGCTGCACTGCAATATTTAATGTTGGGAAGGCCGCAGTAAAATGAAACCTCGGACCTATTTTGAATGCTTCAAGCAACATACTCTGTTGGACTTTAGTGCTGCCTGGAGCTCTAATAAATTTTCCAAATCAGACGTTACTCCTGTTTGGGATGCTTTTCAGAACATTCTCAATGGTTGCTTGCAGTACACCGCATGGGCATAGACTGGCTTAGAAGTTGGGACCAAGAAGTATCTGTAATGTAAATGAGCAGTAGCAGACCTTCATAGACTTTGCTCTTGATTGCAATGCATAGACTCCGAGACCATTGGTTGTGTAGGAGTTTATCAGGTACAAATTGAGTGAAAGATTTGAGCTTCATCCAAAGCAAGCTCTGCACAGGCATAATGTCATAGATTTTGTGAGAGAGGATAACTGGCATGGTGCACCTACCAATCGGAGTTTTTCTGAGGCTAATTCTTCCCATAAACGTCCTTAATGTTCACATTTTTGGCAGCAGCCTTTATTTATATTAGGTGTACTGTGTTTTGTTATTAGATATCTTGCCTATAACTGTTTTGTATAGAACATGGATCTCTCGAATGAATCATTAGTTAGTATTTAGTTTCTCTGAATCTTTCATATGATTTGGTCTCCTAACAATGCTGCATATGACCGCCTTCTTCTTGCTGAAAATTCGAATTGAGCTTTATTTATTTTTGTGGGTAAAGCAGATACATCCTTTAAATACTTTATAAATATATTTTATTATTTTTGTGGGTATAGTTGATACATCCTTTAAATATTTTAAGGATTAACTGCATACAGTACTAACTATTTAGTACCAGATACATTACTTTATTGACATAGTTCAGAGACTTTTTATAGCAAAATCTATCTGCCAGCCCTCTCTGTTAATGCTGGCTTCTTTTCAAGTGAAAAAATATATGTTATTTAGATTTTCCTTACAAGATTTTACTGTAATAGAAGAATTGTTTTTTATGTTTATTATGATAGACAGAGATCCTGCGACACGTTTTCAACAACTGAATCACTGACGTTAAACTTTTTTATGCCTAAAACATGAAGATGTTTTCCTTTAAGAGCATGTCCCATTCAGTGGGATTAACACCGTACAGTCAGGCTCTGCCCTACATTTCTTTGCAACGTACTTATAATCTTGAGAATAGCTTAAAAGCTTGTCCAGACATCTAAATAGATTTGTCATTTTCAGTGTTCCATTAGGGCATATACCCTGTGTCAGGCCAGGATTTGAATGGCACAGAAAAAAGACAAAAAACTGTATTAAATCTGCAAAAAGAGAATACATTAAAAGACAGAGAAATACATTAAAACATGGCTTTCTTTCTGTTTTTAACTATCACTACTACCTTCCATAAACTTGTTAACCAGTAGTTCTTGAATTCAGTTTCATAGGCTCTACAAATTAAATCAGCAGCATCCCAACCAATTCGGTTTGTTGTCTCTTCTGGTGTGATAAATTTATTTGATCCCGAAGAAATAGGTTTAATACACTGAGAAAAACCATTTTGGCATTTTCAAAGGAAGAGGATGGGTTTCCATATATTGGATAACTTGACATTGGATTTTTTTATTAGAACTGTATAAAGAATGGAGAATTCTACCTTGTCCGAAACCTAAATACAACAAAGCCTGAAAGCGTTTCTGTGCAGTTAGTGAAGTGCAGGTTTAAGGAATGTTTAACAGAGTCAAGTCATAAGTATTAGGGAACTGCTAGAATAGCTTGCAGATTCCACAAAATAGGCAAATCAATAGTATTCATTGTCTGTCTCTCCTTTGAGGAAATTTATGTGGTTTGTTTAATTATTTCCAGAAATTCATCTGTTGTTTTTGTAACATGAGCAAGTCCCTTTTTGGAAGCTGAAATGCATGGGATTGCATCAAAATTATTCAGTATTCTGTTTGTCATTTTCAACTCACATTCTTGAGTAGAGATTTCTTACAAAGTACAATCCAAAGATGGAAGTACTAGAATCTGTGATACAAGAAATGTGAGTCCCTGGGAGGTACCTGAACATCACAAGAATGAAAGAAAGATGCTCATCCTTCTATATATAGGAAACAGTTTCCTTCCCAAGAGGAGAGAATTCAGGAAGTAAGGTATCAAGATTGCAGTTTTCTATTCTGTATTCTTAAACTGCACTAATAAGAGCTTATTACTCTTCCGAATATAAAAGACCCTAAGTTTTGACTTGGTTAAAATTTCCTTTCTTGGCAGGGAGCTATCCTCAATATTCTTTCACTGAACTGTATAATCTTTGTATGCTTCCATGATCTCAAGTGAATGATTGTGTACAAATCCTTTTTCTTTACTTGTAGCTATCATTGTTGTATTGGGCAAGCTGTCCTTGCTGTACAGATAAGTATTTTTATTAGGTATAGGTTTCAAGTGTAATTGTAAGAGCAAATGTATATACAACCCTCAATGTTAGTGTCATATTGACAAAGGATTCACCATTCAATTAAGGCAACCTTCCTTTGCACTAAATTGCCCATGATATTGGCCATAACAGTGCCTCTGATTTTAGCTGTGTAATAGTTTTAGCATAATCCATAGTTCATCATCAAATGGAATTGTGTTAATGGAAGTCTGTGTATGTAAAGGCAGTATACTAATTAATCCTTCACCTAGCCCTGCTGCAGCAACAGAAACAGCAGATTGACATTATCACAAACATCATATTCAAGCATGCTAACATCATTTTGTCTTTGCACCTGCCAATTGCATTTGTTTAAAAGCTTCCAACGCCTTCAGCAAACCCATTTTATGCATTTTCTGCAATCATAACATTCCATGAGATCGAATCTCTTTGAGGCATTTTGTCAAACAGTTCACATGCCTTGTGCCAAGATAAGACCTCTGGAACAGACTATGGACATCCATCAAAAGATAATGGAAAAGGGTTTTTTGTCAGATATTGTAGTTGCTAGTGACCTGGTAAATATCTGGAAGTATACACATTGATGAATATGCACACCCTGTTTTAAAGCTCCCAGTTACTCTGCCAGTTACTGAAGTAGGCAACAAGATGGATGATATAATGGATATCCAGCCTTGAGATTTTACGTGCCAGTTCCTTGAAGGCTCTTGGCCAATTTTTCCAAGTCGAAGTACTGGATGGGAATAATAAGTACAGTTGTGCACATGGATGATTTATGCAGAGATGCTATAACTATTAATAATGAGATGCTTAGATGGAAAATTGTAAGTTTTCCATGACCATCAGTTTTATGTATTTAGAACTTCCAAGACTGCTTATTACTATTTCTGACCTATTCTATCAGTATCTGGATAATCTCAGGCTGCCCATGATCAAAGAACACAAAATCATCCAACAACTTCTATGGCCAAGACAGCATACCATTATAGGTAAACGAATAAGACCTAAACCAACAGACCCAAATGACTACAAAAGTAAAGAGAGATTCTAGGGAGCAGGCTGCCAAAGTAAAATGCACCATTGAACATCTGCCTATCCCCTTTCAGACTTCTATCTGTGTCCGCAACAACAATGAAAAGCTATAACACTATAGGTTTTAAGACAAATTTTTTATTGATAAGTGTTAATCGAGATGCTTTAAGTCCAGAAAATTGCAACTTATCTTGAAACAGGGGATTAGCTTCCATAAGTTTTTGAGTTTTATGTTCCACCTCAAGCATTAGTATGCACCATAAAATCAAATTTCTAACATTTTGACATGTGTGTTTTTAATCGCTCATGATTGAGTGAGGGATCCAATTTCTTTCTAGATCCCATAACTTTATTTTTTTAATGTTCCACCTTATCTTTCTAGTTTCCTAGAAGATCATTAGGCACTTGTGTTGATTTGTTTTCATTAGCAACATTTTAATCTATCAAGTTTTCTAAATTTTTCTTCAGTACATTAGCATCTATCATAGTCGACCTTTCTACGTATTTATCTTTTTAGTTTAATTAAGGTGACACAACACAATCTTTATATATTAGAATTTCTTTATCTTTAGTGTTCTTACCCCTTTCACTGTGGTATTTCCTCACCTATGTTCTTTCCAAATCCCCTAACTTCATCTTTTAGATGTTAGTAACATTTTCAACTATGAGGATTTTTTGATCTTTCTTAAGTTCATCAACATCTACCATACACGAAGATTAATTTTCCTTTTCGTTTCTTTTTAACTTTTTAAATGAAGGTACTATAATACAACTCTTATCTCTTTTTTTTTAATCTTCATGTTCTTACCTCTTTCTTTGTGGTATTTCCTTCGTATGTTCTTTCCAAATCTCCTAACTTTATTTTTTAGACATTCCACCTCAAATCCCCTTACTTTCTTTTTTTGATGTTCCACCTCATCTTCTAGTTTCTCCTTATTTATTTCTTTATCTTTAGTGTTCTTACCTCTTTCTTGGTATTTTCATCCCTACATTGTTTTCCTTTTAGTTCTTTATTCAACACATTTTTTTTAAATTTTATGTTAGACAAAAGAGAATTCCACCGCCAAGTGACAAAGTGTGCATACGCAACAATCTATGTGTTTAAATGGAATACAATTAATGTTCAATGCCTTTGTCAAGTTAAAATAGCCCATCTTCAGAAATGCCATCCATTAAAATTAGTTAGGTGAAATTAGAGGAGTTCCTTTGCCATGCTTGCTTCCTTTGGCATGCCAAATTCGTTACCAAAAAGTAGCAATCACTGCACTTTCATGGGTTTGGGTTGACTACAAAACCCATAAAAGGCATAACAAGTTATCTTTCCATTTGTATTGACTACAAAATAGCTAAAAATTGGGTTTGGAATCCTATTTACATAAAATCTATCTTCCAGATTGAGAAACTTTCCTCCCTTCAATCACACGGCATAATAAAGATTATTCAAAGATGAAAAAGACTCAACAAGCACAGAACCATACCAAAGCCAGAGCAAAGGTACTTGGCAAAAATGATGTGCAGTAAAATGAAGAATTATTGTGAGAAAAGTTAACAAGCTTCCTGTACATGTTAGACAGACCTCATCCACTATATATGAAATCACTATTTATACAGGCTTGAATATTCATATGATAAAGTAGGAAGAGAAAACAAATGAGAAAATTTCCAAGTTGTTCTTGTGCACCTTGAGTTTCTCCTCCATCTCTCGATTTCCAATGCTATCTCTTTTCTTTCCACTGAATGCATTGTTAATAATAACCAAAGGTAGCCACAAAATCAGATCTTCGTTTGCTACTGCTTCAGGTGATGTGAGAGACTGGTATGACTTTGCAATGTCAGGTGGCAAGGCATAACCCCATCCCATCAGAACACATAATGCTTTATGTAGTCCTAAGTGATCTATTCGCAGTCTAGGATTCTCAGCATAATACGCATGCATTACAAGGCAATGAGTATCCATAAAAATTTTGATTACCTGCAAAACACAGCAACCAGTGCAACTTAGACAATCAAATCGATAAATGTCCTTATGACTGCAACTATAGAGCTTTACAAGGACAACAACAGAATCCCCAGCATACTATGTCCCAGTAAAACCTTCAGAGAATTGTCTGAAGCTAGTTGAAGAGCAACAGAAGGTAGCATACTATCAGTGTTATTTTCTAAGTTTGTTTTGTAATAAATTATCAAGATTTTACACATAATGCTTTATGTAGTCCTAAGTGATCTATTCACAGTCTAGGATTCTCAGTATAATATGCATGCATTACAAGGCAATGAGTATCCATAAAAAATTTGATAACCTGCAAAACACAGCAACCAGTGCAACTTAGACAATCAAATCGATAAATGTCCTTATGACTGCAACTATAGAGTTTTACAAGGACAACAACAGAATCCCCAGCATACTATGTCCCAGCAAAACCTTCAGAATTGTCTGAAGCTACTTGAAGAGCAACAGAAGGTAGCATACTATCAGTGTTATTTTCTAAGTTTGTTTTGTAATAAATTATCAAGATTTTATTCCTTTGCTTTTCTGGTTTTGATTTTTTTGTATTATAATTGTTCAAAGGAGTTTTTGGAATGGAAAGCCAGTCATAGACAAGAGTTAACAGAATACCAGAAAGAAATTAGTGAGCAACTACTTGCCAATGTTGAAGTGGAACTTCAGAGGTGGCAAAATGCAGGCAGCACTAGGAATGGAAACACTGCAGCCAGTCTACAGGAGAGCATGGATAATGATCTAGAGTCGCATAAATTGAGCCATTGTCTTAAATCAAGTCACGTCCCATTCATTTGTGAGTTGAGTTTAAGATCTAGAACATTAACATTGTCTTTGGTGACTTGGAAAATTTTGGTCATCAGAATTTTCAAGGAAAATAGTATCCTAGAGTTGAGAAATCACAATGCATGTTTTCTTGATAAGGGCTAGTCACTAGGAAGTCTGGGATTTTCCTTCAATTGCAGCAAATCAAGTATGATTGTAACAAATGTGGCACTGTTCTACAATCTTTCTTTCAAAACTCCTATTCTGAAGTGAAAGTAGGATCTTGTCCTATGATTAATCCACAGTTCATCAACTGGAATTGTGTTAATGAAACTCTGTGAATGTAAAGGCAGTATACTAATTAATCCTAATTAATCCTTCACCTAGCCCTGCTGCAGCAACAGAAACACCAGATTGACATTATCACAAACATCATATTCAAGGGGGCTAATTTCTTTGTGACAATCCGAAAACTGCCCTGCCAGCAGGAACTACGCTGCACTGCAGCTCCTGTTGCATATAGAGAAGCATGCACCAATTGCCATGTGTACACACATACATGCATACATATGTATGCACATACATACATATGTACTTGTATATACTTATGTATCTACATATGCATATACATACACACATATATATGTATGTATATATACGTGCTTGTATATATGTATGTAAATGCAAGTATATACATACATAATACATATATATTTTATGTATATGTATATATAATCATGTTTGTGTTGTGTGCGTTGCATATAGACACATGTAGACACACACACACACACACACGTATTTCTGTTTCTATGAATGCTGGGCTCTGAGCTCTTAAAATTTCTTTGAAATTAAATGATAGATAGCCCAAGTCCATCAAAGCCGTTTGAAGAATGGAAGGGAGGTGGTTGTAAACGTCCAGTACAGAGGCATCAAGGATGTTATTCTTCAGGTTTCCAAGAATATCCCCTCAAAATGTCAGTCTTTTTGATATTTTGGAATTGTCAATATTATTCTTATATTTTATTGTTTCTGCGGGATCTAAAGAATGCTAGAACATTGCTGAATGGATAGCTTGGGCAGAGCCAGAGTTTTGACTTTGGTCCAGTAATTGATGAATGGTGCAATGAAGCACCTAGAGAACTCGACTTTGACAGGGAAGCTGGTATCTTCATTTGCACCAACTTTGTACGCATTTCTTACAAGTTGGAATTATAAATGCACATAGAACAGTCTAATGTTTATTTCCATCAACATAAGCCTAGAAAGTTCAAGGCATGCATCCTAAACTGCCTCTTCTATTAGTTTTCTGTTTGGGGACTGTTAAAATATGAACTATCCCTTTTTACTTGCATCAATCTTTGGTAACCAAGGTGCTGCAATGGTTGGTCAAATTGCTATGCAGCTGACTTCTGTTATTTTAATGAAATTTTCATCCTAAGAGAGTTGATGTTATTTGCTCCATTTTGGGATTTTGGCTAATTATTGCAGCTAAGTCTTAGGCTGTTTTAATCACCATTTTTTTCTATTGTACTATTTTTCCATAGAAAAATATGCATTGATTTATGTTCTCTTCCCTTTGGATCATTATTTCCTGTGTGCCATTGTTGCCAATGTGTCGTCACATTCAGTGGACAGATCAACATATTCTTTATATTGTCTGTGAGTGAGGCTATTGGCCAACTATAGAATCTATGGGTCAAGCATACAGCCAACAGAGCAAATTGAGCAGTACAAGACCTATAGGCAATCCTACAGGAAGAATCACTGAATAGCATACATACCACACATAGCTTAAGTAAGAACATTTATCATCATAAGTCCACAGGTTAAATATTGGTCTAAAAATATGGTCTACCGGCCATGTATTCGTTATCTGAGGATTCACATGGACAATATAAATCCTAAAAGAAAAACCAAAGGAATTGATTGAAAACACATCTTAACAGAGATTCATCATAGACAATATAAATCCTAAAAGACAAACCAAAGGAATTGATTGAAAACGCATCTAAACAAAGATAATCCTCTCGCAAAAACGCTTTAACTTAAATTCTAATTCAATTTGGTAAATGTATTACCAAGAAAAGGCATCCCCTTAACAGGCCTCAAAATTCAAACAACAGAACATCCCTAGGAAACTAATCCTCTGGCATATACTATTTCCAGTCTATCCCAAACCTTAAAACATATGTGCAAAAAGAACCCAAAAAGACAGCATCTGTAACACTTCTAGATGTTCATCACAAACCACAAAATTCCTGACCATTTCAAGACATACAACCAGAAAACTCAAAACACTGCAAAGTCAAAATAGAACACCAAAATACTACAAAAGCAAAGCAGAAATGAACCCAAGGAAAGATAAATAACCAAAACGCCATGCATACCTGTGCATGCTTGGCCTTGACATATGGAATATCCCCAGCTGGTACGTTATTCACAACATGGAAGGAATCGGGCCTAAAAGGTCCATTACTGGCCTTTTAAACTATATCCTCCACAGGAAAACAGGGTGCAGATTTGCAGAGCCTTTTCACGTATGGGGTTGGAGGATTCTTTTACTGTGTTACAGTTGCTGGGCCTCCGCCACATTCTGTCCATGGCGAATCTTCGGAATTGCGAAACCACAGACTTAGAACAACAGAGGAAATAGAATGGAGGCTATTAAGTGGACAAATTGATTCAAATATTCAAATACTCGAATATAGACGTTGGAACAAAGGAGCCGTTTGGTTTTAATTTATCTTACTACTGTTTGGAATGTCGATGTGGCAATCGCCAGATGACGACGTGTGAATTTCCAAGCCTTTCGGTGTGTCTGTTCACTATTTTTTAATTCATTTTGGTAAATCATTTTTATTTTTAATGAATATTTTCCACTAATTTTATTGATTAAAAGACAGAATAATATTAAAAAAATGGATGGTAGAGAGACATATTTTTAAAGTCTAATTGGATTATATTTAAAACAAAGACAAAAAAATATTAAAAGAGATTTGAGAATGTCTACTAGAAATTTGTGTGTTTTATAAAGGAGATACAACTAATAAGCCATGCATAACCTATGATTAGAGTTTCATGTGAAGATGACTCTTTCTAAAAATCTTTCATGGTGGTAAATTCTATGATATAAAACTCTCAATGAGAAATTATCAACTAGATTTAGAAATCTCTGTTATCTCTATTAGGGGAGCAAGTGTAGTTTTCATTGTGTAATGGCTTGAACAATTAGGAACATAAAGTTTTCAAGACTCTACATGAATTTTAGGATACATGGGAAAAAGTATGAACTTTTGGGATTAAAATCACCACCAAGTGAAATTGTTAGCTTCCATAGGATGGAGAAAATACTCAAGAAAGGTTCTTATAATATATGGACACAATTAAATTTTATAGAATAAAATGATATGATAACTCAAAATAAACCAAAAATTCAAGAGATTATTCAACAACATCAACAAGTATTTCAAGAATCCACTTGGATGTACCTCTAATTGGAGAAATTGAGTTAATACCAAGAAGCATTGTACATCCCATAATAAATCATATTTATACCCTATACTTATTCTTAACAAAAAGGATGATCCATGGAGAATGTTCTCACATTACAAGAAACTATACAAAAATCACTCATAAAGATAACTTTCATAATCCTACTTCTAATGAATTGGAAGAAAGTAAAATCTATGCAAAATAATCCAAATGTGTCTTTAGGGTTAAACAAGTACAATACTCAAGATATTCGGTGTCACTTAAAGGTGTTAAGATGAAACATAAGAATATAGGATTTTTGGGTCTAACAAGATACTATAAAAGATTTGTTCATACCTATAATCCTATAAAGAAAATTTTCTTTTGGGAAGGTATTGAAGTGAATATTTAAAAGATTGTAGTAGAATTTTTGATACTCCAATAAAATAAAAAGGGAAAAAAAAAGACTCTAGGCCTCTTACAAATATTAGGCATTCTAATACAACACTAGGAAAAAGTATTAATGGATTTCTTTATAAGGCTGCCAAAGATAAATAATATTGATGTTATTTGGCTTGCTATGGATAAACTAATTAAGAATGCATATTTTTGTGGACTCTCTCATCTATTTTCCACTAATATTATGGAAAAGGTATTCATACAAAATATACAAAAAATCATTAGATTTCCAAAATCGGATTGGAAAATTTAGAGTCATCTCAAAATTCCTAATCAAGTGGAAAAATTTTATAGTTGAAGATGCAACATGGAATGATGAACAATTCATACAAAATATTTTAGAGTTTCTAAGCATTGAAGGCAATGCTATTTCAAAGGGTAAGGGAATTCTATGATCCTAATATGACACACTCCTAAGTATATGTTATATATTCCTAAGGATAAGCATTTGCGACATGCTTAACCCTAACATATATATTATTTAAATCACTAATACCCCTTAATTCGGATAAAGGGTACATCCCTACATAGTTTAGCCTATAAATAGTGTAGCCATATCATCATATCATAAAATATTGAATTCATATGTAATTATTTGATTATTGGAGGTCACCCCCTCAAAGTGGTTTTCTATAATTTTTATTTTACAAGTATTTCCAAGAAATATCTTAACACTGTATTGTCCACATGTCTTCTCATCCCACCTTTGACGTAGTGATCTAGTTAAGAGTAAAATGAAGAACACTCCATCTTGTTGTTACTGGGTTACTTTTATCTTCATGGGTAAATATGATGATAAATGCAATCATGATTTTGATATGTTTGATAAAAGAATGGAATACTAAAATAGGTATTAAGTTATTATTGCTTTGAAGGAGTAATTATGTTTATATCAAGATGAAGTAAAATGAAAGAATATGTATTGCAATATGAATATTCTAATGTTTTATGATGAAAGTGGATTTCATGTGAATGTCTAACTAGCATTGCAAATGTACCAAGTTGGATGTAGGTACAGGTTCATGCCTTCAAAAGGGAGGGGAAGTATCACTCAAGAGAAGTGTTTGGTCAGGTAACCTTTAATGAAGCCTAATTGAGCTTTCGCACACTCACTTCTAAGTATAGTTGATTCAAGTCATAGTCTCGGGATATTGGTAAGTCATCCTTTAAACATGTTGTGTTTGTATTAGATAGGATCATAATTTCTATTAGGAGCATTCTTGGATTGAAATATGTGATTGAATCATTGAGTCTTTGAGCTTTCTATATAGTTATCTTTACGTTGATTCATATATACGTTAAATGTGTACATGTATATGGGTATATATATACACTTAACGTAGATTTTTGTCGATGAGAATATGAACATATTTGTGTTAAAGACAATAAACATGATATATATGTATATACATATTTACTAAATTATATGAATATATGTATGTATCGATAATGTTTACATATGTATAAACATACACGATAATAGACATATATCCATGTATATTGATATATGATTAAATATGATTATTTTGATGAATATCTATATATATACATATATATTTGAGGAGTTATATATATATATATATATATAAAGAATACATATGCATGTATAGTGCGGCAAATATAAAGAATAGTAAGAGATTTTAAAATAGTGACTTAAACCTGTGTCACGCATAAGTTTGAATAAATCAAATACATATGCCACATGTAATAGAAAGAGAGTTTGGTGACTGGAGGCGGCATATAAGGTATATTGAATGCCAAGATAATAGCATATGGTTTGTTTATGAAGTGCTTCGCGCATTAGAATATAGTATGCAAAGCACTTAAGGTTAAACCAATGCCTAACCAAGAGTATACATCCTTGACCAACCAATAGACAAAGAAAGGGTCTACATAAAACTAACACATGACTAAGTCAACTTTGAGATATGAGTCTATGCATTATATTTATTGATATGTTTTATGGACAATGCTAGAATATGTGGCATGACCAACATAATGTGAATGTAGTGCTACATGTAAATAGCACAATGCTAAGTATTAAACCACATGTATCATTATTGATAATAGGCAATGGAAATACAAAAGTATTAATCTACTGTATAAGGTTTATTAAACAAAATGATAAAGTGTTGTGTACTATATAATGTGACGTATTGAGTCAAACATAAAACATTGCTATAGTGTAGGAGGTTGACGCATTAAGATGTGTTAAATGCTTTGGCTTGGACCAAGTCAACTATGTGAAATGCAGCTAGATAAAGTCTAACTTATTCCTATGTTTTAAAAAACAAGCTTTTGAATAGGAAATGTGATAAATAGTTGGCACCATATTATGAATCTTATTTTTCTTTTAGAAGTCTTTTTAACCTGTAATTCAATTTCTAGGTTGAAGCATATGCTTTATGAACCAGTCAAATTGTTGTTGGCAAGCATTGGGTTGATCTATTGTCCTATTTGAGTGACTATTGAGATAGAAATCCGCCACCTTTTCATTATTGAGCCAAGTCGATGGTGTTAGGCTGAGAAGTGTCATAACATAGGCCTTGTTTGTAGATTAAGGATGTTGGATTTTGGGTATAAATAGAGGCACCCTCGCCTCATTTGGATACAAGTTTTTTCTACTCATCATTACGTTGCTCCAATCTGCTATATTTTATTCGAGAGATTCTTATTTTGTTGAGAGTTATTTGTGAGGAAACTTTAGTGAAGAGAAATTGAGAGGTATTTATTGCTAAGCTGATTTTAAGAGGAGGCCAAGCTTGAGACCCAGTGATTCAATTGGATAAAGTGATTAAAAAGAATGAGATTCTATTCTCTTTATGTTTAATTTGTTTTGTGAAAGATTGAATGTCTTGTATGTTTATTTGGAAATATATTAGATTGCTTGTTATAGAAAGATGATCTATTTGCTTATCGGAAAGGAAGAGAATCTAGTTGATATGATTTCCCTAGGAGTGTTTGTACATACTCCTTATTAAGGAGTTGATATTATCAATTGTATTATGTACTAGGATAAATGAAAGCATGAATTTCTTAAGGAAGTTATTTAATACTCCTATATACCCTATATGGGAGTTCAGATGATAATGTTTCTATACATAGGTAGTTTACACTATATTTATAATGTGAAATGCATCAATATCATGAAGTGACTTGACACTCTTAGCTTATAATGCTAGGAAGCCTTAGGGATGATAAGGTTAGCAATACAACAATAGTGATAGTATAAATGATATGATAGGATGAGGTGTCATATTGCTAATATATACTTGAATGATCACTTGATCATTACTTTACAAGTGAATGAAACCCTAGATAGAGAGCAGCCTTTTTGGGTCGAGAGGTATATTTTATTAATGATTGTAACCCTAGGTTAAGAATTACCTACTAGGTTGGAATATTTACTTGATTACCCATTGGAACCAATAGGTTGAGAATAATCTACTTGGTTGGGTTGTTAATTTGATCTTAGTTTGGAACACATAGGTTTAGATTAACCTACATAATCAGACTAATTATTGACTATAGATTATATCTGAGGTTAGGGTATACCAAGGTTGAGACTCACCTATGAGATTAATTTGATCACTTGAGTTTATGAATTACTACTTGATTGGAGCAATAGGTGGGATTACCTATTGAATTGGAGTTGTTACTTGTTTGGTTGCTATATACTCTTGATGTGAAGTCATATTGTTGACAAGATTATACTCTTTGAATAACCCTTTTTTACTAAGGAAATTACACTCTCGAATAGAATCACTTATTGACATGATTATTCTTCAATTTAGGTCATTCATTGATAAGACTATACTCTTGATGAGAATCACTTATTTACGTGATATATGCCTAAATGGAGTCATTTATTAATGATAATATGATGCTTATGTAGCTATACTTTAGAATATAAAGTTATATATTGTATAGGAGTGAATTTGTACCCCTCTCACAAATTCCCCTTTTATGGCCTCCACCTTAGAAAAATCAAATCTGACCAAGTAATTCCACATCTTCATTCTGCACCCCATCCACTTGGCACTTGTTTTTAGTGTCAGTGGGGAAATTTCTATTCGGGATGTGCATGTGGCCCCTATGCCTTCCTGTCGACCTTTGAATGACTCTTTCCCTCCCTTTTCATCTTCAAATGGCTACCTTTCTCATTCACTTCAGATCGTCTTCACATCTCTTTGGTAATTCTTGATCTTATACACATGATTTTTCTCTCCATACTCTTGCTACTTGTTGCACTATTGGTATCACAACTCCAACATCACAACATCCCACACATTTTACCACAAAAGTTGTAGCTTGGTGCCTAGTGAGGCTTCTTTCAACATTAATGTTGTGGCTGCATCGACTCTACCATTGTTGTGGTCTTGCATTCCTCTCTCATCAGCCTTGAGTGCCTTTGGCCAAGGGTGGTAATGCTTTTTGTTTACTTTGTTGGATTTGTGTAGCTTTCTATCTCTTATAGTATTCAGTTCCATTTCCATTCTAGCATCATTTTTTTATCATATTTCTATCTCTCAATCTATCTGGTTGTCCGTGGAGGTGGAAACACCAAAGTGGGGGTTTGACTGTAGAAAAACCCTATACAACACCAACATTTTTCCTCTCTTGGTTGTGTGTAGGTATGGATTCGTGTGGAGCTTGTTGGTGAACTGGACTCCTCATGAGTTAATCTTCATCACCTTCATCCCTGTCATCTTCCATACCATCTTTCTAGTTGTTTTAGTTATTCTGTTAGTTAGCACTTTAAACTTTGTTTACTAAGTTGTTAGTAGATTTATGGTATTCTTATTATACTTTTATACTTTTTGGCCATACGGATGCTAGTGACCCAGTGAGACACAAGCATGTCATGCTATGGTCCCTGACTCATGCTATTATCCTCTAGTAGAGAGTTGTTTGAGGTATAGTTTGGGTTCCAGAAGCCTATTTGTTTAGCCTCATCAAAACTCTTAGGTTAGTAGAGTGACAAAAGCACTTGAGAGTGCTCTTCATTTTCTATCCTTGAGCTAAAACACCTAAGAAGTTGAGGTAGATTAGGGAATCCTTCCACTCTTGGCTCTCCATGACCTAGAGTCTTGGTGTGGTTGGTCCCCCTCCTCTACATTTTGGTGAACCTGACGTAAGCCATTTTGGTTCCATTTAGCAGTGCTGAAAGACCCTTTCCTCGTATCCTAGGAGTGTTGTGGATGTGAGTGTTGTGAGGTGCTTAGCTTTGCAACCCAACCTACGACCCCTAGTGGTGTAGCTGGAAGGTTCCATAAGCATCATGAAATAAAACCTTAAATGGGTCACCATCTAGTTGTGAAACCCTTGGGGGCTCTGTGAAAGTCCTATTAGTTTGTGAAGAAATGGCCTCTTTTTTACGTCTACCCATCTCATTTGTGCAACCTGCGAGTGAATCTCCTGACATAACATTCACTTCACAAGACTTTTTGATGAATTACAACATAGACCCTTGAGGGTATGGTGCATGTAGTTCACGACACTAGTTATAAAACACCAATTGCACATGAGGACTACTCACTAGATCACTTCTGGCATGTCATCAGTCTACTTCCTCCTAGGATGGACCTCTTGTACTAAACCTATGTGAGATACAAGAGTGGAGGCATAATGTCTAAGGTGAGATACCCTCCTTCTCCCTATGCCATTTCACATAAGGCTTGCCTCAAGGTGGAGCATGAGGATGCCTTGGCGCAAAAAAGGGAAGAAGAGAAGAACGTCTAGGGCCTTGCTTCTTCTTCTTCTTCCACTACCCCACCTATAACTTCCTCTCACCCTACTGTGGCATTGTCATCTCCTACTCCTAGGCATCTACTAAAGAACCTGATGTGCCCGCAAAGCCCAAGTGTCTAGCATTTGAACTTCCCATATTACCCATAGTGCCTCATCCTATTTAGTATGGTAAGGGGAAAGGTCCCCATGGGGATTCCTCTATGTATTGGCCTCCATGGTCTCCTACTGCCCCTACCTCCAAGGCAGTGAATTAGAAGAGGCTCGTCATTGAGGCATTAGTGTTAGATCCCTTGTTGTTATTTCATTATCCTCTCAACCTCTCCCTCTTGTTCCCGTCCAGGAGTCTCCCCCTTTGCTGGAAACAATTGTGATGGTTACTCTGATGGTTGAACAAGAGTCTTATATCCCATCTCAGCTTCCAGCCTCTAGCTCCCAAAGTCATAGAAACCACCTTGTGCATGAGCACAAGCATTGAAGAAAGGCTTTGGCTACTGAGTAGGTTG
This sequence comes from Sequoia sempervirens, assembly GCA_007258455.2. Lineage (NCBI taxonomy): Eukaryota > Viridiplantae > Streptophyta > Pinopsida > Cupressales > Cupressaceae > Sequoia > Sequoia sempervirens. The sequence continues at coordinate 215,430,226 of VDFB02047230.1, forward strand.
CCCTACAAAGGAAGGGGAGTCAACAACTCCTGCCTTGACATCTGTTGTTGTATCCTCCTCTCCCGTCCCCTCTTCTTCAATTCCTTCAGCTTTTGTCCTACTTTTGACTCCTGCCATGAGCATAAATAATCCTCACCCAAAGAGGGTGTAGGTGTTTATTGCTCCTTCATTTGAGCCTCCCCTTCTGATGTCCCTTCTGAACATCCCATCATTCTCAAAACTAGTGGAAATGCCAAATACCTTAGTGGCATCCAACACAATTTTCTCCTCTTCCTTCATGCCTTATGCTTTGTTTGTGGGGATCTCGCATCCTTCAACGAAGTGAAAGATGGAGGAAAACCCCAATAGCAATGGGGGCCAGAAGAAGGGCTTGCCTTCTTCGATGGGTGGTTTTGCATTAGCTTGTACCATCCTAGTGACGAAGGAAGCCCTGACATCCTTGGAGTTCATCATTGCTCCCAAGTCTTTCAGTTAACCTAGCAATGGATCTTGGGCACCATCTCCCTTGCCCATTGAGTTAACACATGACACTCTTGTGAAGTGCATGTTTAATTTCGTGGATGAGGTCCCAACCCTATCAATGATTTTTACAAAGTTGTTGACTTTCACCCCACAATAACTGAGTGGAGAAGACCTTGAGAGGCCTTCTTCCTTGGCTCTTGTTGTAGGAGGGTCAAAGGGCTCCCCCTTGATATTCTTCCCTTGCAAGTTTGTCTACCTTCCCCTTATGATGATCTAGATAGGGAGAACGATGATCTCTTGGTTGATGAGGATTAGAAGAGTAGATTGTGTGTGTTTGTGTCCCCCCATACTTGCATTATGTGTTCCCAGATGACCCTTGTCACCCTTGTAGGTGCTTGGATACAAGAGTGTTTGTGTGTCATAAAAATCCTCTATTTTTTACATCATTCTTCCTCTATTTTGCATTGATTTTTGACAATTGGGGATGATGCAAAGTGTTGGGGGCATTTAGGTCCCCCTCCCATGTTGACCCAATTTTTAATTTTCATTGTCTTCTCATATGCTTCTTCATATGGTCTGATATAGTAGGGGGTTGATGAAAGTTCATCTATATATATTATTATACTTATTTATCTATATTTATGAGCAGCTCTAACCCTGAAATATCAGGTTGCCCCTTTCCCTTGTTTGTGATGTTATTGTCTCTTCTTGCATTTTTGTTCTCTTATCTTTCATGATTTTTTTGTGATGTTGTGGTGCTCATGTGTTGCCCCTCGTGTGTGAGACAACATTACCACTGTTACATCTCACTATGCTCCATGGGCCACAACATCACTTTTTTTATTCTTTCTTTTCTCTCCTTAGGATGTCACACACCTTTGTGTTTGACACACACCATACAAAGGGGGGGCTATAATGTTGCTTCAATTTTTAGAAAATGTATTTGGTGGCCAACAAATCTTTTCTCAAAAATATTTTCAAAACATTTTTTTTCAAAGATCGCATTCCTCAACAAGGACCCCTAGCAGAATATTCTTTCTTCATCATGGGTTCATAAAGAAAGAATTTGAAAAAAATTCCCCTAAGGAGGGAGCACCTTCTCTTGCAGGAAAATTTCTGACCTTGCCCTTGTGAGGGGACCTTCTTCCTTTCAAATTCCTTGATGAAGTGAGCAACTTTCAAAAGGATTCCTTGATGTTGAATTGATTTGTGAAAAATACTCTCTTACACTTTCAAAATGTGTGTCCCTTGATTGGACCCCTTTTCTTTTGAAGGGTTCCCGAGGGACCCTTTTGAAAGCTTTTCCTTCAATTCTTGTCTATTTGTGTGACTTTCTGCTTGCGTGTCTACCTATGTGGTTGCTTTTTATTTTATAACATGTTTTATCAATGGATTAACATGTTGCTTTGTAGGTGTGCCTGTGAAGTTTCTTTCCAATCCAACTCTACGGAGTCCCCTTACATAGGGCATCCTTCAAGAGAGAGTACTAGGGGGCACCTTCTTTGCAGGTCTAAGGACCTATGAAGTGCTTGCATCCTGTGGGATTTTTCCATCATTGGTCTGCAGGCCTTCAGTACACTTTGTCTAGACCTCCTTAGAAGAGAGTACATGTAGAGTTATTTACCTTCCCTACACTTTCGAGTTTCCAAATTGTGATCTGCTTCCTCGACGGTTTAGGTATATTTTTCTAAACTCTTTTGATCTACTTTATTGAAAATTTATTGACACCCATGCTCGCTAAAGTGGGGACAAAATGTAGAGTGAATTTACACCCCTCTCACAAATTCCCCTTTTACACCCTCCACCTTTGAAAAATCAAACCCGACCAAGTAAAATTCCACGTCTTCATTATGTACACCATCCACTTTGCACTTGTTTTTAATGTTAGTGGGGGAATTTCTATCGGGGACACATGCACGACGTGTAGACATCTGCAAGGCATGTTGTCATCCTGACAAGATTCCTACCTTTGGAATCTATAGAGGCATTATGTTCTCCATTGGAAACAAAATGTAACCCCCCTATGCCTTCCTTCCAACCTTTGAATGGCTCTTTCCCTCCCTTTTCATCTTCAAATGGCTACCTTTCTCATTCACTTCAAATCTTCTTCACATATCTTTGGAAATTCTTAATCTTCTACACATGATTTCACTCTCCATACTCTTTGTACTATTGGCATCACAACTCCAACATCACAACATCCCACACATTTTACCATAGAAGTTGCAGCTTGGTGCCTAGTGAGGTTGCTTTTGGCATTGTTGTGGGCTTGCATTCCTTTCTCATCGGCGTTGAGTGCCTTTGGTTGAGGGTGGTAACACTTTTTGTTTACTTTGTTGGATTTGTGTAGCTTTGTGCCTCTTGTAGTATTTAGTTCCATTTCCATTCTAGCATCATTTTCTTTATTATATTTCTATCTCTTGATTTATCTGGATGTCTGTGGAGGTGGAAACAACAAATCGGGGGTTTGACTGCAACAAACCCCTATACAGCCCAAACATTTTTCCTCTCTTGGTTGTGTGTAGGTATGCATTCATGTGGAGCTTTCTCGCGAAATGGACTCCTCGTGAGTTAATCTTCATCACCTTCATCCTTGTCATCTTCTATACCATCTTTCTAGTTGTTTTAGTTATTTAGTTATTTATCACTTTATTTAGCACTTTAAACATTATTTGCTAAGATGTTAGTAGATTTCTAGCATTCTTATTGTACTTTTTGGTTGTATGGACGCTAGTGCCCTAGTGAGATGCCAGTGCGTCGTGCTGCCATGCTCACTATCATCCCTGACCCGTAGTGTTGTCCTCTAGTAGAGAGCTATTTGAGGTACAGTTTAGGTTCCAGAATCCTATTTGTTTATCCCCATCAAAACTCTCGAGTTAGTAGAGTGACAGAAGTACTTGAGAGTGCTCTTCATTCTCTATCCTTGAGTTGAAACACCCGTGCAGTTGAGGTAGATAAGGGAAGCCTTCTACACTCATCTCTCCATGACCTAGAGCCTTGGTGTGGTTGGCCCCCCTCCTCTACATATATTAAGAATCTATTGTATAGTTAGAGGCATGAGAGGATCATAGGTTATTCATGGGATTAGATTTTCTGATGAAGGGGATAACTTATGCATGTGAATACTTGATAGAAATATCATTTTGAATTGGAAAAATGGAATAGGTTGTTTCTGAGGTTAAAGATTACCAATAGAATGAAATTTCCTATGCATAGTATATGAATGGTCATAATCCAAACCAAGCTAGGGTAGTGTATGTGAATAGGATGACTGTCACTCAAAGTATTGGGTGAGAATACTTTGGCCAAAGTAGTATAAGTTGCCATTGATTATAGGGTAAGTGCATGGATCTGTGACACAATTGTGGTGTCAAATTGCAAAAAAAAACCCATAACAATCCCTATTGCACTCGCCAAATGTGATTCATGACTTTTGGAATGCATTTTTCTAAGCTCTTTCATTTTCTCTTTCTTTGCCAGGGACACTATATACATGAAAAACATTTACTTTCTTATACTTTAAGTATAAGTTGGCATTTACATATGGACATTTACTTTCTTATACTTTAAGTTATAATTAATGTTTATAGGAAAGATGTTTGAGAGTAGTTTCAGATCTCTAGGAGTTATAATGTAAATTCTAGTTTTTGGAAGATCTTAAAAATTTTAGACTTAGTCAAATTTTAGTAATCAACATGTCAAATTTCAGTAATCATGAGGTCAAATTTTAGTAGTCAGTAAGTTGTATAATATTTCTCTCTCTCTCCTTCTCTCTACTATATATCTCTCCACTCCCTCTCTCTCTCCCTCTCTCTCCCCCCTCTCTCACACACACCCCTATATCTCCTCCCACATATGCCTCCCTCTCTCCCTTCTCTACTTCTCTCTATCTCTTCTCTATCTCTCTACATTTCCTTCCCTCTCTACTTATCTTTATCTCCCTTCTCTCTCTCTCTTTACCTACCTCTCCCTCCATCACTTTGTATCTCACCTATGTCTGGCTCCCTACCTCTTTCCCTCTCTACTATCTATCTCTCCTCTCCCTCCCTCTACCTACATCTCTCTCTCACTCTCTATCCCTCTCTATCCCTCTTCCCCCTCTTTCTCTCTAACTCTCTCCTCTCTATCTCATAATTATCTCTCCCTCCCTCTCACTTTATCCTCTCTATCTCACCACTCTCTATCTCTCTCTCACACATAAACCTCTATCTCCTTCCCTAACACTCCCTCCCTCCCTCCTTCCCTCTCCACTTCTCTTTATCTCTCCTCTCCCTCCCTCTCTCAACCTCACCCTCCCTCCCCTCCTTTTTGTCTCTCCTCCCAATCTCCATCACTGTTGTCCCTCCTTCCCTCCCCCGTCTTTCTCTCTCAATTGCTCATGTTCTCTATCTCACCATTCTTTATCTCTCTCACTCACACACACACCTCTATCTCCCTCCCTACCTCTCCCTCCCTTCCTCCCCTCTCTACTCTCTATCTATCCTCTCTCTTTTCCTCTCTATACCTACCTCTCCCTTCATCACTCTCTCTCCATCCCTCTCTATCTCACCTATGTCTCCTTCCCTACCTCTTTCCATCTCTACTCTCTATCTCTACTCTCCCTCCCTCTACCTACCTCTCTCTCTATCTCTCCATCCCTCTCTTTCTCTCTCACTCTATCCTTCTCTCTGTCTCACCATTATCTCTATCCCTACCTCTCACTCCCTCCTCTTTAAATCACCATTATATCTCCCTCTCTCCACCTTTCCCTCCTTACCTCTCACTCCCTCATCTCTAATTCACCATTCTCTCTCTATCCCACTTTCCCTCTTTCCCTCTCTCTATCTCACCTATCCATTTCTACCTCTCTCTCCCTCCAACCTCCCTCTCTCTCTCTTTATTGCTCTTTCTCATTCTCTGCCTACCTCTCTATCTCACCACTCTCTCTCCATATCACTCTCTCTCCTTCCCTCTCTACCTACCTCTCCCTCCACTACCTACTATGAATGGTGATCCTAGACCTACACAAATACAAGGAACAAACACACAATTAGTCCAATATGCAAGTTAGAAACATAATTCCCTATGAAATTTATTTGAAACATGAAAAGCAAGAAATAATAGGAAGAACACAATAAAAAAGCTATTAAATCTTATTTAATGATCAAACTCTCAAATCCCATGGGAGAATTGGTGACAATTTGATGTGGAAAATGGCCATTTCCTAATTCCTTGCAAGCTTGATGATCAGTGTTGATGATTTGATGATCCTTGGTGAAATTCCTGCATAACCTAGCTATGAAACTTGATGAAAACTAAGAAAATGGATGAAAAGTGGATGGGAAAATTCAAAATCTTGATGTGGAAAATGGCCCTTTCCTAATTCCTTGCAAGCTTGATGATCAATGTTGATGATTTGATGCTCCTTGGTGAAATTCCTGCATAACCTAGCTATGAAACTTGATGAAAACTAAGAAAATAGATGAACAGTGGATGGGAAAATTCAAAATCTCAAGATAATGACTTTGCATAAAGTTGTGGGTCCAAAATCCAAATGAGAGCCTCTTATTTATAGATGAGAATGATGGAGGATGATGCAAAATGGAAGAATGTGGGATGAAACACCAGCCAATAGCATAAAGTCACTTGTTAACATGTGAGTGGACAAAGGTGGAGCACATTTTGGTCATTGTGCAATTAAATGCAATTAGGTGGAATTTCAAAATTGATGAAATGACAAGTTGGTGGGACAAGAAAATGAAGTTAATGCCACTTGGCTCAAGGAAAAGGACATGTAAGAAACTTAAATTCCTTGTTGGATGTACAAACCCTTTTGGAAGGATTTTTCAAACTTAGAGAATATTCCCTTTTCAGTGCCTTTTGAAAGTAAATAGAGATTTAATAAATCAAATAAAATGATTTATTTGTGCAAGTTGCATAGGCTAGAGGATTTGATGGATTAAGATTAGGAATAATCAAGATTTGATTAATTCAAAGGGGGATTAGTTGATTTGACAATTTTGACTTAGAATTTTGGATTAATTTAAATCAAAATGAGAGGAAAATGATTTTAGATTTAATTAAATAAAGATTTGATTTATTTAATTAAAGAGGATGATGTTAGATTAAATAAAATAAAGATTAATTTATTTAATTTAATAGAATGACCTTAAAAATGAATTATTTAATCAAAAGAGGGACTTTAGAAGCTAATTATATAAAAATGGTTTATTTAATTAGAGAGAAGAAAATGATGACTTAATTAGATAAAATTGATTTATTTAATTAAGAGATGAAACATGATGAATTTAATAAAATACATATTATTTGATTAAATGGTTAGCAAAGGAGATGATTCAGGACGAAGTGGTGTTAGTAAAATTAGGATCAATTGTATAAGATCAATCGGTACATTTTTTGTGTCTACATTTTTCCCCTCTTTGAAGCAATTCACCCGCTGTGTTGGTTCAAAGAATAAACTACCGAAATCAAAATTCAATTTTTTTTAATTTTTTGGGATGCCCCACTGTTGCCCTGGTGAAAAGAAACATGTTGAAATACTGCCCCCTCAAGAGATCGGACGAAAATTTAGATTTTTGGGTGATCTCGCAAAAAAAGACAAGCTGCCCAATAGGTCTAGAAAGAGTCCAAGATGCCAAAAACATGCAAAAAAGTGAAAAAATGATGCAAAACAACCCTCGGTTGGGCGAAAATGGGATCGAGGGTCCAAAACCCTAGTTGGACAGCTAAACAGGATAAAAAAACCCTAACTTTCAAGCTTAAATAGGCCTCAAGGGGCCACTTCCAATTCATTTGCACATTTAGCCTTTAGATATTTCACCATTTTGAGCTTTAAGCACTATTCAAGATGTCACAATGTGTGCTTCCACGACACATTTTAGAGTGAGTGTGAGTGTACTAGCAACTCCCAGGCAAAGGACCACCAATATGTGACCCTTATGTGACTTATGCTTTCATTTTTCATGTGCATTAATTAGGGTCAAAGGAAAAACTGAGTCAAGCGACATTGTTTGGTGCTGTTGAAAGTGTTAAATCGGTGTCGTGCAGCCTTAAAGTGCGCCACTATTGAGTCTTGCACTGTGACAGTCTAGTTTAGAGATTAGGGTTTAGGCTTCAAAGTTTTCTGCATATGCAAATTGTGTCGCGACAGTGCAATTAGGAATTTAGGTTTAGGGGTTAAGATGGAACATGGTCAAATACGTGGCGGTAGCGGAATTTGGAATTTAGGGGTCTCTAGTGGTGCATTTTGGAAATTTCAAACATTGACACATTTGTTGTTTTGATCATGAAAACTTCAAACTGGGTCTTGATATTTTATGAAACTTGACACTATGGCTTTTACTGATGCAGGAGGACGCATAGCTGGTGCACTCACGGGAGCACAATTCTCCGATTCTAAGTAGATTGACTCAAAATCCTAGTTTGCATGAGTTTCTCCAGGAGCATCTAGAAGCAATAGGACTTTGGTATGTTGCATATGCCCCAACCATTAGGACACACCTGGGAATGATGACAACATTAGTAGAGTGATGGCACAGTGAGACGTCCTCATTTCACTTCCCTACAGGTGAGGCGACAGTGACTCTGGAGGATGTGTGGCACATTCTTCAATTGTTGATCCATGGAGAGTAGCTCATCTATGATGTGGATGTCAGAACAAATGCTTGTTACAATGTTATGGGCCTTGATGAGATCATTTTTGCTGAGGGACAAATCGAGCTAGAGTGGTACAATACTTCAGTGTTTCCATTCAAATTGATTGTGGTCGCCATTATCTGAGGACTTATGGCACTAGATCGACATGGCCGATACTTTAGTCCAGGATGGGGTCTTTCCTAGGAGTGGATGCTCTGACTGAGAGAGTGCTTTACATGGGGGCCAGTGATGTTTGCTTCCCTCTACATGATTTACACGAGTTTGCATATTGTGATAGTAGGGCTATTGAAGCAGGAGTTACACTTTTGCACATCTGGGCCTGGGAACACATTGCAGTGCTCCACCCACAAGTTACACCAATCGACATGTTGCTAGATGACTCGGTAGTTTGGCAGTATAGAGGGGCCTTAACATTTACACATATAGGAGTGGTTGACATCCCTTACTGCAGGAGGGTGATTGACGAGATGATCATCTTTACTTGGAGGCCCTGGCTTGGTATGCTTCTTGGTACGACGACATTCAACAACTCTTCTTCACAAGGTAGGACCAACTTATGTAGGGCAAGGAGCATACCATGATAGAGCATTACCTCCCGGATTGGGTTGCTAGATAGTTTAGAGATGTGTAGGATTGTCTTGATGACTAGTACATGGCCATATTTGTGTGTACTACTAGGGACACCACATGGGGTCAAACAATCCCTCTAAATGAGGCAGTGGATAGTTTTAGGTAGCTAGTGGCCAAGCCATGGCCATATGATTAGGGGCCAGTGGACCTAGGCACCACACAAGCTTATCGTGATTGGTTTTTTCCACCTACTCGATTGATAGTGCCTAGCGCACTATTACCATGATGAAGACCTCAAGGTTGCTCAACAAGGCAGGGGTGAAGGTGAGGAGACAAAGGTGATGGGGACGAAGATAGATGGTGGTGGAGGCAGAGGAGGAGGTGGACCACCTCCTGATCAGTAGGGTCAAAGGGATTAGGTCCAAAGTCAGAGGGATGGAGATAGAGACCAACTAAGAGATGGGGATCCCTAGAGAGATGCCCTGAGGGATCATCAACAGTAGCCCCCACCACTGCCACCACCTCAACCAAACCAAAGAGGTACTCTCATTCAACAGCTGTAGGCACAAGTTGCCACATTGATGGTTGAGCAAGATCAGGCATGTGCAGAGCGAGACCAGGCCATACAGCAGAGACAAACCACCAATCTTCAGTTGGCATAGGATACTGGGAGATGTTAGTAGCTATAGGCTACACAAGGCATGACCATCCCTGTGAGGATGTACCGGGACATAGTCAAAGAGACACAATATTACAAAGTACATTATCATTAGGTAGTGCCTCAAGTAGCCTAGGCACTAGACTTCTCGCAGTAGACAGAGTAAAGGCAGGATCAACCCAACAGGCAAGCGAGTGAGGGGAGCAGCCATCAGGGCTAGCTCACATTTTTTATCAAAGACCTCATTTTTTTTGTGATTCAAGGGCTTGTTTTTGATAGCCCCGTGGGCGTTTGTATACATATTGATTGATACACAGACATTTGATCCTGATTCATGTACCATGACAATTGTATATTTATTTTGATGATATATGATATGATATGGTTTGATCATGAGATGTGCCCTTTTCTTATTTATGCATGATGGATGGATGTATTTAATTTCCTATATGTGATGATATGACATGTTATGATTTTATTTGATGCAATGCGATGATTCTATTTTATGTGATGTGATGCAATGATTATGCAGATGTTTATGGATGAATACATTTATTTTTCAGTATCTTTTCTTTGCACTTTTTATGATGATGTATGGATGATGCAAATGTTATGATATGCAAATGATTTAAAACTCTTATACTAATAGATATATATTGTGCACCTAATGGATGATGATGATGAAATGTATGAGATGTGATGATGTATATGACATGATATGATGATACACATGGTATGATAATGCTTATATGATGATGCAAATGATGCTTTTGTTATGATGTTATAATGCATATGATGATGCCTATGTGATTATGCAATGGATGTTTTGTATATGATATGATTTAATAATGCCTATGTGATGATACTTTTATTTTTATGTAATGAATGCAAATTTATGGTTTATGAGATGCTTAGAATAACCAATCAATATTATGCAATGATGAAATGCAATGCATGTGAGATGATTAACATTTCCTATATGATATGATACGATATGCATTATGCTGATAGTTTTGTGGACTTGGGATGGATGCATTGGTGATGTTTTTGATTAATTGTCATGGTACCATGTTAGTGCGAAGAGAAGATAGAAGAAATAAGAGAATCCAACAAGTCAACTTTTATTAGAGATGATGATGATGAAGATACTTTGCTTACCAGGAATTGGGACTTCAAAAGGGCCATTTACCTTATGTTTGATAATACACATAGGTATGATGCATCAAGGTATAAAGAACCAGGGTGATGTTGCACCTAGTGTGATGGAATTCGACTCGACAATCAAATAGGAGTATTCATGTTCACACCTAACATATGGAACCTCATTTAAAATGTAGTTCAAATATTCCAAAACATCTCGGACAAAAACATAGAAAGGAAAGCCTTCCTATGTGGTCAACAAAACATCTAAAACATCCTCCCTACAAGCCAAACAAAGCATGCATGACTAAGTTATATTACAAAAATATCCAACAAGCACAACAAATAAAAGATATTGATTGTTGCCCCACTCATTTCTCTCTAAATCTTTTTATTTGGACATCATCGAGAGGTCATTGGAATGAGCGCAAATAAGATAAGTCAAAAGACAAAGATAAAGTAAACAAACAAGCTAATGTTCTTCATACCGCTATCCAAGACTAAACTGTGGTGATGCCTGATGTTGATTTTCATTGTAGGAAGGATGCATCATAAGACATGATGATATTAGATGATTTGGGATTGATTGGATGATAAGCTATTAGTACAAAGAGTTGACCAACTTGTTTACTTACTGACCTAGACTTGAGACCTTGATGCTTAAGTTTTCACATGTAACCTACTAGACTTGTTTCTGATTGTTTTACCAAAGGTTGAGGATGATGATGATTTATTATGATTGAAGTTTTTTTTGGGTGAAAGTGAGATGGGATGAATGGATTTTTTCAAATATTTGGATGTTTTTAAAAAATTTTGAGGCTATTTTTGGTATTTTCTGAGATTTTACAAATGTTTTTATTTTTGAAATTTCTAATGTTTTTGGGGTTTTCCAAGATTTTGACCAAGAGACTAACCTAAAGACCTATCCTAGGGGCCTCAAGGGCTAATCAAAAAATTACCCTTGCCTACATTATACACGTAGAGATTACGTTGTTTGACTGATACATACTCAATTATTGATGAAATATGAACAAATGGATTGCCAGCTTATTATGATGAACTCCTAAAGGACAGACCTAAGTGTCTCAAGGGAAGACCAAAGATCAACCTTACCTACGTTCAAAGATCAAAGACCCATAGTTTGACAAGACGACTCTGGTTTTTTACTTTTTCGACTAACTTTTTGACCTATTTTTGGATTTTGATATGTTTTGAATGTTTTTTGGATTTTTTGATTTTATGAATGTTTTTGGATTTTCTGATCTTCTGATGTTTTTGGATTTTTTGATTTTAAGGAAGACTTCAAGAATATACACAAATCTAGTTTGATGAGAACATGCCCCCAGTGTGATGCAATGTAATAGACTACTTTGATATTGGACGAAAAAACTGACCTTGAGAATGAGTCGAGTAGTACTAGGAGGGATCATGACATGAACATAGGACTAAGCTATGATGCAGACATAGATTGGTGATAGATGGAGATATGGAAGCATGATGGATGGATGATACATAACAAGTCTTAGAGATCCTAGTTGATGGAAAGTGTTTATTTACACAAGGCGCTTGTTTTCCAAGTTTTCACCAAGGTACTTGCCCAAAGTGCCACCAAAGTGGTTTTCACTAGAGGATGAGTTTTCTCTTTACAATTTTTAATCCTTTTTCTGATGTTTTTTTTTTTTGGATTTTTGTGTATTTTGATTTTTTTATTGTCACCAAGACACCTATTTGTCAAGTTGTCATTAGGGTGACCATTTTTTTTGGACATTTTCTCATTTTTTTGTATTTTTGGTTTTACACCCGACAAGATTAGGCATAAAACTTTTTGAGATGGGAGTTGTTTATGGGCTCCTACAGAGGTTCCCCTTTGGGTGTTGATAGTTGATATGCCCTTGACTTGTAGCTTGTCATGATGACGAAGGGTCCCAACTAATTGGGTTCAAATTTTCCCTCACCATCTGGATTTGGAACATTCTTCTAATTTTCCTTCAACACAAGCTCCCCACTTGGAAGGCCCTACTCCTGATATTCTTGTTATAACTCCGCTTGAGTTGGTTTTGATACACCTACAAATGGTTTAAGGCATCCATATGCCACTCATCCAATAGCTCCAGCTCATTCAGTCATGATACTCGGTATTATTCATCTGTGATGAGATTCTGTAATGATATTCTCAGGGACGGGAGCTCAATCTCAATAGGGAGTATGGCTTATGATCCATAGACTAGGGAGAAAGGGGTGGCACCTATTGGTGTGCGGATACTTGTTCAACAGGATCATAGGGCAGGATTCGATTGGAGATGCCAATCACGACTAGCTTCATTGATTGTTTTCTTGAGGATCTTTAAGATGGTCTTATTTGTAGCCTTAGCTTGGTTGTTTCCTTGGGGATAGTACAGAGTGTAAAATCGATGTTGGATTTTAAATTTTTGGCATAGGTATCAAACATCCTGATTCTTGAAAGTTGTCCCATTATCTGAGATAATGGCTTGAGGGACAATTTAGTGACATATTAAGTTGTTCAGGATGAACTTTGATATCTTCTTTCCTGTGATGTAGGTCATGGGGATGGCTTCCACCCACTTTGTGAAATACTCAGTGGCGGTGATAATGAACTTATGTTTACTGGATGAGGTGGGGGTGATTTTTCCAATGAGATCGAGCCCCCATTGTGAAAATGGCCAAGGTGTGACAATTGGGTGGAGCTCTTGAGTTGGTGCATGAATGAGGTCCCCATGCTACTGAAACTATAAACACCTTCAGACATAGTCATGAGCTTCTCTTTCCATCATTGGCTAATAGTACCCAATCCTTAGTAGTTTCTTAGCCAAGGTCATTCTGCTCAAATGTAAACCACAAATGTTGTTATGTACCTTGGTTAAAGTAGTAAAAGCTTCCTCAACATTTAGACATCGTAAAAGGGTTCCTTCAACACTCCTATGGTATAGGGTATCTCCTAGGATAACAAAACAGCATGCCTTTTTTACAAAGTTTCTTTTGAGGTTCAGGGTTATATCTACAGGGAGGACTCCTATTCTCAAGTAGGTGTATATATCATGATACCAGGGATCACTAAGACCAATGATTTAGCACACAAATTTAGACTCTGGTACCTCAATTGCTGGTATGAGAATCTGCTCTACAAGGAAATTTTGTTTAGGGACGTTGTGTGGGACCTCCAATAGTGATCTGATTGTAGCCATATCATCTGTTGCTCTGTTATTTTCTCTTGGTAGCTACTCAAATGTGATATCAATGAAGAACTCCTTAAGGCTTTCCACCAATTTTTTGTATGGAGTCAACTTGTTGGCCTTTATTTGACACTCATCATTTACCTGATTGATTACGAGTTGTGTCTCTTCATAGAATTTGAGTGCCATGATCTGCCACTGTACAACAATTCTCAGCCCTATGACAAAATCCTCCTATTCCACAATGTTATTTGTACATGGGAATGACAACTTGTATGATTTGGTATGCAGTCCCCTTGTGGGGTGATGAAGAAGATCCCTGCTCCTGACCCATGTTGTGTGTAGGATCCATCAAAGTAGATTTTCCATTGATTCGCTACACTTAGGTTAAAGATTGATTCATCAGGGAATTCTGATACAAGTGGATTTTCTGCATATACGGGTGCTTTTTCTAGCTAATCTGCAATTGCTTGTCCTTTAATAGCCTTGCATTCCACATACTCAATTTCATGCTCTATGAGGATCATAACCCATTTTGTTGTCTGCCCTGTGAGTGTGGCTTTAAACAGTAGGTACTTAAGAGGGTCTATTTTTGCAATGAGCTTTATTTGATATGATAGCATGTAATGTCTGAATTTTTGCACTGCCAAGCAAGATTTCTCAATAGGTGTGTAGTTTAGGTCATGCCCCGCCATTATTCAGCTAATCTAATAGATAGCTCTCTCTTCCCCATTTTCACCATGCTAGGCTAAGAGAGTGCTAAGAGCTCCTGCTATTGTTGATATGTATAAGATCAAGGGTTTGCCTAGAATGGGTGGCATGAGAATTGGTGATGTGAGTAAGTACTCCTTGATCTTGCTGAAAGCCTAGTCACATTTCTCATACCATTTTTATGCTACCTCGTTGTGGAGGAAATGAGAATATTGGGTTTCCTTGTCTGCTAGTTGCGCTATGAATTGGCAGATGGACTGGAGTCTTCCTTGTAGGCCTCTTAGCTGCTTCAATATTTTTGGTGCCTCCATTTCGAGGATTTCCTTGACCTTGGTGGGATCTACCTCGATTCCTCTTATGGATAGAATGTACCCTAGGAGCTTGCTTGATTGTACCCCAAAGATACACTATTTTGGATTTAGTCAGACTTTGTACTTTTCTAGTCTATTAAAGATGGAGCTCAACACCACTATGTGATCTGGACATTTCTTTGACTTGGCTAATATGTCATCCACATGTTCTTCCACACTATTATGGATCATATCATGAAAGATTAGTGTCATGGCCCTTTGATAGGTTTCTCTTTCATTCTTCAACCCAAATGGCATCATATACCAACAATATGTCCCCTGTATGGATAGGTAAAAGATGTCTTGCATTGGTCTTCCTTAGCTATCATGATCTGATTGTATCCTGAGAATCCTTCCATTAGCGATAGCATCTCATGCCCTACTATCATATCCACAATCATGTCATTTTTTGGTAGGGGGAAATCATCCTTGGGACATGCTTTGTTCAAATCTTTGAAATCCATGCAGATGAGGATTCCCCCAGTGGGATTTGAAATAGGTACAAGATTTGAGACCCATTATGGATAATCGATCGGCCATATGAATCTTGCATTTAGTAGCTTATGAAATTCCATTTTGACCAACAATGCTATCTAGGGATGGATTTTCCTTAGCTTTTGTCTCATTGGCTTTGCTTCAGGATACATAGCTAGATGATGAACTGCGACTTCTGGATCAAGCCTAGGCATGTCAGCATAGGTCCATGCAAAGTTTACTTTCCTTTCCCTTAGGAAATCAACCAAGAGTTCTTGTTCTTCTGTCAAAAGGTATTTTGCATAGAATGCTATGTGTGGCATCTCTTCTAATCCCAAGTTGACCAGATTGCACATTTTTTTTAAGACTACTGACTTCTCCTGATGAATAGCACTGATAGGGAGATTGAATCCTTCATACTCTAATGCCTCAGAGAGGTTTTCACCATCAGATACATCCTTTATTTTTACTATTTTTGAGTCAGAGAGTGCCACGGTGTGGTTTTCACTCAGAGACCTAGATATTATTCTCCAATTTTCACTTTTGCGACTGAAGGATTCAATCATTTCCCCGTAATCCAACTTTTGATCTCTACATGGTATAGTATCCCATAATCCCATGAATTCTGAGAGTGCCTCATCATTTTTGAATGTATCTAGAACTGGTGGTCCTCATTGGTCGTAATTGATAAGTTGGGGATAGACTAAGTTTATCTCATGGCTTTGGTTGTTTAGCTCAAAAGGCAGGGTACTAATCATGAGAAGAAAGGAATCCTCAAATAGCATAGGTAAATTAGTTATGGGATCTTCCTCATCACTACTACTACAAATGTCGGTTATGTCAAATGTAAAGGTATCTATGACTCAACCTATGGATACGGGTAACTAAAGAGTGACTGTTGATAGCTGAGGGGGAATCTTGATTGTTTTAACTGGGGGACCTCTGCCAAGTATGGTCACCTTTGGAGGGGTACATCTGAGGCCAAGATTTCTCATGCACTTCTTAGGAATGAGTGGTACTAGGAGACCATTGTCATTCTATCCAAGTTTCTTTTTTCTATCATATCCCTTACCAAGCATCATTTGTAGTCCTTTGCTACTTTCATCCATAAGAAGATTAGGCACGTGCCTTTCATCTTGGTATAGCAAGCTTGATATGTCTCTTTCATCTACCACCTCTTGGCTTAGGTCTCCCCAACATCTGAATCTAGAAAGGCCTTCTCTGAAGGTTTGGGATGATATTTCAGCTAGTTGGGGTTGCCCATAAGACCTGGGAGATTGAGGTAACTCTCCTATTATGAAAGCATTTTTCTTCATTTTGCAATCCCCACACCCATTGTCTTGGAAAATGACTTTGATTTCAGAGATATCAGGGATGGCGGTGTCTTTGTCTCAAAAGTGGAGGCCAAAGTAGCTAGGTCTACATATGGGGTTGAAGGGCCTTCATCTTTTTTTGGGACTTGAGGGATTTTGTATTATTTTTCTTCCATATTTTTGTGGTAAGAAAAGGGCTTAGGATCACCATAGATTGTGACCTCTTGATTTTGATATGGGAACTTGACACACTGTAGAAGGTCGATGCAATAGCTTGCATCCCATGGATCCATAGTTTCCCCAGGAGGATGTTATAAGGCAAATCAAGGTCAAGGACTAGGCAGGTGGTTTCCATAATGGCTAGTCGTACTTGAATAGGGAGTTGGAAAGTTCCCTGAGACACTCTTTCTTGATCATCATAAGCTCTGATTGTGATGCCCTTTCCTTTTTCAATTGAGTCCTCTAAGAATCCCAAATTCTTTATTAGTTTGAGTGAACAACTATTTAGACTTGCACCCCCATCCACCAAGACCCTTTTGAATTTTTTTTTATGAACTAGAACCTTAAGGTGGAGTGCATGATTGTGAGATGGTTGAGTGGGAAAGTCCTAATCAGAAAATGTGAGGAGATTTTGGGTGGTAATGTTTTCGACCATAGCTTGGAATTGATCAACATCAAGAATAGCGAAGACAGTAGATGAAGCCAATGCTTCCTCAAGGATCTTTCTATGTGTGGGTGAAATCTTCAATAACTCCATGATGGAGATCTAAGTGGGAGTTCTTTTTCACTAGTCTAAGACATTGTAGCCATTGGGAACAAATTTCAGATTGGAGGTAGATGCCCTAGTTGGTTGTGATGACCCAGTAATAGTGATTTTTTCAC
The DNA here is from genome assembly GCA_007258455.2 of Sequoia sempervirens. Lineage (NCBI taxonomy): Eukaryota > Viridiplantae > Streptophyta > Pinopsida > Cupressales > Cupressaceae > Sequoia > Sequoia sempervirens. Next base: position 215,447,633 of record VDFB02047230.1, read on the forward strand.
CGCATGTGGGGACTCCACAATCAGCTTTGGCTCCCTTGATGTTAACAATAGTGAATCATTTGTCTAGGGATGCGACAACATGATCATATACATGGTTCACATTGGCATACTTTTATTTTTCTTGGTTATTCCCTTTGTTATGATCTGACATTGGATTCATGTACATTTTAAGGTCTTGATTTCCAACTAGTTGTTCGATGTTTATGATCTTATCATCAATGAGGTCTTGGATCCAAATTTTCAGCCTCATGCAACTAGCTATTGTGTGCACCTTGATTTTATGAAAATTGCAAAGGTGATTCTCATTATACCATGGTGGTTTCACTTTGGGCTCTTAATAATTCTCATACTTGGGGATTTTGATGAGATTCACGTTTACCAATTTCTTCATGATGGATTCAATTGATTCCCCAAGGGTTGTGTACTTTTTCTTGGGGGGATATTTGTTTCTGGAGGTGGTCCCCCTTGATTATTTAGATTGTTGACTTGATTATTGGGTGGTTGTTGTGATACTACATTGGTTTGCATGTTGTTTTGATTGTTATTTTGTGGTTGCTGGTATGATTGGGTGTTTTGTTTCAGAGCACTGATTATGACCTTGGCATCAACCACACCATCATTAGTAACAGTTTTGTTTCTTTCCCATGTACGAGGCTTCTCATTGTAGCTATGGAAGGACAGTTGTCTTGATGTTTTGGATATGTGGGTGTCCCCCCTTTTGTAATAAGGGCTTGTTTGATGTTGAGCACCTTAGGGATCAATTGGTCATAGGTGCTGATGCACTGCATTTTTAGATGGAATGCCAAAGTTTTCTCAATATTGGAAATAATGGTGCAAATTTGTTGCTCCTTTGGCATGGCCCGCTTGCTCCTGTTGGCCTTGGATCATCATCATTGTAGGAAGGAAGCAAATGATTCCCCCTTACCTTGTTTGAGCATAGATAGTTCCTCTAGACTAGCATCCATGCTAGTGTTGAATGCGCCTATAATCTCTTGGAGCTTTTTGATGCCAGGAGGAAGGTGAGAGAACCACTCCATGGCAAGACCAGCCAAAATTCGAGGCTTGAATAGCCACATCACATATGTATCGTCATATGCGGCCTCCATGCAATGTACCTGGAATTCCTTGATGTGATCTTCAGGGTTTCCCATCCCATGATATTTGTCAAATTTAGGGATTTCAAACCCTTTTGGCAATGGTACCATTGCAAGGCTCTTATCAAACGGATAGGGGTACAATTTTCTTGGTGTCTTTGTTGTTTTCCCTTATTGGAGATCAAGCACTTGTTGCGAAAGCAATTTGATTTGTGTTGTCACGTCATCTTGTGGATCAGGAGGTGGAGTGAATGTGTTTTGAAGTGGTCAAGTTGTTTGAGTGATGGGTGGAGCATTGGGTATGTTGGTGGGAGTTTGTTGCAAGCTCTACTACATGATCAAGGCTTGTTGATATGCCTATATTTGCTATTGTGCCAACAACACTTGTTGGTCTTATTGTTGTTGTGTCAGGAATGCTTGTTGTTGGTCTTGTTGGTGTTGTTCCAACAATGCTTGTTGTTGGGCTAGTAATTGGGTGGCTTCTTATTGTGCTTGGTATTGTTGTAGGGCTTTCTAATATGCTTATTGTTGAGTTGCTTGCAGTTGTGCCTAGTATTGAGCTTGCGCTTGCTCTTGCTGAGCTTGATAGTGGGCTTGAGCTTGAGCCTATGCTTGTTGATCTACTTGTGCAACCTAGGTAGCCTATGCAGCTTATGCAACTTGAGCTGCTTGCACAAATTTGGTAGCTTGGGTGCCTTGTTTTTGTTGTTGTAGTAAAGCTTGAGCTTGGGCAGCCTGTTGTACTTGTTGTGTAGCTAATTGTGCTTGCTCTTGTTGGGAAACTAGTTGTGCATCTTATTGACTTTGAATTTTTTGAAGTTCCTTTTTATAGGAAGCTTGTTGAGTTGCTTGCAACATGATGCTAAATTAGTTTTCCATGTTGGGTTTTGGTGGTGGTGGTGGTGGATTCAGAATGGTGTTTGTTGTTGTGATGAGAGATATCATTGTATTGATGATAGGGATTTGTGTAGTGGATGGTGCGATTGATATGCTTGGTCCTTGGGAGACCATGTTTTGAGATATTTGGGGGATGGTAGATGTGTTGATTGCTTGGGTTTCTTGGATGGTTTCCATATGTTGTTGTGATATCGATGGCAAGATGGGAGGATTCGGTATGATGTTTTGATTTATGATCGGGGGGTTGTTCAAATTATGTTGATTGATAGTTGGTAAAGGGGGAAGGCCTAAACCAAGGGGTGGTGTGGATACTAATGGAAAAGGTGGAAGTGATGGAAAAATTGGTGGTGTATTCCCTTGGGAAAATGATGATGAAGGGTCAAAGATTCCCCCTAGTCTAAATAATTCACCTTCTCCTTATGAATCCATAGGGAGAGAGGTTTGTGTGTTGAGATGGTATGTCCATGTTGCATGAAAAGAGGATGGGTCATTGGGCTCATGAAAGGTGAGAGGAACGTATGGGTGTAGCAGATTCAATGGGAAAAATTGACCCAGTATGGTATCGCATCCAAATCTTGGTTGTTCACAAGGGGGTGTGTTTATAGCGCATGAAGCAATGAGCTTCCCTTGTTGAAAATTGGTTGAGTTGGAGCAATGGATGATGTGATTTGGGGGGTGCATTGAGTGATTCTTTGAAATGGAGGTTTGGATGAGATTGGGGGCATAATCCCAAGAGGTTTCTCCACAAGAGTGCTCACATCATAGTCGAAAGGGAGTTTAGCCCCTTCTTTTGCCAATCCTAGCATGTATTGGGAGAGATTGAGCCTCATCATGGTATTGAAAATTCTATGAGTTTCGGGTTTTTGAACCATTTCAATGATTTCTTCTTGTGTCATCCCTAAGACATTATTGGTGACATCTTCCACTTGACCTTCCTCTTGAGGATTTTGTGATGGTAGAGGAATATTAGTTAGGGGATTGCTTGATCCCATGGGATTCATTTCAGGCGTGGTTTGACTCAAGTCACTCGAAGTTGATGTTTCTTTGTTGGTTTCCATGTTCTTCTTGTGTTGTGATCTAGTTTGCACCATAAAATAGGGATCAATTTTCAAGAATGTGTGAGATGAACCTCTAATTCTTTAGATTGATCTAACTTTATGCAAAAAAGAGAAAATCTAGGATGATTAAGGATAAAAGTGTGATGATGAGATAAATGAAAGATGGATGGTGTGAATGGTTGAACTCTTGAGAACTCTTGAAGAAGATAATAGACTTTGGGACTTTGGAATTTTGATTTGGTTTGATTTGATCTTGACTTTGACTTGATTAGATTTTTTTTCGATAGTGAACTCATAAACTCTATGAGGTTGGATGTTTTCCTAGAGTAAACTTGTACTCAAGATGATAATTTGACTAAGTGTGTAAGGAAGGATTCATCTGTACAAACCTAGCCAAACAAGATGATTTTGGTTTGATTTGATTTTGGATTTTGGATAATGAACTTATAGACCCCAATATGTTGGATGTTATCAAGGGATAGATTTGTTCACAAGATTTGATAATTTGACTAAACATGTGGAGAAGGATCCATCTACACACATCTAATCAAACAAGATGATTTGGATTTGATTTAGAGGATTTTTCCAAAAGCTTGGAATGAATGATTTTTTCAAGATTTCAAGAGTTGTTGGTGAGATGATTTTTGGATTTGATGTTTGAGGATGGATGAAAATGATTGGTTTTGATCCTAAATGAACCTAAAAAGACTCTTGTTTACAAGACCTCAGTGTTGAAGAACATGCAATAATTCCTATGTGAGATACTCAAACTTTTGAAAGAGACTTGGATTTTGAAAATAGCAAAATGAATACAAATTTGGATTGTTCTTTGATTCACATTTGTAAAAGTTTAAGGTCAATCTTTCTCTAAATTTGTAAAGCATAGGTTTCTTGCAAGCTTTTTGACTAAGACCTTTGGACTTTGGTTTTTGGATTTTGATCTTTTGGGAAATCATTTGGAAGAGCACATGTGTGGGTTTCATTGTTTCTTAGCTTTGCTTAATGAATTCCTTTTACCACAAACACTCTCTTGATTATATTTACAAACTAGATGTCTAAGGTCCCAACTTCTTCTCATCCCACAAAGTGCATAATGTGGAAATCAAGGAAATCAAGGTAAAATTTCCCTAATGTTAACTTTAGTAAGAGAAAATTGAGATGTAAATTTAAATACTTAGAAGCCTCTAAGGATAGAATCCCTAGGGCAAGCAATAGCACTTAAATTTTTTCAAAGGTATTTGCTCCTCCTAAAGGGTTTGAAATTTGATGTTCATGTTGAATGTTTGTTTTCCAATGTTTTAGGTCCAAGCAAAGCATTTTGATTCCAAAATGATGCACAATCCTAGGATTAAATGAGACAATATTTGTTGAGTTCCCACTTGGATAAATCCAACAACACCTACTCTTAGCGGATGATTAGATACTTGAACACACTGGCTCCCCTCCACGAAACACACCTCTCAGGTCATCCAAGCATCAATACCCATGAAACTCCCATGGCATACTTCTCATCCCTACTAAGAGCCATAAAAATGTGGGAAGGCTTCAAAATGACCGTTCTTGCACCAACAAATAGATAAGGATTTGGACTTCTAAACAAAAGGTTCTAGTATATGCATTCCATTCATGGGGGGTCATCCATATGAAAATAGACCATTGTTTCCCTTCTTGTTGGAACAATCCTCATGATACTTGAACTTTCCTCAAGTACCCACACTTATATACCAGTTGGAAGTCGCTTGGCTTTAGCATGTTCCTGCTTGGGTCATTCCCTGGGGTGATTACTTTTTCCCACCAGGAAATCCCTCTAAGGATAAACAAAACCGAGCAAGCACATCCATAGTTTGATAAATCTTTGTTGAGAAACAAAGAGAGAACACACGCAATATACTCCACTCACACTAGCAAGATTTTCTTCAATTTTAAGAATCCAAATTGAAGTGTGGAGGTAATCACTTATACAACTTAATATCACACAAAGCCTTTTGATTCTCAAGATCGTCGTGAGGTACAAGAGAAGCACATACATCTTTTAGATGATATTACTTTGGATAAGAGATTACAAAACATAAAGGCACATGTTCATTTTAATCCTTTAAAGCAAGAATTGGATTCTTTTTAAGCACCAAAAGGAAACGTGAGATTTGTTTGTTCAATTGTTAAGTCCATAACAAAATCTAGTAAGTTTCCTAAGGTTCTTTTTAACCCCTTTTCTTTGTTCTTTTTAAGCCCACACGAAAATTAGTGAGTCCTAAAAAGCATGAAGATGACAAAGTCCTTAGAAAAGGGATTATAATTTCTCCCCAAAGTGTTTAAAAACATTTGATACAATGAAATGGTGATGCCATAGAGAATCCTTTGTCTTTGTTTCCTCCTTTCAATTTTGATCAAGCCAACCTACAAAACTAGTTAAAACTACAGAAACAGAAGCCAAAAACCAGTTAGTAGTCAAAAGCAACCAAAATGAAAAAAACATGTTGAAATTAATTTGAAAATCCTTTTACCCAACTCCAACAAGACACCAGGATGGCGTAACAATTTAAAGAAGTCAACATCACTATATAGTGCTGATAGGACTGATAGCGACAGACTATGGAGAAACCAATGAGCACAAATGTGCCATTGTTTTGACTAGTGGTAGAGTTTGGAGTTTGGATGGCTGGTCGATAGGAAAATGGCAGAGCGTCACAATTTGGAATTCAAATTTCTTGGTAGGAATGACTTAGCATTGCGGTTTGGATTTTGTCAACATCGCTAGACTAATAGCGTCATAGTTTCTCTGTCAGTGGTGCTATTTTCTTGTAGACACAAAAACTTCAAAAAATAATGAAATTTCTCAAAAAAATGTGTTAGATTCTTTAGATTAGCCCTCCTTCTAGGACCAAGATGTGAATGGTGATCCTAGACCTACACAAATACAAGGAAAAAAAACACAATTAGTCCAATATGCAAGTTAGAAACATCATTCCCCATGAAATTCATTTGAAACATGAAAACGAAAAATAATAGGAAGAACACAATAAAAAGGCTATTAAATCCTATTTAAATGATCAAACTATCAATCCCATGGGGGAATTGGTGCCAATTTGATGTGGAAAATGGCCCTTTTCTAATTCCTTGCAAGATTGATGATCAATGTTGATGATTTGATGCTCCTTGGTGAAATTCTTGTGTAACCTAGCTATGAAACTTGATGAAAACTAAGAAAATGGATGAACAATGGATGGGAAAATTCAAAATCTCAAGATAATGAATTTGCATAAAGTTATGGATCCAAAATCCAAATGAGAGCCTCTTATTTATAGATGAGAATGATGTAGGATGAGGCAAAATGAATAAACATGGGATCAAACACCAACCAATAGCATAAAGCCACTTGTCAACATGTGAGTGGACAAATGTGGAGCACATTTTGGTCATTGTGCAATTAAATGCAATTAGGTGGAATTTAAAAATTGATGAAATGACAAGTTAGAGAGAGAAGAAAATGAAGTTAATGCCACTTGGTTCAAGGCAAATGACATGTAAGAAAATTAAATTCCTTGTTGGATGTACAAACCCTTTTGGAGGGATTTTTAAACTTGGTGAGTATTCCCTTGATGCCTTTTGGAAAGCAAATAGATATTTAGTAAATCAAATAAAATAATTTATTTGGTAAGTTGCAAAGCTAGAGGATTTGATGGATTAAGATTAGGAAATAATTATCCATTCAAAGGGAGATTAGTTGATTTGACAATTTGAATTAGAATTTTGGATTAATTTAAATCAAAATGAGAGGAAAATGATTTTAGATTTAATTAAATAAAGCATTTGATTTATTTAATTAAAGAGGATGATGTTAGATTAAATAAAAATAAAAGATTAATTTTATTTACTAATAGAATGACCTTTAAAATGAATTATTTAATCAAAAAGATGGATCTCTATTTCAATTAAATAAAATTGATTTATTTCAATTAGAGAAGAAAAATGATGAAACAATCGATAAAATTGATTTTATTTAATTA